>CAWUFW010003595.1:0-600000 GCA_963921515.1 Calotriton arnoldi
GAGGTGAGTCCTCATCCCATCCTACATCATTTTTAGGTCTCGCCTAGCGATGCAGCGCAAAGCGCTGCTCGCTATGCGAGATCTATTGTTGCCGACTTTTGCTCCGATGCGGGACAGGACAGGTGCACACGTACGGCAAGTCCTGGACAGGAGATGTGCACGCGTATGGTGCGAGCAGAAGTTGTAATAATGCCGCAAGCCGTACGCGTGCACATAGACTGTCTGTGCTCAAGCTTAACAGACAGGAGATGTGCACGCGTACGGCTCGCGTCTTTTTACAACTCCTGCGCGCACCATACGCGTGCACATGTCCTGTCCAGGCGCGGCGTCCAGCATGCCTCCCGCTCAACCCCACTCACCGGCTCTTGTGGGGACTCAGCGCTGAATCTTGCTCCGGCCGCACCATGCGGCATTCACGAAGGCGGGGTGGGCTCCCGCCGGACTTCCCTCTGCGGGGTGGGCTCCTGCCGGACTTCCCTCTGCGGGGTGGGCTCCCGCCTCACTTCTCCAACACACGGGGCTCCCTCAGCTCACGGGAGCCCCGGACACCTCCGGCCGCGCGCTCCATGCGCCGCCCATGGCCACGCAACTGACGTCGCTCAGACGATTTCAGCTGCCCGGACAGCCGATGTGCACGCGCACGGCGTCTCTTGCTCACGGCGCACTCGACAGGGCTTGTTAATTTGGCTCGGGGTCTGTTGTAGTGTTTCTGCCTCTGTTCACTTTATTTCCTCTAAGCATTCACTCTACTGGAGTTCATTTGGAGGCATTCAGTATTTCTCACACCGTTTATGGATGCTGGGCTAAGTGCGATTAACTTGCCTCGGTAAAAGCATTCATACGCTCGGGCTCGAGCGTGCACTCAGTAGTCCCCCCGGGGCACAAGCAGGCATCCACTTCTGTGCTTCCTCGTTGCTTTATCTTGCAGCTGACAGGGAGCACCCCTGCTGCCATTCTCTTTGGCCAAATTCAGCAGTACAGCATTGGAGGTGCCGCAGGGAGCTCTGGAAGGTGAATATTATGCTCAGGCTACTTGTTCGCTGTGGGCGAGGGTTTTTACATGTTCCACTGTCTCCCTGAGACAGGAAGCACGTGTGCGTGGAGAGAAAGGATGGGGGCCACTTAGTACCTGTAAAGCCTCATGTGCCCCCGCGCCCCTTCGGAATAGCCCCCAGAGCTGCTTCGTGTCACCCGCCCCCCGAGGCAGCTCTGGGGGCTGCTCTGGGGGCTATTCCGACTTTTGCTCCGATGCGGGACAGGACAGGTGCACACGTACGGCAAGTCCTGGACAGGAGATGTGCACGCGTATGGTGCGAGCAGAAGTTGTAATAATGCCGCAAGCCGTACGCGTGCACATAGACTGTCTGTGCTCAAGCTTAACAGACAGGAGATGTGCACGCGTACGGCTCGCGTCTTTTTACAACTCCTGCTCGCACCATACGCGTGCACATGTCCTGTCCAGGCGCGGCGTCCAGCATGCCTCCCGCTCAACCCCACTCACCGGCTCTTGTGGGGACTCAGCGCTGAATCTTGCTCCGGCCGCACCATGCGGCATTCACGAAGGCGGGGTGGGCTCCCGCCGGACTTCCCTCTGCGGGGTGGGCTCCCGCCGGACTTCCCTCTGCGGGGTGGGCTCCCGCCTCACTTCTCCAACACACGGGGCTCCCTCAGCTCACGGGAGCCCCGGACACCTCCGGCCGCGCGCTCCATGCGCCGCCCATGGCCACGCAACTGACGTCGCTCAGACGATTTCAGCTGCCCGGACAGCCGATGTGCACGCGCACGGCGTCTCTTGCTCACGGCGCACTCGACAGGGCTTGTTAATTTGGCTCGGGGTCTGTTGTAGTGTTTCTGCCTCTGTTCACTTTATTTCCTCTAAGCATTCACTCTACTGGAGTTCATTTGGAGGCATTCAGTATTTCTCACACCGTTTATGGATGCTGGGCTAAGTGCGATTAACTTGCCTTGGTAAAAGCATTCATACGCTCGGGCTCGAGCGTGCACTCAGTAGTCCCCCCCGGGGCACAAGCAGGCATCCACTTCTGTGCTTCCTCGTTGCTTTATCTTGCAGCTGACAGGGAGCACCCCTGCTGCCATTCTCTTTGGCCAAATTCAGCAGTACAGCATTGGAGGTGCCGCAGGGAGCTCTGGAAGGTGAATATTATGCTCAGGCTACTTGTTCGCTGTGGGCGATGGTTTTTACATGTTCCACTGTCTCCCTGAGACAGGAAGCACGTGTGCGTGGAGAGAAAGGATGGGGGCCACTTAGTACCTGTAAAGCCTCATGTGCCCCCGCGCCCCTTCGGAATAGCCCCCAGAGCTGCTTCGTGTCACCCGCCCCCGAGGCAGCCCCGGTTTCCGGTGATTCACGGCTCCGTCTGCCAGCGACTCGTCCTCGCGGCCAGGTCTGTCACCGGAGTTCACATCAGCATAAGGACTGCTGCTGCACGATCAAAAGCCCTCGCCCGCCTTTTTAAATGACAAGCCAAGTTTATAATTACCAATGCTTTTATCCAGGGAAGTCTGTGCCGTGTGTGAAGGCAGACATGCCGTGTGTGTGGGAATGTAAAAGGGACTCAGTATTTTCATCATTGTAGATAAAGAGTATATATATCCCGCCAAAACATATATCGGTGTTTTCCTGCATTCTGAAGAACAATAGATTTGAGTGAAACGGTTTAGACGCTTTAAGACGCGCTGATGGTATTTGAACATGTCCTGCAACACGTTTCCCTCTTCGGCTGCGATGTCGTGCACGCCGTGTACTCTGTGACAGTAGTGAGTGCACACGTGGCTGGTGGATGTCTGATGCCTGATGTATGATGCCTGATGTCTGTGGATGTCTGACGTCTGATGCTTGTGGATGTCTGATGCTTGTGGATGCCTGATGTCTGATGCCTGATGCTTGTGGATGCCTGATGCTTGTGGATGTCTGATGTCTGATGCTTGTGGATGTCTGATGCTTGTGGATGTCTGATGTCTGATGATTGTGGATGTCTGATGCCTGATGATTGTGGATGTCTGATGCCTGATATCTGATGTCTGATGCCTGATGCTTGTGGATGTCTGATGCCTGTCTGATGCCTGATGATTGTGGATGCCTGATGCTTGTGGATGTCTGATGCTTGTGGATGTCTGATGCTTGTGGATGTCTGATGTCTGATGCTTGTGGATGCCTGATGCTTGTGGATGTCTGATGGATGTCTGATGCTTGTGGATGTCTGATGGATGTCTGATGCTTGTGGATGTCTGATGGATGTCTGATGGATGTCTGATGTCTGATGCTTGTGGATGTCTGATGTCTGATGCTTGTGGATGTCTGATGTCTGATGCTTGTGGATGTCAGATGCTTGTGGATGTCTGATGCCTGATGTCTGATGCTTGTGGATGTCTGATGCTTGTGGATGTCTGATGCCTGATGTCTGATGATTGTGGATGTCTGATGCCTGATGCTTGTGGATGTCTGATGCCTGATGTCTGATGCTTGTGGATGTCTGATGCCTGATGATTGTGGATGTCTGATGCCTGATGCTTGTGGATGTCTGATCTCTGATGCTTTTGGATGTCTGATGTCTGATGCCTCATGTCTGATGCCTCATGTCTGATGCCTGATGGATGTCTGATGCCTGATGGATGTCTGATGCCTGTGGATGTCTGATGCCTGTGGATGTCTGATGCCTGTGGATGTCTGATGTCTGATGCTTGTGGATGTCTGATGTCTGATGCTTGTGGATGTCTGATGCTTGTGGATGTCTGATGCTTGTGGATGTCTGATGCCTGATGCTGGTGGATGCCTGATGCTGGTGGATGTATGATGTCTGATGCCTGATGCTGGTGGATGTATGATGTCTGATGGCTGATGCTTGTGGATGTATGATGCTTGTGGATGTCTGATGCTTGTGGATGTATGATGCCTGATGCTTGTGGATGTCTGATGCTTGTGGATGTCTGATGCTTGTGGATGTCTGATGCTTGTGGATGCCTGATGCCTGATGCTTGTGGATGCCTGATGCTTGTGGATGCCTGATGCTTGTGGGTGTCTGATGCTTGTGGGTGTCTGATGCTTGTGGATGTCTGATGCTTGTGGATGTCTGATGCCTGATGTCTGATGCTGGTGGATGTCTGATGCTGGTGGATGTATGATGTCTGATGCTGGATGATGTAAGATGTCTGATGCCTGATGCTTGTGGATGTATGATGCCTGATGTCTGATGCTTGTGGATGTATGATGCCTGATGCTTGTGGATGTCTGATGCCTGATGCTTGTGGATGTCTGATGCTTGTGGATGCCTGATGCTTGTGGATGCCTGATGCCTGATGCTTGTGGATGCCTGATGCCTGATGCTTGTGGATGTCTGATGCCTGATGCTTGTGGATGACTGATGCCTGATGCTTGTGGATGCCTGATGCATGTCTGATGCCTGTGGATGTCTGATGCCTGTGGATGTCTGATGCCTGTGGATGCCTGATGCCTGTGGATGCCGGATGCCTGATGCCTGTGGATGCCTGATGCCTGTGGATGTCTGATGCCTGTGGATGCCTGATGTCTGATGCCTGATGCTGGTGGATGTCTGATGCCTGATGTCTGATGATTGTGGATGTCTGATGCTTGTGGATGTCTGATGCCTGACGTCTGATGCTGGTGGATGCCTGATGCTGGTGGATGTATGATGTCTGATGCCTGATGCTGGTGGATGTATGATGTCTGATGGCTGATGCTTGTGGATGTATGATGCCTGATGTCTGATGCTTGTGGATGTATGATGCCTGATGCTTGTGGATGTCTGATGCTTGTGGATGTCTGATGCCTGATGCTTGTGGATGCCTGATGTCTGATGCTTGTGGATGCCTGATGTCTGATGCTTGTGGATGTCTGATGCTTGTGGATGTCTGATGCTTGTGGATGTCTGATGCCTGTGGATGTCTGATGCCTGTGGATGTCTGATGCCTGTGGATGTCTGATAATTGTGGATGCCTGATGCCTGTGGATGCCTGATGCCTGTGGATGCCTGATAATTGTGGATGCCTGATGCCTGTGGATGCCTGATACCTGTGGATGTCTTATACCTGTGGATGTCTGATGTCTGATGCCTGTGGATGTCTGATGCCTGTGGATGTCTGATGCCTGATGCCTGATGCTGGTGGATGTCTGATGCCTGATGCTGGTGGATGTCTGATGCCTGATGCCTGATGTCTGATGTCTGGTGCTGGTAGATGTCTGATGCCTGATGCTGGTGGATGTCTGATGCCTGATGTCTGATGATTGTGGATGTCTGATGCCTGATGATTGTGGATGTCTGATGCCTCATGCTGGTGGATGCCTCATGTCTGATGCTGGTGGATGTCTGATGCTTGATGTCTGATGCTTGATGTCTGATGCCTGATGCTGGTAGATGTCTGATGCCTGATGTCTGATGCTTGTGGGTGTCTGATGCCTGATGCTTGTGGATGTCTGATGCTTGATGTCTGATGCTTGTGGATGTCTGATGCTTGATGTCTGATGCCTGTGGATGCCTGATGCCTGTGGATGCCTGATGCCTGTGGATGTCTGATGCCTGATGTCTGATGCCTGATGCTGGTGGATGTCTGATGCCTGATGCTGGTGGATGTCTGATGCCTGTGGATGTCTGATGCCTGTGGATGTCTGATGCCTGTGGATGCCTGATGCCTGTGGATGCCTGATAATTGTGGATGCCTGTGGATGTCTGATGCCTGTGGATGTCTGATGCCTGTGGATGTCTGATGCTTGTGGATGTCTGATGCCTGTGGATGTCTGATGCCTGATGCCTGTGGATGTCTGATGCCTGTGGATGTCTGATGCCTGATGCTGGTGGATGTCTGATGCCTGATGCTGGTGGATGTCTGATGCCTGATGTCTGATGCCTGATGCTGGTAGATGTCTGATGTCTGATGCCTGATGATTGTGGATGTCTGATGCCTGATGCCGGTAGATGTCTGATGCCTGATGCTGGTGGATGTCTGATGCCTGATGTCTGATGATTGTGGATGTCTGATGTCTGATGATTGTGGATGTCTGATGCCTCATGCTGGTGGATGCCTGATGTCTGATGCTGGTGGATGCCTGATGTCTGATGCTGGTGGATGCCTGATGCTGGTGGATGCCTGATGCCTGATGTCTGATGCTGGTAGATGTCTGATGCCTGATGTCTGATGTCTGATGCTGGTGGATGTCTGATGCCTCATGCTGGTGGATGCCTGATGTCTGATGCTGGTGGATGTCTGATGCTTGATGTCTGATGCCTGATGCTGGTAGATGGCTGATGCCTGATGCTGGTGGATGTCTGATGCCTGATGCTTGTGGGTGTCTGATGCTTGTGGGTGTCTGATGCTTGTGGATGTCTGATGCCTGATGTCTGATGCTGGTGGATGTCTGATGCTGGTGGATGTATGATGTCTGATGCTGGATGATGTAAGATGTCTGATGCCTGATGCTTGTGGATGTATGATGCCTGATGTCTGATGCTTGTGGATGTATGATGCCTGATGCTTGTGGATGTCTGATGCCTGATGCTTGTGGATGTCTGATGCTTGTGGATGCCTGATGCTTGTGGATGCCTGATGCCTGATACTTGTGGATGCCTGATGCCTGATGCTTGTGGATGTCTGATGCCTGATGCTTGTGGATGACTGATGCCTGATGCTTGTGGATGCCTGATGCATGTCTGATGCCTGTGGATGTCTGATGCCTGTGGATGTCTGATGCCTGTGGATGCCTGATGCCTGTGGATGCCTGATGCCTGTGGATGCCTGATGCCTGTGGATGTCTGATGCCTGTGGATGCCTGATGTCTGATGCCTGATGCTGGTGGATGTCTGATGCCTGATGTCTGATGATTGTGGATGTCTGATGCTTGTGGATGTCTGATGCCTGACGTCTGATGCTGGTGGATGCCTGATGCTGGTGGATGTATGATGTCTGATGCCTGATGCTGGTGGATGTATGATGTATGATGTCTGATGGCTGATGGCTGATGCTTGTGGATGTATGATGCCTGATGTCTGATGCTTGTGGATGTATGATGCCTGATGTCTGATGCTTGTGGATGTATGATGCCTGATGCTTGTGGATGCCTGATGTCTGATGCTTGTGGATGCCTGATGTCTGATGCTTGTGGATGTCTGATGCTTGTGGATGTCTGATGCTTGTGGATGTCTGATGCCTGTGGATGTCTGATGCCTGTGGATGTCTGATGCCTGTGGATATCTGATAATTGTGGATGCCTGATGCCTGTGGATGCCTGATGCCTGTGGATGCCTGATGCCTGTGGATGCCTGATAATTGTGGATGCCTGATGCCTGTGGATGCCTGATGCCTGTGGATGCCTGATGCCTGTGGATGCCTGATAATTGTGGATGTCTGATAATTGTGGATGTCTGATAATTGTGGATGTCTGATGCCTGTGGATGTCTGATGCCTGTGGATGTCTGATGCCTGTGGATGTCTGATGCTTGTGGATGTCTGATGCTTGTGGATGTCTGATGCCTGATGTCTGATGCAGGTGGATGTCTGATGCTGGTGGATGCCTGGCTTCACCCTGGGGGTGCCCAGGAGTGGACATTTCACAGGGAAAAGCCAGGAAGGGTTCCACAGCGGTATGCGTACAGCGCCAGGACACCCCTTTGGGGGTATAAGTGCGCTTTACAAGTACAAATTTCATTTCATTTCATGTATGATGTCTGATGCTGGATGATGTAAGATGTCTGATGTCTGATGCTTGTGGATGTATGATGCCTGATGTCTGATGCTTGTGGATGTCTGATGCCTGATGCTTGTGGATGTCTGATGCCTGATGCTTGTGGATGTCTGATGCCTGATGCTTGTGGATGCCTGATGCATGTCTGATGCCTGTGGATGTCTGATGCCTGTGGATGCCTGATGCCTGTGGATGCCTGTGGGTGTCTGATGCCTGTGGATGTCTGATACCTGTGGATGTCTGATGCCTGATGTCTGATGCCTGATGCTGGTGGATGTCTGATGCCTGTGGATGTCTGATGCCTGTGGATGTCTGATGCCTGTGGATGCCTGATGCCTGTGGATGCCTGATGCCTGTGGATGCCTGATAATTGTGGATGCCTGATAATTGTGGATGCCTGATGCCTGTGGATGTCTGATGCCTGTGGATGTCTGATGCCTGTGGATGTCTGATACCTGTGGATGTCTTATACCTGTGGATGTCTGATGTCTGATGCCTGTGGATGTCTGATGCCTGTGGATGTCTGATGCCTGATGCCTGATGCTGGTGGATGTCTGATGCCTGATGCTGGTGGATGTCTGATGCCTGATGCCTGATGTCTGATGTCTGGTGCTGGTAGATGTCTGATGCCTGATGCTGGTGGATGTCTGATGCCTGATGTCTGATGATTGTGGATGTCTGATGCCTGATGATTGTGGATGTCTGATGCCTCATGCTGGTGGATGCCTCATGTCTGATGCTGGTGGATGTCTGATGCTTGATGTCTGATGCTTGATGTCTGATGCCTGATGCTGGTAGATGTCTGATGCCTGATGTCTGATGCTTGTGGGTGTCTGATGCCTGATGCTTGTGGATGTCTGATGCTTGATGTCTGATGCTTGTGGATGTCTGATGCTTGATGTCTGATGCCTGTGGATGCCTGATGCCTGTGGATGCCTGATGCCTGTGGATGTTTGATGCCTGATGTCTGATGCCTGATGCTGGTGGATGTCTGATGCCTGATGCTGGTGGATGTCTGATGCCTGTGGATGTCTGATGCCTGTGGATGTCTGATGCCTGTGGATTCCTGATGCCTGTGGATGCCTGATAATTGTGGATGCCTGTGGATGTCTGATGCCTGTGGATGTCTGATGCCTGTGGATGTCTGATGCCTGTGGATGTCTGATGCTTGTGGATGTCTGATGCCTGTGGATGTCTGATGCCTGATGCCTGTGGATGTCTGATGCCTGTGGATGTCTGATGCCTGATGCTGGTGGATGTCTGATGCCTGATGCTGGTGGATGTCTGATGCCTGATGTCTGATGCCTGATGCTGGTAGATGTCTGATGTCTGATGCCTGATGATTGTGGATGTCTGATGCCTGATGTCTGATGCCTGATGCCGGTAGATGTCTGATGCCTGATGCTGGTGGATGTCTGATGCCTGATGTCTGATGATTGTAGATGTCTGATGTCTGATGATTGTGGATGTCTGATGCCTCATGCTGGTGGATGCCTGATGTCTGATGCTGGTGGATGCCTGATGTCTGATGCTGGTGGATGCCTGATGCTGGTGGATGCCTGATGCCTGATGTCTGATGCTGGTAGATGTCTGATGCCTGATGTCTGATGCTGGTGGATGTCTGATGCCTCATGCTGGTGGATGCCTGATGTCTGATGCTGGTGGATGTCTGATGCTTGATGTCTGATGCCTGATGCTGGTAGATGTCTGATGCCTGATGCTGGTGGATGTCTGATGCCTGATGTCTGATGCCGGTGGATGTCTGATGCCGGTGGATGTCTGATGATTGTGGATGTCTGATGATGTCTGATGCCTGATGTCTGATGCTGGTGGATGTCTGATGCCTGATGTCTGATGCTGGTGGATGTCTGATGCCTGATGCTGGTGGATGTCTGATGCCTGATGCCTGATGCCTGATGCTGGTAGATGTCTGATGCCTGATGCTGGTGGATGTCTGATGCCTGATGTCTGATGCTGGTGGATGTCTGATGCCTGATGTCTGATGCTGGTGGATGTCTGATGCCTGATGCTGGTGGATGTCTGATGCCTGATGCTGGTGGATGTCTGATTCCTGATGCTGGTGGATGTCTGATGCCTGATGCTGGTAGATGTCTGATGCCTGATGCTGGTGGATGTCTGATGCCTGATGTCTGATGCTTGTGGATGTCTGATGCCTGATGCTTGTGGATGTCTGATGCTTGATGTCTGATGCTTGATGTCTGATGCTTGTAGATGTCTGATTCCTGATGTCTGATGCCTGTGGATGCCGGATGCTTGTGGATGTCTGATGCCTGATGCTTGTGGATGTCTGATGCCTGATGCTTGTGGATGTCTGATGCCTGATGCTTGTGGATGTCTGATGCTTGTAGATAACTGTGTGAGTGTGTGATGTGTGTGCCTGTGGCAGTTTTGATCCTTAAACACATATAATGACTCCTGAAGCACAGATGATTTATAAGGGCGATATATCACATTCATAAAATGTGCTTAAGGTGTTACATGTGCACTGTTGGAACACCGTACAAGTGTCAAGTTGGTGCATTATATTTGCTTATTGCTTTACAATACAAGGGACTTTTTTATTATTAAGTGTCACCACTTTGCCAACTGCTCCTCACTGAAACTCTCCAATGCAGGGTGTCTTATACTTCAGGGTTAAATGTGAGTTTAAATGTCTAGGAATAAGTCAGTAACACAAACTACCAGTGGGATGTACTACACCCAGACTTCTCAAGTCACTATGTGTTCTGACACACCATCACCAAGTGGGGGAGCGAGCTTAGAGTGCTCTTCCTAGGCTCCCTGCCCTACCTCCCTGGCTAGAAGAATCTGGAAGGGGGGGGGGTGGCTTCCATTGCAGGAGGTACAGATCCCGCCTCCTGGCACATCCTCTCCTGGTACATCAGCTGGTCTCTCCATTCAGGAACACCCAGTAGCTGCCCCCACAAGGTGCACTCTGGGGCAGTAATACTCCCTGCATTTTATCGGGGCTCACAGGCTCTGCTGGCCCCCCAGATAACTTCAGAATGACAAACTCCTCAGCGAGGGATGTCTAACATAGACCCAGGAGGGCCCCACCCAGTGCTTAATTTGAGGCAGTAGTTTACGGTGCTCGACACCAGCAATTAATTGTCAACATCGGCACTTATCACAGTCTGCCACATGGTGGCGCTGTTTGTGTGATTTAGAGATAAGCAGAACAATAGTTTTATTATTTCATTATACATTAAAAACAACAGATACCTGCAGCCAAAACCATTCTTATAGCTGTGGAGGCCTCTAACAGTCTGAATTGTCACACTGGTAGCAGTCTGATAATTAATAGTTGTGCAGGTAATGTAATGGCAATTTTGACAGGGGCAATGGGTGGTGCAAGCTGCAGTGGCCTCCTGGCGAGAGCCCTGGCAATTATTTCTTTACAAATTGAGCACTGGCCCACCCCTGTCACATTTTGGGGATAGCTACATAAGATAAATGTACACACAGTAAGTTAAAGTGCATTTATGGGATCAGCACTTACAGAGAAAATCTTGCAAAGATGCTACCCCTCCTGGACATACCTAGTACCCCTCTCAAACCCACCAGTCACTGACAATGTTGCACCTTTGCAAGCACTTTTTGGACAGGAAGCGAACAATGCTTCACAGTTGGGAGGGTGTGAATAAAACGTCAGGAGTGCATGTGGGAGCGGGACAACAAACTGGCACAGTGAAGAAACGAAACAGGATTTGGGTGCCTGCGAGGAGGAATCCTCCTGAAACAAGCATTTGCAAAGCAATGGGTCTCGCATTTACGCAAGTTTAAACTATTGGCATTGTAAATGACAATGCCTTTTATTTATGTTTTGGTTTGTACAACATAAATTAAAGGCATTGTCATTTACAATACCATTTACAATACCAATAGCTCCAAAACTCGCAGTTGCGAGACCTATTGCATTGCAAATGCTTGTTATATAATGCTGGGGTCTGGGCCACTGCCCATTTCCTGGCATATGTATATTTTAGGTGAATTGGAATATGGTTGGAGAAGGCAGGCATAATAATGTCCTCGCCGTGTGGGCACTCCCTGACAAATTGTGGTGGCCAGTCTTTTTCTGCTAGAAGTATGTCATAGCCCCTTGATAGTCTTTCCCAAAAAAGTGCTTTCACCTGTCTAGGTATGTCTCCCTCCATCCGGAGTGTTATTTCATATAACTTTTGTGGAGTACTAACCCTGGTGTCTACAGTCTCTACTGTAATGTACTCATTCAAGTCCACTATCTCCAGAAGTTCCTTCAGGTTCTGGCGAGCTATTGTGACTTCTGCTGCACTGTCCAGCATTGTCTGAGCCCATTCTCCGTTCTTGAGTTGTGTTCTCAGTATTCTCGGCATGTCTGATCTTTAGACCTGCTACTTTCTTTTGGAGAATTGAGGTTTTGCTTTAGTTTTTGGAGCGTGTTTTTCGTCTTTCGATTTCACGCGTTCTTCTCTATGTTCTGATCATCCTCTTCTTTCCGAAGTCTGTGATGAGATCTGAAAGGGACGAGAGGAACGTGTATCAGTATCTTGATACCTGTCAGGCTTTCTCAAATTATCCCTATTCCTGAGGTTATACCTCCTTTCAGAGGGCTCCTTTTGAGGAGACCTACCTCGGGATTGAGAACGTTTCTCATTTGAATTTTGTTTATTAGTCTCCCACTTCTTTTTAGAAGATGTAGGAGTTTGTTTAATTGAGTCCTTCTCAGGACTTTCAGATAGCTTCGGCTTCACTGGTCTTCCACCCAAACTATCTCTGCCTAATTCTGCATAAGATTGTTCTATTATTCTGGGTAGCTCAGTTTGATGTTCTGTAACATCAAATTCCCTTAATTTTGGCGGATCGCCACTGCTGCTGCCTCCCTTTAATATTAGATAATATTATTGTTGAGACCTGGTCGAAATTCTTCAGTAATTTCATACCTAAATTTAGAGCAGGCTCTGCCCCGTATTCGTTTTGAATTTGTTTCAGGACATCTGGTATTACCGCAATTGACGGAATGCCATGTGTTTTAGTATAGATGGCAGCAAAGACTGAGCCCCAAGTGGTGCAGTCTTCCAGTTGTGGTGTGATCCCCATCGGTAAACTGATTGTCAGTATTCTGTGTTTCTCATATGGGCTAGTATTTGGAAATACTGCTTCTATTTGAGTAATCTTTTGAGCTATCCAGAATGGAATTTGCTCACGTTTTGTGGGCATTTTACCCATGACTGCATATAGAGTCTGTGGTGTAATTTTTAATGTATTCCCCTGGTGAGGAGTTTGATTTGGAAGTGTCAATGGTGGTTGGACTGTGAAAGTCCGCATGACATATTGGACCAATTGTCTGTAGATTTTTATTAACTCTGTGAGTTGAGTAAGTAGTTCCTCATCTGACATTTCTTCAATGTCAGGATGAGGTGTGTAGCCGGCTAGAATCGGCCATGTTGCTCCTGGTCTACCTAGTGGACCGAGCCTGGTAATGTTTTTGTGATGTTTTAGGGCGCCTTTAAACCAGAGCTGATGCTCCTGGTATGTTAATGGAATTTCAATATCCTCGAAAGGAATGTATTCCTCTGGTAGATCATCTTCTTTGTAGAAGTGAAACGTGTGTTACTGGATTGGATTCAGGAAATATTACCCATGAATAGTATACCTCTGTCTGAAAGGATTCGTGTGCCTCTATCACGAAAACTGCTCTACCGCCTCTTGGTGGTAGGCCATGTTTTATGAGTTTTAGAGTGATGGCTCTTCTTAAGTTTGGATTGATGTCTATAACACCCTCCTCAGTTTCATTTAAACCTGTAATGTTAAAAGCTGCTATGACTGGGTCAGCCGCAGCTCCACCGTTTCTGGTGGCATCGTCCCCGTTTAAGGACATTTTGTTATTTTTGAAAAATGTAGAACAAGTTTCAAGGAAACAAAGATAAGGTGCACAATATTTTGGAACACTGTATCCTTCAACGTTGAGCAAACCAAACAGCTAATATATAGGGTACTGCCCTATGTAGCCGTGGTGGATACTTAACCCTGCCCACTCCAGACGTCTTTTGGAGTATATGGGTAGGGGTCTCTGAGAGAAAAAAGCACGGCTGAGTTACTCAGTATCTAACGTTGAATTACCGCCTTACCAAACATTGGGCGCCATGTAGTGTAGCTCCTATTTCCCTAATAGGCTCTGCGCATTGGAATAATATATCCTATAGGTTTGACATAGGACTAAGGTCAGTATGTCCTTATCGAGTATATTAAACTTAATTACTTGTGCCAGCTAGCTCAGAGGCCACTAGAAACTCCTTGACGACAAGAAGGGAGTAGTTTCTGGCAGCCGCAAAACATGACCTCTTTGTTTCCCTTTAGAATCAGAACGTGTCCCAGAGTCGTAGAAACAATAGATAACTATTTCACTCAGCTCAATCGTGCATGCTTAGTTTTCTCCAAGTTACACAGAAAGAACAGACGGGCGTTTCAATAAAAGATTTATTGAACAGTCTTGTTTCTGGTGTAAGTTAAATGTGCTGTTACGATCACAAGACAGTATGCGAGATAAATAATGTACAGTGTGAGCAGTTGAAATAAATAATACTGCGATAGCATTATCTTTTAGTATATATGCATTTACATAAATGACACAGACTAAAAATGCGAGTAATCATACGATGCGTTTCTAATCTAGTTCTACCCCAATGTACCTAACCTAACCTAGGTGTAGGGAGAGGTATGAAGTAGGTGAAGTATTCCTTACTATGGTATACTAAGAGTATGTTAAGCCTAGTATGCCTAGTATGCCAAGAGTCCCTCTAGGTTCTAGTCCGCTCCATACCTTAAGAATGAGAGAGGTAGGAATCTCTTGCCAGACTCGAACTCCAACACCCCGCAAGGGAAGTCAGATCACTGGAAGCTGGACTCTCTGCGTGCAGGGATGACAGCGTCTTCTCAGTGCGTCAGGCCGGGAAACGGGCTCCTCTGAAGTCGAGGTCTCCTCTGATTTACAGGGGCTAGGGAAGGTATATTTATACCTGAGAAGTACCTAAGAATGTTAGCATTGACGTGAATCGGACAGAGGAAGACGTCATGAATGAACCCCTAAGGAATAATGGTTCATGCATAATATAGGAGTCCTTGAAGAAATCAATAGTCCTGTGCTAGGGAAACTCCCGCAGCCTAAGGGTCTGTTCTTCATGAACTCGTTGTGACGTTAGGGTGGACGGATGTCGGAGACCATGCCTGTATTTGGAGTGCACGGTTTAATGCCTAAATATGGGCTGGGATTTTATGCCTATATAATGGCAGGGCGAATTGTGCCTATATAAGGACATGAAACAGGAAAGCCCGTGTATGGACACCCTAAGAGGAATACAACAAGAGCCATACACAGCTATGCGCCTACAACCCGGAGGCCGGCAGCGATAGAAGGATCATTAAATATTGGTAACAAAACTACTAAAAGGAAACTAATAGTGTAACTCCCCCTCCCTTCTCCTCCCACCCTCCCTCCTCCCAATCCTCCGCACCAGAAGCCTATCTGCTATAAGCCTTGAGTAATGAGCAATCGTTTTAATTGTTATGTTGGCATTCAGCTTCTACATGGTGGGGGGGTACCAGCAACCCTGAACCGTGTGCGTGTAGTAATCGTAATATTTGCAGGTATTTGGGACATGTAATAATAATTTATTGTTTGGTTAATAAAAACCTTTACAATTTACTTTTTTAAAAGAAAAACAGTAAGTAGCAGCATGATTCATGATTAAAAATCGAAAAGGCGTATCCTAAAACATTCATGCATTATATAGAAATAGTTAGTGCAGTAATCAATAATTGTCAGTTGCCATGAATTGGAAAAGACTTTTTACCATTCTTTGTACAGACAACTTTCCTAGGAATTTTCTGATACTGTCGCTTAAAGTGCCTAAAAAGAGAGTTAAACAAGCATTTGCAATGCAATAGGTTTCGCATTTACGCGAGTTTGAGCTATTGACATAAATGACAATGCCTTTTATTTTTGTTTTCATGTTTAAAACATAAATAAAAGGCATTGTCATTTACAATGCCAATAGCTTAAACTCGCGTAAATGCGAGATCTATTGCATTGAAAATGCTTGTTATACAGAAGCAAGTTAGAGGTGCACAATCACGTGACTCGCAAAGGCCAACACCGCCCCCTCCCCCCCTCCCATCAGAAGGCGGGGCTCCTTACCAAAAAAAAGTATTAAAAAAAAAGGCACACACAGAGCAGCAGCTAGAAACTGGAATAGGGATATCTATCAGCCTGCTGAGAACGCGCGGGCATGCCATTGGTCTCGCGGACAGTTAGGGGTGGGAGAACGGGTAAAGGAAGGAAGAGCGCAAGCAGACGTGCGCGCATACGAGTTAGAGACGTGGTAGCGGCGCATTCTGGTGTCCTCGAGACAGCTGTGCACAGCACAGCAAGGGAAATGAGTCTCGAGAAAAACCTTGTGGCACCCCTACCGTTAGCAGACCTATCTGCGGCTTCTTTAGTGTGACACTAACGGTTAACAGTAGCACGTGTGGGCCGATGTGGAAGCCACATATGAACAGAAACATCACAAAGTACAGACACCACCCCCGTGTTCCTCAGAATCACTATTTACATGCCACTCCGTGCCCGTCTGGATCCAGAGGAAATCAAATTAGCAAAAAGTATTGACATACGTCACCTCCCTCCCCCACGGACCGGCCCATCACCTTGTACCCGGACAGGGAGCCTCTCTCGCTTTGCGGTGGAACACGCGAGTGAAGGGACACGTAACCACCTGAGCCCCCCTCTATCGCCAGGAGCCGGCGAGCTTTATGTGCTCCTGGGGACTGCCCTTGATTAACTCCGGCCGTGCGCGCCGTGTCAGGGACAGCTCAGCGGCCTACGATAATGCGCGTATATATAAATAAAACGGGAGCGAGGCACGCCGCTTAGCGGCAGGGAATCTGATGACCCCGTGGAGAGGAACGGCTGGCGCAGATATATATATAAATAAAAAGGGAGCGAGGCACGCCGCTCAGCGGCAGCGCGAAAGCAGAATGAAACAAGCTGGAAAAAAGTGCTTACCGACTAATTAAAGGAGACTGTATAACGCCGCAAGTAAAAGATCCAGTCCGGATGGGCCATCTCAAAAGGAGACAGGGCGGTAACAAAGAAGCCTCATTTTCAATGGGAAGCCAGCGTTTACCATAAACGATGACGCAAGCCAATCAAAAAGATGGGCGGGGCTTAAACTCCACTTCTGAAATATCCCGATTACAAGAAGCCAAGCAGAGCGAGCAGCGCATGCGCGCTGCAACGCAGGTCTGTGAGACCTAAAAAAAGGGGTAAGGATCATGGAGACTAGAAAAAGACAATATTGGGTCTCTGTTAGGGGACAACAAGGCAATATTCGGTTGGGTAAAAAAAAGAGCTGCTGAAATGTTATACAGGTGAGTGTGCGAACGTTCAATTGGTTTAATAACAGCAGCAGTGAAGTGGTGCTGATGGATGTTGTACTCCTACGTCTATCTTCTCGATGGAGATTCCAGTGGATAAGTAATGTTCACTGGAAGATGGGACTTTAGGAGTCTTTTAATCGTGGTGATAGGGATTGCTGGTCACTTGATGCAAGAATTTTTTTCCCCTGCCCCTTCCATAAACCGTACAAAGCAACACAACAACTGTACATCGCCACCTCCAAGCTATGCCTTCACTGCTTGTCTGCAGGTTCTTATCCCCCTGCTTAAGAAAATGGGCTTCAGCAGCCACCGCCGTGCAGGTTGAAGTGCTCTGCAGATGCACAGTAAGTGTACTACACTCTCATCAGCTTCCCCGCATAAGCGGCATGTGGTCTGAGCCGGAGATCGTTTCCAGGGGGGAAGATGCAACAGGGATGGTAAAATGCCCATTCAATAACAACTGTATTTTTCTTTCTTCCTCCTGTTGAATCCAGCGCCTAGATAAGGTTGCGGAGAGGACTTAACGTAGCTGTGCACAACAAACCATCCATGAGTCCTTTCTGTGAGTGTCGCCATATCTTCTACTAGCGATAGTCTTTTCACAGACTTGTTTACTAGTTGTTTGACGCATTGATGGGTCACTGGGGCCACCCAGAGTTCGTCGAGGCCCAAACGATCAATTGATGCTAACTGGTAGCTCATAGCTGGAGAGTCCTTCTTTAAGTGGATTTCATTCCATAGATAGGAGTTCAGTGTTCCTCCTTCGGCTTTTTTGATCTTGTGAGAGCACTTGACACACGCTCCTTTGCGGGCGATTTCTTGGCTCTGCAGGCCAAATTCCAGCCTTATTTGGGCTGGCGAGGCGTACTTGGGTAAATTAAAAATCACCCTGGCCGCTCTTGAGACGGTTCTGTCTAAAATGGCCGCGTCACATCCCCTCAGGCACTCGCTCCCATAAGTTATAGCTGGAATGAGCTTTGCTTGCCAGACTTGTAACAGTGGGATAAGGCTTGGGCCGGAAGTTTTGTGTTTGATAGCATTTAAAGCTGCCGCAATTGCATTGCCTCTTCTCTTGATGGCTTCTTTTTGTTTATTAAATGTGCCTTTGTTGCCTTTGTTATCACTCCCAAGTACTTGTATTCTTCAACTACTTCTATTGTTGTATCGGCCAATCGCCAGCGATGATTAGAGGATGTCTTTTTTGGGTATAATCGCATTACCTTCGTTTTATCATAGTTGATGGTTAGACCGTTGATTGCTGAATATCTAGTAGGTGTTGAAGACCAATGGGAGTTCGACTAATTAGTACAAGGTCATCTGCGTACAGCAAGTTGGAAAGACGCATGTGAATTACAAGTGTTCAGTTCTGTCGATAGATCAGCCGTAAACAAGTTGAAGCGCATCGGGGCCAACACACACCCCTGTTTCAGCCCCATGGTTGTTGGAATTTTTCTGGACAGGAAGTTTCCTTCTCCTAGCTTTACTTGGACCCACGTCTTGGTGTGTAGAAGTTTTAACTGATTTAAAAGAACAGATGGTATTTTCTTTTCCTCAAGTTTATGCCAGAGTTTGTTCCTGTCAATTTTATCGAAGGCTGATGAATAGTTGATAAAGCAAAAGAAGAGAGGGTATTTTGCTAATTTGGCACCGTCGGCTAATAGGGACAGGGCAAGTATATTCGTTGTTGTTCCCATGCCTTTGCAAAAACCCGTTTGATTGATGGGGATAATTGATTTTTCTTTTGCCCAAGCGGTGAGATTATCCAGAAGGAGGCCAGCATAGTATTTGGCCTCAATGTCGATTAAAGAGACAAGCCTGTAGCTATTTGCTATGTTCTTGCCCCTTTTCTTATATATTGGGGATATAATGCACCCTCTCCAGGAGTCCGGGATGTTGTCTCCTCCTGAGATGTGTACAAACAGTGGTAGTAGTGCAGGGGCCCAGTACTCCGGATCTTTTTTGAATAGCATCGGTGGGATCCCGTTAGGCCCGGTACGCCCTCCACCTTGCCTTTGGCTATCCTGTCCTTAATCTGAAGAGTAGTAAATGAAAGATGATCATTTGTTACTACTGGGACAGATAGATCCGGAAGGGTTGCCTCAGAGATGTTGCAGAAGCTCTGCTTCAGTGGTGGATTAAAATGAAGCAGCAGATGTGAGGCCCAAGCTTCCTCTGTCAGGTGTGAGTTAACTCTTTGTACGTTCGGGTTGTTTAGACTATTTATTGTTCGCCAGAATCTTGGGCTATTGTTCGAATTCGAGTCGTGCAGTAGTCTAGCCCACAGATTTTCGTCTGATTCCCTTTTCGCCTGCCAAATTGCTTTTTTCTTTTCTGATTTTAATTGCATTAGCTCGTTATGAATAATGGGATCCTGTCCTGTGTGCTGAAGTCTGCGTAGTGTTTTATTTATTGCTTTCTTGAGTTTTCGAAGGTTGGGAATTTTGGAGATAGAAAAGGGGTTCTCTTGGTGGTCTGATGGACCATTGGACATTAAAGCTGAACGAGCGCTTGCTGTGTGCTTTTCTCCTAGTGTTTTGATGAATAATTCCCAGTGTGTGATCACATCTGTGTCGGTCTCTTCCCGATTTTCCCATAGCGACTTTGCTGAAGCCAGCAGTTCTTCTGGATGGTTGGTTTTACATTTAATCCTCTTAAAATTGTCAGAGTGTATGGACTCTAGATCCTCGACAGGCTGATCTAGTAATTGTCTTGATATTCTTATGGATGTTTCCTGTGGCAGATGGTCACTTTGATCCTGTGACCCTACCTGGAAGCTTGCAATCTTGCTGAACAATGGTAAAGTTACGAAGGTGTAATCTATAAGCGTACTTGCGGTTGCGCTGTGAAAAGTTGCCCACGGAGGCTGATCTCCTGGGAAGCGCCCATTTAGTGCCACAAAGCTTAGATGTTCCAGATCCTTTAAAAAGTTCCTAGCAAGTGCTGATTGTTGTTTCTTATTACTCTGCTCCTGGCACGGAATGTTCCAGGCCGTATGTTGGTCCTCCAGGAGCTCATCCCTCTTCTGTGGCCCAAGTAGGAGCATGTTGAAGTCACCTGTCAACAGTAAGTTGGACATTGGTTCAGCAGAGAGCATTCTGGTTATTTCTGATCCCACCATTTTAACTCCTTTAATTTTGTCACGCGGATGTATGTAAGTATTTAGGAGCAGTATTTGATGTTTGATGTTGCCAATTTTTAGAGCTAGAATGGGTGCACGCTCCTTCAGATATCTTGCGGCAAAAGCGTGGAACACTCTACCAATGGACCTAAGAACGGAACAATGCGAAACCAGATTTCGCAAAAAACTGAAGACATGGCTATTCACAACGATACACTAAAATACAGGTATGGGGCGTGTAATGTAATTGCCCCCCAATTTCTTTAAGAGGGACCGTTTTAGCGCGGGGACACACCGGTGGTGTAACCAGGCGCTCTACAAATGGCTAAACTAAACTATATTCACTCTGAGTGCTTTAATTTAATTTGTAGAAGTTGTGATAGTGTCAACATCTTTGGTTGCTGAGATGGTCTTTATTGATTAATAAATTGTTAAACCTCCTTTTAGGTGCCCAAATTTAGAGCCTTTTACAGCTGGGGTGTGGTGGGTTTTAAAACCAAGTAAGTGGAAGGGTTCTTCTAGCCATGTCTCTTGTAGTAGAATGAGGTCAAAGGCTTGCAAGTAATCCAGAAGGTCTCTATCCGATGTTTTATTACCCAACCCGTTCATATTCCAAGAGCAGATTCATAGGTGATGATCACCTGATGGTAATTGTTTTATTTTGAGTCAATTGCCCTCACTTTGCTGATTTATCGTTCTTGCTAGCCAAGTCCAATCTTCCGAGCTAATTGCTCGGTGTTGGTCGTTTCGTTCTGTTTGTTGTGCATCCGTGCTGCGGGCGCCTTTAAGCACCGATTGTGGCTGCGTGCCCGATGATGTGGAGAATGGATTCGCTTGCTCTCTTATGTTTGGTAACAGTGGGTCTGGGTAACCCGGCTTTTGATGGAGGAGTATTTTAATTCCCCATGTTTTTAGTTGAGGCTCTTCGTCCAGAATCCTTCTCGCTGTTTCCTCTGTGGACCAGGTTGTCTTTGTTACTTCTCTACTGGAGAGATCCTTGATGTATTTAAATTCTATTCTTTTGAGATCGTGTGAGCTTATATCCGCCAAGCTCCTGATTGATTGAATTAATTGTAGGATGTTCCCTCTGTTGAGAATGTCTTTGTTTCCTCTGGACTTGTATTCGGGTATGAACAGGATAGAGCAGTTATTAAGTTGTGGCTGAATGGCAATTGGGAGTTTTGCCTGGGTGGTTAAGGCTTCTTGAAGGTGAGCATTGGAAATGTCCACCAGAGCTCTGGAGTCTCCCCTGGCTGTGATGATTGCTTTTCTTGGAGTGGATCGCTCTGCATATTTGTTCGTGGTGAGAATAGCTGAAATTCTGTTACTTGCATTCTTCTTGCCTTCTTCTGATGCTTTTATAGATGGCTCCAGTAAGACATCCACTACCTTATCCGGTTTAGGGTCTGGACCCCCTGAGATTGGGATAGCCAAGTGGCTTGCCTTGTTTTCTCCTTCTGGACAAGAGACTTCCATAATCTTGCTAGCCAAGTGGCTTACATTGTTTTCTCCTTCTAGAGAAGATGCTTCCATAATTTTACTGGCCGCTTGAGTTTTTGGACCGAGTCTTGCGCTGCCTGTTTGGAAGTAATCCAATAAGTTCTTCTTTTTCTCCTCTGCTTTCGACTATGTTTTGGATCCTCGTTTCTTACGGTGTGGAACCGCTCTGAGGATTATGTTTCAAATTTTGTTGGTGAGGATTCCTCTGGGTAGAGATAACTATGCTCTGGGTCCTTATTTAGTTCTTTAATTTTGTGGCATTCATTGTATCCTTCAACTCCGGCTTTTTCGCTTGTTCGATCAACTGCTTTTGTGGTAAAGCTTGTCGGTCTGGTGTTAGAGTATTTCGTTTTCCGTATTTCATTGTGAGAAACGTTTTGAGGGCCTTCTCCCCCTTCTTTGATGACAATGTCCTCCTTGCTGCTGATCAATCCCTTAGTAGGGCCGTTTGTGTGGGCCTCCTGAGGTGTTGCGCTTGTACTTGTTGATATTTTCCTCATATCGGCTAGGATGTCCCCCATTATCACTGGAATGGTAGAAAGTTTGTTGACTATGGAGAAGCAGGTACAGTGTGTTTGGGATAATTGCGTGTCTGCCTGAGCCCTTTTGATCAAATTGTTCATATTTGCTAGTCTACTGTCTATATTTGAAATGTGGATGGCCACTGAGTTAAGGATGGATAATTGAATGTCCATCTTGTCAGAGTGATACTGCATCGACTTGATAGATAACTGCATGGTATCCAATAAAGATTCCCAGAGGTTTTCTGAGGCTAGTCGATAAGCTCCTTTGGTGCGAAATTGGTGGACAGGATTGGTCTTAGCTTGCCCATAGCTAGAGGGATTGGGGGGATCGTGCCAATCTTGTTCATGAGTTGTTTGGGTTCATTCGCCCGCTGTTTCGATATTGGAATCCTCCATGTTGCCCATTTCTAAGACTCCAAAGTTGGGTTGTATATAGGGAGAGCCGATAGAATCGGTGCTGTCAGTGCTGAGGCAATTGATTGTGGTTGGTTTACCCCCCTGTAGTCCTCTAATGTAGTTGTCGTTGCTCCTTAAACTCCTTAACCCAAGGGGGCTGACACGGATGCGCTGTGATTCCTGGCCTGGCTCTGTGCTGGAGTTGCTTGGGTCTGAAGGCCTCAGTGCCTTATGGAGCTGTTGCATTGGTTGATCTGATCGTTTCTGCTCCTTTTTATGGGCGACATCGTTGTGTGATGATGTAGGGTCATGTGCCGGGTTTACTGGAGACTCTACGAGTGCCTTGTTTACAGTTGTAGATGAGAGGTTCAGGTTAGAGGCAGATGTAAGCGCGTTTTCAATTTTTGGAGGGTTATTGTCAAGAGTGTCCAAATTATTCTTCCTGGAAGAATTATGACATTTGGTTCTAGGGGTAGACCTGGGCCGGGGTCTATTTGGTCGGAGAATGCTCCTGCTAGTAATGACTGGTTAGCCCTTGGTGTTCCTAACGTTGTGAGTGCTTGTGTCGATCCGTTTGTTAAGTTTGTTAGGTCAATGGTTTTCTCCTTGTTGAATAGCCCCCCTTGTTGCCCTTCTGAGCATGGAATGCTTGTTGCTCTGGTCTTTATTTTTTCTTTACCTTTATCTGGTGAGTCCACTTTAAGGCATTGTTGGTCGAATATCATTGGGCACAGGGGGGAGGTAGGGAGACCGTTCAGACTTTCGTTGCTTGTGCACAAGGCCGCTCCTGCGTCCCTCATAAATGCAAATTTTGTATATATCTTCGGTTGATAGCTACTTTTTGTGGTTCTTGTGTTCTGTTCAGGGCCTACCAGGCCAACATCTACCAGGGACAGGTGATGGTTTATGTTTTCTTCCCTTGTTGAGCTCTCCTTACTGACTGTTTCATTTAAACCTTTGCTCTTTCTTTTCCTTTTAATTATAGATGTTGCGGTCCATCTCTCTCTACCTGATCTCATCTCCCTGTAGCCCTTGTACACCTGTAGTTCCTTGCAGTTCCCTCTAGTTCACTCCAGTTCCTTGTAGTTCTTGAGGTTCTATTATGGGTTGCGCCTTGATATGTTGATTGAATGATGTATTGATTAGTAGATAAAAAATTAGTTAACGTTGCCGGTCTCCTTTCTTCAACCAGTTGTTCTTTTTTTTTTTATGTTTCCCTTTGTTAGTTGTCCTTGCTTTTGCCTTATGGCTTATGCCCTTATGTGTTTCCACCTTCCGTTAACTTTGTTGTATTTTAACTTTTTTGCTGTTGCTGCAAAATTGAGCAGAAGCGCGACCTGAGGAGGAGGAGGAGCAAGCCCAGGGTCGTCCTATTCGTCCGTGCTCCGCCCTATGCAGCCTCCTGAGGCCCCCCGCCCCTCTGAGGTTCACCTGGGTTTTACGGGCTGGTCTGGACTGTGTCCTACTTTGTCGTAGGTATCCGTACTGGGATAAAACTGAGGGGCACTGAGAGCAGAGAATGCGCACAGTTCAGTTTAGGGCAAGCTGGTTGCGCTCCCCCCCCCCCCCACAGCGAGGACACCAATACCTGCTACCTCTTCCCTCCGCTCCTGCCGCTCTAGACCTTATGGTGTTCTGGGTCAGAGTTCGATGCACAGTGAACACTGACCCTGCCTGGACACACCTTACACCCCCGCCACAGGGGTTCACCTGGCACACTGATGGGCGCAGCTGACGTCAAGGCGGACGGAGGGCTGGGGACTGCCTCTCCGCTCTGCTCTGTGCGCCGTGCACACTCAAGATGATTGGAGACCGGGAGCTGAGAGCAGCCCAGGCAGTCTCAGGCAGTCTCCGACGAGATCTCGGGGGGGATCACGGTGGACTGGTGTGGCTGACGTGCAGGCCCTCCGCAAGCCGCACCTGATCTTGGATTCACCCCCACCGGACCTCCACGGAAAGGGCTTGATCTGGCAGTCTGACGTCCGCAGACGAAAAACAGCGGACAAGAAACAGCGCGGCTCCACCAGGCTCTCTGAACATGAACCGGAACATGAGACACAGGGCAGGATCCCAGCAACCAAGACTTCCGTCCATATTTGGGACATGTGACCTCTCGGAATTCCATTGAGAGGATCCGAATAAAGGGGGCCCAGAGCTCTGTGTATGCCTCCCCTTTATTCTCCGCAACTAAGGACATGCGCTCCATCGCTAATGTTAACCAAAGTTTGTGTAACCATGCTGTGTGATCGGGAATGGTCGTAGTGCCCCACAGAGCCAGAATCACTTGACGCGCAGCAAGCAGCGCTAGGGCCATTTGTCGGCCCCGCAGGGAGTGCAGGGGAAAAGTCAGAGGGTTCGGGAGACCTAAGATTGTGTATGCCGGGAAGCACAGGATAGCAGGGTCAAATGCTGTGCCTATATCGCCCAGTATTCGCTCCCAGAAGCGCAACAGTTTTGGGCACTGCCAGAGCAAATGCACTAGTGAACCCATTTGTCCGCACCCCGTCCAGCCCTTCTCTGAATGCCCTTTATCCCACCTCTGAATGCGTGCGTGTGTAAGGTAGCAGTAGGCTGCTAGCTTGTAAGCTGTGTCAGACCCAGCAATGCTATGTGCAGAGTGATGTGCTCTAAAGTGGATGTCCACCCATTCTTTATCAGAGAGAGCACGCCCCAGTTCCTCCTCCCATCACCGTTGGCCCTTGGTTCTGCCCCTGTCTTGCCCCTTGGATAGCATCGCATAGAGTTCAGAGATGAGGTGTTTGTCGTCCTCTTTGCGAACCAGCCATTTTTCAAATACCGTTAGTGGACGAGAAGCTGCCTTCCTATTGTCATGTCCTTTAGGCTAGTCCTGTCATGTATGCCCCTATTTACATATATTGTCCCATCCACACGACAATAACGACTCTAAACAGGTGACCTTTTACCTAGTAGCTTGCTCCTGTCTCTTCGACACCAGGCTCTTAGTATTCTATCATAATCCCTGTACCTGACGTACATACACATGTCCTCAGGCACAGCATAATTATTCTGTATAAGGGTCACCACTTTTTTCATCTTTGGCCAACAGCCCGCTGTGTATGATCGCATTTGTTTGGAAAAACATTTAATGATAGTTTTCAAAACATATTGATTCTAGAAGAAACCCTGGAGTGACTACTCTAGTATATAAGACCCTTATTCTCCCCTACAAATCAGAGGAGAATTCCTTCCAAGCTGAGACGGGGTCCTGCATGCTGAATCTTCGACATGCAGCGGTCTGACATCCCTTGCGGGGTGTCATCCTCGGAGCAGAGACGGGGTCTTTCATTCTCAACCATCAGGTGAGGGGGATGGTTCTTTCCTAGGGGTTTCTTGGCTACATATACGCATATACATGCTATATACAGATCTAGGCAAGGTACATTTAGGGAAAGTACTTAGGGCAACAATTTTAGGAATCTGCAAGTGCTACTGTTTTTATCTGAATTGCTTATGTTCATCTTATTAGAACTATGGTAGAAATGTATCTACTATTTACTATATTGGTACTTGCAATCTCTTTCGTATGCTTCCATCTCCTGATTGTCGCAGCAAATATGTTTTACACAAAACTGACACTGGACCAATAAATATTTATTGAAGCGTCTTAATCACCATCCTGTGTATTATCTGAGAATAAGTGAGCACGAGTGATTGAGCGAAAAGTACTGTACTGTTTTCAACGATCCCTGAGGAATCAGGGTTGTCATGTTCAGTGGTTGCCAGAAACTACCTACACTACTGTAAGATACAGGGGGGTGGTAGTGGCACTGAAGGGCTAGTTGGTCTAATCCTGTGGGGGTGTCCGCATGCGGTTTGGACACCAAGCCCTCAGTTTAGGTCATCCAAAACGCGCAGGTCCTGGGGATTCCTAGGAACTACACGACATGACGCCCAATGTTGGTTTGGTTCTTATATTAATAGTTAAAATCTGAGTAGTTCAGTCGTGCTTTCTCAGAAAGCCCTACTCACACCGTTTCAGAGACGTCTGAAGTGGGAAGGGAAATCTGCCTCAGCTGAGCAGATATACTCTATATTGGCTGAAGGTTTAATAAGCTTGTAAGGAAGAAGGTTCCCACATTGTGCAAAATGCCTAAAGAATTTCTAAAAAAACCTTTTTCTTCTCCTTTAAAAATGACTGAGTCCACAAGCAGTGGTTGAGGCACAGGGGAAGAAGAATTTGCTAACGCTCTCAAGATTACAGAGAACTGTAGAAATGCAGTACTAATTAAGTTGATAGAACACAGCGTGCCTGCAACAGGTGGCTGTGTTACCGTCGTGATTGAGGCACACTAGGTGTTCGGATCAGAGGTATTCTATTCTTGGGTTCAGTTCCCGCCTGCAGATCCACAGACTAAATTGATTCACACATACATTGTAGTTGAACCACTGGAAGAATACATTCCATACGAAGACATTGAAGTCCTGTTAGCTTACCAGCAACACAGAAACTGGTTTAAAGGCGCCCTCCCACATACATCTGTCGTAAGACTCAGTCTGCTCAGCATAGAAGGAGCGACCTTGCCGGTCTTAGCGACATACACTCTACATCCAGAGATAGATACACTACCAGTGGATGAAGTCCGTACAATATACAAAGACATAGTAAGACTATACAGACACATTGTCCAGTTCGTTATGCAAACATTAACAGTTCAACATGCGAGAAATGCTCCAGTCGGTCCACATCAGACCACACCTACAATTAATCCACAGACACTAAAATCAGTGATGGGAACAATACCCTCCAAACGGGAGCAAATTCCGTTCTGGATAGCACAAAAAACTGGGAGCAGTATTTCCCCATACGGGTCTGCAGGAAAAACATAGCATGCTAACCATTTGCTTGCAAGTGGGGATGGTTCTCTCGATCGAGGATTGTACCACTTGGGGAACAATCTTTCCTGACGTAGACATCAGAATACACGGTACCCCTTCCATAGCAATCGTTCCAGAGGTATTGAAGAGGTTGCTTCAACACCCTGCGCATGCTCCGCAAGATCTTCAGATGGATCCCCACTGAAACCAGGAAGACCGTCACCCAGGCACTCGTCACCAGCCGACTGGACTATGGGAACACCCTCTACGCCGGAACCACAGCCAAACTTCTAAAAAGACTCCAGCGCATCCAGAACGCCTCCGCACGACTCATCCTGGACATCCCCCGACACAGCCACATCACCGGACACCTGAAAGACCTGCACTGGCTCCCCGTCAGCAAGAGAATAACGTTCAGACTCCTCACCCACGCACACAAGGCCCTCCACGACCTGGGCCCAAAGTACCTCAACGACCGCATGACCTTCTACACGCCCACACGCCAGCTACGATCAACCAGCCACGCCTCGCCACCGTACCACGCATCCGCAGAACCACCGCCGGAGGAAGATCCTTCTCCTACCTGGCAGCCAAGACCTGGAACTCCCTCCCCACTCACCTTCGGCGAACCCAGGACCATCTCTCCTTCAGGAAGCAGCTCAAGACCTGGCTGTTCGAGCAGTAACTTACCCCCTCCCCCAGCGCCTTGAGACCCTCCCGGGTGAGTAGCGCGCTCTATAAATGCCGTGATTGATTGATTGATTGATTGAAACAGATACAGAATGAGTACGGGGCAGGACCTGCCCTGGACTTGGGAGTAAAACTGATGGGTAACTTTGCCCAAGTCTCTGCAATCATGCTGAGCAACATAAAGGAGGAGGCAGCAGCAGTGGCCATACATAGCCACCTAAGGGAAATAACTCCTATAAATAAGGAGCGAGAATTACCAAAAATGATTGAAGAAACCTATGCTGCATTAGGTAGAGATAATTTGGGAGCCAAAGCAGGGAAGCCACAAATGGCGGGTAGTCCCGACATGGACAACTCGAAGCAAGCACTCTCTTCTTCTAAAAAGAAATGGGAAAACAAGAATTCTAAAAATAACTATTCAGAAAAGAATTCACAATCAAGGGGTGGGTCTCCCCAACGGGAGTCCTCTGAAAAGAGGTACAACCTTAGGAATCGTGATAACATTAGGAAACCTGACAGGGATCAGGACACTGATACACTTTCCATTTGTTCCTTTCAGGGTTCATCAAAAAGCTCGGAGAGGGGTGGGCAATCAGAACAAAAGCAGGAAGAGTGACCAAAAACAAAAAGGGAAACACATTGAAATTCAGATTACATTATCAAACAGGAAGAGCAACCTAAAGCAAAGCCTCAATTCAAAAAGAAGAAAGTAGCTGGCTTGAAAATTAGACATGCCCAGGTTACTGAGGACTCAGCTTCTGAACAGGGAATGGGCTCTGATGATGCTAGACAGCGCGGCAGATGTACTAATAGCTCGCCAGAACCTGCAGGATTTTCTGGTGACAGCAGTATTGAATGAACACATCACGGTGGAAACACCTGATACAAGAGTTAGTGTCCCGCATAGTCTGTACGAAATGACATTCCAAATAGAGGGGAACATTTCAAGAAAAGTTAAAGGCCTCTTTTGGGAGAACTTAACATATGGATACGACATACTGCTAGCAGAAAAAGATTGGCCGCCAGAGTTTGTGATGGATTGCCCAAAAGGGGAAAGCGTAATTTTGCCTGCTTTCTCTGACCTCGTTCCAGAATCTCTAAAACATTCATATGCGCAGGAGTGGGCGTAGCGCTAGCTCCAGCATTACACCGCAACCATGTAGGGTGGAATGTGGAGTCTACTCACCACGAAATACCATTAAAATCTACTCCAAATCCATAGAGGCAGTACCCTATCAAAAACGATGCAAAAAGACAGGTCAACGAAATCTTAGACCAACTTGAATACCAAAGTGTGATTGAGACTTGCACCTCCCCAATGAACAATCCTTTGTTTCTCGTAATGAAACCTGACAACACATATCGTCTAGTTTTAGATTACCGACATTTAAACACATGCACGCAAACATTTGCAGTTCAAAACGCACATAGTGCCGCATAATGTATAACATAGATCGGAAGAAATACAAAACGACATTAGATATCTTGAATGGATTCTTCTGCCAAAATATAGCTCCAGAAAGCAGATATTTGACAGCATTTTCTGCTCTCTGCACTCAGCGTCACTTCCGTCATTTGCCCCAGGGGTATAAGAACAGCCCGGGGCTATTCTCGGCAAGAGTGTCAGAATTATTACAAACATGCAACGAGGAGGCAGTGTCCGATGTAGATATCTATCTGACGGACGATGAATTACTTGAACACTTGAGCAGGGTGAACAACATAATTGTGGGTTTCGCCAACCTGGGCTACAAATTTAATTTTAAGAAATCAAAAATTGCCCATCTAATGTCCTCTGTTTGGGATATGAGCTATCTAGTGAAGGCAAGAGCTGGCAGCCAACATTTTAGAAAAGTGCGCGCTGCTCCACACTTCAAAGACTCTCAATGGTTTGCAATCCATTTTAGGATTTTTACATTTTGGCAGAACATACATTCTGGATTACGCAGAAAAAGTAAAACCTTTCTACGACTTAGTCAGACCTGATTTTACACTTTATCAGTGGACACAGCAACATACAGATACTCTTCGTTCAGTTCAGGCTGACATGATAGCATCAAAACATTTGCAAACACGTGTGAATTCTACCAACTTGGTGATCAGGGTGGTCCCGGGTTTATCAGGATATACATACATCACTTTCAATGAAGGTGAGACAGTCCCAATTGTATACAAATCACATTTATATACAAATGCTGAAATGCGATTTGCGGACACAGAAAAAATACTGTCAGCAGTACAGACTGCTGTAATGAGAGAAAGATCACTAGCACTGGGGAAACGCATTATCGTTGTAACCCCGGTACCGACTTTAGAAGCTGTTACCAAAGCGAGCATTCCAAATGCAAAAGCATTACATCCGCAATGGATACAATGGGCTAATTTTCTCACTGCAACAGAAGCGTTCCTGCAGTACGAACAAGAATACCCTCTCCCGAATGAAATCTTGCCTCTAGACAAATATGAATACATCATTTATACTGATGGTTCCACTCAGCCTGCCATTAGAAGTAAACAACAGTATAGCACAGCAAGTGCTATAGTGAAGGGGTGTATGTGGGACGGTAAGTTCCATCCCAGCAATACGACTACGCAATCTCTAGGAGATTGTACAGCACAGTTGGCAGAGCTGAAAGCCCTGATACTAGCACTACAATATACGGATCGGGAATTCCTCACACTGATAGTGTGCGATTCATTTTATTGTGTGTAGTCCTATAATGAATATCTTCATTAATGGGGCCAGAATGGGTTTAGAGATTCCAAGGGTTGCACAATTAAACATAAATAGTTATGAGAACAAGTGATAAAGCTGAAAGCATGCCTGCCACGGGCTCAAGTTATTCACACCTTGAGTCATTAGCGTATTTTTGCGTACACGTTGAAGGGAGTTCACTGGCTGAGGAAGCCGCCAAGGCGACAATGTGAACTGCTGCCGTTACTGCAATCACTCGTTCTAGCACGAGGATAGACGGAGACATACTGATAGCTGTCAATGTCCCGAAATGCTTTCCACTCAAATATTCCTATAAATTAGATGCGCAAAACACACCGTATGCTCACATTCCAGGAGTGGGGGATAGAGTTATACCAAACATGGATCGCAGATTAGGTTTAATTCTAGCTGCACACGAGGGTCTGGGCTCCCCACACGCAGGAGTCACTGCTACAATTTCATTACTGAAGCGGCGATACTGGTGTCCAAGTTTGTCTAAACAAAGTCTTATGCCGTAAAGTGCGACATCTGTCAGCAGATGAAGTGTCCCACCGTAGCACGGCCACCGCACACACCATTACTTATTCCAGACAGACCTCTCTCATGTGTCTATTTGGACCACTGCGGCCCCTTAAATTCGGACGGGGCTTGCAAGTACATCTTGGTGGCAGTGGATTCATGCTCTAGATTTCTGTGGGTTTGGCCTCAGCGCTCAGCCGACGCTCAAACTGTTTTATTTTTATTTTTTTTATTTCATCCATGATAAATCCAATACATTATAATGCATTAAGACAGAAATTGTTCAGTAGAAAAAAAAGAAGAGAAAGACAATACATAAATTTTAAAAAAAAGACAGTTCACAATACATAAATATATAAACATGAGAATTCCTTAAAGTGCATGTGTGTAAAAAACCATAGAAATGCGTCCCCACTCACACCTCATTCATCCATGTAGGACAACACCGGCCCCCAAATCTCCATGCCTAATTTCTTTTTCCGAATACCTTTCAGTGCATATAAACTATATTCTATATTAAACATGGATAAAAATCTAGCCCTCCAAAATTCAAAAGTTGGTACATCCTTCTGGAGCCACATTGAGGCAATACACAACCTAGCCACAGCTGTAGCTAAAAACAACAAATACCGATATTTATAAGACAGCTGATCAGTACCCTCTCTCTCAGCTACCCCCAGCAGAACATGAGCAGCTGACAATCTGAGTGGACCCCCCAAAATTTCTGCCAAAAATTTCTCTATATGCCCGAAAAAATTGATTAGGTGCCTACATGTAAAAAAAATGTGTACAATGTCAGCGTCCTCTGTTCCACAGCGAAAACATTTTCCATCATTTGTCCCACCTCATTTAGATAGTTTGGCTGGGGTATAATAAAGGTTAAACACAGTCTTGTAATGTTGTGCCCGGAGATTAGCAGATATTAACAGCCTCCCCGCCAATTCAATGGAGGCTTCTATCTGAGTGCCCAAGCACCCTAGCCTGTTATCCCATTTTGCATTATGCATCTCTAAATCACCGTCCCTAGTGTCCAACAGTAAATTATACAATATACCAATACGTGCGTTTTTCAATCACAGGGTTAACTTCAATATTCCATTGATGTTTACATAAATAATTGCGAACTTGCAAATATTAAAAAAATTCAGACCTGGAAAGGTGAAATTTATCAGTTAGCATTTCAAAAGACATCAGCTCCCCATTAGCATATAAATCTCCAATATATTGAATCCCTTTAGTCCGCCATCTACCAATGATTCTGTCCCAGAATATCGGTGGAAGAAGTGTCGTAGCTGTAAACGGGGTATACTGAGATACCCTCTTTAATCTATAAAACTTTCGCGCAGCTTTCCACACCTTATAGGCAGTGATTAAAACCTTAAACCTAGTTCTCTTATAGTAACTTGGCTCTAAATTGACAAACAGCCGATTTTTAGCGTCACTGCCCAACAACATTTGATATATCGATGGGGCTTCGGCAGTACAAATTGGTTCTGCCCTGGTTAAAAGTATATTCATATGCTGCAGCATACATACAAAGTAATATAAAGTAAAATCGGGCACAGCCCAACCTCCTTTCTCCCGAGGGAGGGTCATATAGCGCATAGCTCTGCGGGGCTTGCCATGAGCCCACAAAAATCTAGCACAGATTGACTGTAAAACTGCAAGTTGGGCACGAGGGATTTCCAATGGTACAGATCTAAAAAAAATATAAAATTTTAGGTAGTATCAACATTTTAAGAATATTGCATCGTCCCACGAGTGAAAGATGTAAACATTCACACCGGTCCAATTGCTTCCGAACATCATCTAAAATATTACACCAATTGACCTCCACCAATGATTTTAAGCATGTCCTCAGCGTGACCCCCAAATAAGTTACCTCACTCAAAACTCGCTGATCATCAAATACAGTAATGTTAGAACATAAAATTTGTGTCTTTGCCACATTCAGTTTGTATCCTGACGCGGCTCCAAACTTTAATGCCACTTGCTCAATTTCTGGCATAGCTGTAATGGGATTCGGCGTTACCACTGCTACATCGTCTGCATATGCAAACACACGATAGTGCTCTTGCCTCCAAATTACAGACTCTATCTCTGCACTTTGTTCTAACATTCTTAAAAAAGGATCTATATATAGTGAGAACAGCAAAGGAGAGCAGGGGCATCCCTGCCTTGTTCCCCGTGTGATATAAACTGGGGTAGATTCAAGGCCCATAATACAGATCTTAGCCGTTGGGCGACGATATAAAACTTGTATGGCAGTAATAAAGCTTTGTTTAAAACCCATACAACGTAGAAGAGCCCATAAAAACTCCCAAGCGACCCGGTCGAATGCCTTTTCGGCGTCTAATAAAATCAAACCGAATTCACTCCCAGTGGCACTAGCGATGTCTAACAGAGTTACAACCCTATTGATATGATTCGTTGTTCCCCTCTTGGGAATGAACCCGTGCTGCCGGATTGATACCAACGGGGTTATTACTTCGGCGAGCCAGGTCGCTAGGATTTTGGCATAAATCTTGCCATCTGAATTTAGAAGCGAAATGGGACAATATGAGCCTGGTTGTTCAGCGGGTTTATCCTTTTTTTTTTTTTTTAAAACAATAATGCTGGCCTCGTCCCATGTTCGGGGAGCAGCTCCAGCCTGGGCCTGTTGAAAGGTGGCTAGCATATCAATTTTTAATACTCCGAAAAAACTTTTATATATTTCAAGTGGAAGTTTATTGGGCCCTGCAGCCTTGCCCGAGGCTAGGTTGTTGATAGCTCTTTCCAACTCCTCAATAGTAATCGGGGCCTCTAGTAACTCTGCATCTTGCGTATCCAAGTTTTTACCATTGAGGTTCTGTAGCAGGGATCCCCCAGCCTGTGTATCATAACCCTCCCCAGTATAGAGTGCCTCATAAAAATCATGAAACACGTTTAAGATCCCCACATCAGTTTCTATAGAATTGCCCCTAAAATCTACCACTGAGCTAATCCTCTGAGCCGCCTCTTTGGATCTAAGCCTCTGTGCCAAACAACGCCCAGTTGCCTCCCCATATTCATAGTTTAATTTCCTATTAATAGAATATTTCTTGGCTATCTCTTTGCTCCAGTGGAGATTTATTTTGGCATTGCCCCGGGCTACTTCCGTTTGCAGAGCAGTGATCTCCTGACCCGCACATATGCCCTGCATAAGTTTTTCTTCTGCTACAGTAAGACCAGCGTATAATTCCTGTAACACTGCCCGCAGTTCTTTTTGTTTATATAAACCGAAGCTACGGGTCTCCCCCCTAAAACCTGCTTTAAAAGCATCCCATACATCTCCAGTCCCTGCAGTATTACGATTTATGAGGAAAAACTGCTCAACCCAAACCTGCATATGAGCCACATAACTTTCATCTAATAATAACTTCCTGTCAAAAGAAAATGAACGCGGTTTGATTCCAGTTCTGAGCATACTAAGGTTTAACACTAAGGGCCCATGGTCTGAAGAAACCCGTGGGTACACCTGTATTTTAGCTCTAGAAAGCAAAAGACCCGATAAGAAAAAATAGTCAAGTCTTACTAATTTCTGGTGCGGACATGAGTAAAAGGTATAGCCTGGATCCGCACCCCTGAGAGTAGCCCACGCATCCACCAATCCGTGATCATCCAACAAAGACTGTAGCGCCTTAAATACCCTCGGTTTCCTCCCTTTGTAGGGTTTGCTATCATCCTGTAGAGCATTATGCTCAAGGTGTATATTTAGGTCGCCACACACAATCAAAGGAGTGGGCCATAATGCAAGTTCCCCATTTAGCCCTTCAATTATTAAAGCCTCATCAAAATTCGAACCATATATGGAACATATAGTGCACTTCTGACTACTAATCGTACATTCCACAATGGCCCACCTCCCTTGTTTGTCTGCCAAAACTCTGCCTGTCCCTTGTATATGATTCTTAGCCAGAATTGCCACTCCCCGTGTAGTAGTGGTTTGCTCGGTGCAGATTAATACTGTCAGACCTAGTTCCGCCAATAGTTTTCGATTAACCCATGAAATATGAGTTGCCTGTATGCATACCAGGTCAGTCTGAAGCACCCGTAGCTCATTCGCGACCCGTTGCCTCTTATTACGATCATTCAAACCGCTTACATTCAGGGAGCAAAACCGAATACCACGAAGAATACCACTATCCCCCATCTGTTTTCCCTGTATCTTTATACTTATAGACTGTGTACCTAAAACCGCGGACTTTCCTGTTTCTCTTCACAAAACTATCATGGATTATTTTTACTAATGCACCCCCCCCATCCCCCAACCCCCCCACCAACCCACTTCCCCCAACCCCCTCCTCTCCCCTACACGGCTCCATCCGGAGACGTGGCCCACCCCCACCCAATCCCGACTAGAGGCTTGGAGACACAGAGTCTCTCAGATGGGTCGAGCTTTTGTGCCCTGGACCCCCCCTACCCCACCCAGTGCTTAAACCACAAGAATATTCACCGCCCACCACAATACAACATAATCACAGAGAGGAAAGAAAAACACCAAAACTAACAAACATTACAGTCCATAAATGAATAAACAAAGGGGCTCCTCGTCACATCCTTTCCCTCTCTTTCCAGCCCTTACAAAGATTGCAGATACTCTTTAGCAGCTGATTCAGCTGTAAAAAACCGGACATGCTCTTTGTGGATGATTTTGAGTTTAGCCGGATTCAACAAAAAAGCTTGTGCCCCTTTGTCATGAAATGGTGTAATGAGTTGGCGTAGTTGCCATCTCTTTTCTACAGTTAGAGGGCAGTAATCCGGCCGCACAAAAAACTCTATCCCCTTCCCGGTTTTCTTTCTGTTAGGGCGTGCCAGATCGTATACTGCTTCTCTTGCCAGAAAGTTGTTTACTGATATTAAAATCGCCCTTGGTTTGGGAGAGTTCTGGCCCGGTCGATTGCGCTGAGCAAATGGGAATCTGTGTGCCCTCTGAATCTCCAGACTCCAATCCCATTGGGTTAGCCCGGGAAAGGCTTCAGAGAAAAGTTCAATGATATATTTTCGTGTGTCCTGCCCCTCGGCCCCCTCGGGAATATCCAGCACTCGAAGATTATTGCGCCGGAGACGATTTTCATAATCGGTGACTTTCCAGAGGGTGTCATCCTTGGCAGAGCGAAGGGCCTCTGTTGTTGCCTTCTGCGCCGCAAGCTCATCCTCCAGATTTGATATGCGGTCTCAGCCTCATTAAACCTGACAGCAAAATCCGAACAAGATTTCGCGATTCTCCGTACAGAATTCTGGAGTTTGCGACAAGCCCTTTGCGTGCGTAGACTCTCTGTGCGGGTCTCCTCCCTATGGGCCATAATGGTCTGATAGATAACCACCAGGGAGATATCCTCAGGTTTCGCAGTAGTTTCAGAGTTGGTTTGCGTCCCACTGACCATTTCAGTCTCTGCCATAAACGAATAATCCCATTGGATGGAATCTACGCTCTAAGCCGAATGATAGGCTGTGCCTTGACCAATATTCCCCTGCTTTCGCACCGTATTTAGACTGTTGATTCCCTTATGTATATCTGGATCAGAATCATCCCCGGAGGTATCCGAGGGATCAGACATTGAAAAAAAGGGAAGGTCGCCAGAGTCATTCTCTTTCATTAAATCTGGCTCCACCGTTTTCTTTCTAGTTACTTTATCCCCTTTTTCAGGGGCAATCTCTGCGCTGTTTTCTCCCCTCTGCGCCTTCTGGGATGGGCCTCGAGAAGTGTTCCCTGTTCCAGCCTTTTCTGATTTTTCTCCACCATTTTGCCCGTCCTTTAAAGAGCATTGGGGGGTACCGCCGATAGCCCCTTCCTCCTGTGCCACCGGGTTCACAGAGTAATCCACCCTCTGTATATCTTCATCTATGCTTAAGGTCAGCTCAAGATTAACAGGTGTAATGGGCACATTTTTCTTTATTTTCCCAGTCAAAAATAAAGCGGGGATAGATTTCTTACCGCCATCCACGCGAACAGCGTCCTTTTTACCCACAGTTGGAATCAGCTTTTTTCCCTCCATAGTGTCTGATGTATCCAAGTTGTTTCGCGCTCTGCCACGGCCAGCCTTCGGGCATTACAGCGCAGTTCAATTCCACGTTCAATTCAGCGTTGAGTCTTCCTTTCGCCGGCACCATCCGCTCTCCACACCAGGCTGCGTACGCACACCCGGAAGTCCGCCTCGCCAACACCAGGAACCGGCAGACTGCAAAGCGGGGAAGGTAGCAGGCACTCCACAGCATGACCGCCACACCCGCGCTTCACCTCGGGGAAAGCAGGACACACAGAAACCCGGTCACCGAGGCGCCCACAGCATGGTAAGCGGAGCAGGGGGGGAAGCTCCGGGAGCTCAAGCTCGCACGACCGCACTCGCGGCCGCCATCTTGCCTCAAAACATATCCGCTCAAACTGTTTTAAAGGATTTGCGAGTCTTCATCAGATATACGCAATTGGCACGTTACATTCTGACCGTGGCCCTGCGTTTAGCTCACTGGCTTACAAGGAAGCCATGGAAAGTATGGGCGTGGCCTTGCGGTACTCTTCCCCCTACCATCCCGAGGGAAATTCGGTGGTGGAGAGGAAAAACCGGGACCTAAAGCAATCCTTAACAGCAGGAGTATTAGGTGTGGGTGGTAGTTGGGTCAATCACCTATATGGGGTCCAGAGGGCATTAAACAATATGCCAAGAAAATCATTGGGAGGACGTACCCCCTATGAGATCCTGTTTGGGACAAGAATGTGGGTACTTGACCTCGATTGTGCCAGCACAGTGGCGGATGTAAAACCATTTGAATTGAATGATCGTTTGGCTGTTTTACAGGAACTCCATGAATTCCGGGCATTACAAAGCAACGTCCAAGTAAATTGCACCGCCACTGGGGAAGTGAAACCGGTTCCGGCAAGACCTGTCTAGGTCCCGAAAATTGGGGACCTGGTCAGAGAAAAGATTGTGGACAAGGAGGAGTATGGACCATCCTACAGAACACCTGTACCTGTCCTGGGGGTTCAAGGAACAAGAACAGTACTTCTTCCGCCTCTTGCCAGCAAAAAAGAAAGAAGATTCTTCTCCATTGATCTGTTCAAACCACACTATGTGGCCGATCCTCAACAGTAGTCCGCGTGGAATCCTGGATAGCTGCAGATCTCCTCTCGCTACTATACAGGAAGTTCAGATGGAAAGACTAATAACGTTTCAAGACTCACCTGCGCAAAATGCAGGAGTATCTAATAACAGAGTATGAATTACACCTGTTGAAATTGAACAACATCCAAATGAAACTGAAACGCAAATTGCAATTAGGCCCAATAATTAAATTTACATCAATGTGCCTTCACAAGAAGCAACTGCTAGTTCTACAAATACTGTTGAGCTCCGAAAGATAGATCAAACTGCATCTGGCTACTTCATCAACTTCGATTACTTTTCTTCAGATCCAAGTGAACCTGAGCAAACGCCACCCATTTCCAGAAAAGAATAATTTTGACAATTCTATCTCTGGCTGAAAAAGACTTACTTGGTGTCCCCTTGGTTGCATCTTTGGTTTGCATTAGGGATCCTGTTCCTGTTAATTTGGATTGGTATAGTAACTGTCTTTTTCGTACTACTGAATGGGCATTATCTCCCACACCGCTCTGCAGTACAATCTATGAACTTGGTGTTGAAACCACATACGTCATCACACCGTGAACAAAGAGATGTCCCTAGTGAATATTACAGCAGTTCCAGTACCGGATGGTATAGTTTGGGATAGGGTTTTATATGATGTATTTGGTCCTACTGAACATTTGAAAATTTCACACGTATTTAAAATTTAATTTAATGATTTCATTACCCCGAGTACACTCTCTGATGATTGGTACATTGAGACTGTAACTACTATGCTCTCAGATTTAGAACAATCTGCTGCAATTTCTTACAGGGAATTGTATGAAGATACACCTGACTTTGACAGTATGTATTGTTACCAGCATTATGCTCATCACTTTTAGCATAAAGCGAGTGTCCCATGCACTGATAACACTTACCATCAATGGGAACATTGCCCAACACCACCGAAAGGTAGTTCTGCCACATTTGCACAGAAATTTGCATACTCTTCAGGGTTCAATACATCAGACCCAACGTCATACTATTATAAGCTAGTACAGACGAATGCAACTGCAATGAAAACAATGCTGACAAATACCAAGCTTATATATTCAGCACCCTTTATCTCCCAACTGTCTATACAAGGTTTCAACTATTGGAGGGACACAATTGACACAAAATCGATCTGGGGAACGAAAGATTGGCAGGTTCAGGGATCTCAGGCTTTATTTAGAGCTTGTCTCATACCATTACAGATAATTTTCCTGAAAAGATCAGTGCAACAGACTACCTGCTACAGGTTTTCAAAAATAAAAGACTTGAAAAAATCACACATCCCCTTGCCCACATCAATTGAAGGTATATTAAATGACACACTGATAAGTGAGGAGATGCTCGGTGCAATGATACAGAATGGTACATACAATTCATCAGTTCCCAATTGTAAGGGATGATTGGTTTGGCCGATAGACACTAACAGGTGTCAGTCGAGATTCAGGGGTACCACCGGAGGGTTTAGTATCCATAGGCCTGACTCACGCTATGTACACACAGACGACCCAGGGGTAGAGACTTCTTATAGTGTTGGGAAGTTGTGCCTAGAATGGCTAAAAACCTCAACACTATTACAGGTGAAACAACACTTGTCCCTTCTATCAGACAACATGGATCTTAGGAATTTCTTTCTGGGTCCCAAGAAAACACGTAAAAAACGCTTTTTATATGCCATCTACAATGAACTATGAAAAGTCTCCCAACAGGATGCTGCTGAGAGATTACGTGAGATTGTTAGGATTAACCTAGAAAAGGCCTTGGCTGTGGTAGACAATGGTATGACCACACTTTCTTCACGAATTTATTCACTGGGCAACATTGTGTCCTCAGCAATTGACATAACGGAACAAGATTTGTCTATTCTACAACATGGTCAATCTCAATTGCGCTCCATTTTGCTTTTGAGCTGGACACTACAATCACTGCGTTCTGGCCGCGTGCCATGGCAATACATTAACAGCACTAATCTTTTTTCAGCTAATAACCTGACCGACAGACAATTGACCATGGCACGCAGGGATGCAAAGTACACCATGCTGCTCATTGAAAAATTACAGAAGTTACCTTTTACAGTAGCAGAGTCACCATCTACGGAATGGTTAATTCATGGCTACATCACACTGCCAATCACGACATTCCAGTTCCAACACTGCCTTAAATACATCCAAGCAGGCAGGTATGAAGCGTTGGGTGAAGGGTACATACAGGAAACATGGGAGTTACCTTACAGATATAGGTGTAGAAATAAAGACACTGAAGTTTTCTTAAGTGGCATTTAAACAACAAGAGAGAGAGGGAAAGGAGCGGGTATGAAACACTCTTAGCCCCCCGAAGTCAGTAATCTAAACAACAAAAGAGTGTATCCCTTGAACAAGAGAGCAGAAGGAAAAGGGCGAATCAAAATTTGATTCTATAAAAAGCCCTCACTCACCAACCTGGTTGGTGACATGCTTCATCATAGGGCCCCACCCGGAAGGTCGAATACCTACCAGGTGTGCTTCGACGCCAGAATTATCGCGGAGCTGGTAAAAGTTTTTGTGACGTGATAGTGAAAAGTGAATGTTAAAAAATGCCTTGGTTGTAACCAATAACTTTATTCGCCGGCCAACCAGGCACGGATAAAAACAAAGAAAGTGATGAAAAAGCTGAAGTAGTATAATCAGCTAAATCCCACTACTGGTGAATGGTCAACATGTTTCTGCCACTGTCCAGCAAATAGCTGGGCATTCGTCAGGACCAAGGTGCGTAGACCCCAGTGGTATGAGCGCGCTAAGGCTCACCCAACCGTGAATCAAATGTAAAAACAAAGGAACAGGGTGTATGATTACGACCTGCTGTCAAAGAGGGAATCCAACCTTGTTTAGGGGATTCCACATGTATCTGCAAAGGGAAAGAAAGGGAAAAGACACAAACAAACACATAATTCAGTAACTCAGTATCGTGTTTTGTGGTGTCTAATCCCATATAACCATCATGCTCTCTTAGTAATGCACTATAACACTCCTCCCACCAGTCACCGTGCTGATACCGAGAAGTATATGTAGATACACTCCTTTTATTCACATTACTCAAGTGATACTATCCACTGGTAATGTAATAGTACCATGGTTTGTGGACGATGTATAGCGCACTATTTCACCTGCACGCCTTCTATGACGTCCAGCGATATCCGTGAATCGGTCAAACATTAAAAATACTCAATATAAAAGTGTCGTGATAATCCACAATCATACGGTCCCACACACTCTATCGCAAAGAACCATATTTCTTACACACTGGGTGAAAGCTCATCACACCATGGGTCTCGGGAGGGGGGTGGTGGCTAGTAGGCACACCCTGTAAGAGACGAGAAAATAAATCTAATTATTTCCCCCATGTACAAATTGCAGTATCTGCCATCTCACGACATCAACTAAGATACTAAGTTTAGAACCAGGCAGATCATGGACACAGCGCAGCCACACTAACTGTAATTCAACCAATGTGGTTTATTTGATCACTTGCCCGTGTGGGCTAAGTGCATGCCGGCATGACTGACGCAAAAGTTAAACAACGTATCATTGAACACTGAAGTAACATCCGTTGCAAAAAGATTACGACCAAACTAAGTGAACACTACCTTTCATTCAACCATACACCTAATGACATAAGGTGGACTGTGATTGGACAGGTGCACCATGGCAGAAACATACAACAATCCCTCTTTGAAAAAGAACAGAGATGGGTTTATCGCCTTGGCACGCATAAGGAGGGCTCAATGATTCCATTCCTTGGGCTACTGTTTTAAGAGCATAAATTCCTAATTACATGAATTCCTCCTCTTGGGTTATTATGTGCAGATCATGATTTTCTTAATTATAGGTGATCTTCATTGTTCTTCTTCACCCATGATTATCTAGTCGTCTCCGCAATACAGAGGGGGCCCCCAATGCTTTGCAGGTCACTAATGTCCTGCCATTCCTTATTTCCAAATTGGGGTTTTTATTCCTTATTCTTTTCAGCATTTTGGAATATTTAGCCCCTTTTAAATAGCATTCATGATCCTTTCTTCTGCTTAATTTTTGAATTTCCCGACTGGGAGATTATTCATTCTGAGCAGTTTTTCATTACTGTTTGGCTTTCGTGCATTAAATAGCATGCGTATGTTTTTTGTTACAATACTTGCGATCATAGTAGATTTAATAAAGCTTTGTTGAATCAGTCTGTCGGGACTGCGTGCAGCGTTCTAGTTGTAACGCTCGATCTCCCGCAGTCACATGTACTGCTGACGCCCTGATTGGACGCCTGTGACACGCCGCACGCTGCGACGCAAAGGGGCAGGTCCAATCTAGGCTGCCGGGGTCAGACTTTTAACCGGCAGAGTCACCAAACGGCCTATCGACGGGGTCCGGTGATCAGAGGGTTGTACAGGTACCAAGCGGGTGCTTGGCTTTGCTGGCGTAAGTGATCCTAAAGCAGTAGGCAGTAACCGATACAGATAAGTAGCTTTTTGTTCCTATCTAATTAGATTTATTTTCTCGTCTCTTACAGGGTGTGCCTACTAGCCACCACCCCTCCCGAGACCCATGGTGTGATGAGCTTTCACCCAGTGTGTAAGAAATATGGTTCTTTGCGATAGTGTGTGGGCCGTATGATTGTGGATTATCACGACACTTTTATATTGAGTATTTTTAATGTTTGACCGATTCACGGATATCGCTGGACGTCATAGAAGGCGTGCAGGTGAAATAGTGCGCTATACATCGTCCACAAACCATGGTACTATTACATTACCAGTGGATAGTATCACTTGAGTAATGTGGAATAAAAGGAGTGTATCTACATATACTTCTCGGTATCAGCACGGTGACTGGTGGGAGGAGTGTTATAGTGCATTACTAAGAGAGCATGATGGTTATATGGGATTAGACACCACAAAACACGATACGAGTTACTGAATTATGTGTTTGTTTGTGTCTTTTTCCCTTTCTTTCCCTTTGCAGATACATGTGGAATCCCCCGAAACAAGGTTGGATTCCCTCTTTGACAGCAGGTCGTAATCATACACCCTGTTCCTTTGTTTTTACATTTGATTCACGGTTGGGTGAGCCTTAGCGCGCTCATACCACCGGGTTCTACGCACCTTGGTCCTGACTGAATGCCCAGCTATTTGCTTGACAGTGGCAGAAACATGTTGACCATTCACCAGTAGTGGGATTTAGCTGATTATACTACTTCAGCTTTTTCATCACTTTCTTTGTTTTTATCCGTGCCTGGTTGGCCGGCGAATAAAGTTATTAGTTTACAACCAAGGCATTTTTTAACATTCACTTTTCACTATCACGCTCACAAAAAACTTTTACCAGCTCCTGCAGTAATTCTGGCGTCGAAGCACACCTGGTAGGTATTCGACCTTCCGGGTGGGGCCCTATGATGAAGCATGTCACCAACCAGGTTGGAGAGTGAGGGCTTTTTATAGAATCAAATTTTGATTCCCCCTTTTCCTTCTGCTCTCTTGTTCAAGGGATACACTCTTTTGTTGTTTAGATTATTGTTTTCTTAAGTGGAACAGACTGTGAGAAGGCTTTAAGTGGATCTTTAGTGTGTAAGGAGGTCTTGCTTCACGGAGCGTGTAATGCTTCAATAGCGAACTTGTCTTGCTACTTGAAAGGCTCCCCAGCTGCAGTGATTAATCCAGTCTTTGAGTTACTCTCAAATGGGAGTTATTTAATGCTGAATGATCAAGGCTGTTGCGGGATGGTGCCAGGCATCGTGTATCTTGTCACAGTAAACCTCAGGGTTATTTGGTGTAAGCAAGTATTGTTTCCCCCAGCTTGCCTAGTTAGGGAGGCACCATTGTGGCCTTCGTTGAATGATTCCAGTATAAGGTTTGATTCGCTGAGCAGAATGAAAGCTATGTTGTTTCAACAAAATGTGGCCTTAACTTCAGCCCGAGAGACTTTTGATCTCCAGGTTGCAAGGTCTTCGGCAGAGATATAGGCCCTGGTCCGTACGAACTTCCCGATCCACTTCGGAGAAATGGTTCATCGTATCATTAACATGTCTGATACGAGTGGGATCATACTCTTATTTAAGAGTCTTGGATCAGGTCTCTTAACCACCTTTTAGACCATCTTCGGAGTAATTCCAGCTTTCATACACTCTGTACTTGGAAGTGGCGGGCATCCTGATTTTAATCCTATTGATTCGCAATGGACGTCTCAATCCCTCAAGACATGGAGAGAACACTGCTGGAACGACGTTCTCGTGAGCGTATGGTGTTCTACCTGACTACGCCTCGGCTTCGAGAGCTGAGCGAGCATTGGTTCCTGTCTTTTAGACCAGTCTGGCTAGACTTTGTCCTGCCTGTATTTTGCTGCCTCTTCTGCGGATTCAGATGCGTGTTGGATCTGTGTCTGACACTTCCATTGGTTGCGCCACCGGACAAAGACGTGCTCCTGGAGCCCTTGCAGGCCCATGTGTACAGTTGTCCACAGCGTATTCCCATGTTGATGACGGCATTTCTAGAGCCTCCAAGTGATGCTTCCGCTCCTGTTGGAAGGGAAATCAACTCTGCTCCAGAGGTACAGGCATCGGTTCCAGGCGCGCAGGCATCTAATTCTTCCCCGGTGGCTGATGTGCGAACCAGAGATGACCATCTTTGCTCACTCTACATTATATTGGAAGTGCTGGAGGGATTGCCACCTGCGGATGCAATGTTCAGCGATGTTGAGTCTGTGGCACAGGATTCATAAACAATCTGGCCTTTCCTGTGCTGGGAACTATTCAGCATTTTTAAACATTTACAAAATTGAAGGTCGTAACTGACTTTATTTTACATTTCTCCTTCTCTGCTCTAACTGAGCGTAATGGCTTTCAAGGTGCTTAGTGTAATAATAACCATATATACAAGTTTAGAGGACCTTTTGAACGCTTTTAGGGAAAAATTACTTTTCTTTTATCAACATTTTTTCAGGCTTTTTAAAGTGCTTTTAGTATTTTGATTGAAAATGATTTTTTAATGACTTATCTTTATCAAGCTGACCCTGTTGACCTTTTGATGAGTAGTGGGTGTCATGTCCTTTAGGCTAGTCCTGTCATGTATACCCTTATTTACATATATTGTCCCATCCACACGACAATAACTATTCTAAACAGGTGACCTTTTACCCAGTAGCTTGCTCCTGTCTCTTTGACACCAGGCTCTTAGTATTCTATCATAATCCCTGTACCTGACGTACATATAGATGTCCTCAGGCACGGCATAATTATTCTGTATAAGGGTCACCACATTTTTTTATCCTTGGCCAACAGCCTGATGTGTATGTTCGCATTTGTTTGGAAAAACATTTATGATTGTTTTGAAAACATTTATGATTATTTTTAAAACATATCGATTCTAGAAGAAACCATGGAGTGACCACTCTAGTATATAAGACCCTTATTCCCCCTACAAATCAGAGAAGAATTCCTTCCAAGCTGACACAGGGTCCTGCATGCTGAATCTTCGACACGCAGTGGTCTGACATCCCTTGCGCGGTGTCATCCTCGGAGCAGAGGTGGGGTCCTTCATTCTCAACCATCAGGTGAGGGGATGGTTCTTCCCTAGGGGTTTCTTGGCTACATATACGCATACATGCTACACATACAGATCTAGGCTAGGTACATTTAGGCAAAGTACTTAGGGCGCGCATTTTAGGAATATGCAAGTGCTACTGTTTTTATCTGAACTGCTTATGTTCATCTTATTAGCACTATGGTAGAAATGTATCTACTATTTACTATATTGGTACTTGCGATCTCTTTCGTATGCTTCTGTCTCCTGATTGTCGCAGCAAATATGTTTTACACAAGACTGACGCTGGACCAATAAATACTTATTGAAACGTCCTAATCGCTATCCTGTGTATTTTCTGAGAGTAAGCGAGCACGAGTGACTGAGCGATAAGTACTGTACTGTTTTTCACGATCCCTGAGGAATCAGGGTTGTCATGTTCAGTGGTTGCCAGAAACTACCTACACCACTGTAAGATACAGGGGGGTGGTAGTGGCACTGTGGAGCTAGCTGGTCTAACAGCTGACATATCCTGTGGGGGTGTACGGAAGAGGTTTGGACACCAAGCCCTCAGTTTAGGTCATCCAAAACACGCAGGTCCTGAGGATTCCCAGGAACTACACAACACTATATTCAGGGGTGGTCACCCAGTGTCTCAGTTCGAGATAGTGAAATGCATCAGCCTGGGGAAGCGAGTATTCTTGTTGCAGTTGTTCGAAGGGAATGATTCCCTTGGAGTCAAACAAAGACCCTACTCGTTTGCATCCTTGTTCCCGCCACCTATTAAACACTTCCGAACTGCACCCCTTACGGAAATAAGGGTTGTCCACTATCGAGGACATCAGGGAGGGGAATGATGTCAGTCCTTTCTCCAAAGCCACTCTATCCCACACTTTCAGTGTTGATTATGTTATTGGGGAGGAGTACAGGCCCCACGCTCTAAGTTTGTGCAGTAGCCAGGCCTCCCGCCAAACATTCACTCCGGTACCGTCTGATTCATGAAGGACCAATGTTTTTCAGAGAGAGGGCGGTTCCATTCCACTAAGTAGCGGAGGTGCACCGCCTGTAGGTATCTGTGGATACCGCCTCCCCTTTTGGGCTTTGCTATTTGAAATACCGGTAGACGCGGCTTCTTACCCCCCCAGACAAACTTATTAATAGCAAGTTGCAATGTGCGGAGTGTCTTTGGAGGTGGAACAAGTGGCAAAGTTTGAAAGATGTAAAAGTATGCGTGGGAGTACGGTCATCTTGACTGCTGCTATGTGCCCAAACCAGGCCAGCTTCAAGCGGTTCCAGCAGTCTAGTGTTTTGTCTGGTCAATAATTAAGTGCTGTATCGTTTATTGCCAGGGTCTTTGGAATGGTAGGAGCAAGTAGGATGCCCAGATATGGTAAGGAAAGAGACGCCCATTTCAGGGAGAACCTGTTACGCAACGTTTCTTCGTGGGAGGGGGGCACCAATAAGTTCAGGATTTACGATGTATTTAAATTAACTTTGAATCCCAGATTTCCCCGAAAACCCGCAGCTCGTCGAGTAAAGCCGGCAGCGATGTCATTGGTTTCGCCAGTGAGAGAATAACCTTGTCCGCATAGAGACTAATAGTGTGAGTGTCTGCTCCAAACTGGATGCTCTCGGTCTGCGGGTCATCTCGGACATGCTCCGCCAGCGGCGCCATATAGAGCTTGAAAAGAAGGGGGGGGAAGCGGGCAGGCTTGCCGGGTGCCTCGGGCTATCGGGAACATGGTTGAGGACCTTTCATTGACTCGGACGGAGGCTCTCGGGGCACGGTATATGCAGCTTACCCATTTAATAAATGGATCCCCAGATCCGAAATGGCGCAGCGTATCGAAGAGGTAAGTCCATCGAACGCAATCAAATGCTTTTTCAGCGTCAATAGATAGGAACAGCACTTCCTTACGAGACCTATGGGTGATATCCATGAGGTGTAGGAGTCTTTTGGTATTGTCTCTCCCTTGTCTTGTTGGGATAAAACCGGCTTGGTCCGGATCCACTAGACCTGGCTTAAGTGGATTCAGACGGGCCGCCAGTATTCCGGCAAAGAGCTTGCCGTTGATATTACGTAAGGATAAGGGACAATATGACCCGCAGTCTCTAGGATCCTTCGATGGTTTGAGGATCACTGAGATCGAGGCTTCTTCCATGGAGTCTGTGAGTGTTCCTATCTTGAGGAAGGATTTAAATAATCGAGTCAGAAGTGGGGCTAATTCCTGGCAAAAGGCTTTATAGAATTGCACCGTGGAGCCGTCCGGGCCTGGTGCTTTATGCATCTTAAGACGTGCAATTGCTGCTAATACCTCCTCAATCTGTATCAATTGATCTAATTGGGATGCAATTGCTTCTGGCAAGCAGGTAACTGGGCTCACTTGTAAGTAGGCACTCGGGGAATGTCCGAATTGGAATATAGGGTCTTGTAGAAATTCTTAAATGCCTGTACTATGTGCCTATCAGAATGTACCTCCTCCCCAGAGGCCTGTTTGACCGAGGCGACCGAGGCCGCTATTGTCTTAGCTCAGAGCCTATGTTCGAGCATACGTCCGCAACGGTCGCTGCATGAATAGAACTTATGTTGGAGTCTAAGAAGGGCATATTCTGCCCTGTCCAGGTCTAGACGTTTCAATAAGATCCTTTTTTTTTTCCAGCTCACTCCAGACTTTAGGTGCCCCACTGCGTTTGTGTATGGCCTCTATCTCGCCACCTCTTGTACTAACTGCTGGCAGTTCTCCAGACGCACTCGGTTCTCGGACGCGGATACTGCAATAAACTCTCCCCTCATCATCAGCTTCAGTGCTTTCCAGACCGCTGGCAGAGAGGTATTTCCTATGTCATTGGTACGGAGATAATCGAGCAGTGTTGTGCGCATTGCCGCTAATATAACCGGGGATTGTAATAGCCCCTCGCGTAGCCGCCATCTGGAAGGGTTCTGCCGATAGTCGTCCGGTTGAAGTATAACCGTGATCATGGCATGGTACGATAGGGATCTTGGCTCAATGGTGGCACCTCTGATTCTAGGCATCAGCGACGGGGATGCGAAAAAGTGGTCAATGCGCGCATATGATCTGTGTGCCGCTGAATAGTAGGTATAGTCTCGTGTCACTGGGTGATGACGGCGCCAAGTGTCAAGAAGGCCACTCTCTGCCAGCCAATGCAAGCCCTCAGATGTGAAGGCCCCAGTTTGCGCGGATCGCTGACCAGGTTGAAGTCCCTCCCCCCCCCCCACCCCCCACTAGAACGGCTGAGTCCGGGGACGTAAGCACTGTAGTCAGTGCATTAATAATAAAGGGTTCCTGTTGGGAGTTCGGAGCGTATATATTTGCTATGATGGAGGCGGAGCCCCATGGTACTCTGGCCGCTGCGAGGCGCCCTTTTATCTCTGCTATTGTTGAAAATATCTTGCCACTGATTTTCTGGCCCAGTAGAATGGCTACTCCATTCTTTTTTGTGGGGGTCTGAGGACCAGAACTGGAAAGGGAACCATTGGGAGCGCATGCGTGCGGTGTCCTTTGACAGTAAATGCGTTTCTTGCAATAAGCATGTCCCCTCCTGAGTTCTCAAGCATGGACAGGATCGTTGCATGTTTCACTGGGTGGTTGAGGCCTCGGACATTGAGGCTCACGATTTTCAGGTCCCTATTCATGTCTCGTCGAATTGAATTATATACGCAGTACTGCGCCTACAGGGATCGTGACGGCAAAAGTTTGTCAAGCCAGTCGGGGCGCCACCAGAGAGGTAAGTGCTGAGTAGAATTCAGCCGGGAGTCCATCCGGTCCTGGTGTTTTCCCAGTGGCCATTGAGGCTATGGCTTGGCGAACCTCCGCTAGGGTCACTGGACCCCCCCCCCCTCCCAACAACTCACAAGTCGATATGTCCAATGCTTCCAATTGCAAGGGTGCCAAGAAATCTCTTGACTTCTCAGGTAATCTGGGACGGGCTGCGTAAAGTTTCTCATAATATTTGCAGAACAAGGTGTTTATTGCTTCCGAATCATGTACAGTTATGCACGTTTCTGTACTAACATTTGTAATTTGGGTGCATCGCAGCTATGGTTTAATCAGCCACACAAGTAGACGGCCAGCTTTTCCCTAATGTTCCTGGACCCTATTGAAATAGTTTTTGTATCTGAAAGAGACACGTTAGTGACAGATTCCTTACCTTAGAATATCCCCAGGCGTCAGGCTGGATCCGGAAAGTTTTTTGCGTAGCAGTACCCTTGCGCGTCGGTAGGCGGCGTCGTGCGGCTCCGCGTCCGTCGTCGGCGTCGTGATCGCCGGGATGACGTCGCGGGCAGTACTTAGGCGCCGCCCCTGCGCGCTGACGTCAGTTCTTCTTTTTCCGCGCCAGTAAGCGCAGATCCGGGAAGAGCAGTGCCCTAGTCACTTTTTGACTATCTTTTTGTGAAATTTTTCACTGTTTTCTTCAACGAGTCTTCACGACTCCTAAGGTGTCGTAGGGATGCCCGGCTTTAAGCCCTGCGAGGTATGTGGTCGTATGATGTCCATCACGGACCCCCACCTCGAGTGTCTCTTCTGCCTCGGCCGAGGCCACGACACGAAGTCGTGCCCTGACTGCCGGAAACTTCATCCGAAGGCTTTGCGAGAGCGGTCTCGAAAGCTCCTTGAAGTCCGGCAGTCGGCTCCGCGCCGCAGCAAGCCCCGGTCCCGGGAGAGGTCGAGGGGCCGGACGCGGAGTCCCCGCCGTTCGCCGGAGTCCAAGTCTTCGCGCTCCTCCGGTAAGTCGAAGCACAAGAAGTCTAAGCGGCGTCATCGCTCTAAGACTTCGCCTCGCCGGTCGCGCGACTCGGCTGAGGTCCCTGTCGGCACCGTCCCCGCCCCCGCGGCCCCGGACGTGCCTGTCGAGTTGCCCCCGCATTACCCGTCCTTCCCGGGTTCGGGGCGACTCCGGCCGAGCTACAGGAATTCCTGTCGGCCATGGCCCGCCTCTTCGGGCCTCGAGGTCCCTCCGTGCGCCTTCGGGCCCCGCGGGCCCAGATGGGGTTGCTCCGGCGTCGCCGTCGACTCCGGTCCCGGCGTCGCCTGTCCCACCAGCCTTCGTCCCGGCCTCGGCTCCGGCCCCGGCCCCGACCCCGGTTCCGGTGGTGCCGCAACCTCCATCGACGCCGGTTGACCTAACCACGCCTCCGCCGACGCCGATGTCCCCGGTGCCGTTTCCGACGCCGTCCGGGGCTCCGGGCGGCGTCGTTCCCCGGTTCTCCCCGGGTCCGGACATGGAGCCGGGACCGGCGCCGCCCGACGCCGGTTCCGGCGCCCGATGAGGCCTTGGGTCCCTTATGTCCCTCCTCCTCCATCTTTTCAACCTGAGGAGGACCAGGAGAGCTGGGAGGGGTCTGACGACCCTCTCACACAACAGTGCGAGTTTGACCCGGACTGGGTTGAGGAACTTGGGGATGCCAGTGGGCTGGATACCTCCCCGACTCTGGCATGCTGTCTCCTCCCGTGGCAACGGAGGAGGGGCTAATTTTGCAACGGTGTTGCGTAGAGCTGCTGGAGCCTTAAATCTCCAGTTGCCTACAGTGGCCGTCAGGACTAACCTCCTGACTGAAGTGCTTCAGCCGGCGGCCTCCTCTTCGGAGCCTGTGCTGCCGTTCAACGATGCACTCACTGACGTTCTTTTGGGTGCCTGGTCCAAACCCACCACAGGGGCTCCTGTGGATAGGAACGTGGCCCGACGCCATCGCCCGGCTCCGGGCGACCCCTGTTTCTCTCCCAACACCCCACCCCTGAGAGCTTGGTTGTCCAAGCCTCTGCCTCCCAAACAGCCTTCCCTACCGCCCCTCCGGATAGGGAATCCAAGCGCCTGGATCACTTTGGGAAGAAGGCTTTCTCTTCCTCCAGTGCTGGCTTGCGGTCTGTTAATACCGCTTGCCTCTTGGGCCGATACACCCACTCCCTGTGGGATTCGGTGGCTGATGTTTTGCCGCAGTGTTCTGAGGAGGTCCAGACACTGCTTACCCGCGCTATTGCGGAAGGGCGTGATGCGGCTAAGTATACCATCCGCTGTGGCCTTGATACCGCCGACTCGCTGGGCAGATCGCTTGCAACGACGGTGGCGCTGCGTCGCCACGCCTGGCTGAGAACCACTGGTTTTTCAGGGGATGTCCAGAATACTCTCATGGACATGCCCTTTGATGGAGTCGGTCTCTTTGGTTCAAAGGCGGACCATGCGCTGGAGCGTTTCAAGGATTCACGGGCTACTGCTAAGTCCCTGGGCCTTGCTGTTGTGCGCCCTCCGCATACGTCTGCTTTTCGCCCCTTTCGTGGCCACGGAAGGGGCGCCCAGTCACGTCCACAGCCCGGCCAACGGCCCGCGCAGCAAGCGCCTTCGCGTGGCCGAGGACGTGGATACCGCCGTGGCGGTTCGGGCAACTCAGCGTGCGGGTCAGGCCACCACCTCCAACCCGTCCGCGGCCTCCAAGCCCTCCTAGTCCCTCCTTTCAGGTGCACAGCACGCCAGTCGGGGCAGGGTCCGCCATCACCTTCACCACTGGCGTCCCATCACCTCGGACAAGTGGGTCTTGGACATTGTCCGAAGGGGCTACTCCCTCCCCTTCGAGACCACCCCCAGCCATGCCACCTCAATTCCACCGCATGTCAGGGGATCACTTGGTGCTTCTACAGAAGGAAGTCACGGCCCTCTTGGCCAAGAGGGCCATCGAGCATGTTCCGACCCCAGAAGTAGGCGTGGTTGCTACTCCCACTACTTTCTGGTGCCCAAAGGACAAGGAGGACATGCGTCCTATCTTGGACCTCCGGAACGTCAATCGCTTCCTCCGGAAGGAGAAGTTCAAGATGCTCACCCTAGCTCAGGTCTTGACTGCCCTCGACCCCGGAGACTGGTTGGTAGCGTTGGACTTGCAGGACGCCTATTTCCACATCCTCGTCCTGCCGGCCCACCGGCGTTACCTTCGGTTCACGGTAGGCCTCGAGCATTTTCAGTTCACCGTGCTCCCCTTTGGCCTTACCAGTGCCCCTCGGGTGTTCACGAAAGTGATGGCGGTGGTCGCAGTTCATCTGCGCCGGGCAGGGGTTTCAGTCTTCCCCTACCTCGACGACTGGCTGCTGAAGGCGGGCTCGTCCCAGGCAGTTGTCTCCCACCTCCAGACTACGGCCGAACTCCTGCACTCGCTGGGGTTCTCCATCAATGTGCCAAAGTCGCATCTGATTCCTTCTCCACAGCTCCTTTTCATCGGAGCAGTTCTGGACACGACGCAGTTTCGGGCCTATCCTCCCGAACGGCGAGTCCGGGATATTCAGGCTATGATTCCGATCTTTCAGCCCTTATCCTGGGTTTCGGTACGGATGACCCTGAGGCTGCTGGGCCTCATGGCCTCCTGCATCCTGCTGGTCACTCATGCCAGATGGCATATGCGGGCTCTGCAGTGGGACCTGAAGTTCCAGTGGGCGCAGCACCAGGGCGACCTGTCCGATCACGTCCAGATCTCGGAGGGGACTGCAAAACAGTTGCAGTGGTGGCTCTCGAACCGGCAATGGGTCATGGGCAGATCCCTCTCCCTTCCCCAGCCAGAGCACACAGTTGTGACGGACGCGTCCCTTCTGGGATGGGGCGGTCACATGGGAGAGGCGGAGATCAGAGGCCTCTGGTCTCCGGGCGGAGTCCCGGCTCCATATCAACCTTCTGGAGCTCCGGGCGATCCGACTTGCACTCAAGGCATTCCTTCCCTCTGTCAAAGGGAAGGTAGTGCAGGTGTTCACAGACAACACCACTGCCATGTGGTACTGCAACAAACAAGGCGGGGTGGGGTCGTGGACCCTTTGTCAGGAGGCTCTGCGCCTCTGGACATGGCTGGAACACCAGGGCATGTTCCTGGTGGTTCAACACCTGGCAGGTTCCCTGAACGCCAGGGCGGACGAACTCAGCCGCAGGTGCATGATGGATCACGAATGGCGTCTTCACTCGGAAGTGGCGCAAGGACTCTTTCTACAGTGGGGAGAGCCTTGGTTAGATCTATTCGCCACCGAAGAGAACGCGCAATGTCATCAGTTCTGCGCGTTGGAATTTCCAAGGCGGCACTCGCTCGGCGACGCTTTTCGTCACGAGTGGAGTTGCGGTCTATTGTACGCCTTTCCGCCTATACCACTTCTACCCAGAGTGTTGAAGAAGGTTCGGCACGACCGGGCCCAAGTCATTCTTGTGGCTCCGGACTGGGCTCGAAGAGTTTGGTATCCCGAGCTACTCAATATGAGCGTAGATCCCCGATCCGTCTGCCTCTTCGGGAGGATCTTCTGTCGCAGCAGCAGGGGACGGTCCTCCACCCGAACCTGTCCAGTCTACACCTGCTTGCGTGGAGATTGAGCGGCGGCAGTTGATTCCTTTCGACTTGCCTCCCGAAGTTTGTGATGTGATTCTGGCAGCCAGGCGTCCCTCCACTAAGGTGGTATACGCCTGCAGGTGGAACAAATTTGTGGCATGGTGCACAGCAAAGGCTGTGGATCCCCTTTCTGCCCCTCTTTCTGAGGTCCTTCTGTTCCTTCTCTCTCTGGCCCAACAGGGTTCTGCCCTGGGTACCATCAAGGGTTATCTTTGTGCTATCTCGGCCTTCCTCAGGCTCCCTGATCAGCCCTCCCTTTTCAAGTCCCCTGTTGTTAACGGGTTCTTAAAAGGCATTACTCACCTCTTCCTCCTGTTCCGTTTGTGATGCCTCAGTGGGACTTAAACTTGGTTCTTACCTTTTTAATGTGCGCTCCCTTTGAGCCTCTACATAACTGTCCTCTTCGTCTTCTGACTCTGAAGACAGCCTTTCTGGTGGCCATCACCTCCGCTCGGCGGGTGAGTGAGCTCCAGGCTCTATCTTGCAAACCTCCCTTTCTGTCTGTTCATCCAGACAAGGTTGTTCTTCGGACGCGTCCGTCCTTCTTGCCAAAGGTGGTTACTGCTTTCCACATTGGGCAGACCATCACTTTGCCCACCTTCTTTCCGCCTCCGCATCCTTCCAGAGAGGAAGAGAGGCTCCACCGTCTGGACCCAAAACGTGCGCTCTCCTTCTATATTGACCGCACAAAACACTTCCGGGTGGATGACCAGCTCTTTATTGGCTACGTGGGCGCCAAAAAGGTCGGGCGGTGCACAAGAGGACCATCTCCCGCTGGGTTACCTTGTGCATCAAGACCTGCTATTCTTTGGCTAAAAGGAGCCTCCTGTTGGGCTGCGTGCCCATTCCACCAGGGCAACGGCTGCTACCACGGCCTTGGGCCGCGGTGTTCCGCTGCCGGTTATCTGTCAGGCAGCTACGTGGGCCTCGCTGCACACGTTTACAAAGCATTACTGCCTTGACAGTCAGGTCCGGAGGGACGGCTTCTTTGGCCGTTCTGTCCTCCAGGACTTCCTTGTCTGATCTTTGTTCGCAGACCCACCACCGGGGTTGGTATTGCTGGGGTATCTATTCTAAGGTAAGGAATCTGTCACTAACGTGTCTCTTTCAGATGCACAAGTTACTAACTTGTGTAACGATATATCTGTAAGAGACAGTAGTTAGTGACAGATTCCCTACCGCCCCACTCCATCCTCCCCGTTCTGCGAACTGATTTCTAGGGTTAAGGACATCCCTTTCAGGGCCCTAGTATTTTTCAGACACCTATGTCAGCTTCTTGCATGGCTCTGCGTTCCTGGCGCGGAAAGTCGTGTACAGAACTGACGTCAGCGCGCAGGGGCGGCGCCTAAGTACTGCCCGCGACGTCATCCCGGCGATCACGACGCCGACGACGGACGCGGAGCCGCACGACGCCGCCTACCGACGCGCAAGGGTACTGCTACGCAAAAAACTTTCCGGATCCAGCCTGACGCCTGGGGATATTCTAAGGTAAGGAATCTGTCACTAACTACTGTCTCTTACAGATATATCGTTACACAAGTTAGTAACTTGTGCATTTGTAAGTATTCCAGTGCTTCTGTGTGCTCTACTCTAGTATGTAACTTGCATGCACTGACGCGCTCGTGCCCTTCGCGTTCACTAGTTCGCGCAGTTTTTCCTCAAGTATTTCTAGCTCCCTGTGAAGCGTCCTTCTGACACCTACTGATTGACCTAAACAATGCCCCCGGATCACCACCTTAAAGGCCTCCCACTCCACCAGTCTCGATGAGGCGGAGTGCGCATTGTCCACGAAGAAGGTATCGGCACAGGCGATCAGGGATCCCCTAAATGGGGCGTCTTCCTTGTAGGGTAGCTGTGCGCCTTATAAAATCAACCTAACAATAACAGCCCAGGGTTGAATCTCCATAGGGGGGTCGGGGTCTCGGCTCTAGAGAATGGTGGGTCTTCAGTAAGGGACTGTGATCAGAGAAGGTACCGCCTAGATACTCAGTGTGTGTGATAGACTCAGTAAAGTCCGAAGTGCAAAGGAAGGCGTCTAGACTTGTGTATAGTTGGTGGAGAGGGGAGAAAAAGGAATATTCTTTCTCCATTGCATGTTGTGCCCTCCAAGTGTCTACTAATCCCCAACGCTCCTTCCGTTCCTGGTCGCCTATTGTCGTGCGATGTGTTTGGGCCCCTGACAGTGGGGGATGTGACCTGTCTAGGGTTATGTCTGCGACACAGTTATAGTCCCCCTTTAGTATCAAGCCCCCTTGTGTAAATTCAGCCAGTCGGGACGAGAGGTTCAGTAAAAAAGCCAATAGATCGTGATTTGGAGTATATATACTGCCAATTGTAACGTAACTGCCATTCAATTTTCCTGTAAGCAGCACATATCTCCCTCCTTTGTCAATCGGGTGGCTATGGTCTCAAAGGGAACCCATGGTCGTATTCAGATCAGGGCCTCCCTGGTGTAGGCTGAGTAAACAGTCACGTATATCTGACCCCGCCATCTCCTCCGTAAGTTCAATATATCACCTTCTAGAAGGTGAGTTTCTTGGAGTAGGGTGCTCTGAACTTCCCCTCCGCTTTAAAAAAAACTGTGAATATTGTGTCTTTTGCTCATCGTGCCCATGCCCCTAATATTTCATGTTATGAATTTAATGGTGTGTGGCATGTTTTGTAGTTGGGCTCATCGTTTCGCACCCCTCCTCCCTCCCACCCAGTCCACTCCCAATCGCTGGAAACATTCCCCATCCTGCAGAGAAAACAACTATAAACTATGATCAGCATTCCCCAACAAGTAACTCCCAGTTCCCATGGCAGTTCAGCAATGGCCAAACACCCAAACCTCAGACAAATGAACAAATTCCAACGTGGACCATGATCTAGTGTAGGACCGGTCCATTGTGGGGGGGTTGGAGCCATAGATCAGGAAAGACAAAGTCTCATCTTGTGGGTGTCGGCCCATCTCTCATATTGGTCCAGGCACTCTTCCCGGTGGCCGGCAGGGCACAACTCTCCACGGTTAGGCTTCAGTGCCCATGTTGTCTCCTAGCCCATGTCAAATTATCTCATCTGTCGTTCTTGGGGTGACCTTCGGCAGGGCTCCACTACCGTCTCAAGAGCCGTCCGAGTCTTCTGTTCCCTTTATCGACTGCGATTCCGCCTTTGACGGAGTCTTGGTACCTTGCATTATTTCCATTATTGCTTGAAGTGTCGCAGCTCTCTCCTTCTCAGTCTAGGAAGGACTTGGCTTTTTCGTTTGGCCACGTCTGGGCCGTCTCCGGAGTCTTTTTCCGGTTTCTCCATCCTTTTGTTCCCGGGGGCTTCCTCCTCTCTGTGCCGGCCTTGCAGCCCTGTACGCCTCAAGCCAATCCCATGCCATCTGAGGATCTTCGCAGTAGTGGGTTTGCCCTTCTAGTACGATACGGAGTTGTGCAGGGAACATCAGGGAGTACTGCAGCCCCTCACTGCGTAGGGCCTTCTTCACTTAGAGATACGAGGTCCTCCTTCTTTGGACTTCCAAAGTGTAGTCGGGGTAGATGGAGACCTTGCAGTTAAGTGTGTATGGGCAGTCTGTGTGTGCTTTCTGCAATACCAGGTCTCTATCTTTGAAGTGCAACAGCTTAGCAACTACAGGACGTGGAGGGCGGCCAGGGGCCGGCGGTCTGGCCGGGACTCCATGTGCCCTCTCCAGTGTGTAGAAGGGGGACAGGCCCTCTGGCGCAGCCACTGTACAGAGCCATAGTTCTAGGTAGCTTATGTCTCTGCCTTCCACTTTCTCGGGCAATCCCACCACCCGAATGTTATTCCTTCTGTTGCCTCCTCCACTCTATGCTAGAGTGTTTCTACCCTGCTGGCCATGTCGGTCATTTGCAGTGCCATTGCCGCTTGTGCTGGTGCTAGGTCTGCTATGGTGGTTTCTACTGTTTTCACTCTATCAGATAACTTGTGGTGTTCCGCTTTCAAGAGTCCCAGCCCTACCGAATCTGTTTATCTATCCTGGTGCAGTGTTGCTTTGGTGTCCGCTATGGCCTCTAGGATTTTGGCCAGTTGCTGCTGTACTGGATCCTCCAGTAGCAGGGACTGCGGATTCAATTGCTGGGGGCGACCTCGTGCTCCTGGGGTGCCCCAGTCGATTTCATTCTGTATTTGCCCATGTCTGTCTGTGCCTTCTCGCCGAGAACTTTAACCTTATGTATCGGCCCAAGTGTGACAGTTTGTGGGAGGGGACCTCACAGCAGGGTCTTAGGGGCATTCACTTGCCGCTACGATGCTTCTGTGTAGTCCGCACGGACAAAGCCCGCCCCTCTCTCTGCCTAGGGTGCTCAGGGTGTGTGGGTGTCCAATCTGGGTCATCTATCTACTTCATGGGGTTCCACAAGCCAAGTCTCTGGACCGATCTCGCATGCCAAAAGTACAGGGCAGGGGTCCAGGTATAGTCGTCATTCAGACCTGAGAGTTGAGGGGTGATCAACTCCTCCCGGGGAGGAGGGGGGCCTGTCTCGCCACCAGTCAACTCAGGTCAGGCTCAGCCGCTCCCTTCTCTTTGGGGTCCCCACTCCTTTGGTGCGCAGCTCAGCAAGGCCTTTCTTACCAGCACGGGACCTGGGGTTTACAGCCTCTCTCGCACGTGGGGGCCACCAGTAGTGATCCATGGGACCTATTGGCAGTGTTAACACTTCTCTCCACATTCCAACCTCTTACCGCACCATTGCTGGCTGCCTCTGTCACAGCACTCCGTGGCCTCCGCTTCCCACCTCTGGCAGGGTTCGTCTCTTGGAGCTGCTCCGTACTCTGACACCGCTCACCATCTAGCTCGCGTCTGGGCTCGTTTTCACCCTGCTTTGGTCACGAATCCTGTTACACCCCTCGCCGTCTGTGGAGGGGGCCACCCATATGTCAGCGATCTGCTATTTTCATCTCGGCTCCTCTCCGGACTGCAACACTGCTCTCCGGTCGGCTGGATCAGTGCTTCCCTGCTCAGGCTTTCCATGGGCTCCGCCCTCTCAGGGTGCAGCATAGTCTCCAGACCTCTGGCCCGTTTCTTAAATACGCGGTCGCCCTCGTTCCCTCAAGCGACTCCGCAGTGTTTCTGCTACTGCTGGCCACCTGCGGTGTCTGCTCCGGACCTTCAGGACACCAATGCCAGCAGGATATATCACTGGCCGTCGCTGAGCTACGAGCTCACACTTCTGCCATGTTCGGCTGACAAGCCACACCCGGCCTAGAGGCCTCACTTCATGCCACTGCTGTGAAACCCTGCGTAAGACTGGTGCGGAGGAAAAAAGCAGACAAACAATAGAAAGAAACCCCAAACTAAACAGTTCATGCGAACATTTCTTAGAACTAGAATAGACATCAGTTCGTCACCATGGGAGATCCTGAGGGGGTTGTCGGCCTGTTGGGGCATAAGAGTCTCTAGCTCCATCACCTCTTGGGAAGTCTACGCTGCAGAACTCGTGAAAAAGCAGATGTAAAGTGAGTTCGCCCCTCCGGTAAAGGGTCCTCCTGCTGGCGTTGTAGTTTTAGCTCAGATGGGGTCTAGCAGGCCCAGTGAACCAGAGAGCGTAGTGAGAACCATCTGTCTTTCTTTCGCCATCGTCTCTGTGTCCAGTTTATGATTTGAGGAGGGTTTCCCGACTTTGCGCTAGCGATGTTGCTTGTGGCGAGCAATCTCAGGGTGTTCACTGCCATCTTCCTGCGTGCTCTCTACTGGAAAACCCAGGACCTCCTGCACTTCTTTCAGGGATCTCAGCTGCCGCAGTTTCCCATTGTAGCAGAAAATTATACGAAAGAGGTGCCCCCAGAAATATGTTATCCCTTTCTCCCTGAGGTGGGTCGTGATGGAGCGGAATTTCCTCCGTTTGTGAAGAGTGGTCATTGATAAGTCCCGATAGAGTGTTGGCGAATGCCCACGGAATTGCACAGGGTGAGCCTCCCTGGCTCGGCAGATGAGGGATTCTTTGATTTGGAAACCATGCACGCACGCCAGGATGTCCTGCGGGGGCGCATGTCCTCCTCTTGACAGGCCAACGCGGAGTACACAGTCTATTTGTATGTCTGTGCTGTTCTCGTATCCTAGGATGTGTTGAAACAGTGCAAGGACATAGGCCTGTATGTCGTCCCCTTCTACTTGAGCTGGTATTCCTCTGATGCGAACAAAGCAAACACAAGGAGATGGACGGAGCGCTGAAACTGATGCGGACATTATTTTGCCTCAATCGGTTTTCCAAGTCCTCTGCTTGTGCCTGCACCTCTATATGCTGTTCTCTCAGGCGGAGGATCTCCTGTTGCATCAGTTCCATCTCTTCTTCCCTGCCAGATTCCCTCTACCCCACTTCTGCTAGGTCCCTCCACACTTCTTTCGGCGAGGGCGAGGCTGGTCGAGCGGAGCTGGCGGGTGGGGGTGTAGAAGCTGAGTCGTCTGTTGAGGTAGGCTGGTCCGGAGTTGTGGAGTGCTTTGTGTGCGTGGGTGAGGAGCTTGAAGGTTATCCTCTTGTTGACAGGGAGCCAGTGCAGGTCTCTCAGGTGGAGTGTGATGTGGCTGCGTCGGGGGATGTCGAGGATAAGACGTGCACAGGCGTTCTGGATGCGTTGCAGCCGTCTCAGGAGCTTAGCCGTCGTTCCTGCGTAGAGGGCGTTTCCGTAGTCCAGCCTGCTGGTGACGAGGGCCTGGGTGACTGTTTTTCTTGTTTCGGTGGGGATCCACTTGAAGATCCTGCGGAGCATTCGGAGGATGTTGAAGCAGGATGAGGAAACGGCGTTGACCTGCTTAGTCATGGAGAGGGTGGGGTCGAGGATGACCCCTAGGTTGCGTACGTGGTCGGTGGGTGGCGGGGCTGTTCCCAGTGATGTTGGCCACCAGGAGTCGTCCCAGGCTGAAGGGTTGGAACCAAGGATGAGGACCTCCGTCTTGTCCGAGTTCAGCTTCAGGCGGCTGGTCCTCATCCATTCGGCGACGGCCTTCATTCCTTCGTGGAGGTGGGCTTTGGCGGTGTGAGGGTCTTTGGTGAGGGAGAGGATCAGCTGGGTGTCGTCGGCGTAGGAGATGATGTTGAGGTTGTGCTGTCGGGCGACGTGGGGTGCCATGTAGATGTTGAACAGCGTTGGGCTGAGGGAGGAGCCTTGGGGTACGCCGCAGATGATCTTGGTGGCCTTGGATCGGAAGGGGCGAGGCGGACGCTTTGTGTTCTGCCGGAAAGGAAGGATGTGGTCCAGTCCAGGGCCTTCTCTTGGATCCCGGCGTCGTGAAGGCGTGTTCGTAGTGTGTGGTGGCAGACCGTGTCGAAGGCGGCTGATAGGTCCAGGAGGATGAGGGCTGCTGTTTCTCCGTTGTCTAGCAGGGTCCTGATGTCATCGGTGGCGGCGATGAGGGCGGTTTCGGTGCTGTGGTTGCTGCGGAAGCCGGACTGGGAAGGGTCCAGGATGTTGTTCTCCTCGAGGTAGCGGGTCAGTTGTTTGTTGACGATTTTCTCGGTGACCTTCGCGGGGAACGGGAGCAGAGAGATGGGTCGGAAGTTCTTGAGGTCCTGGAGGGGCTATTGACCCCGGGCAGATTCCAGTGGCCCTAGGTATTAGGCCTCCGCTTGTTGGGGGGAAGGGTGAGAGCCTAACACGGTCTTGCCTGCTTACCTCTCCAAGTCAGTGGCGGCCTACAGACACTGCTAGGCCTGCCCGGCTCTGCTCCTGGATTATAGTCCCTTTTGTGGACCGAAGAGGTATGAGCGCGTGGTCCTGCGCCCCTTGTGCTGCGCTACATTTCTGGCGGCCTGCCCTGCTCTCTCTGAAGCGCGCTATACAATGGAGCCTTCGCTGGGAGTGTCGACTCCCAACTGCAAAATAGGGAGGAGCCGTCTACACGGGTGCTCAGATTTGTGGCCCCAGTCGCTGAATGCTCCGGAGCAGGTAGGGGCTTTTCGTCGTGCTGGCCGCTTCCCTCCTCCCATATATCTGTCCTGTCTGGGAGCGGCTGCGCCTCCCGCGCCCTCTTACCGCACCTCCTCAGGGATATTGGGCTTCTACACCGGCCGCCAGCGATTCCTGTCACCCTCCGCAGGCACAGATGAGTTGGCATGGGGGGACCTGTCCTCGGGTGGTCGTCAGGCTCGCCCACTGCCCCGCCGCTTCTCCCTTGCCGTGAATGCTAGGCTGCTCTTCCGTCTCTGTCATGAGGCTCAGGTCTGTGTCTCCCATCCCTCCGGCGTGGTTCTCCGTCACAGCATAGGTTCCCGACTGGGTCTAGCGTGTCGCCCCAGCACTGGTGCCGGGGGGGGCTGAGATTGCTGAATGTCGACGTGTCCGAGACATGTCTCACCTGACCGCCATCTTGGCCACGCCCCCATTATAACATCTTTAAACCAGCCTTTAGTGTTAAGATCCTGTGTTTAGTATATTTTACCTATTTTCTTAGTACATATTTATGACTTATGTTCAGTACATCTGAACTCTGTGTCTATTATATATTTATGATCATGAAATGCTGTTTTATTGTAATCTGTGGGATTAATAAACTTCAATCAACTTTTATTGCATGATTACTTAAAACCATTACAATTATAAGACAATATATCAAAATATTTCATTATAAGACCATATTTAAAATTTGCTGTGATAAAACAATGATAGCCGAATATTCGAAGTTCAAGACCTTGTTTGTGTGGTAACATGTACCAATTCATTAGTCTCAGGGTTTTGCAGGCGGTCTGTTAAGAATAAAAGAAGGGTAATTAAAAAGTTTTAAGAATTTTGCATTGTAAAGTTGCGGGTAGCTGCAAGTTTTCTGTTTTTCCCCTGGTATGGCCAATTCGGGTGCTGCATAGTTCTAGGTAGCTACAACGAGAGGTACTGAATCTGTAGTGCTCTGGTGCCAAGGGGGCAATGAGTCTTAAGAACATCTTGTGGTGGCCCCACCTTTTGGCTGCCAGTTGGAGTTCAGCATTTTTCCTCCTTTGTCTAGAAATTGGACAAGGCGGCAGGCTAGTAGGGTATCTTTGTCTTCGAAACATGCTTTAACTGCATGATCTTATTCACTTTTTTTTAAAGCAGGTTTTAATATACATCTGCACTCCTTATCCAATCTCCTGCATATGCATAATAAATGTATCATGTCCTGTTTTGAATCCCCGCATAGTCAGCAGTTAGTTGTTATTTGTAAGCGTTTCCACGGGGGCAGATGGTACAGTGATGGAAGAATGCCCAGCCTTACATGTAGGTATTTCTCCTAGGTTGACCGCGTGAACCCGGAACCTAAGTAGGGCTGAGGGGAGCCTCTGGTGTAGCTCTGAAGGCCAAACCAACCATGGGCTCTTTTCTTTAACACTGCGTTGTCCTCCACTAGAGAGATGATTTTTACTGTTTAGTTTACAAGCTCTTTGAACGTGTTATGCGATCCAGAGATTTCGTAGATATATTTCGTAATAAATTTAATTTATTCATTGTACTCTAACCACTGCACTCTACACCACTTTAATCAAAATCATTGCACTCTACGCCAGTATGCTTTACAACACACTAAACCACTACAATCTTCACCATTACGACAATCTACTCTGCAACATTTTACTCTCCGCCACTGAACTGTCACTCCACACCAATGAACTCTACATAACTCCACTCTCTGCCACCAGGGCTGGACTGGGAACCCAAAGTAGCCCTGGCAATTTTGTCAAACTGGCCCTTACCCCCGGTGGGGGGTGGGAGGGTGTTGGGTTAGACATGAAGCTCTGCTGCTTTTGTTACTGGGGCGGATAGTGCAACATCGCTGAAAAACTGCCCCCCAGTAACAAAACGGGCCCCCACCGCTTCAAAACCGACCCATGCCACTTCGAAACAGGTCCCACCCTTCCAGCCTCCCGGGCAAACGCCCGAAGTGGCCAGTCCGCCTCTGTCTGGCACTGAGCTCTATGCCACTCTGTGTCGCTCCACTCTACGCCAATCCTCTGTAATCTACTCTGCCATTTCACTCTGAAACAATCTACTCTGCCATTTCACTCTGAAACAATCTACTCTATTCCACTCTACACCACGTTACTCAAAACCAATACACTGAACGTCACTGCATTCTACACCAGTATACTCAAACACGGCACTCCATTATACTCCACCATCGCATTGTATGTCACTGAACTCTAAGCCACTATATTCTATGCCACTCCATTCTACTCTGCACCACTGTACTCTATGACACTGAACTGCCACTCTACATCACTTTACTCAAAACCAAAGCACTCTACACTAATCAACTCTGCACCACAACACTCTTTGCCACTATACTCTGCAACACACTACAGGGTTGTACGCCACTCTATTCTGCACCACTGTACTCTACAACAGTCTACTCTGCAACACTGCACTCTTTACCACTCCATGCTACCTTGCACCACTCCGAAACAATCTACTCTATTCCAAACACTGCACTCTACGCCACTTTATTCAAAGCCAATGTGCTCGCCACCTACTCTACGCCACTGCTTTCTATGCCAATGCACCTACGACACACTGCTCTACAAGACTGCATGCACTCTTTGCCACTAAACTCCACCCTGCACTCAACTCTGACACACTACTCCTCTCTCTACAACACTCAAATTTATGAGCCCAAACTCGCTCTATACCCCCCTCTAACTTTTAGCATTGTTGAACAGCAGCCTCATGCTGGTGTACAACATGGCTAAAACATGTTGGCAAAGCCAATAGCTTTTGCATACATATGTGAAACCTATTTGCTTTGCCAATGCTTGTTTTTAATTTTGACGTTCTATATGGTGCGAACTTGAGCCAAAGGCTGGATATAGCGCTTTACAATGCACCTAGTCGAGGCCATGTTAGACCAATTAATTCAGCGACGTATACAAATATTTTTAAAAGGAAACTCCGATCCTGCAGGAGACCAGACAAATCAGCCTCTCGGGAAAAGAGAGCTTACGGGCCGGCAGAAGAGGGTTTTGAAACCACCTCTCCCAGAAGGATTGGACGCCAGACCGGTCACACATGGCTGTTGGAAAACTGTGGGAGGCCTGTGCTCGCGCGCACTGGACTCTGGGAAACGTAGTATGAGCGCGACTCCCTGCATGCACCTAGACCCGGACGAGGTTTAAGAAAAGAACTACAATTCCCAGTAAGGCCTCGTCAGAAAGGAAGAGGCCGCGATACCCGGCCACGGCCCGCGAGAGTCAACGCGCAACATGGCGCCTGGAGCTTGAGGCGCGCGCGCCGGACGGTCTGTACTTTGCCGCTCGAGGTTGTTTTTGGCGGGAAGCGTTCCCCTCTGGAGGCCGCCATTTTTGAGCGGGCCGGTGGCCACCATTTTGAACGCAGGCCCTGCCGGTAGCCGCCATTTTGTCACGCTCGGTGTTCGCCATTTTGTGAAGGCCTTGCCGGTGCCCGCTGATGCCATGGGCGTGCAGGGGCTGCAGGAGTTCGTGGAGAAGCGCTGCCCGGGCGCCGTGGTACCGGTGGACTTGTTGAAGTTGGCGCGCGCGGTATGGCGGGGCTCCCCGGGACCGCCGCTGCCGCCCGGGGCTTCGCCACCCCCGGCTCGGGTACTGGTGGACGCGGGCTCAGCCATGCAACGGCTCTACGGAGGCTACCAGACGGACTGGGTGTGTGGGGGCCAGTGGGGAGCCATGCTGGGCTACCTGTGGGCGCTGGCGGGCGCCGCCGGCCTGGAGCTGGCGCTGGCCCTCCCCGGTGCCCTGGGGAAGCCTCGCCTGCCGGAGTGGGCCCGCCGGGCCCAGGCGGAGCGCCAGACCGCCCAGCTCATCGTGGGCCACGTGGGACACAAGGGCACCCCTCCGCCCCGGGCCTGGTTCCTGCCCCCGGCCTGCCTGCAGCACTGCCTGAGGCTGGCCCTGCTGCGCTTCAGGGTGAAGGTGAGACTCCGGTGGGGGGGCCTGGGGGTGTGACCTGTCGAAGGCCGACGGCTTCGTGACTCTCCCAGGCTGTGCGGGGCATGCAGGGTGAAGCAATAGCATAAAGTCCCTTCCTGGACTCCTTGTGCATCGCAGTGCACTCTGGGAGGTGTAGTCTCAGCGCTGTGCTGTGCCATGCAGCCGTCTGCTCCCCCACGAGTGTGGATGAGACTGCCTGAAACTGGCCAGTGTCCAGGTGTCAGCCGAGGAGGGCGTGGGAAGCCTGGAGGAGGGTGTGTGGTGTGGAGGGGGGCCGGGCCAGGGAGGGTGTGCTGCCTGGGGTAGTGGTGTGCACCGGTCTGTGCATTTTTTATTTTTATTTAATGCAGTTTTGTATAGCGCGAACTTTACCCAAAGGTGTCAGTGCGCTTTACAAAAGAACCAGGTAAATTATAAAAGGTACACAGGATAGGCTAATCTCGCAAACAAGTTACATATATACAGTCGCGGCTCCTGGAGGGAGTGCTGCGGCGGGGCAGGGTGGGGGTTAGTAAACTCCGGCATACGGCCGAACGGAGCTAAGTACATAAATAAATAAAACGAATTACATTGCGCGTGCTGCAACGCCAAATGGCGTTTTAGTCATTTATTTATATACTTAACTCCGTTTGGCCGTATGCCGAAGTTTACTACCCCTCCCCCGCCCCTCCCCACCGCCCCTTAGCATTCCCTCCAGGAGCCGCAACTGCATAGATACTGTTACCAAGGTACACAAGATAGGCTGAGCACGCTAACAAGTTACATATATACAGTTACCAAGGTACACAAGATAGGCTGAGCATGCTAACAAGTTACATGTATACAATTACCAAGGGACACAAGATAGGCTGAGCACGCTAACAAGTTACATATATACAGTTACTAAGGTACACAAGATAGGCTGAGCACGCTAACAAGTTACATATATGCAGTTACAAAGCTAACATGTTGCATATTTATATTGTAAAAAATAAAAGGTGTCAGCTCCTTGGATGTGATGAGCTCTGGGTGTCCTTCAGTGCGGCGGGTCCTGGGCGGAGCTCTTCAGTGTCCCAGGTGCATGCATGGGTCGCTGAACCAGCACACTTTTTTGCCTTTGAGGAATTTGTTCTGATTTTACAGTTGGTAAAAAAGAACTGTAATACCGTGATTGTGTGTAGGTCGGAGTTTTTGGGGCCCTTAACAAATAGAATTGTAAGTTTTGTGGAGTTTACTGTACTGAGTAATTATAGGGTGCGATAAAGTCCGCCGTCTTTGGAAGGTTACATCTACTTGAATTTAGTTTAAGCGTACGGAATTGTCTGGGACATTTGGATTGTGTTATACGGACCACTTAAATCTGCATGTTCAGTTAAAGTGCTTTGGGCTGGATTAATATTTCGTTGTTCCAAAGATTAAAATTAAGCGACTCATTCGCTTCTAATGAGGATCAGCTAAAAGTAATGAAATATGGTAGGGCGTTCTTGGGTATAAGAGTGGTGAGGAAAACTGCGTTGTCTTAGGATGGTGGTCAGCAGCTTCAGATGCAATGAGCGGGGTTACTGGAGTGTTGTAAAGAGCAGAGGACACAATATGTAGACATGCCTTTCCGGCTCGAAGCACAAGCACTTAAAAGTTAGTCATTTCCATTACCTCTCTTAACCAGAAGAGATGACTGATTGTGCCCATTACCACACTCTTAACTTTTACTTGCTTTCATATCGCTCCCTTCGTGTTAACATTTTCTTATTTTTCACAAACACATTTGTTACTCCCTCTTTTCAGTGAAATCTTATACGTGGTTTAAGGGGCTTTGGAATTGAAACCTAAATAGCGCAGAGCATAACTGTCCCCTCCTTAGTAGTTTTTTTTAGGTCGAGCCTAGATATCGCTGTTTTTTTTAAACATGTTTCATATACTTTGTGGGCTTACTGCCCAGCCCACCCATTGCTTTTCATTTGTTTCTTCGAGTTTCCTTTAGAAAGCTTGCTTCCAAGTGGCTATTCTTTCCTATTTGTCCCTCCTTTCTGTGGGTTGGTCCCTTCCATGGAGCACCGCCCCATTACTTGTAGCTTTTACACTTGTCCCATTTAGGAAATATTTTTGGGACTAGTTTTTTCTTTGATTAACTGCGCTTTTCACAAGCGCTTATGTTTTCACTTGTTTTTTTATCTTTGCACCATCCTTGCAAGTGCACAACTTGCCAGCCTGCTGTAATTTATGGGTATTTGAACCTCTCAGCGGTTATCAGCTGAGCAGGGTTCATGGGGTTTAGGGAAGTTAAATAGAAAGTATTGCTTTGTTTTAGGCTTCACCGCTGCTACCGTTTTGGAACATCTGCCCCAGCTGGGCATGTGGTCTAATCCCCACTCCCTTTCCATCAGCTATATTAGTACTTTCGTTCCCAGCATCCAGGTCTTTTGCCTTTGTAATTTTGCAGGTTGGTGCTGAAAAGGCAGGCGGTTACTGCAAATGAGTTTACAAGATGTGCTATAGAGCTGTCGCCTTCGTATTTAAGGAACCAGGTGGGAATCCCAGCCTCAGCTCAATAATCCATGATGCGAGTTACTGCATTCGTCACGCTGCAGCAAACAGTTGAGCAGATGTTTAAAATGTTATGTTTAGTGCTCATGTGAAACAGTGTAGTTATGTTGCGTAGCGCTGAAATGCTCCCATACAGAGTGCTCGCTATATGGAACCGCAGATTACATCCATAAGCATCCCATGGGCCTTTCTTTCTTAAAGCCACAACGTTATTATGGACCGAGAGCTAGTTACAGTATTAAGTTGAACAAGAAAAATATATATTAGTGCAACATGTCTCCCTGGCAATGGGTCCAAGACATCTGATCTATTTGCTTATCGTCATAAAGCATCGGTGCACAACTCACAGGGGGAGAGACTTTGTCTTTACCGCCAGAGCTGCCTACTTTAGAACTGGTGAACCAGGTGAGTCTCAGCGTTGGCTCACCATCCTCTGATTCTGGGCAAATCGTATTCCTGTGCCTAAAATAAAAACATTTTTATTGTAACTAGTACTCTGGTAAAACAGAACTTCTGGTCTGGTTTGCAATGAATGTGAACAACATTTTGCAGAAGAGGTCCGTGCATGTCTAGCACCATTCCTGTAAGGAAGAAAGTGATCCACTTAAGGGCTTTCCCTTGGATTCCCATCTGGTGAAGGCAAAGTAGGAGGAACTAGTGGGACACGGTGTCGAAAGCTGCGGATAGGTCGAGCAGGATCAGGGTTGCTGTTTCTCTCCTGTCCATGAGAGCTCTGATATCATCAGTGGCAGCGATTAGGGCCGCCTCCATTCTGTGGTTTGCGTGGAAGCGAGTGGTCCAGGAGTTTGTTGGTTTCCAGGTGGTTGGTTAGTTGGATGTTTATAACTTTTTCTAGGACTTTTGCTGAGAAGGGCAGTAGGGATATCAGCTGTTAGTTTTTGAGTTCTGCAGAAGTTTTTTTAGGGGCAGATTGACCTTCACATGCTTCCAGGCTGCTGGGAAGTTGGCAGCGTCCATGGTGTTGATGATGGTCGCGAGTTCCTTGCTGATGGCGTTTGTTCCCTTGTTCAACATGTGATGGGGGCAGGGATCTTTGGGGGCTCCTGAGTGTATGGCACCCATGATGGTGGCAGTGGACTGGGGTTTGAGTGGGTCCCACGTGCTGATGATGGTTAGGTTGTGGTCGTTGTTGGTGGGGAGTCATTCGAGAATGGCTAAGGGTGGTTGGGGGTGAAAGTGTTCGTATATGATTGCGATTTTGTCGTGGAACAATTTGGAAAGGGAGTCGCAGAGGTCCTGGGAGGGAGTGATGGCGTTCTTGGTTGCTGTGGGGTTGAAGAACACCTTGATGATGCAGAAGAGTTCCTTGCTGTGGTTGGAGCTGGCTTCCAGGCGGTTGTTGACTGCTTCCTTCTTGGCGTTCAATTGTGAGTGGTAGTTGTTTAGGGTTTGTTTGCATTCTTCTCTGTCGAAGGGAGCTTTGCTGGTGCGCCAGATCCTTTCCAGTATTTTGCAGTTGCATTTTGAGACTTTGAGTTTGTCTGTGAACCAGTTTGTGTGGGATCTATTGGGTTTAGGGGGTTTGAGAGGTGCAACTTTGTCGGCGCAGTTGGTATTCCAGGTGTTGAACTTTTTGATTGCTTCCTCTGAATTGGAATAGGGGTGAGGCGTTGAGGTTGCGTGGCCGGAGGTGCTCTGTTACTTTCCTCCAGCTTCTGTGGGGGGTGCTGGTGGGGATTTCAGGGGGCTGGGGGTGGAGGAGTTGTATAATTGTACGATTGAGTGGTTGGTGCAGGTGACTTCAGTGGCATGGCTGTACCTGATCCTGTTGCTGGCTGAGAATATGGGCTCCAGCGTGTATCCGGCGTTGTAAGTCGGGTCAGTGAATCGCTGGGAGAGTCACAGGATGTCCATCTCTAGGAGGTTAGCAGTGTTGGTATCGGAGGCATCTTCCAGGTGGAAGTTAATCTCCTAACAAGAGGAAGTCTTTAGAGTTAATGGCTAGCGGGATGATGATGATCGAGATGGCCTCGAAGAAGGGTAGGCGAGGTCCGGGGTTGTGGGGGTCTGTAGGCGAGGGTGCCTCTGATGGTGGTTTTGCAGTTGGTATTCATCTGGAAATTAACTTTCTCCTTGATGGGAGTTGCGGTGGCAGTGCAGTTGATGCTCGCTTTATGGATGATGGCTATTCCACCGCCTTGCTTGGTGTGGTCGCAGTGGATTATTTTGTATCTGTGTGGTGCGGTGATGTCAGGTGCAGATGCTGGATTGAGCCACATCTCTGTGAGGAAGACAGTGTCTGGTGTGAGGGAGGTGATGGTGTCCTAGACTTCACTGGCAGGCTTGTGGAGAGAATGAGTGTTAATTAGTAGGCAGTGTAGTTGATCCGTGAGGGTGGTAGTCGGCGGATGTTCATGGGCTGTGGGATCGGTGTAACAGTTGAGACGGCAGTGGCTGTAGGAGAAGGGTCATTCTGCTGTTCGCGGGGACGCGAGGTGGCATTTGCTGTTGCTCTGTCCAGGGTTGAGGGCTAAGAGTCCGGGCACTGGTCGTGACCCTGGCGCAGATGGGCGGGCCTTTGGCTCACAGCCGCGCTACAGCCTCCAATAAATAGGTTACCTGGAGGTGATGCGGGGCGATGGGCGGGGGTCATTGGGAGGTGGGAAAGCGGGTAAGGGAAGGGCTGAGTGGGAAAAGAGCGGTTTAGCCCGGGGGAGGGAGGGCGATGGTGTGAGAAAAAGGTGTGGGGGAAGAGAAGTCTATGAGGGAATATGTGGAAAAAGAGCAAAGTTCAGAGGGAATCTCTTGAAAAACAAGCAAAGTTAAGAGGGTGCCTGTGGAAAGAAGAGCACAGTTAAGAGGGAATCTGTGTAAAAATGAATAAAGTTAGGAGAGGAATCTGTGTAAAAACAAAGTTAAGAGGCAATCTGTGGAAAAGCAAGTAAAGTTGAGAGAAGTCTGTGGAAAAGTGAGCAAAGTAAAGAGGGAATCTGTGGAAAAACGAGTAAAGTTAAGAGAGGAATATGTGGAACAATAAGTAAAGTTAATAGAGGAATCTGCGGGAAAGAACTAAGTTCTGGGGTCAGGGATGTGGGATTCCTATAGCCCAACTCCCAGGACATATTGTTTGGGGTCCAGGACAACAAGTTTTCATATTTATTTTGTCCTTGGGACAAGTAGGCTCAACCCCCTGGAGCACAAACACTTTGGCTGGCAGTTTACAGCACCACATGTATTAGGGAAGGGCATTCGCGACAGTTAAGGTAATACTTGTGTCTATATGTTAATGCTGTTCGAACTTGTATTTATGGTTCATTAATTCAAAGCCTTATTAGAGTGAGTGCTCTAACAAAATGTAAGTCGGACTGCACAATTGACAGTGGTTCCAGTGTACACGTGTGCAAAGTTTAACAATGTGAGGCTACATACAGTGCTCCCAGAAGGCTCTCTAATTAGATGCAAATGTCTGCAAAAGTTTGAAAACGAGATTGATGATCCTTTGCTTTCAAAATAAAATATTCACAAAAAAATTCAACTAGGAAGAAAAGAACCTAAAATTGTAGGTTACATTTCTTTGAAGCATCATTTAGTAAAATGTATTGATGCATGCTAGTATTTCCCAAAAATATTCATAATGGAAAATCAATGCAAACAGTTTCAATAAGATATTGGGAAACATGAAAAAAAACAAGTAATGGCAAAGCCAATAGGTTTTGCTATTGGTGGTATCACTTTTGGTTTTGTCAATGCGTGTCTTGTTTTGAGATAGTTTTGTGAAACTTTTTGGAAGCTGCCAGGCCCTCACCATTATAACAAGCAGTGGCTAAAAAGCAACCATGTTGTTTTTTCTCAAAAAGCACAGATTGTCACAGTAGTCCCTGACACTGAACAAAACTACTTTGTGTGCCGATATGCTCCTTGTAAAACAGCGGAAGCCAGTCAATGGATGGATGGAGATTTTTAATAAAAACAAAAGGTCATGGTTAACTCCAGACCTAATTAGAGGCCCAAGTCTTAAAGAAAGTCAAAAAATTGCACTGATGGTATATGTCCTTGCACGAGTGCAGGTTTACGGCTTTCATGAATTCACAAGAATTTCCAGAAGTAGGCCAGGAAATAGTACTACTACAAACAAGCATTGGCATAGGTAATAGGTCTTGCCTTTGGGACCTTATAAGCATTTAGACTATAATACAGCAATACATACAGCCTAACTTCCCTCCTCCTATCTGTGTCTTTCACCTTCCGGTAAATGCACTGAGAGGTGGGGGGGGGGGGGGGGGAGGGGAGGTGCAGGCAGGCGGCCATGATTTCTGTGATCTTAGTAAACACGGTTTATGTTTGCTGGCCGTGCTAAGAAGCAGTGCCCGATTTGGCCGGCCCAGATGGCGCCCTTACGCTGGCTTTGGGCTAGAATGCCGCGCCTGGTATGTGGCAGCTCCTCGCATGAGGTTATTCAGTGCATTAATGAGTGTAATTTCGGCTCAGATATTTCTCGCTGTTTGCAGCCTCTGTTGTACCTTTATACCACAAAGGGGCTCTCTGGCTGATGCAATTGCTCATAGGCTGACAAGCAAATAGATAAGGAACAAGATAGATGGCAACCATTGGGAGGGACGGCCCCTGTATTAATTTTAATTTTCTTTCTTAACCCCTTCGCTGCTAGGCCTTTTCCCCCCCTGTGCTAAGCCTTTTTTTGGCTATTTGGGGTAGTTCGTGCTTAGGCCCCTGTAACTTTTTGACCACATAAGGTATCCATGCCAAATTTGCGTCCTTTTCTTCTAACATCATGGGGATTCTAAAGGTACCCAGGGTTTGTAGATTCCCCTGGAGGGGACCCAGAAATTAGTCAAAATATAGCTACATTTTTTTTTATTTTTGGGGAAAAATGGGCTACAGATGAACGCGTCTGTTTTTCCCTGCAAATGGTATCAACAAAGGGGTTGTGGGGCTGAAATCACTATTTTCACAGCTTTCAGGGACAAGCCGACTTTTGTCAGAAAACCAAAATTTTTGCACAGTTTTGGCTTTTTTCTGGGACATAACCTATTTTTGCTATTTTTTGTGCTTTCAACCTCCTTCCAGTTAATGGTAGAAATGGGTATGAAAGCAATAATGGATCCTGGAAAGCTATACATTTTAGAAAAGTAGACAAAATTCTGAATTCAGCAAGGGGTCATTTGTGTAGATCCTTCAAGGTTTCTTTATAGAAACTAACAGTTGAATATAGGAAAAATTGAAAAATAGTTGAAAAAAGCCATTTGTGTCAACGTTTTCACTTGTAACTTCTTCTAATTATGACAGCTGTTTGAAAGCAATATACAGTTACATCCGCTGGACCCTTCTGGTTCTGGGGATATATAGGACTTGTAGGTTCACCAAGAACCCGACGAACCCAGAGCCAATAACTGAGCAGTGTCTTACAATGGTTTTTTATTATGCACCGGGTATATAGCAATTAATTAGGGAAAATATATACATGGAAAAATCGGTATGAAAGACACCTATGTATTTCTGAAATTGGAACAAAATATAGAGTTTAGAAACAGTAGATAATTGCACATTTCCAAAATTGTGAGTACCCATACTAGCATGAGAATTATAGGTCATTTTTCAAAATGACTTCTTTTTACACATTGTCTTTCATTTGGAAGGCAGAAATGCATCGAAAGTCAATAGGTAATAACAGTTGCTCTACAATTCTGTGTTACCCTAAGTCTCCCGATAACGAGCATTGGCATAGCCAATAGGTCTCGCCTTTGGGACCTTATAAGTATTTAGTTATGCAGCAGGTCCCAAAGGCGAGACTTTTTGGCAAGCCAATGCTTGTTCTTCTTCCGTCCCCCCATGTTTTGCTTCTGTAGGCTCCGCTTGTCTCTGGATTAGGTCCAACTCTCCTCACATGGAGACGAAAGGTCTCCAAAATGCAGCTGACCAGTCCAATGCCTGGTGCACGCCACTGAATCAAGGAAACCGATGAAATACTGGCAGCAACAGATTCACACTCGCATCCAGAAGCCCAATATAAAATCATTGCCACCCATCTTTTTAAAAATAACAAATTGGCAGTAAGTTTATATACATGTAGTAGCCAATTAGCTTTCCCAAAGTGGAGCGAAGAGTGCAATCAGAAACCAATGTGGTGGCCATCTTCACATTACCAACTATGGTAGCTGCGTTTTTTTTTAAGCTTGGGATAATGTAATTTCTTGATAGGAGGAAAAGACACTGGATTTAATAGCAAGATGGTTAAATAACGTTCGATGTTAGTTTTTAAAAGAGCCACTGCTAGTACTGTTAAATGTTTGAAATTTTGACCAAAATACTTCATCATGCAAAATACAAGTCCACAAGTCGCAATAGGAAAAGCATTGCCTGTTTGTATCACACGCGACACTCTTCTAACATTATTTCACATCAGAGAAAGGAATTTAGGTGGGTGTTGTAGCGGTCGCAGAGAACTCCCACTCAAATTTAGCAATAGTTGGTTGCAATGCTTTCCATTCTGTATGCATCAGGCTGTGGACAGGCAGCACACAGTGTGCGCAATGCACTCACCAGGCTCGCGCTGCTTTACTTAATGGAGTGCGGCTCCAACATCTGTCTTGGTTTGCGCCACGCAGCGCCAATAGTGTCAGGAAGCGCTATAAATCCGTGACTTATGCATTTTAGTGCAGTGATGCAGACCACCACACTAAAATGCATTAGTCTAAAGCCTGATGCGTGTTACTTGGCAGGGCTGCAACTGCAGCGATTTTGCAGTCAGGGTGGAGAACTCTGCACATAAAAATATAGGACAGGGCTATCTTTTTATGTGCAGAGTTCTCCACCTGACTGCGGACTCTCCGCAGCTGTAAACTTACTATTAACTTGTAATTTGTAAATAGCAAAAAAATTGTAAACGTACACAACAATGTAAATTTACCCTTGTGAATCAGTCCCTGTCTAAGGAAAACCCTTTACCTCTAAAATAATTTAAAAAACTTTCTACATTGAGGAAATATGGTTATGCGTATAAAACGTATTTACTTAGTGTCTGTTTGGGGTAGGGAAGTAAGCAGTAAGGTCTCATTGCTGAGCCTTAGTAGCAGGTTCCTCCATCATAGTTTCCCTACAGATTATGTTTGCACATACAAATCCTGCATAAACAGCACATATTAATAGCCACCTGCAAAGACATACCAACCTTCAGCGGCAAGTCAACCAGCACAAACATGCAAACAACTGCACCCACGTGCATCTGCATGAACAAATAAACACTTGCACTCTCACATATGGTGACCAAATAGTCACTTATCCAAAATTGCGCTTTCTATGTTTTTAGGTCTCGCCTACGCAGCGCGCAAGCGCTACTTAGGAGGGGACCTTTAGCCATCGCTCAGGACTTTGCTTGAAACTCGTGCATGTTTTGCATTGGTTTCAATTGCCACTCGTGCACATTTGGCATTTCCCTTGCGGGTGCGAGCGGTGCCATCTGTTAGCAATTATCGCGCTCGCTCCCGCAAGGTAAACGCTGCGCGTGGCTGCACTCGCCGCGCCGTGTTAATTGCTTCTCTCTCGCGCGGCCGCCCTCTCTCTTACCAGCATACCCCTCACCTCTTTCAGTCTGCCCTGTACTTTAACGAGTGTGTGTAGCTACCTCAATCCGCCTCCATAGCCCCTCAGGAAAGCCTTCGTCCACACAGCTGCCCGTCCACACTTTGACTTGGGACGGTACTGACGGAATAAGATAGTGCTCTGGGGACATCTAGTGGCCATTGTAAACGGTATTTATATGGCGCTTACCACCCCTGACGGCAAGAAATATTAGCATAATGTTGACTAGCGATAAAATATTAGCTATTTACACAGCACAAGCCGCAACATGACTTGGCAATGAGTGCTTAATAATCGGCGATATTGTTTATTTAAAAAAAGGGGTACAGGTTTTATCGCTCTCGGAAGGATGAAAGGCAAATGGTTCTCTCCTAGGATTTTTAACTCTTGGAAGCTCGTTTTATGGGCAGGCGAAAATAATGGCGACCACAATAATGATACGGGTGCTCAATCATAGATACAATCACATTTATGACAATACTTTGTCACCACCCCTGGGCAAGAAATAATAGCATAATGTTGACTAGCGATAAAATATTAGCTATTTACACAGCATAAGCCGCAACATGACTTGGCAATGAGTGCTTAATAATCGGCGACCACGCAACAGCCGGTATCTTGACAAGAAAGCGTCAAGTGGGAAGTCCGATTCCCCTCCCATTTAGCAATATCGCCTCAAGTAAAGCAGGGCAGCTCAAGGCAGTTTGAGAGCAGCTTAGGAAGTACCTCCCTGTCTCCAAAATGTAATAAGGACCTTCACACCAGGAGTTTGGCAAGTGAGTAGCTTATTCAAAGAATGAGGAGCCCACCCCCGTGACTGCACGCTAGCAAAAGATCTCCAGCTGAATAGAAACGCTTGTTTTTTTGGGCAGCACGCCATGAAGCGCTTTAATTTTCTTAATGGCGACCACGCGCCTTTCTTTTGTTCTGTGCGACTCGCGTCAGTAGATGCCACTTATAGCAGCAGCCACAAATGTGGAACGTGGAGACAGCACTCAGAGGGGTCTCTTCTTGTAGAGTAGATACCGGTTTTGTAGATTTTGTTGCAGCAACTACTATATGCGCATTGTTCACGTTTTGTTATTGCACCTGTTTTTAACTATCAATGCTTCATTCTTTACAATGTTATCTCAGCCGAAACATTACTTAACAACCACGTACACCATGGGTCCCACGCTGCACCCTTTCACAGAGCGTCATCCTCCCTGCATCTGTTGATGCCAAAAATACACGCAGTAGACAAACATTCCGCCCGCGTGCAATGAGAGGGCACGATGGATTAAATGCTTCAGAATATGTAAATGCTTCAAAACATTTGAACTTTGTTTTACCAAATGCTGCCCAGACGCGAAGGCCGCTGGTCTTCCTTGAAATAAACATCCTCTGTCTCCGGGGCTGTGTCTCAGGAAAGGATGGCTTTAGACACCATACATTTTGTACGCTGATCCCCCACCCCCCATACACTTAGCAGGCCCCCAGACGGCGGCTTCAACAATGGCAGGGGGGCGCCTCTCAACACATCATTAAGGCTGTTTTACCAAATGCAAATACAGGAGAGGTGCCTCAAAGAACATCTCATCTCTATGTAGAATAGCTCAGTATGGCATAGAAATAGGTGCCATAAAATGCAAATGCCGCCGAAAGCCCCTCTTCGCCATCTTTGTTCAACTTCTTATTACAAGCTGCCAAGTTCGGAAAAACCCAAGATCCTAGAAGATGGATGGCAGAATTATTTTAACATATCTAAAGAAACCTTTCGCACTGAAAAGAGTTAAAATTTCAATTGGTTGGCTGCTTTTCATTGATTTATACGTGCATGTGTATCACAAGCTGCTGCTCACACACACACAAACAGATAGGTAGATAGATCGATCTCTTTCTCTCTTCAATTTTAAATTACATTGTTTACCTTTATCCTTGGTGACGATTAGGACAAGGGCGGGTGATGACAGGATAGCGTGGAGAACGGAAGAAGCAGGCAGGATGCCATAAACTTTGAGCAAACATGCTATTTTTTTCAAAGCTAGACTTTAGAATTCCAAATAAAGGCCAATAGTTTAATTAGCGAGGCAGGATGCCAGCAGTAAACCAGAAACGGCTACTTAGATATGCAGATGTTGGAAAGAGTATCTCGAGAATGTATAATATAACAAGCATTGGCATAGCCAATAGGTCTCGCCTTTGGGACCTTATAAGTATTTAGTTATGCAGCACAATATCCTTGGTGCAACAACATCAACTGTTGCATGGCTAAACACTTATAAGGTCCCAAAGGCGAGACCTATTGGCTATGCCAATGCTTGTATATTTCTAGCGATGGTTTAGCCTAGCATGCAAATGTATATTTAGTAACTTTCACTGAATAATCTAATTAATTTGTACCAGTCCCTAAAATCTGTAAAGTTTCGAAGCTTTACACAATATTTTGTGAATAGTAGCCTATTGATCAATTGTGCAGCTGCCTGGTAACACCAGGCCTAGAGGTGGGAGCCTGCCCTGTACCTAGTGCAGTAATTTTAGAACCCACTCAGAAACTGGTAAGCCCAGAGCCTGTCGGTTTACTCTTTGGGGAGTTTGGGTAGAGTACTGTGGGAGATAGATGAAAATGAGTGAAGGAGGAGAGGAAAAGGATTAAAGAAATGCAGAGAAAAAAATAAGATTGGAGAAAGGGATAATAATGAGAGAAAGAACATAAGGACGAACAAACTAGGCAAGGGAAGAGGATGTCAGAGAGGAAGAAGGGAGGGAATAAGGAGGGAGAGACAAAAGATGGGAAGAAATGAAGAGAAGAAAGAGGAAAGAAGTGGAGTAATAGGACAGGAGACAAGGTTGGTAATAGGGAAAAGTAAATGAGGAACTTTGAGACCCTTAAGGAGGAGCACACCTTTTAGTGGCAGCAGGGCCCAGAGATGCACCCTCGTCTATATTTTAATATGGACTCGCATGAAAGCACACACACACAGAGGTACATTAAAAAATGCAGAGAATTTTCTATTTCCTCCCGGGCCCGCCCATTTGCACGGCTGCAAGCTCGTGTTTTTTTCAGGCACCATGAAAACAAGCCTAAGTCAAAACCGAGAAGTTTTGCCACATTCTTTTCGGCTGCATTAGGAGAGCGGCAGAAAGGGCAGATGCAACCCGGGGAAGGAATCCCTCCCTCGGAAGCTCTTACACAGAGATGCAGGAAAAGCAGCGGTCTGACGCAGTTTCACGGAAATCAGAGGAGCAGGTAAGTCAGCTTGGGGAGTGGAAGGGAGTAGCTCCTTCTCTGGGATGCTGTAGAGGCGGTGGCTGGGTGCAGCAGAGAAAGGCCGACTCCTGGCGTGGGCGGCAGACCCCTCCTCCCGGGCTCCCTGGGGGGGAGGTGCATGCCGTAAAGTCCGTCCCGGGTCCGTCCGACGGGTCAGCAACGAAAACAGACCGAAGGAGAAATGGGCAGAGAATGACGAATTAAAAAAAAAAAAAAAAAAAGGTAAAAAAGCAACAGAAGAGAACAAGAGTGCTAAAAAGAAGGAAAACAAGAGGGAGATGAGTAAAGAGAAAGACAAGTGCGCGCGTGAAAGTTTAAAAAAAAAAAAGGCGTGCAGGCTGCAGCGGGAGAGAGAGGCGGAGGGGTGCACCCGCGAGTGGTGCGCACGCGCTGGGGAGAGCAGTCAGCTCTTTTTCAAAGCACATACTTGTGCTTGTGGCGCGCCGCTGCGCACTCCCGCAAGGCGTATGCCGCCACAAGCACGAGTATGTGCTTTGAAAAAGAGCTGAACGACGGCTAAAGGTCTCCTACGCAACGCATGCGCGCTGCGTAGGCGAGACCTAAAAAAAGAAAAAGAGGCACGTCTGGCGAGTGGTGTGCGCGCACCATGACGAGAGAGGAAAGCCAGATGGCGCCTCTGCTCGTAATTGTGCGCGTAACCGCACGCTCTAGGCCACACAAACAGCTGTGGTCGGCTTTTTAAAGCCCACACACTAAATGTCTCGCCACAGAGCAGCGCATGCGCTGGCTCAGGCGAGACCTAAAAACGAAGGATTTTCTTCTATTTCAGTTTTGTTTTTTGCTTTCATTACATAGTCAACTGACAAAAATCTAATAAATAAAGGGACAATCCGGTAGTTCATGTGTTAAGATTTTATGATTAAACTTGACATACATGCCTGAAGAATTAATATATGATTTGCTTTCAATTTCTTTATTATAGGATTTCCCCTTTTCATACAAAGTCATACAAATCATACACCATATGATGTAATTCAATATTATATGCATATTTCCAGAAGCATGCAAAATAATAAAGCGGACAGCCTATCCTAAATTCACATAGACTCCCACCAGTAAACATACACACGCATAGATATGCATAAAAGTACGTGAACAGCAGCTTTGTACTTACAGATGCGTTCTTTAGTCCACTAAAAACAATGTGTTTTTGCTAATAAATTTAGCCCTGTTTGAGGAATCTGTATGACACTATTTTTTTTGCAGTTTTATATAGAGCGAACTCGACCCAAAGATATCAGAGGGATTTAGATGACAAAAAATGATCTGACAACTAAGAATGGTCCATTAAAATTTCCTGCACATAGTTCAAGAGGGGCAAAGTCATAAAGGTGGTCCTAAAAATATTAATTTCCCATTCATATCACATGGCAATTTTCACTCCCACTACATCAAGAACTGCTGGAAAGAATTACAAACATCTAGGCATGAAGACAGAGCTGGAAACAGACTAGGTTATCCGTGCCTACTGCCAGCTCCTTTCCAGGTCCACCTGCTTGATGCCTACTGTCCAGCTCCGAGGATGCCCACCCCCAGCCTGGAGCCCTCTGCCAGCAGGTGCCGGTCGGCTGGGAGTGTCTGTGGGGATGACTGGGTGTGTGCATGAGCCACGCGCTGCTCTGCTTGGCTTCACCTATGCTTTATATTCTTGTCATAAAGGAATGTATAGTGCAAAGTCAGATCACACACTGTAAACATGTCTATGTCAAAGTGACGTGCTCTGCTTAGAGGCTGAACGGAGTGAATGTGAGTTCAATAAGTGTGGATAAACAGCGACAAAATCACCATTCTGTGCCTCAAAAGTCCTGTTTTGGTGCCGCAATACTTCGTAATCAGTGCCGCCATATCCTGGTGGGTCTCTTAATCTGCCTCCTGCGCAAGGGGGGTTGTCGTTCGAAAATGAACAAGTATTGGCATAGCCAGTAGGTCTCGCTTTTGGGACCTTATGAGTATTAGTTATGCAGCACAATATCCTTGGTGCAACAACATGAACTGTTGCATGGTTAAACACTTATAAGGTCCCAAAGGCGAGACCTATTGGCTATGCCAATGCTTGTTTAACCAGTCATCACGTGTTCGTCCAGATGGCGGGAAGCATGACTACAACTCCCAATATGCACTTTACTCAATGGCAGCCCAGAACTGCAACCTGCCTGCCCTTGTGATATGAAGTCATGTCACCCTCTTTAAACACCTGCAAGAACATATTTACACATGTATGCGTACACCTGCAGGCATAGACATACAAAGAAAAAACCTGGAACTACACACTTACACAAACAACATCGTGCAGGTCCCCCGTGAAAGTATGCCGCACAAATTAATAGGTATACGCAGGCGAGCACGCACCTCAATACTGCCGGTGACACCACGCTCACACTCGACGTCAGGCGGATTACAAACCTTGGCGCTCTCCCCTTGCGTGCCAGCTGAGAGACAGCGTGCGCTCCAGTGACTGCTCCTGGGACCGGTTTTGTTTTGTTTTGCAGGAAAAAAGCAGAGACAGGGCAGTGATATTTCCAACACAAAGGGCGCATGTTTTTAGTGACTTCTTATTTTGGCAGTGAAAAAGGCAGAGACACGGCGAAAAATAGGATTTGCGCTAGTTGACACATTTGTGAAGTACGTGCAGTGATATTTTGAACTGAAACATTACAAACCGTTTAATCGCATTTGTTAGGCTGCTACGGCAAGACAAGCAGTTAAAAAGGGAATAAAAAAAAAAAGGAAAATAAAAACAGCTGTTTTTAAGCATTCGTGCTTGTGCTAGCTTGCCCCTAGCGGGAGCGGCAATGCGCGGCACATCTGTTTCCAATTAGCACGCGTGCCGCTGCTCGCTCCCGCAAGGTGGATGCCAGCACAAGCACAAGTGCTTAAAAAGAGCTGACCAATTTCAAAAGCGCGCTGCCTAGGCGAGACCTAAAAATGGTACCTCACTTGTGTGGGTAGGCCTCTTACCCGCGACAGGAAACGGCTCAAAACGCTACGTGGACACACTTTATTTTTACTGTGAAAACTGACCCTTTTTTTGCAAAGTGCCTAGCTGTAGATATTGAACCCTAGCTCTGCCGGCACCTAGGGAAACCTAGCAAACCTATATATTTTTGAAAACTCGACACCCAGGGGAATCCAGGATGGGGTGACTTGACTGGCTCTCACCAGGTTCTGTTACCCAGAATCCCTTGCAAACCTAAAAATGTGTCAAAAAAACCACATTTTCCTCACATTTCTGTGGTGGAAAGTTGTGGAATCTGCGTGGATCCACAAAATTCCACCCACCCCGCGTTCCCCAAAGTCTTCCGAGAAAAATGGTACCTCACTTGTGTGGGTAGTTCTAGTGCCCGCGACACGAAACGGCCCAAAGCGCAACGTGGACACACCACATTTTCACAGTGAAAACTGACCCTTTTTTTGCAAAGTGCCTAACTGTAGATTTTGAACCCTAGCTCTGCCGGCACATAGGGAAACCTAGCAAACCTATGCATTTTTGAAAACTAGACACCCAGGGGAATCTAGGATGGGGTGACTTGTCTGGCTCTCTCCAGGTTCTGTTACCCAGAATCCCTTGAAAACCTCAATCTGTTAAAAAAAAAAAATACACATTTCCCTCACATTTCTGTGGTGGAAAGTTCTGGAATCTGTGTGGATCCACAAAATTCCACCCACCCCGCATTCCCCAAAGCCTTCCGAGAAAAATGGTACCTCACTTGTGTGGGTGGCTCAAGTACCCGCGACAGGCAAGGGGCCAAAACCAATTGAGGCGACATCAAAATGACCTATCACAAAACAACCTGGTTTTGCAAGGGGGGTCCCATGAGTTTTTCGCCCCGGGGTCAGCGGCCATCTAGGTAAACCTACCAAACGCACGCATTTCTGAAAACTAGACACCTGGGGGAGTCCAGCAAGGTATGGCTTGCGTGGGTCCCCCAACATTTCCCTACCCAGAATCCCCTGCAAACCTCAAATTTAGCTGAAAAAATCACTTTTTTCTCAAATTTCTGTGTGGGAAAGTTCTGTAATCTGCGTGGATCCACAAATTTCCTACCACACAGCGTTCCCCCAAGTGTCCTGATAAAAATGGTACTTCACTCGCGTGGGTGGGTCAAGCACCCGTGACAGGCAAGGGCCCAAAACCTATTGAGGCGACATCAAAATTACCTATCACAAAACAACCTGGTTTTGCAAGGGGGGTCCCATGAGTTTTTGGCCCCGGGGTCAGCGGCCATCTAGGGAAACCTACCAAACGCATGCATTTCTGAAAACTAGACACCTGGGGAAGTCCAGCAAGGTATGGCTTGCGTGGGTCCTCCAACATTTCCCTACTCGGAATCCCCTGCAAACCTCAAATTTTGTTGAAAAAATCAATTTTTTCTCACATTTCTGTGTTAGAAAGTTGTAGGATCACCGGGCTGACACAAATTTCCTACTACCCAGCGTTCCTCCAGGTCTCCCGATAAAAATGGTACCTCACATGTGTGGGTAGGCATAGCTGCAACAGGAAATGGCCCAAATCGTACTGTGGAGACTTCAAAATTACCTATAACAAAACTACCTGGTTTTGGGAAGTCACCTGGTTTTTGGCCCGGGCTTGCCGCCATCTAGGAAACCTACCAAACCCACACATTTCTGAAAAGTAGACACCCGGGGAGTCCAACGAGGTATGGCTTGCGTGGATCCCCCAACGTTTCCTACCCAGAATCCCCTGTAAACCTCAAATTTAGCTGCAAAAAACACATTTTCCACATATTTTTGTGTGGAATCACCGTGCCGGCACAAATGTCCTACCCCACAGCATTCTCCTTAGTGTCCCGAGTAAAATGATACCTCACTTGTGTGGGTGTCCAATGCAGAATTGGCTAAAAACGCATTTTAAAAAAAGTAGCGCTTCGAATCGTCGGTGCTATACCCTAAATCCCTATGTTTTGGGCTCTTCCCAGTCACAGGCCCTTGCCCCACCCACACAAGTGAGGTATCATTTTACTCGGGAGACTGAGAGGAACGCTGTGGGGTAGGACATTTGTGCCGGCACGGTGATTCCACCCAAAAATATGTGGGAAATGTGTTTTTTCAGCTAAATTTGAGGTTTGCAGGGCATTCTGGGTAGGGAAACGTTGGGGGACCCACGCAAGCCATACCTTGCTGGACTCCCCCGGGTGTCTAGTTTTCAGAAATGTGTGTGTTTGGTAGTTTCCCAAGATGGCCGCAGAGCCCGGGGCCAAAAACCCAGGTGACCCCCCCCCCTTGAAAAACCAGGTTGTTTTGTGATGGGTCATTTTGATGTCTCCTCAATACGTTTTGGGCCCTTGCCTGTTGCGGGTACTTTTAAAATTTTTTATTTTTTTATTTATTGGCATTTTAGAACAATGCTACAAACATTGCAAACAACAAGCCAGTTGCTGATCTGTACATAGTTATCTTTACAGCTGCCCACCATGTCAATCACAAATGTCATTCCATGCGTGCTCGATCCTCTGCTCAGTACATGAAGGAGATTAGAAACATCCTATTTTAAAAAAGATCTTCCAAGACCCAAAGGACATTTTAAAAAGAAATCCACGACATCGCCCTCCAGGTTGTACATAGGAAGTTAGACTCGGTGGCAGAAAAAACATCTCTTTTTTCCAGCAAACCACCATCCCCCAGTCTTTGACCTCCCCCAGGCTAACCGTGTTGGTTCATAAAGACTCCGATTCCATCGGCGTATCTCCAGCAGCCTCCTGATGCTCTCGGGCCCACATAACAAAAGGTTCCCAACTGTCCCTGGACGCTGAGGGTATCAATTCCCAAAAGGTGGTCAATTGTGAATGCCCAAATGTGACGTCTCTAATCCAATCTTTTTTAGAGGGGACCCCCTTTCGCCCCCAGTGCATGGCTACCTGGCACTTAGCAAATAGAAGTAACAGCGCGCGCAATTTGCGGACTTTGACTGGCGTATCCTTCACATAACCCAACAAACCCTGTATGGGGTCGGGATCATCAAGCGTACCTATTATCTGGTGACTCGTAGTAAATATGTTGGACCAATATAATGTCAGCTGTGGGCAGCTCCATGTCATATGTAAAAAAGAGGCGGGAGCGAAGCCGCATCTCCAGCAGCTGTCATCTTTCAGTCCCATACGATGCAAACTGGAAGGTGTCCTATAAAATCTGTGCAAGAACTTAAAGTGGATTAGGCGAAGTTTATAGTTGGGGGGACAAAGCCGTGAGTTGGCAGCAGCAATAAACCTACTGGTCCTACGTGAGTGGAACTTGAAGTTCTTCATTCCACGCCTGGAGCGCCCGTGGCTTCGTCAGAGGGGCCGATATTTGCATGTGATTATATATCCGGATAATTAGTCTGCGTGGTGAATCTGATTTAAGCACGTTTTCCAATGCGAGCAGGATTGGCGGGGAGTTCGGAAAAGTGTCATGTAAAGACCGACATGCAGCCCGAAGTTTGTAGTATATGACGAGTTCGGAAAAAGACACAGCCTGACCCTCCTCTGCGGTCGGGGGCGGCCGAAACGTCTCCTCTGGATAGAGGTCTGCAAAAGTACGGAGGCTCATTTTCTGTGCTAAGGCCTTGCTGATACCCTCGCCCACATTGGGCAGCATAGGGTTGTATGCCAGTGGTATGGACGGGGCATAGAGAATAGGAATGCCAGCTCTTTTCCGCAACTCATTCCACGCCCACCGTAATGTCTCGACCGTGTCTATGCCAACTCTGGGACGCCTGCAAGTCTGATATAAAGCGACTTACAGGGGGACCGGTGCCGCAGCATCCGTTTCCACAGCCACGTGGGGTTGAAAAGGAGTCGGCTGTACCCCGTGGTGGAGAAACTGAGCCTGAGCGCTCCATGCATACAATTGCATATCTGGGGCCCCCAAGCCGCCCTGTCGTAAAGGAAGTGTCAATAAGTCCCACGAGACTCGCGCCTGCCCTCCCGCCCAGACCAACGAGACTAGAAGGGATTTTAGAGATTTAAAGAAGGCCTGCGTGAGGGGAATTGGAATGTTGACAAATAAATAAAGAAATGTTGGCAGTACCACCATCTTGACCAATGCTATTTTCCCGGCTAGTGAAAGCGGGAGCTTAGCCCACGCAGTGACTTTCCCTTCCAACCATGTTATGGCGCGCCCGTAGTTCATGTCCCATATGTCTTGCATATTTCTACCGATCCATATGCCCAGATACTTCACAGGTTCGTCCGCCCATATAAGAGGGAACTCGGAGGGAGCCGGAGTAGTGGCGTCCGTTAAAGGAAAGATAACTGACTTGGCCCAGTTAACGGAAATGCCAGACCTCCAAATGTAATAAATTCCCAGAGTAATGGATCAAGGTGTGACGCCGGGTCAGTTACGTACAATGTGACGCCATCAGCATATAGGGAAATCAAAAGGCTCCTAGTAGTGAACCCAATCCCTTTGGCGGTGTGGTGTTGCCTAATGCGGGCTGCAAGCGGCTCTATCGCTATTGCGAATAGCAGAGGGGACAATGGGCATCCCTGCCTCGTGAGATTCCAAACGGTAGCGACAGAAGACTGTTCACCCGGATCCGAGCCGTTGGCCGTGTATATAGCAGACGTATAAGATTAATAAACAACGGGCTGAACCCCATGCGGGTCAGTATAGCAAATAAATACTGCCATTCAAGCGTATCAAACGCCTTTGTAGCGTCTAGGAAGACTGCAGCAGCTTGCACAGCAGGGTTTAAATAGTGCAGTACTGAAAACAGGGTTCTGAGGTTGTGAGAGGTAGATCTCCCGGGGATAAATCCTGATTGATCTGGGTGGGCGATCAATGGGAGCTGCAACCGATTTGCGATCAGCTTCGCCAATATTTTCACGTCCACGTTTATTAATGACAAAGGTCTATATGAGTCCAATTCATTTTCCGGCTTCCCGGGTTTCAGCAAGGTAATTATTATCGCTTCCCGCATTGACGGTGGTAGGATGCCCGAGGCCTGAGCCTCCTCATATAGCGCTATTAGGTGCGGTGCCAGCTCTTCTACATAAGTCTTATAGAATGCGGTTGTTAGACCGTCCGACCCGCCGGCCTTGTTCAGCGGTAAGCTCTTGATGACCTGGGTGACATCCTCCACCGTAAATGGGAAGTCCAAATAGTCCCTATGCCTCTGGCCCAACCAGAGTAGATCCAATGAATCAAGAAAGGGTAGCAGGTCATCTGGACTAGGCTCCTGTTTAGTAGTGTATAATTCAGAATAAAAACAGGAAAACTCATCTAGGATGTCTCTCTGGCCTCTAATTACAGACTGTTGTGCACCTTTCAGCTCAGTTACGTTAGCAGTAGACCTTGGGGCGCGAATCATCGCCGCCAGAGTCCTCCCCGGCCTTTCCCCTTCCCCGTACCTTCTGGCCTGGGCATGTTTCCCTAAAAATTTAACTTCGCGATGCGCCTCCTCCTCAAATTCAAGCAGTTTCTCTTTCAAAAGGGCTAGCGTCTTGGGATCATTGGAGGAATAAAACCGTGTCTCCAGCCCCTTGATCTGATTTTCTAGAGTTGCAAGTGTGCCCCGAATGGCCTTCAACACTCCAACCTGCCCGGGCGATGCAATTACCCCTAATTACCGTCTTAAAAGCCTCCCATAAAGAGGCCTCAGTATCAACCGACCCAGCATTAAGGGTAAAATAGTCAATGATATCCCCCCCTGATTTCTTCCTTAAAAGCCTCATCTAAAAGGGCATCTTGCGGTAACTGCCACGTAAACAGACGTGGGACGGAGTTGGGAAGCACTAATCGCAAAAGGCACGGCGCGTGGTCCGCCAGGGATCTAGGGAGATGTGAGACCTCACTGGTCCATGTAGACACATCCCGTGACACCAAACCAGAAGTCTAATCTTGACCATGCTCTATGGTGCTCAGATATGCACGTCCCCTCCTTAATTTGTGGGTGATAACGTCTCCAAATGTCCACCAGGTCTCCGTCTAAGAGAATTGCATTCAATGCAGCGCTAGCTAATGGGTGCAATGTTTGAGATATCCCTTTCCGATCTAACTCGACATTTAGGATTGCATTGAAGTCCCCACCCCAGATAATGGTCTCACAGTTTGTCGCCCTCACTCTGGCCCATATATCTTGAAAAAAACTAGGAGAGTCAACATCGGGGCCGTATACTGCCACTATCACAACAGGAATCCCACCGAGAGTGCCCATTAGTATGATGAATCTACCCTCTGAGTCAGTTTGTAGGTAACTTTCCTTCCAGTCAAGACCCCGTCGGACCAACACAGCCACCCCCCTAGAGTAGTTGGAGTAAATAGATGAGTATACTGAGCCCCATCTGCTGTGCTTCAGCCTGGGAGAGGGTGTAACATTTAAATGCGTTTCCTGTAACACGCATATGTCTATTTGATGTCTTAGTAAATATGAGTGGATAAGCCTGGATTTCCTGCCGTCGTTTAGCCCACGGGTGTTCCATGTTAAAAAATTGAGACTAGTCATATGACTGCTAATGCAATAAGAGTGTAAAAGGACAGTAGGAGCGAAGCACAGTATCATGATAGGTGGCACCTAGTAACGGTAAGCTGAACTGTATAGCAATGATCTGGCAAAAAGCATAACATCAAACCCCCCCCCCCCCAACCCACCTCCCACTCCAACCCCCAAATCAGGTTGTAGAATACCCATCCCAAACATCTTAAAGAAGAAAACAACAGGCGGGAGCTCTCCCATGGGGGCGCAGTACCACCAGCGTACTCCCCTGCCTACACAGGGTGGCCAAGAAAACTGCGGAGAGCTGTGTCTATCACACTAAATGTTTAAATGATCCCAGCACATCATAACTAGCAGTTCGGGAGCACAATCAGTCAGTGCAGCCCAAAACAATGAGGGGCCCACGGGTCCCAGCCCAACTCAGCCCGCTGTGTAATCAGCCATGTCCGGCTAGTAAAAATTTTAAATGAGGACAACTCCATATAACAGAGAAAACTGGAACACAAAACTATTAAAAACCTCTCCTTAACACAGTTTGAGTCTCACAGGCTCCAACCCATCTCAGTACATAGCAGCCCCAGCAAGGAGCGTAGCGGGGCTGAAGCCTCATCAGTCATTGTCACTCAGCCGGGCCTCGGCGGAGTTCGCAGAGTTGGAACATTGTTTGGACTTCTTCCCACCAATGTGTTTAGCAAATTTGAGGGCGGACTTGGCATCTGTGAAGAAATGTGCGGATCCATCGTGAGTGACCTTGAGCTTGGCGGGATATAATAGCGAATAGGGAATCTGGGCCTGCAGCAGGATTCGTTTAGCAGGTAGAAACTCGCGCCTCGCCGACTGCACAGCAGGCGTGAAAGCTGGATAAATTGAGATATTGTTACCTTTGTGCGTGATAGTCCCCTTCTCTCGGGCCAAACGCAGGATAAGATCTCGGTCCTGGTAGTTCAAAATTCTGGCCAGGATGGGTCTGGGTGTAGCTCCGACCGGAGGTTTGGGACCTAAAGCACGGTGCGCTCGCTCCACTGCGAATACTGCGGATAGGTTTGGGTCAAAGAGCTCACGAAGTAAGTCTGCTACGTAGGTTTCCATCTTGGCGATGGCTGTTTCCGGTATGCCAGTAATTCGCAGGTTATTGCGGCGGGACCTAGCTTCCAGATCTTCTTTCTTGGCGCGAATTGATGACCTGTCGCGGGTACTTGACCCCCCCATGCGAGTGAGGTATCATTTTTATCGGGAGACCTGGGGGAACGCTGGGTGGTAGGAAATTTGTGGATCCACGTAGATTCCAGAACTTTCCCAGACAGAAATTTGAGAATAAAGTGATTTTTTTTTTCCCAGCTAAATTTGAGGTTTGCGGGGGATTCTGGGTAGGAAAACGTTGGGGGATCCACGCAAGCCATACCTTCCTGGACTCCCCGGGGTGTCTAGTTTTCAGAAATGTGTGGGTTTGGTAGGTTTCCCTAGATGGCCGCCGAGCCCGGGGCCAAAAACTCATGGGACCCCCCCTTGCAAAACCAGGTTGTTTTGTGATGGGTAATTTTGATGTCGCCTCAATAGGTTTGGGCCCTTGCCTGTCGCCGGTACTTGACCCACCCACGCAGAGTGAGGAACCATTTTTATCGGGAGACTTGGGGAACGCTGGGTGGTAGGAAATTTGTGGATCCACGCAGATTCCAGAACTTTCCCACACAGAAATTTGAGAAAAAAGTGATTTTTTCAGCTAAATTTGAGGTTTGCTGGGGATTCTGGGTAGGGAAATGTTGGGGGACCCACGCAAGCCATACCTTGCTGGACTCCCCCAGGTGTCCAGTTTTCAGAAATGTGTGGGTTTGGTAGGTTTCCCTAGATGGCCGCTGACCCCGGGGCCAAAAACTCATGGGACCCACCTTGCAAAACCAGGTTGTTTTGTGATAGGTAATTTTGATGTCACCTCAGTAGGTTTTGGACCCTTGTCTGTCGCGGGTACTTGACCCACCCACACAAGTGAGGTACCATTTCTCTCGGAAGACTTTAGGGAATGCGGGGTGGGTGGAATTTTGTGGATCCACACAGATTCCAGAACTTTCCACCACACAAATGTGAGGAAAATGTGTTTTTTTTTAATTACAAATTTTGAGGTTTGCAAGGGATTCTGGGTAACAGAACCTGGTGAGAGCCAGACAAGTCACCGCATCCTGGATTCCCCTGGGTGTCTAGTTTTCAAAAATGTATAGGTTTGCTAGGTTTCCCTAGGTGTCTGCAGAGCTAGGGTTCAAAATCTACAGCTAGGCACTTTGCAAAAAAGAGTCAGTTTTCACTGTGAAAATGTGGTGTGTCCACGTTGCGTTTTGGGCCGTTTCCTGTCGCGGGCACTAGGCCTACCCACACAAGTGAGGTACCATTTTTCTCGGAAGACTTTGGGGAACACTGGGTGGGTGGAATTATGTGGATCCACGCAGATTCCAGAACTTTCCACCACAGAAATGTGAGGAAATTGTGTTTTTTTGGACAAATTTTGAGGTTTGCAAGGGATTCTGGGTAACAGAAGCTGGTGAGAGCCAGACAAGTCACCCCATCCTGGATTCCCCTTGGTGTCTAGTTTTCAAAAATGTACAGGTTTGCTAGGTTTCCCTATGTGCCAGCTGCTCTAGGGCCCAAAATCCACAGGTAGTCTCATTGCGAAAAAAAGTCGGTGCCTAGTAGGCTTTCTGCCGCCCTGGGGGGGAATGGGGGGGGGCTACTGCCCCCATCTGCCCCCCAGGGGGGACAGAGACTGAATTTAGCCAATTTTTTTGGGGGGAGCAAAGGCCCTTCCCCAAGGGGCTGCTCCCCCCTCCCTGGTGTCTAGTGGGTGGATCCTGCTGGGGCGATGCCCAAGCAGGGTTGCACTGGGGAGGGGTACCATTGGAGAGGGGAGATTCTCCCCTTTCCAATGATACCTCTCCCGTCTTTCTACGTGCTCAGGGTGCTGAAATAGCCCCCTGAGCCCGTAGAAAGTGAAACTGAAATGAGCCTAAAGGCTCATTTCAGTTTCGGTTTGTGTGAAATGACGTCAGCGTGATGTGCGCGCTGATCGTCATTTCACAGAAACGGGGGGGGGGCTCGGGAGCTGGGGAAGCTCTTCCCCAGCTCCCGAGGCTTTAGGGGAGTAAAAGAAATCCCTCTGGTGCCTGCACCAGAGGGATTTCATGTGCAATGGCGTCTGACGCGTGGGAGCCGTCCGACGCACAGTAGCACTTATGCGTCGGACGGCTCCCGCGCGTCCAACGCATGCAAGGGGTTAAAGGCAGAATCAAAAATAGTGCTGGGGCCAAAATAACATTGAGCTCTTAAGAATCAGAGAGCAACCCTCGTCCGAAGCGACGCCGGGCTTCCCTGTCATAACATGTGCAAAATCATACAAGAAAAAGGTGACAAAGAGACGCACACACCCGGCAGTTTAAGGAAATCCTCCAACTGACTCGTCTCCACCCCCAGCAAGGCCCGTGTAAAAGGGATAGGTGCGTGAGTTTGTAGGTGGAAGCAGTGGTAGTAATGCCCGAGGGGAAGGTAACACAAACACTACTTTCTTTGAAATGCGCAAGCTATAGTGGTGCACAAACGCATGCGGGCGCTCAGACCCTCGCCCCGGGGACCTATGCGATCATTTCAGCTGTTGTAGCTCTCATTTTAGTGCTGGCGGGGGATTTATGGGGAAACTATGGAAATAAAAGAGGGATGGGCCCCTGTGCCGCACTATTTATTTAAAGTGCCCGGTGTTCAAACAAAGGGAGAAAACGAAAGAATCAAGCCTCTTTTCAGATGCATGACCTGAAATTAAAAAATTAAAGAAACAAAAATACAATTTACAGCGCATATGCTACCTGGAATGAAGTAGCGGGTGACAAATGCAGCAAGCGCGGCCGTGAAAGTGAAAGCGACCGCGCTAATTAGAAACATGATCCACAACAGATGGCACATTGCGCGCCGCTGCTCGCTCCCACAAGGTGGAGGCCGTGGGAGTAAACATGGTAAACATGGTGACGTGTGTGGCTCAGTGCATTGTGGAGGGCTTACTCCTTATCTTAGTAGGTGGGCTATGGGTTTGTATGTGATAGCACTGCTGTGAATGTCCTTGTGCTCGTAGTAGGAGTTACTGTTTGACATTGGGTGGCTCTGCATGTTTTAAATGGCTAATCTTGTTTTACCAGGTTGCGTTGTGGGACCCATTTTATGGATCGTTGAGTTTAGGAATGGCTGACCGCTGTAGAATTGTGTATTATATGTCATGTAGATCACGGCTGACTAATATAGGACCAGTAGGACCGGATCCATGCTGGCACACTTGCTATTATTCTGTGATTTAAAAAAAAACAAAAACTGGTAGGATTTTTCATGTTTTAAAATTACATAACAATGATTTCACCCAAAATAACATTATTTGAGATTTTTCCCAGTGAAGTCATCACAGGAAATTACATGTCACTCTGGAGGGAACAACCCTACCTGAAGTCTCACTACATGCGGCAGGCTGCAGTGGCTGGTGACATGCTTTTCTGGCAAATGTTCTAGTTAAGAGTAGGGGTGGGCGTAATTCCGTGTAGCGGAATAATGCGGAATTACCCAAGAATTGCATGTGATTATGCGAGTAGAGTAATTTTGCGTTCAACGGTATTTCTTAGCGCAGACAGGAACCCTTGCGTCCAAAATGGATTTGAGGATACATTTTGCAATAAAAATAACGCTAATTGCAGCAGAACACAAACGGAGAGTGTGAATAGATGCTCACACTCGGTAAATATGCTCTTGAGTTAGGATTTTCCTTCAATTTACTCCTGGCATTTATCACTATTTTATTAGCGCAAAATGTACCACACGAGGATCCATTTTGCACATAGACAGTGCTAAATGCAAGAAAACACGAATAGCAAACGTGAAATGAGCTCTTGCGATAGGATCCCTTCCAATTACTTTTAATTACACAAGCAGGAGTAATCGCGAAATTCTGCATCAAATGTAACATGGAATTACCAAAATTACTCCGATTTTCCAGTGTAACAAAATTCCGCCCACGCCTAGTTAAGAGACCGTAGACCTTCAGACAGGCGAAAATGGTGAGTTTGACTTTTCTGTAGGGTGCAGGAGTATTCTGTTGCCTCAGTTACTGTCGCTTTTCACCAGTAGAGTTGCAGTCCCTGTTGTCTCCCTTCATAGGAGGAGGAGCAGTCTCCCACTGCCTCCCTTGACTGGTACATTAGTCATATAGCGCCTCCCTTCATAGTTGCACTATACTGTGCTTAGTTGGTTAATCTAGGCAAGCTGATGCCTAGCTTGAGGCCAGCTCAGAAGACTAGTGCGAAGTTCAGAGATAACGACGAAGGGACATCATCAGTTGCTATGAAGATAGGAAAACGTAGGGTTCGTGCTGCTGGGGCCTCCTCCACAGCCTATTGCAAAGGCCAGGACTGTGAGACTCTTGGGTGTCTACTCATCGCTACCACAATATCACTCACTGCAGCAACTTCTTAGTGGACAGTAATTTACCCACATTTTCCCCACAGGCCGATAATCCATGGATGTGAGCAACTGTCCAGCCACAGAGACCATCTCCTAAAAATATTCAGTGTTACTTAAAGAAATATGATCCTTCAGAGACCCTGGTCAACCCCTGGCATGGAGGTATATTCAGATGAACTGCAGTACCTGATCCAGAGTCCACGCAGAGGAGACAGGGGGTCTATGTGCTGCCCAACTTGGCCTGTTCTCCTAGCATAAGTTCCATTCCCGGTAGCTCATGTCTTTCTCTGGCTTGACAAACCTACTCCGACTGCATTTCTCCATTTCTACCCAGTGCCTATTCTTGAGTCACTTGGACATTCATCTAAAACAGGCATATTCCAAACTTCCCCTTGTTTAACACTGCAACTTTCTTTCTAACTTCAGCAATTTTGAAAGGACCTACAAACCCGGGCCTTGCTTTTTTCTCCCAATTTGCCCTCCTGATCAACACCATATCTACCACACGCACTTCCTTACTTTAGCATTTATCTTGTCATCGTATCTCTGTTTGTATTCTTGATATTTCTTCTTTCTTTGTGGCCTTCAAATCACTTCCTGTGATATCGCATTCATCCCACCCCTACATCTCAACTATAATGGGTTGAGTTTGGAGCCAGCTACACGCCCCATCAGACACGTCAACGGTCATACGTTAGTAACACTATTGGTAGTATTTCGCTGTGCGCACAACATTTCACACACAACCTCTTCCAGACTATTTGGTCAGGTGCTGTCTGGACTTATTCTTTCACCGTACGGGTCATGCATTCCACCAAACCTTTTGCTTGCAGAGAAAACAAGACGGTTCTTTGATGAAGCACAGAGAGATCATGAAGGAATTCTCATTTATTAAAAGACAAATTGAACTCCGTTGTATGTACAACAGTTCTGATACACTTTTACAAGCAAATTAATGTTTTAGAAATTCTATTACTACCCTGCTGGTGATTGTACTAATACAACTTGCAGTACCTCGTATAGTATATTCTACATATACAAGCACATACCTTTCAGATGGAGACAACAGTTCCGAAGGTCCCACTGTGTCCAGGCCTAGCGTAGACCAAGGTTCCCCAGGAATTCTACAGGCGAAAGGGGAACATTCCGGACTACTTTGGATTTTTCACTTGCGACATATAAAACAAACAAAAAACACAATCACTGACTACAGTTTTCACCTCTTTGTCCACTTTTGGCCAACAGTACTTTTCCTTGACTCTCTCTTTAGTCTGCTTCCTGCCCAGGTGTCCATAATGGGCCAAATTTACTATATTCTGATGGCTACAGCTGCCTGTGGATTCCTCAACTTTTGAATGACCCCTTGCGTAGCATTCCATGGAAACATTTCTCCATAGCTCTCCCACGTCGACGAGGACGTCATAATGGGACGACTCCACGTGACGTCATCGGAGCCATAAGAAGACCTCGTCTACGTGCTGACGTCGGTACCCTTTTTTCCGCGCCATCGATACGTAACTGTTTTTCCAGGGCTCTCCATTTCTGGGAGTTTTTTTGTTGCAAGTATTTCGTGTAATTGTATCAGCCATCATGGCTACCCAGAAGAAGTCAGATTTTAAGCCATGTAGGAAATTTGGGGGTCATATGTCGATTACTGACCCCCATGAAGATTGTTTACTGTGCCTCTCGTTGGACCACAACGTCGAGGGGTGTTCGTCATGCATGCGTATGAACCCCAAAGCCTTAAAGGAGAGGGAGGCCAAGCTGTTTATGGCCAAGGTGAAAAAGCAGAAAAGGGCCGAAGGAGGTCGAGATCCAAGTCACTGACTCCGTATACCTCGAAGTCGTCGAGAAACATAAAAAGAAGCTGCGCCATGGATCTCTACGTCAATCATCAAAAGATGAAACACCGAAGTTGGGGGTCTCCGGTTCTCTGAGGTCACCGCAAGGATGAAGTCTCTCCTTCCCCTTCTCAGGTGACTCCGGCCCTGTCTCCGTCTCCGAGAGTCTCACCAGCGCCCAGAGAAGCAACGCCTTCGCGCCGGCCACTCCACTCCCGGCTCCAGGGTCTCCGGCGCCAGAGCCAATTAGGCTGCCTCCTCGAGCGGTTTCACAACCAGCAGTATCAGATCCAGGATATCCAGCCTTTCCGGCTCCAGGTACGGCTCCGTCGCATTAATGTTTGGCATGTTTGCCAGAGCGGTTAACCCTGCTGGTGCGCCGGTTGGCCCCATGGCTCCACTTGCTTACTCCCTTGGAGGCTTGCCGCCCCACTTCTCTCAGGCAACTCTCATGCTTTTTATGTCAATGACTCCAAGGGGTTGGCATCTCCCAACACCGAGGTTCTCGACGCCGGTGCAGTCCCTGGAGGGAAGAGTGCCATTGGATGCATCTTCTCCGGCGCTGTCTGGCTATGGTCCGGCACCGACACAACCTCTTCCGGTGTCTTCTACTATTCCATTGGAGCTTCCATCGATGCCGGTCCCAAAGTCACAGGGGCCGTGTCTGGCACCGCCGGCACCGGTCCCAAAGATGAGATTCAGAAGGGAAGCACAAAGGCTGATGTAAGAGGAGGAATATCAAGAGCAGGAGGCTGAAGAGGGTGAGATTGTTGACCCTGTACAAGAGTTTGAGGGCCTACAGGACCTGGCTAGTGGCCTGGACACATCTCCTGAATGGGAGCTCTCCTCACAGAAATGCCTTCCACCGCAGGAGGTGTCTTCATATCATTTTGTGATAAGGAAGGCAGTGGATATGCTGGATTTGGCATTGCCTACTGCCGAACTTAAGTCGAACATTTTAACAGAGGTACTTCATTCCCCTTCTTCTGTTTCGGAACCCCTCCCTCCGTTTAACGAGGCTTTGAATGAGCTTATCTTGGAGGTGTGGCAGAAACCAAAGACTGCTCCTGCGGTGTCAAGGTCTGTTGAAAGGAGGTATACAGTGGCCCCGGGAGATCCTGCTTTTCTTCCCATCCACCCGTCTCCTGAGAGTTTGGTAGTCGAGGCATCGTGCTCCTCTAAACAGTCTGCAGGCTCATTCCCATCTACGCCTGCAGATAGAGAATCCAAACGGATAAAGCAATCGGCAAAGAAAGTATTTTCATCCGCTAGTATGGCTCTAAAATCAACAAATGCGTCATGCCTTTTGGGTCAGTATATCCATGCTCTGATGGACTCCGCGAGGGAGGCACTCCCGAAACGTCCGGAGGATGTTCAGGGCCATTTCGCGGAAGTACTTTGACACTCAAGCTGCAGCCCGTCAGGTCATTCAGTCGGGGCTGGATAGTGCGCACTCTGTTGCCAGGGTAATGGGTTCTGCTGTTGAAACCAGGAGGCACGCTTGGCTAAGAGGGTCTGGGTTTTCGCCAGACGTACAGGCTACCCCATTGGACTTGCCTTTTGACGGTTCTCGTCTCTTTGGCGCCAAAGCGGACTCTGCGCTATAGCATTTTAAATATAGCAGAGCCACAGCGAGAACTTTGGCCCTTCAGTCCCAGTCCAGGGGTTTTGGATATCGCAGGTTTCGCGGTTTTGGCAGGACTTCATCCTTTCGAGCCAAGCAGCAACAGTCGCAACAGGCTAACCCTCTGTACAAGTCATACAGGGGAAAAGGTAGAAGTCGTCTGCGAGGCACAGCTCAGCAGCAAGTCTTCTCCTCCTCCTCCTCCTCCTCTCCTGCCCCTCCAACTGGTATGGCAGGGAAGCCGCTCTAGCTCCTCCATCCTAGAGCATGTTGGTCCCGTGGGAGGACGTGTGTCCCATTTTCTACGAAATTGGAGGTCTGTTACTTCAGATCTCTGGGCGTTGAATCTCATGGAGAATAGGTATGCCCTACCCTTCTGGGAGTTTCCCCCTCACCAGGGTTGGTGCTCAGAGGAGCACCTGTTGCTACTACAGCAGGAAGTTCTATCTTTGCTGCAGAAAGGTGCGATAGAGGTGGTTCCGGAGCAGGAAAGGGGTCAGGGATGCTACTCCTTGTACTTCCTGATTCCCAAAAAGGATGGCCAGTTGAGGCCGATCCAAGACCTTAGGATCTTGAATTTTTACCTCAAGCATGAGAAGTTCAAAATGTTGACCCTAGCTCAGGTTCTTTTGACATTGCAGCAGGAAGACTGGATGGTGTTGATCGATTTGCAGGATGCATATTTTCACATTCCCATCCTGAAGTGTCATCGGAAGTATCTCCGTTTCACGGTGGGGTCTCAACACTACCAGTTTGCGGTCCTTCCGTTCGGTCTTAATTCTGCACCTCGGGTTTTCACAAAGGTGATGGGGTGGCAGCAGCATACCTCAGAAGGTTGGGGATTCCTGTTTTTCCCTATCTGGACGACTGGCTGCTCAAATCAAAGTCGCCAGAGATGGTGCTGCATCATTTGCAAATAACTGTTGCTCGACTTGGGTTTCTCGGCTATGATTCCACTTTTTCACAATGGAGCGGTTGTTCCAGTCCTGAAGGTCTTGCGCCTGCTTGGTTTGTTCGCTTCCTGCATACTGTTGGTCAACCATGCACACTGGCACATGAGGGCCCTCCATTGGTGCCTCCGCAGGCAGTGGTTTCAACCCAACAGAGATCTCAAGGAGGTGGTCAGAATCTCCAGAGAAACTGCATCAGAACTGTTATAGTGGAGTGTCTCGGACAACCTGTCTCAGGGAAACCATTTAAACTTCCTTCTCCGGTGGCCACAGTGATAACGGATGCCTCAACTCTAGGATGGGGAGCTCATCTGGGGGATCTGGAGGTCAAAGGCCCTCGGTCTCCAGAGGAAAGATTGTTTCACATCAATCTTCTGAAATTGCGGGCGATACGTTTGGCTCTCAAGGCTTTTCTTCCCTCCTTTCGCGGTCAGTCGATTCAAGTCCTGACAGACAATACTACTGCGATGTGGTACATCAACAAACAGGGAGGAGTAGGGTCGTATCGTCTCTGCAGAGAGGCTCTGCAACTCTGGTCCTGGGCTCAGGACCATCAGATTTGTGTTATTGCGAATCATCTGGCCGGAGTGCTGAATGTGCGTGTGGACAGTCTCAGCCTACAGTACTCGACCGATCACGAGTGGCGTCTCCATCCAGAGATGGTCCATCGCATTTTCAGGATGTAGGGGTTTCCTCGGTTGGACCTGTTTGACACTCACGAGAACGCACACTGCCAGTCGTTCTGCAGTCTCCAGTATCTGATGCGGGCAGCGTTGGGGGTCGGGTTTCAGTTAGATTGGGGGTCAGTGCTTCTTCACATGTTTCCTCCCATACCCTTGATTCCTTGAGTTCTGAGGAAGATTCGTCAAGACCGGGCCCAAGTCATATTGATCGCCCCAGATTGGCTGCAAAGGGTGGTGTACACAGACCTCCTTTACCTCTCATCGCACCCTCCCCTCTGTCTCCCTCTCAGGGCAGACCTCCTCTCACAGTCGCAGGGGCAGGTTCTCCACCCTACCTCCAGAACCTGCACCTTCATGCCTGGCGATTGAATGGGGAAACCTGAGCTCTTTCTCCCTCCTGTCGGATGTGGTGGATATTATTTTATTAGCCAGAAGACACTCTACTAAATCTGTCTATTCTTGTATGTGGGCCAAATTTGTTAAGTGGCGTGGAGAGAGATCAATTAATCCTTTGCAGGCCCATTTGTCTGATATTCTGAGGTTCCCTCTTTCCCTGGCTCAATGGGGTTGTGCAGTGGCTACTGTTAAAGGCTACTTGTCTGCCTTGTCGGCTTTTCTCTGTTTACCAGATCAACCCTCTTTATTTAAATCGCCCATAGTAATGAGATGCATTAAAGGTCTCACCAATAGGTTTCCTCCCACTCCCTTTATCATGCCTCAGTGGGATTTGAATTTGGTTCTCACTTTCTTGATGGGGTCTCCCTTTGAACCATTTCGTAGTTGTCCCTTGAGGTTCTTGGCGTTAAAGACAACATTTCTGATTGCAATTACTTCTGCCAGGAGGGTGAGTGAGCTGCAGGCTCTCAGCTTCAAGCCTCCATTTACCTAATTTTATCCGGATAAGATGGTTCTTAGGACTAGAGCTGCTTTTCTGCCCAAGGTGGTCACTCCTTTCCACCTAGGGCAATCTATCACTCTACCCACTTTTTATCCGCCCCCTCACCCTTCTAAGGAGGAGGAGAGACTTCATCGCCTGGACCCTAAGATGGCGGTCAGCTTCTACTTAGCAGGACTAAGGACTTCAGGTTGGACGACCAACTCTTCATCAGATATGTGGGTAAGATGAAGGGCAAGGCAGTCTACAAAAGAACGCTGTCCAGGTGGATCATACTCTGTATCAAGATCTGGGGATCACGCGCGGAGCCGTTCCAGTATGCCGTCCTTGTCGACATGGGAGAGCTATGTAGAAAAGTTTCCGTGGAATGCTGCACATGGGGTAATTCAGAAGGTGAGGAATCCACAGACAGATACTGTATCCACCAGTAAAAGCGTTACCGAAGGTAAGTAACTTGTTCTTCTTGCTGATTCCAGAAGGTATTACTTGATCACCTCTGAGCAGATCAGTGCCAGATATCTTGAGCTCTTCACTCACATTCCATAACTCCTTCACAAGTTTGCAAAAACCAGCCAACCTTTCCACTACATAGACTATAATCTCTTGCCTCACAGTGTCCAATTTCACTTAATTCTCCTACTCTTCCCAGGACACAGCTGCTTCCCTTACCCAGAATATTAACTGTTACGTGTCACAAAGTAATGGCTTCTCGGGGTGCAAATGAGAAAGGCAATCAGCTGCAACGTTCTTCAATTCTGGAAGATGTTCATCTTTGAAATTAAACTCTACCAAGCCTTCTATCTGTCTCTTGATAGGATGTGTTGCCCTCTTCGTTCCATTGCTGGTGAAAATGTGGACCAGGCAGTTTGGAATCATTGGTCTGCACTACAAACGGCAAACCTCACAGATAAAACTTGAAATAACTGCTCACGAACAACCGAGTGTCTTAAGCTTAATTACAGAATATTGTTTTTTGCTTTGAGTGTGCTTGAAGCAAAAACAACCTCTGTTTGTTCACTATCTATATGTTGGGATAGTACTGCACCTACATCCTTCAGGCTAGTGTCAGTGGTAACTGCAGTCTTCTGTTCCCATCAAAATATCCTAATGTTAACATTGTCCCTCTTTCTAACTTCCCTGCATCAAGGACTTTCACACATTCATTTACCAAGCGAACTTAACTCCTTTTTTCAACCACATTGTCAGAGGTTACATCATACTGGCAAAGGTCCCTATGGATTTGGAATAATAATCTGCCAGGTGTGGGTGCTTTGTCCACTGATTTGGCTAGATCCATCTTTGAGCTGATCACTTCATCTGACAGTGTGACCTAGATAAAACACTACATTGACTCTGAACTTGCATTTTTCTCATTCATTCATCTTTATTCGGTTTGAAAAACCATAAAAGATGCTCATTATACAATACGACATATTAAGTAGGTACAATCAAGAAGTTGTCATTCCCTTGTTCCCCCCGTATCAGTCATAATGGGTAAAAAAATAAAACTTTAAAAATACATAACGGATTTTACAATTTAGATATTAAAGCTATTGTATATTTTACTATCATGAAAGGGATATAAATTCAGGGCAGGAATTAATAAAGTGCAAATGCAAAAAGGTGCATGTATATACATGAGTAGCACATAAGATGTAAAACATTTGAAGTATGTTTTACTTCTGAACTTGCATTTTTCTCTCTTGGAAGCGAGTCAACTTTGGTCAACCTCTCTAACACCACACATGGGGCCAGATATACAAGGCATTTTACCGGCCGCAAACTGCCCATAAAATGCATTTTTCTATGTACAAACCCTATTTTGTGAGTCGGTAATCTATTACTCGTACGATAGGGTTTTGCGAGTCACTATTAGGAAGGGGTGTGCCAAGGGCGTCCCCTCCAAATAGTGATTCGCAAGGGTATATACGATTGTTTTGCGACTGGAATGCGGTCGCAAAACAATTGCAATTTACTGCCTATTTCAAGTAGGTGGTAAGCCAGTTGCAAACGGGAAGGGGTCCCCAGGGGACCCTTTCCCCTTTGTGACTGGCAGCGAAAACCTTTTTTAAGATCAGGCAGTGGTCCCACAGACTACTGCCTACTCTTAATAAATGAAACTGAAACGTTTCATTTTTCTTTTTTAAACTAATCCTGTTTTCCTTTAAGGAAATCTGGCTGCATTTCAAAAAATAAAAGTTGCTTTATTTAAAAGCAAACCAAGACGTGGTGTTCTGCTCTCCCCAGCTGGTCACCATCCCTCTGTAATTGCCTATTCCCAATGGGTCGCAAATTGTGACCTGCCTCATGAATATTGATGAGGCCGGACAATTGCGACCCCATTGGGAATCGCTAATGTGTCTGAGACACATTAGTACATTTCATTTTGCGAGTTGCAAAAAAAAATCACAATTAGAGACTTGCAAAATGGAATGTTCGTACATCTGGCTCATAGAGTTTTGTCGTGCTATTCTCTAGTCTTTCCATAGACCAAAATATCTTCCTGAAAAAACATCATGCTATAAATCCTGTATGTAGCACATGTTTTATGATCCTTTGCAGACTTCGAAAAATCTACTTGCCCCCTCTTGGTATGGCAACTCAGATTTTATCAGCCAAGCTATTTTTAGGGCCTACTGGTCCTTTCTGGTCCTTTCTAGCAAAAGAGCTCAAGCTGGCAAAGCACAGGTGTTCTGCTCATTCAGAAAGTGAATGAGCAATAGAGATACCTTTTAATCTTGTTTCTATCTTTTCGCATTTGCTATGCATTCAAAGACAGAGGTCAAATGTCCGCTTATATCTTCTTACAGATTGCGGTTTCTTTTATCCTGGAGTTTTGTGTGTACTTTTCTTTCCCTGACTGCAGCGTTGGAGGAATTTGAAAAGTGAACTGTCTGACAAGGGAATGTGAAATGAAATGCTGTAGGATGTCAGTTTGTTTTCCAACAAACAACATTTAAATAAATTGTAAATGAACTGTACAAAGATTGCAAAAATAGCAGTTAGGAAAATACATTTCTTTGGTAATTCTGAACTGTGATGGAAACACAGATTTTAATAGAATCAAAACAAATCGGAACACTTTACTTGTAATGTTCAAATGATAAATATTTGCTGAACCCAGATTTCCACACACTCGTGTGTATGCTAAATAGCTTTATCAGTACCATTGCATGTCAATTGGAAGGTTTATGGCCATTTAAATAGAAAATGTGCTGTCTGTAAATGACAGTGCACTACTACATCATGCTTTATTAATATATTTAAACATGGACTTAGAAGCAGTCCTGCCCCTCCCTGATGACAGTGCTAATAGTGAACTAAGAAGCAGGTCACAGATCATGTGTGCCCTATTTGGGGGCTAGGTATTATTATACGTGGAGCAAACATTTCGTCTTTTAAATCAAACCAAATAATGTTTTGTACAGCAGACATGCTGAACTCCTATGTTTGAAGGTGCACTCATATGTGATAGTGAAGAAAAAGTTGTATGCAAAATAAAATATTTGTCTAGGATCACGCAGTTTGAGACCAGTTTATGGGTCAAGCGAATCACTATCACAATTAGGTAGAGTAGATAGTTATGGTCACTAGACCTGTCGGTCTGGTAAAATCTTTATGGTTTTTCGAGACCCGCTTTGAAAGCCCTCAGCAGCGATGGCCAAACCAAGCAGCATTCTCAAACCTGAAAGCTCCCAAAGGCATCACGAAAGGAGTCTGGGCTCTGCATTCTTTGTGAAGCAATACTGATGGTATGCTGCAGAAAGGTCAATTACACTAAACATTCTTGCTTCACTTAGCATGGTTAAGGGCTCTGGTATATTTGACAGTGGTTGAAGGCCCACCCATATGTATTGATTAAGATCTCAAAGATACGCCCATCCCGACTTTTGTGTCACCATTCTTGGATGCAAACTCACAGGTGCAAGCCACTCAGTGGTTTCGATTTTGTTTCTTTCAATTCCAGTAACCTGTCCAGTTCCTTCCTTAATGGTGCAACAAGATGGATTGGGGAGCCTTCTAACTTTGTGTACAACTGACTTCACCACTATCTTGTGTTCAGAATCTTTAAGCAGCCCTAGCTCATTTCTAAATTCTTGTCCAAATTTTTTTTTATAGTGTCCAGATCATCAATTAAATCAGTTAGCGTTACTACTTAATCCAGAGAATTCGAATTAAGTGTGATACCGAAGTCTTGTTGGTGCCTCCAGCCTTTCCAATTGTCTCCCTTTCCCTAATACAATTCTCATGACCGTGAAACCTATGAATTCAATCCCAATTCCCCCATATCCACTAGGATTAATTTTCTGAGGTGATAGTGTGGTAGTCTCCCTTTCAGATATTCTCTCCTAATTCTTGTCACGTATCAAAGTGTATGTTGATACAGAATCTACTAGAACTGTTATTCATTTTTCCCCTTCTTCAATACTGCACTCTATAACCGTCATTGGACCATCACATATTGCATTATTCTCCACTTGGAGGTATCGGCAACTTACAGGACAAGTATCTGAACGCTGCTCAAACACCCCTTCACATTCTGCTCTTATCCTCCACTGCACACATGCACAAAATGTCCACATTTGCTATTTTCTTATTTTTTTTAATCAAGCGGAGCTACTCTCAAACCAATTAACACTTGGGCAAATGTCCTACGTTACCACAATGACAGCACTTTAACTTTGTTTCCTTTTGAGTAGGACCCTTTGATTCATCACCACTCACTCTCCGCACAACTTCATTATGATCTTCCCCACACAGCTTTGATGTCGCTCTCATTTATCTTTTTCATGCGACACAGCAGGTCCTCTTTTCTCTTTCATCCATCCAGATGTATGTTCCATATTTTTTTACAATGTCAATTGCTTTCTTCAAACTATGGTTTTTAGCTAGAAGCTTTTCCTGTACTCTAGGGTTATTAGTGCAACATACTAACTGGTCTCGTATGAGCAAATCTGTATTGGCCACAAAGTCAAAAGTTCTGGAAAGACTTTTCAAACTAGCAACATAACTACAAATCACCTATACCTGGTGAAACACTTATGGCACTCTAGTACCATATTGATCTTTGTGCAAAAGTGATTTTCCAGCATTTTCACTGACATTTCATAAAGGTGAAGAGGTTCACCTTCATTGTAAGCAATTGGCAATTCATCCAAGCATTTTTAGCTATTGTGACTTTCAGTTCCCAGATTGTCTAACAAGACAGCTTGCTTCCTGGCTTATGAAAACCAGCTTCCCCTCCAATTACTATTAAATATCTGTCAAATAGTTTTTTCCATGGTAGTAAAGGCTCTTAAGATTTCAACAGAAATTGTGGTGATCGAGAAATACTTGCAGCTGCCATTTTTGTGAAAGAAAACAACCAACTTAAATAATTATCTAAAATAATAAACTTACCACAACAAAGTAATACAATAGTTTAATATAAATAAACAATGTTGCAGAATTTTTAAGGTAGTTGTTTCAGAATGTCCTTGAATATTGTGTGTATTGATCACTTAGTTTATCTTGGTTACATACAAATTCACTGATCTCCTTGCCTGAAGCTGTAGCCGCAACATGTGTAGTTATCTGTCGATATACAATTCCTGCTGAATGTCTTTGAATTGATTTTGCTGTATCACATTTTTATTAAACACGCTTACTTTTTCTAGTTGCGCAGCGCAGTCCCAAACAACCAAACGCGCCACATCCAGTCAACCAAGTGGTCTGCTCATCTAATTGCACCCCGTGTAATACTGCATTTGTTTCTATTGTTTCGTTCATACCAGCTAATTTGTGTTTAGTGTAGGTTGCCATGACCTGTGTTCCCTTTACTTGTATGCGCCACTCTGTTACCACTTTATGGTCAACAGCAGTCTAGCCTGTTATTCTTCCTCTTTTACATGTAGATGGCACCCATACATGATGTCTCTCAAATGCAGTGAAATGACTACTTTGAGAGGCAAAATGTGCCAATTTGTAAAGGACGCTTGATTGTCCAAATGGACCAACGTTGATGAGAGACAGGCATGCACTCATGCATGTCCTCTTAGGTACTGGAGGTGTCCCTGCCGCAAGAGCTTGTTATCTCTCAAAGAGGAAGTGGGTGCCATCAGGTTGGACCTGAAGACATGCATTTGCAAAATTAAACAAGACAAAAGCTTCCTTGGGACACAGCATCCATAGCATTGAAATGATGTTGAATGAGCTCTCTGAAGGACATAAATACCTGAGAAGTAGAATCCTGATCCATAAGGAGAAATACGAGGAAGTGATCCTTCAAAAAGAAGAACATTTAGATTGGTCATGCCGAAACGGCATTCGAATAAGTGGATACCACGCAGTGCAGAGGACAAGATATTTAGGAGCAATTTGCCAACCCCTCCATGCTTTCAGGGGACGACCCGGCGACCCTCCTATTAAGCTAGATCGCACGCACAGATTTCTCCGAATGGGATGCCAAAAGAAACTATGTTTATGCATTCTGACCAGGGTCCACCGTTTTGCAGAAAATGAGGAACTAATGGCCATTGTGAGAAAGCAATGTAAATTCATCTTATGGTCAAGAACTGTTATTATTCCAGGATTGGACAGGAGCCACCCTCAAACGAAGAGCGCTTGGGGTAGGCACCGATTAGCTTTGGTCCCAAAATATAGCAGAGGGAACACATGCCCCCCCCCCCCTGCTTTCGAGCTTGCAGAAACGAAACGCATGATACGAACTGTGGAGGAGTGCTTACTCTTCCTCAGTACAGTGACAATGTAGACCTTGAACCCAGAGGTGAGAAACAAAGACTTCAGGTACCTAAGGGGTGGAGAGTTGGATGATGGCACAGTGGAGTGCACACATTGGCTACAGATGTTGAACAAGTCAAGCCGGAAGCGGCACTGCAGATACAGAAAATCTAAGCCAGTATGGTTCCCGGGAGAGGGAAATCAACAGACGAGTTGTAGCTTAACTAGAGAGATAACTATAGGCCTGGCACAGATGTTGAGTATCCGTGGAAGGGAAAGAGTAATAGGGGCTTTGCATCACAGATAAACAGAAGGGTAAGAGCAGGGTCGATCACTTCAGAGCACTGAAGGAACACAAAACTGGCACAAAACACTGGACTGGTACCAGAGTGAGGGTCTTATGTTTTCAGAGGTTCTTGTTATATGGTGGACAGCAGGGGAGGCGGGAGTTGCTTTAGTGTGAACGTCAGTGGTCTGTTAGGCATTCTAACACATGGGGCAAAAGATTAGCGGAAGCAGCGAATAGGATGAAGGGGTCATGGGAGGGTCACAGAAAATTCCTCTTATGCTGCACAGTGGTCAAGAATATCATCCTTTATGTAAAGGGACTCAAAACACCCGGAAAGCGCCTAGCGACACTTAACTTGAGGTGAAACGAAATGGCATATATTCCTTCTACAGGAGACAGATCTGCAAAGACAGGATTGGAAAAGAATGAACTTGAAATGGTTTCCCATACGATACTACTTGTCATGAGGGGTTGGCAAAACTTTGTTCACCAAGTGTTACCAATAACATAAAAAAGTAGGGATGACCAGGGTAGGTCACTGTGCTTGGTGGTTAAAATCGAGGGCCCACACACTTGAAATACCATCCATATATGCTCTAATGCGCACCAGGAGGCCTTTTTAAAGGTGTCTGCAATTAACATAATGGAAATAGTGGAAGGGAAAACAGTGATTGGTGAGCCCTGAACAGAGTGATGGACACCTCGAAGTGAAAGGATGGGGATGGTGTGTTGTTCCATTGCTTCAAAGACTGGATGCAAATTATGGGCATAACAGATTCATGGAGGTTATTGTACCTGGACACTAGATTAATTATTTCACTCTGGTGCACACCACTCTTATAGTAGACTGGACTATTTGCTGGCCGGGAAGGGTCTGCAACACAGTGTTGTGGAAGACAAAAAAGGCCATACATTGCTGTCTGACTATGCTCGTCTTTTGTTGTCATTTGGGGGCTGCTCGACTCAGACGTGGAAGTTACATGACCACCTATCATGGGACCCCATTCCTGAGATGCCAAATATTCAGTCATGAATTTCATGAAGAACAATAATGTAAAAGGTATGCCTATTGGTGTGCTATGGGACAGGCTGAAGGCTCTTCTCAGTGGATCTTCATATAAACAGAGAACAGATTTAAACATCTGAGGAGTGAAGAGAGATTGCATCTGGAAGGGCAGCTTTAAGAGCAACTAATCGTGCACATAGTATGGCAGATCTGTAGCTGAGTGGGTAACACTGTGAAAGCTCTCGACTGAGCAGAATGTATATTTTGCCTCACTAAACAAGCGTTACTCTCCAAGAAACCACCACAGCGACCTCCTAGCAGCTGGCTGAGGGGTCTGTCCTCCACCCAAACTACAAAAAAGGGAACAGCTATATCCCAAGCAATTATCACTTAATTGCGTTGTTGGATGTTGAAGCAAAAGCTTATGCAAACATTTTATTGCAAGAACTGGAGGTTTGGGCATTTGGGGCTAAGATATTTCCTTTTATCAAACGGGATTCAGTTGCCTCTTCTACTTCTGACAACATTGTTGCCTTGTCTTATCTGGTGCACTGTGCTTCTTTGCCCTCTCGGCCAACCCTCTTTGCATGTTTTGTAGACTATTCGGCAGCCTTCAGTGGAATTCATCGAACTCTGGATTAAATTTGCGGATTGGGGTATCGCGGCTTCTTTACTCGGAGCAACCATCTCACTTTATTCAGACACATAGGTCCTTATTAAGACCGGCAAGGAGGACTTAGCCACAAACCAAAATGCAACAATCCGGGGTTTAAAACAAGGGTATGTCTTAGCTCCTATGATGTTTAACCTCTATACTGCAGACATAGGCCGCACACCAGCAAAGGCAAATACCATCCCACTGTGGATTGGCCCATACAGACTGCCAATAATCCAATACGTTGATGATTTGCTCATCCTTGATCATACTAAAAAGGGTATTCAAATCCCTCGCCACGCTAAACAGTTATTATGTAGACAATTAATTGGTAGCCAGTGCCGCTAAAACAAAGGGTAAGGACTCTGGAGATACAAGAACAGATCGAATCTATGCTGGGGGTTAGGGCACTGAACCATCTCGTAATCATTAGCATATAATTACTTAAGCTCATGGTGTACAGAAACTGGCAAGCCCAGATTACAGTTAAAACATATCACTAGAAAGTCTGCTGGAGTCATATTTGCCTTACCCTAATTAAATTCCTAGCGCTATTGACTATCAGTTGATGCCATTACTTGAGTTATATGTGGAAAGCTAATACCAACTCTCTTATGGTCACCAATCCTACCACAGGAAATGTTATTCTTTACTGGATACATTACAATGCATCGCCGACAGAAGACTCTTCCATCTGCCAAAATACATCCGCCGCTCGCTTCTCTGCCTGGAGTTTGGCTTAACTGGGCAAGATTGTGAATGTAAGGCGTCCTTTCTTAAATATTACTCAACACAGCAAGCCAAACCTTACACCTTAAAGAAAGCCCTTCAGAAGATCTACTCCGAGCTGGATAACCCTTGGTCTCGGTACCAAAAAGAGGCGGCCAAAGATTTAAATGTTAACATGGCTAATATGCTGCCACCACATTCTCTTATTCAGGCATAAAAAAACACCCTGAAGAAACAGTCCTAGTGTTTCTCAAAAAAGACACTGTCCAAGTAAGCAGCTATGCTGCCCCAATTGTAAAATCTTATTAAGGAATGGCGATGCATACTTATTTCAAAGCTGCACTTAGCAGGGAGACCAGGCTTAACATTTTCTGAGCAAGACTCATGGTACTTCCAATTAACAATTTTCGCTCTGGCTGAGCATCGGAATCTGGCATAGGCCCCTGCAGGTTCTACAAATACGAGAGAGAGAGTCCATGCTTCACTTGCCCTGCTGCTGCCCTGATTTCCACTCACTTAATGCACATTATTGAAGCCAATGTTTTAAAAGTATGAGTGCCGGCCTTTGAGTTGGCGTCCCAGCCCCCAACAATATCAAAAGGTGTGGGTGCCCAGGGTGGGACCGGGACACCCAGAAAATAATAAAAAGAAACGCATGACATGATGCCGAATGTAAAAAGTGCATCGGCTTAGCTTATTAAATGTTTATTGCCCCATAATTGCCCTGCGAGGTATTGGTTGGCATTTTTTGTTTGCGTGGTGCCCTAAAGAGGGACAGAGGCATCACCAGTGATTTTTTTTTTTGACAAAGGCAATAGTTCTGATTTATATATGTGGATGTGCTGACCCCATCATTAAGCCAATAGGTCTGCTTTTTATGTTTTGGTATTCCGACCCTTTGACAAAGCCAGTACGTCTGCCTGACTGAAAATAAACCCCTTTATATAGTTCCTTTATGTAAAAATACAAAACCCTCAAACTCACTGAAAAAAAGAAAGGTTAGAGTGAAGTTATAGTTTGGTGCGGTAATAACGTCTTACTTTATGTTAAAAAAAAGTTTACATTCACTGAAAAAAACCAAAGGTTAAAGTGATGCTATAGTTGGGTGAAAATGTCCATTGAAACGTAACATTTTTGGTTTAAATTTCTTTTATTGATTTTATCCGCAAAGAAAACAAATGAGCCAGCGTGCTCCAAAATCATCGGGTTGCAACCCGGCATGTCACTGTCGTATATTTCAGGCAGAAACAACAACAAACGAGAATACAAAACCTCCCTCCCCCCACCCCCCTCCTCAACGAAAAAGTGAACTCATGACAGTGGGAGTATTGAGGCCCGATAAGTGGGTCCCAAAAGCAACTAGGTGGCAGGTGCAGCAGGCGTGGGCGCCGGCGGGGGGTCTGTTAGTTGTAATAGTCTAAGATATTTGGGACAGGTGAGTTCTGTAAATTCCGATGTCAAAAGCGCTTAAAGGGGAGCCCAAAGTTCGTGGAAGGAGGCCCCGGGGTTGGTCAAAGAGAGAGAAATCTTTTCCATCCCTAGAATGGACCATAGCTTGTGTAACCAGCCTAACCGAGTGGGCACTGTCGTGGAGCCCCAGTGTGTGAGAACGCTCTGAACTGCCACTCCTAGGGTCAGGGCCATTTGTTTACCTCTCCTAGAATGAAGTGGGAAGGTGATGGCGTTGGGAAGGCCAAGGAGGATATATGCCGGAAATCTCGGAATCTGTGTGTCGAAATGGGAGTCAATCTCATCCAATATTTGTGGCCAGTATGTCCCTAAAGACGGGCAGTCCCAGAGCAAGTGGGTAAGAGTACCTGGCATGCCGCAACCTCTCCAACACAACGAGCTACGCGAAGGATTGCCTCTATGAAGCCGTACAGGGGTTAAGTACCAGTAGGTGGCCAGTTTAGTAGCCGTTTCGATAGAAGTTACATTGCGGGCCATGCGACGGGCCCGGTGGTAGATGTCCCTTCATTCCTTCAGCGAAAGTTCCCTTCCCAGTTCACCCTCCCAACGCAATTGCCCAGGGGATTTCTCAGTGTCTGGAGGGGTCCGCATGAATTTATACAGATCGGACGTCAAGTGTGCGTCGCTATGTCTTGTGATTAACCACTTCTCGAACGGCGTAAGCAACCTCTCTGCACCCTCCCGCACCCCTTCCTGCAGCACCCAATGTCGTATCTGGAGATAGCGGTATCGCTCCGTTTCGGGAAGCCCGAGATCTGTACGGAACTCCACAAACGGGCGCAGGCCGGAGAGATCAAAGAAATGCCCTATGGAGCGAGTAGCGTCTGTCGTCCAGTGATGAAATTCCCCATAGTCAAGGCCGGGTGTGAAGTCTGGGTTCTTTACAATGGGCGTAATGGGGGATGGAAAGGTAGTAAGTCCTCTAGCGGTCGCCGTTCTATCCCAAGCTGTCATAATGGGCCGGGTCACCTCTGATAGGTATAAACTGCGGTGTCGCCCCCGGCGAGGGAGAAAGGGGACCCCCCACAGCGAGCGGCCTGCAAGAGCCGTGTCCATAAATAACCAATGTTTCTCTGATTCAGGGCGAGACCACTCCACTAATGCCCTCAACTGAGCTGCCCGCCAGTACGCCAATAAGTCTGGAACCCCTAATCCCCCCTCCACCGGGTCTCTGTATGCAAGATTGCGGCGCATCCAAACTCTTTGGTCACGCCAGATAAAGCGCTCTATGTCCCTCTGCATGTCCCGGAGGAGCCCGGTAGGAGGCAGCAACGGGAGGGTATGAAAGATATAAAGAATTTGAGGCAGCAACACCATCTTCACAGCTGCTATCCGTCCCAGCCACGAGAGGGAGTGAGGTCTCCATCTGCGAAGGGAGTCTCGCACTAGTTTTAAAACCATCGAATAATTCAACTGTCTAGTGACAGAAATGGTGGGGGCCACCCGGAGGCCTAGGTAGGTGATAGCGTCATGGACCCACTGGATCTGAAAATTTCGCTGAAGGAGTTCCAGCGTCTCGGGCTCTAGGGACAGATTAAGGGCTTGCGACTTATGCACGTTTATCTGAAAGCGCGAGGCTAGGGCAATTCGTGCTAATTCTTCCAAAAATGCCGGTAGAGAGTCCTGAGGGTGTTCCAGGGTCGCTACCACATCATCGGTATAGAGACAGAGTTTGTGCTCTGACCCTCCGAAAAGCACCCCCCGGATGGATGGGTCATCCCGGATTCTTTGAGCTAGGGGCTCCATGTAGAGGGCGAAAAGGAGCGGCGACAGCGGACAACCCTGTCTGGTCCCTCTGCGTATTGAGAAGGCCGCTGACGCCACACCATTCACCCGTACCGTAGCGGTAGGGTTCGCATAGCTCTGAAAGATCCAATCGATGAAGCGTTCGGGTAAGCCAAAATGGATCAGTGTCGCCCGGAGATACGGCCAATGGACCCTGTCGAACGCCTTTTCGGCATCGACCGAAAGGATCATGCATTCCGCCGGGAAGTGTTCGGAGCGGTCCATCAGATGGAAAAGTCGTTTGGTATTATCTGAGCACTGTCGCCCTGGGACAAAGCCCGATTGATCCGGGTCTATCAGCCCGGGGAGATGACGGGAGAGCCGGGCCGCTAGGATGCCCGTAAAGATCTTTAAGTCTACGTTGAGAAGGGATATTGGGCGGTAGGAGCCGCAAAGGCGAGGATCCTTCCCAGGCTTGGGAATCACAGTTATTAAGGCCTCTAGCATAGAGGAAGGGAAGGAAGAAGCCGCTGTTGACCCGACGGAGTTAAAAACACTTGTTAGAAGCGGGGCCAGCGTCCCGCAGAATTTCTTATAAAAACCGGAGGGAAACCCGTCGGGGCCCGGTGATTTGTTGTGCTTGAGTCGTGCAATCGCCGAGATAACCTCCTCCAGCCGTATGGGGGCTTCGAGGTCCGCGGCTTGGGACGGCAACAATTTAGAAGTAGCCACACCCTGCAGGTACTGAGTCGGTTCAGTGTCAGGCAAAACTTGAGCCGAGTACAACGATTCATAGAATCGCCTAAATGCTTCTACGATCGTAGTGTCTTCGCTGCACCCCTCCCCCCCCCAGGGTCCTGTATCAGTGTCACTTTATGTGCTTGTCGTTGTGCTCGGAGGCGGTTTGCGAGGAGGCGCCCGCATCGATCGCCTCCTACATAGAAGGCATGTTTAAGACACTGCTTGTGATCGGAGACGCTGTTACGGCTACCGCCCAGACCGCATCTAAATTATGTATGGAGAATATATCCAACACCAACAAATATGATTGGAACTTGATGAAATCACTGTTATAAAAGCCTTGAAAAAGCCCTGGTCTGATTGACACTGTAGGGCGAAACACGTGTCGGCTGTGCAGGATCTTTTCTAAAAACCTGATTTTAAATGAAAATTGAAAAACGGATCTATGAAAATATATATATCAAAAAAATACATCAATAAAGATATACATTGAAAATCAGCAATCCGCATGAAGCACGTTTCTTGTGGATAAATCTAAATGGAGGAGGCATGTCTCACACAGAAGTATTGCTATAAAATTTGAGGTATAAAAGGTTCAATACCTCGAGGATAGCCCCTCCTAAAACTGATATAAGGAATTTATGTCCAGGCAGAGACCTGTTGAACCTTCTTTTAGAAACCTTTGAAACATGTTTAAGGCGTAGAGCTGTGTACTCTGCTCGGTCAACGTCTAACCCTACAAGCTGTGCCCGAGCTGCCTTCAACTGTCTCCAGACCCTCGGCGCCCCGGTCCGGTGGTGAATACGCTCCAGCTCAGTGACCTCATCCATCGGGCGCTCACGTTTCTCCCGCCTGTCTCTATTGTCGGCTGACGCGATGCTGATGAAGACCCCTCTAATAACCGCCTTCATTGCCTCCCATAGAGTTGTCGTGGATATGTCCGGAGTGTCATTTAAGGCTAAGTAGTCTGCTATACTTCCCTCAACCTGTTGCACTACCGAGGGACGCTGGAGCATGGTTTCCCGCAGGCGCCAGAAGCGACGAGAAGTACGCCTTGGAGGGAAGGTCAGAGAAAGCCGCAATGCAGAGTGGTCAGAAAGGGGGCAGGGGAGAATCTCCACTTCGCGGGTGCGTTGTGTTAGGAGGTCTGAAGTGAAGATGTAGTCAATCCGGTTGTAAGTTTTATGAGGATGTGAGTAAAACGTGTAGGCCTTAGTGGTAGGGTGCCTAAGTCTCCATACATCGGTGAGCCCAGCTTCCGTCAGTAATCGCTTCCCCGCCTTGGACAAAGTCCCCGTCTGGCCCCATCGTTGTCCAGAGCGATCCATGTCCCCATCTAAAACCATATTGAAGTCCCCTCCCAGCAGGACTGTCCGATCCGGCAAACCCGTGATTTCCTGAATGACCGTCTTTATAAACCCCTCCTGCCCACTATTGGGGACGTATACCGAGGCTAGCACAAACGTGTGTGTGTGTGTCTAAGGTGAAGGTGTGGGCCAAAAACCTCCCTTTGATTTCGGCCTGTTTGCTACCAACACGCCCTGGGAACTGAGAGGAGACCAAAATGGCAACCCCAGCAGTCTTGGAAGTGGCTGACGAAAACATCTGGAGTGGGAACGCCTTTGAGCGTAAACGGTGGGTATCGGCTGTGAGTAGGTGCGTCTCTTGAAGTAGGCATATATGGGCGTCAGATCGCTCCAGGTACGACAGAAGGGCTCGTCGCTTAGTGGGAATGTTTAGGCCTTTCACATTTAGGGACACGACGTGGATGTCAGGGACCATAGGGATGGGAATCCAAGTGTGCTATAGCTAACAGCATTTGTCTATTGGATATGTGGGGCACGCTAGGGTCTGTAGTAGGAGCCTGCAATAACATCGAAGGAGGAGGAGACAACCCAATGAAAAAATGAAGAAACGTAAAAGAAACCCCCCTAACTAACAAAACAAGGAAAATATTCATAAGTAGAATTCACAAATGTCCCAGGCGGTCAGCCTGTGGTGAGGCGTGGGATGGATAGCAGGAGCCCCCGCCGCCCCCCCCGCCCCCCCCGCCCCGGGCCTGGCCATATCAGCCGGTCGGTCCCACCAGACAGCTGGAAAAGGAATCGAGGATGGATGATACTTCAAAAAGGAGCCTAGGTTAGTCTGCAAAGGTGGAATCCTCCGACAGGGTCCGAAGGACCGCTGAGCGTTCCTTGGCGTCTAGATGTTGTTCGCGCAGTCGGAGCACCTCCTGCTGGAGCTGGGACACCTCTTCGTCTCTGACTACCGTCTGGTTCTCCAGATCGTCCACCCGCTCCCCCTCTGAGTCAATATCCTTGCGCACCTCCCGGATTTCGGCTGTAAGATCCTTTTTCATGGTATGAAACTCCCTGGTGAGGTCCGCAAAAAGCGATTCCAGGACGCTACGGGTGACGGGTCCATCAGGTTCCGCCAGATCCCGCCGGTCAGTGGCCCCACCCGAGTGCGACATTGCTGCTGCTCCACTAATCCCTGCCTTGAGAAGTAAGTCTTTGACCGATCTGTCTTTTCGACCTCTGGAAGTTGCCATTGATGAAAGGCTGCACAATCGGACTGTGGCAGAGGGGATGCGGGCGGTGGCAGCACGTGGCGCTCAGCACAACGCAGTAGCGGCCCCGACCAAGTCCGTCCGAGGACAGCCTCCGCGGCCGACTGTATCTCAGGGAAAACCGCTGTACTCCTCCCAGGCCGACGGTTTCAGGTGATCGGAGAAATCTCTAGGCAGCGTTAAGATCCCGGGGGGAGGCCGAAGAGTGTCCAAGGGGAGACCGCCACGCAGCACAGCCACGCAGCAGCAACTTACTCCCCGCAGTGATGATCACGAGGGTCGCTGGCAGCAGATGGAAGGGTGCCCGGGTCGTTCTGTTCTGTGTCCCACAGGGCGCACTCTCTGAATGACAAGGCCGCAGCTAGGCCCCCCACCCGGGCCCCCAGTGCCCCCGGGCGCGGACCAGGGCACCTAAAGGTGGCTGCAGGACAGTATGTCGGGCCCCTCCCAGTCCGGCTGCATTCCGAGCGTGGTCTCCAGGAGAACAAAGGGGCAGGCTGGGCTGAACTCGATCACTCTCGCCGAAGTGCCGTTAGTCGCCGGGCCTTGACTGCAGGAGCTTAATGCCAGTCAACCCCCCGTGGGCGTGAAAGCTCTGAGGTGGGGGCCCCCAACCCAGGTGCGCTTGAGGAGTCTAGCGTTTCAAGTCCCAGCACACCTTCTGCGAGAGGGCTCCGATCCGGCCCTCTCTGTACTCCACAGCTGATGGTCCGTCGAGTCAAGCGGGCACCAGCCCCAGTCCGCCGGTGGTTCGCCGCGCCCTCCAGACGAATACGGCCCCCGCTGTGGGGCCGCGGGTCTCAACGTTGGCGCGTCTCGGCGGGCGCGGTGTAGATGAGGAGACCGGCCCGGCGCTCCAGGCCCGCCCGGCTACAGGCTCGCGCCGAGCGGCCGCGCTCTTCAGTCAGGGCGCCGCAGTGACATCGCGGCCTCAGGCCCGCGCCGCCATCTTGATGGTGCCGTGACGGAGCACCCCGCGGGCTGCAGTCCTCCCGGCGGCACAGCCGCGGCACTATGCAGGTGTCGTAAGCCTCTGGAGCTCCACAAAGGTGTCCGCAGGCCGCGGCGACAGTCTCCACCACCGCAGCTCGCCGCTGAGCACTCTCTGGGCGCGCTCGGCCACAAACGCCCCCAGGATCGGGAGCTGGAATCCGGTGCTCGCCCCCAGGTGAGGATCCCAATCGCCGCTCGAGTCTGGATCTGCCGGTAGGATCACGCTGTAAGGCGCTATGCAGGCAAGGCCCGGGTAATGGGCAGGAGCGGCGAGTAGATGCGACCTACTCGTCCGCCATCTTGGACACGCCTCCGAAACGTAACATTTTTAAACAAAAAACCCACCGAAAATCACCCGTCATAGTTAACTGAAGTAACTTTAACTCGTGCCCTAGTGCGTACAGTGAAATGCTTTATTAGGTGGTTAAGGAAGTCAATGTGTTAAAAGTATCAATATTAAACCAGGACCTTGAGGAGCAGAGTGGCTGTCCAGAATAGGAAAAAAGTAAGCGTAAAAGAAAAGAAGTGTGCCCCCAGATTAGAATCAAGAGTGGAAACGTTGCAGTGCCACATTAGATACACACTTAGTGTGTTATGATTGCAGTGCAGTACCAGATTAGATAAGTAGAAGCCGGGAGACGCGGAGCTAAACTAGGCTAATAGCTGGGTCAGGACCCTTGATGAAAGTGTGACTACAGGGCGCCAAAGTTCCTGCCCCCGAGATGCACTACACCTGGCGATTGCGGGTGAAACTTCACCAAGACTATATATATATATATATATATATATATATATATATATATATATATATATATATATATATATATTTATATTTATATTCCTTCACCGCACTAGTTGCGCGGAGCTACTGTGCCCACTCAGGGTTACCACCTCCTTTTTCCCTCTGTTCTTCTAAGGACCACACCTGTGGTCTTAGGTGGGATACTCGTATGTTCAATGTAGATACGCTCCATACTCCCTTCAGTTGTGAAGGGACCTCTCAACCCTCTGGATTCGGTAAAGATCCCCTTTTTCGGATCTCAAATGTATAATAGATAAGTAGATTGTCAGGATAGTTTGCTGACCATTACTGAGATAGGTAAGTAGGTAGTGTCGAAGTGTTGCAGTACAGGTTTGTTTGAGATTGCAAGTATAAATTAGATAAGCTGCTACTGTTGGTCTGTATGCGTGAGGTGGCAATAAAACCCAATGTTTAGTAAATTGATCAAGACCGCCTTTAAGGAAGTTTCTTGGTTTGTGGCCTTCTGTGGTTTTTTTGGTACCTGCTAAGGGTCTTCTTTCTTCCATTCTTCTCTAGGTGTTCCAGACCCTTGAAGACCATCACCTTGAAGTGGTTGCCTTCTACAGAGAGAATGGCTTTCATGGTTTAATTGCCCACGACTCCGAATATGCCCTCTGCAACATACCTTCCTACTACAGTTCTCATGCTTTGAAACTCAGCTGGAACGGGAAAAATCTTACAACCAATCAGTTTCTCATGCAAGAGGTTGCCAAGCAGCTAGGCCTGAAGCTTGCACACTTTCCTCTTTTTGCAGCCCTACTTGGTAAATATAAACAAGTTAGTGGTGGAGGTAGAGCTGCATTCCATATGTGCTTCACATCCGAGGCTGGTTACCTGTTTCATATTACTCAACACTGGGACTGGTTGCGTTGCTAAAATGAGGCGCTTACATTTATAAAGCATTGGGTACTCCTTTGAGATGGTTCTTTGGAAGGCTGCACATGAGAAACATACAAATAAACTTTTATTTATTTCAGGGAATCACATTCTCCCAGATGAAGACCTAGCTGCTTTTCACTGGAGCCTGCTCGGACCAGACCACCCTTTGGCCTCACTGAAGGTGATGCCTGTTCCTTTTCTATGCAGAGTTTCGTCACCCTGACACACTCCGTTCACCCATTTCCACTATATTTAGCGTCACTGTCTGTTTTTTTCCTGATCCATTTCCCCATCATTCTCCACTGCTAAATTATGCTTTAGACAAAGGAATGCCTTGTTCTCTAAAATGTGAAGAATCCTCACTCTCACTTGTATGCACACACCCAAAGAAGACTACCTCTTCAGTCCCTCAAGCCCTCAACACCCAGACCTCTGAGGGAGGTTGTTTCAGGAATTATGGGAGTCTTCTTTCACTTGCTTTGTATTTTATGTCTCTTTGTCCTTTTATAGGTGCGTGCTCATCAGCTAGTCCTTCCGCCCTGCGATGTTGTGATCAAGGCTGTCTCCGAGTATGTGGCTTCAATCCGGGATCCATCAAACCTTGATATGGTGGGAAAGGATGTCTTTAAACACTCTCAGGTGAGACTGTCCCACAGACCTCTCAAATTGTTCACTTAAACTCCGGTTTGGTTGAACGTAGGTGGGGGTTACATCAGACGTGCCCTGATCACATCATGTGTGTTAACAGGTAGCTGGTAAACTTCAGTGAAGGAAGAAAGATTATTATTCTGCATGTCTGTTATGAGCTGCACTCCAGCAATGTGCTCCACGCTGATTGCAGTCTTAGGTGATGTGGGTATTGTTAAAAGATGGCATGCCGCTTTTGTTTTGTAGGGACTGGGCTCTAAATTTTAACAGGTGTGGACTTTCTAACACACCAGGCCAATGCTGCTTTAAAAGTGCTGGGATCCAGAGCTTAAGTAAAGTCCCGTCCTGATTTTCCAGCTGTTTAAAAAGACCCAATTTCAACTCACCACAGTGGGAGACACCTTAATCTGGATCGCGATTGTCATAGTTCTTACCGATTAGGCTAGATTTGGGTTCCTGAAACATTGAAATCAAAAGTTTACTTTTTAAATAAATTATAATACTTTAAAAACAGATTCAGAGCCTACATTCTTTTGTTCCATTTGCTCAGAGCTTCCCCGATTAGATGTTACCGAATTCTTAATCCACAATAGATATAGGGTAAAGAAATACCTAGGAAAAAGTTCAGAGTAAACAAATTCTCAGAGAAAAATGGGAGTTGTGTAAATCTGTTCAGTAGTTTTTGAGAAATTAAGGTTAAAAACAATATAGATATCTGGGCAGTTGGTGTCCAGATATGCTCTGATTGGCCTATTTAAAGGGAACTAGTCAATCATGATTGGTTGATTTCAACCTGAACAATGTTTTGGCAGCCATTACAAGACTTGATCCCTGTGTCCTATAAATGAATTGAAAAGAAATACGTCCCCATTAAAATGATTGTAGTGAATGTCTGGTTTTGAGGGTCACAAAAAGGAGCATATATAAAGGGTGATAACAGATTTTAGTTCTAATATAAATCATTATTCGTGGTATCATGCTAATAAAATTCTGACCTGCTGGGATTTCATGAATCATGTTTGAGAGAAAACGGTTTTCTCATGATTTTCTCATAGAGGTTATGGAAGGTGCTCCAGAAGCTAAAATGAGAGCATATTTTCTGTACATTTTCCCTGTCTTTCTCAGCCATGCAAGAATGAAGTCTGACATTCTCAGTAAAACATGTCTTCCATCAGGAGCATCTGCCAGCTGATACCCATTGTTCTACTGCAGGCTCCCTGAGTGTTCTAAAGAACAACTAGAGCCCTAACAGTCTTACTTATGACAAAAGTGTGGCACACCCGCAGCCATCTTAATTGAATCAAACTGGTAAAACTTAAAGCATTTAATTTAGAAAGGAACAACATGAGGAGGTTCATTTTGTCATAAACATTATGGTTAGTGCTGTAGAAAGCAAAATTGTAGGAAAGTAGGATCTGCGTTTATGGTTACCCCCACTGTTTTCTGGTGTCATTCTGTTTTCTGACTAGTCTGACTGGGATCCTGCTAATCAGGACCCCATTAACTCTGCTCTCTCCCTAAATTGAACTATGGTAAGTACTTTGGTACCTCCCTAATTGGTTACTGGTGTACACTTCTAATTCCCTAGTATATGTACTAAGGTACCTAGAGCATAGGTACACCAGGGGTCTCCTATGGGCTGCAGCATGTATTGTGCCACCCATGAGAGACCACTCAAATTGTGACTACAGGCCTGCCATTGCAGCCTGTGTGAGCTGGTGCTAGCACCACTCACCACAGATATAAGCTTCCTTATATCTGAGGTCACTGCAATTAAAACCTATAAGTCACCCCTAAGGTTGGCATTTCAAACCTGAAGGCATGGTGCTTGGTTATAAGTGTGAGGGTGCCCTGCATGAGCAGGACACCCCCCTACAAACCTGGGAGCCAATTCCCCCTGCTTTGTAAGTGCGGTCAACCATTTTATACATATAGTGAACATCAAGTCCATTACGAGATGTCTAACTATATATTGGCTGCACCAAAACCGGTCATGTTTGGTATCAAACATGTTGGAATCCTACCCCAACACAGATTCCAGTGTTGGATGTAGGATCCCATGTACTGGGGGGCTCCTCTAGGGAGCCCCCCTGTATTCCTGGTACCAGCCTTTTAGGGTCTAACAGCAAGCTAGTGCTGCTGCCGATCATAGACCCGATTCTGCCCTCCTGCTGCTGAGCCAGGCTCGAGCAGGGGAAGGCAGAACAATAGGTTTCCTGTCACAGGGAGGTGTGACCACCTCCAAGACAGGACTTAGTGTATTGGGTTGCGGTGGGGGCGCTTGCCAGCGCCACCATACTGCTTTGAAGGGCAGATTTGGTGCCCTCCTTGCATATTCCAGTTGGAACCAGTTCATGGAGCATTTGGCTCCCGCTCTGGCGTGAAACTGGACAAAGCGCATGAGAGTATCCTCCCCACTGTCCAGCCCCTCCTCAGGGAGGGACCCCTGAATCGTCCCAACCCTTTCCTTTGGGTACTTGAGGGCTTACCTGTGGGTGGCTCTTCAGATTCGTTGTGGGACACGATTCAGATCCGAAACCACTTCATCTTCAACTGTCTGGGCACGTTGGACTTTGTTGGACTTCGCTTTGGGAACCGAGACTGCATCTGGAAGACTCCTGCTGCTCCTGGTCTCATCGTCCTACCAGTCTTCTGCGTCGTCTGTGCCTGTGCTCCGTCCAGGTTCTTCTCCAGGCCTGTGGGCATCAAAGACACCCGAAGGAATCTCCCTTGGAGTGAAGGAGTCACTCCACTGCATCTGCAGGCACCGCAACTAAGCTGACCTGTCTGCTGCTCCTGATGTCCTATGGACTCCTAAAGGCTCAGCACCACAGGTGGTGGTTCTGCAACTTCCTCGAGGCCTGCACTGTCTTTTCAGCAAGTTTGAAGCCAGTATCCCTCGTCCGAACTGCTAAAGCAGTACCTCAGTGCACCGCGTCAACTTGCCGTTGCCAAGGCTTGTTGACTCTCTTCTCTAGAGATCTTCGGGCTCCAAGAAGCTCCAGCATCTCTTGCTACCAAGATCTTCGTCCTCAACGCATCCTCTGCACCGGGGGCCTGCATTCTTGGTGAGCTGCTCAAGGTCCTCTTTCGACTCCTATACCTCTGGCCTGTGGGTCCTCTTGAGGGTCTTCTTTGGTTCCTGTGTGCTCCCTTATTTGCTCGGGGCCTGCTCTTACTCTCCTGTACTGGGTGAGTTCCTTTGACCTTACTGGTCTCGCCACTACACCTTCTTCGTTTTCCTCGTCTGTTGCCAAGGCTTGCTGGTTCTCCCGCCGGACATCGACCCCCTCCCCCGCCCCCCCCTGGCTCTCGACTTTCGACGTGGGACAGCTCGTGAACGGCTCCTGGTCTTCCACAGCGTCGCCTGCTCCTCGCAGCTGCAGAGACAAGGACACTGTCAACTCTCCTGCATCTTAGTTCATCAGTGGTCATTGGTCTTCTGTGCCTCCTGGTCACTCCTGAGTGGCATACTCTGTCCCCTCTGCTTGCAGGTACTCCCCTTCAAGAATCCACCCTTGGATTCCAGCGGACTCTTTCACCTTCTTCACCAGCGGCATCTTCACTGAAGTCCTCCATTGTGGTCTACGGTGGTTCCCGACGTCACTTCACACCTATGCACCCGGCTTCCCTGGCGTAGGTATCCTGGTTCCTGGGGTATCCACGGGTGGGGTGACTCTACAACCTTCCATCGGGGTTTCTTCAGGGTCCTCTGGGAAGGGTCCTTCGTCTTGAAAACTGCAACCGCAACTTCCCCATTGACTTGTATTCAGTACATGGTCGTGTTTCCACTCTGCACACGGCCTCCGTGGGGTTCCTGGATACTTACCTTGGGTGATTCCTTGGGTCCCCAGCTCTTCTGAGTCAAGTCCTGACTTTGGTCGTGGTTCACATTCCACTTTATTAGTATATGGTTTGGTCTCCCCCTGGAGACCACTGTCTATTTGTGCTACTTACCTGTTCTATTATTGAAGTATTGTGTGTATTGTGATTATATCTCTTGGTAGGAGATATACCAATGTGTTAGTGAGTGTTTATAATAAATACATATGTTCGAGGCATATGAGCTGCAGATTGTACACTATGCATAGATCGCCATCTGGTGTTGGGCTCGGATGCTTGCACTTTGTTGTTGTCTTGGAAGAGTCTTTTGTAGTCACGAGATAGGTGACTCCTCCTTTGGACGATAGTGCGCATGGGCATCGACTCCATCCTCAGATTGTTTTTTTCCGCCATCGGGTTCGGATGTAACTTCTGCGCTCCGGTTCGGCACCGTATTCTCCAAACCTTTTCGACGCGCAGACTATAAAAAAAACTTGACGGTTTTGTTTTCGATCGCGTGATCTTTGACGCGCACCTCAACTACTCGATTCCGGTCGTTGACCCGGGCGGTTGGGCCTATCGACGCTGTTCGGGCCTACAGCTCATGGAAAGGACTCCATTTAAAAAATGCCCCCAGTGTGGAGCTAAATTTCCACACACTGACCACCACAAGGTCTGTAACCTATGTCTCTCGCCCGAACACGACGAGAACAATTGCCAAGCCTGCGCCTCTTTTACATCAAAAAAGACCATCCGTGATCGCCGGGCCCGACGACACATCATGGCGCAGCGAGCAGCTCCGGTACCGGTGGACATCTTCGATGAAGGCTCCGATGTCCCGGAGGACGATTCTGAGGACCTGGAAATCGTGTCCGAAACAGACGACTCAGACGGCCACATCACTCCTGGTCAACGAGTGAGTACAACTGCCCCTACTCCAACTCCACCCCAAAAAAAGAAGGCCCTGGTCAAGACTTCGCCTGCTGGCCCCAGTCGCGACCAAGAACAAGCTTCAGAAGCCCCGCCCCTGGGCCCAGCTCCGAAGATAAGGGACAAGCCTTCCGGTAGCTCGGGACCGAGCAAACCGCATCTCAGTGTTCCGCAGGCACCATCGGCACCGAAACCGAGCGTGCAGCCTACTCCCAAAAAGACATCGGCACCGAACACCTCGACGCCGAAAGGAAAGCCATCGGATCCGAAACCAAAACCTTCGGAACCGAAAAAGATTTCCACCTCCACAGCCAGGCCAAAGGACCCCAAACCATCTCCCAAGGCCTCGGAGCAGAAATCTAAACCTCGCTTGGACCCGAAGAAATCGGCGCCGAAAGCGGTTACCAAAGAGGAAGAACTTTTTCGGCCGGATCCTATTGATCCAAAACAAAAAACTCTCCACATAGACCCCAAAACAGGACATTTGGCGGCTGTTCCACACAAGAACAGGAAACTGGACACACCAGGCACTCCCGTAGTGCCTATGAAAAAGAAAGACTGTGCCACTTCACCTATACAACCCTCTTCTCCTATTCTTTCTTCTAACCCTGTCTCTCCTCCACATTCTCCTATCCTTCTACCACATTCACCACCACCCCAGATGATGATCTAGGGGATGGGGGAGGCAACAATGACCCTTTCACTGACCCTGATGACGATACAGATGTACCACAGGACAATTGGGACGATTATAATGACCCAATAGATCCTCCAGACCTCCCTGATCCCCATGCATATCCAACAAAACTGTCTCCCCCAGATGACAATATTGGCTTTGGTCAGCTTGTAAATAGAGCTGCTCTCTACCGTGGGGTTCAGATGCATTCTGACCCTGCAGAGGAGGACTTTCTTCTAGACACTTTTGAACAGTCATAAAAAATTGTACAAAGCCTGCCATTGTTAAAGGGTGTCATTAAACATGCCCCGACATATTCAAAGACCCTGTTAGGGCTAGAATTCTCAATCCCAGGATTGACAAAAAATATAAACCCGCTCCCAATGATCCCACCTACATCAAGGGTCAACTACCTTTAGACTCACTAGTGGTAGCTAATGCTAGGAAACGTGCCAACTCTCAGACCTCCGGTGAGGCACCACCTCCGGATAAAGAGTCTAAGTTGTTAGATGCTTCCGGCATGAGAGTTGCCGCCCAAGCAGCTAATCACTGGCGGATAGCCAACACACAGGCATTACTTGCTAGGTATGATAGGGCTCACTATGACCAACTAGAAACCCTATTACAACATTTACCTGATCAATATAAAACCAAGGCAGATGATTTAATTCAGGAGGGCAAATTAATAACCAATGCTTCAATCAAGTGTGCCCTTGACGCAGCTGACACAGCCTCTAGGTCCATTAACACTAGTGTACTACTCAGACGGCATGCCTGGTTACGCATCTCAGGCTTCAAACAGGAGGTACAAACAAAAATCCTCAATCAGCCGTTCAATCAAGAACAACTCTTTGGACCGGCTGTAGACACCACTCTAGAGAAAATTAAAAAGGACACGGAGACTGCTAAATCCATGGGGTCATTACAGTCTCCATCCACACGTGGTTCCTTTCGTCGCTCCTTCTATAGAGGAGCATCCAAAAATATCGGAACAGACACCGCCTCTTTTTCCTACAAAAAACACCATGCAAACATCCCCCAACAGAGGATATTTTAGAGGCGGATACCGGGGAAATAACAACAAAGGAAGAGGCCGAGGTAACAACAACACTCGCGCCTCCCCCACTAATAAGCAGTGACTTCCCTCCAATCCCTCCAGACCATTCCACCCCGGTCGGAGGGAGACTATCACAGTTCCTACCTGTCTGGAATTCCATCACTACAGACAAGTGGGTAAGACAAATTATCCAGTATGGTTACTGCCTGGAACTTACAGCAACCCCACCCACCATACCACCCAAACAGCGTCCAATGTCCACGGAACATCTCACACTCTTAAAACAAGAGGTTCTCTCACTGCTTTAAAAGCAAGCAATAGAACTAGTTCCCTTACAGCATCAAGGAACAGGGGTTTACTCGCTGTATTTCCTAATCCCCAAAAAGGACGGCACCCTAAGGCCAATACTCGACCTCAGACCCCTCAATCTTTACATACAATCAGATCATTTTCATATGATCACTCTTCAACAGGTCCTCCCACTACTTCAACAAGGCGACTTCCTTGCCACACTAGATCTCAAGGACGCCTACTTCCACATTCCCATACACCCAGCTCACAGGAAATATCTAAGATTCATAGTGGACGGACAACACTATCAGTTCAAAGTCCTTCCATTCAGAGTGACCACTGCACCCAGGGTGTTCACAAAGTGCCTTGCAGTCGTAGCAGCACACTTAAGAAGACAACAAATCCATGTCTTTCCATACCTCGACGACTGGCTAATAAAAGCCAAATCATTCAACCAGTGTGTTCATCACACTCCCCAAACCATCCAGCTGCTACACCGCTTAGGATTCACAGTAAACTACACCAAGTCACATCTTCAGCCCTCCCACATACACCAGTATCTGGGGGCCACATTAGACGCCTCCAGAGCTCTGGCATATCCCAATCCAGCCAGGATAACCAGTATACAAACACTAATCGCCAAATTTCAGCCACAGCATTCCCTCCCAGCAAGGGTATTCATGCAACTCATAGGAATGATGGCATCTTGCATTTTTATCGTACCTCATGCAAGACTTCAGATGCGCCCCTTACAAGAATGCCTAGCACGTCAGTGGAACCAGGCTCAAGGACAACTTACAGATCTGGTGTTGGTGGACAGCCGCACACATCGCTCTCTGCAGTGGTGGAACACACCAAACCTTTCCCAAGGGCGGCCGTTCCTAGAGCCAGTTCCACAAATAGTGCTAACAGCAGACGCATCACTCACCGACTGGGGAGCTCATCTCCTAAACCATACAATTCAAGGCAAATGGACCACTCAACAGAAAGTGTTCCACATCAATCACCTAGAATTACTGGCAATATTCCTAGCGTTAAAATCATTCCAAGTACATCTACGCCACAAGACTGTGCTAGTCCGCACGGACAACATCACAGCCATGTATTACCTTTAAAAACAAGGAGGCACACATTCTTTGCAGCTGTCTCAGCTGGCACAGAACATTTGGAGATGGGCCATTCCACAAAACATATATCGTCTTGCAGAACATCTTCCAGGAGTTCACAATCAGATTGCGGATCTGCTAAGTCGACAGACACAGCAGATACACGAATGGGAACTTCATCCCCAAGTTCTTCAACCAGTTTTCCAAATTTGGGGTCAACCAGACATAGATCTGTTCGCCACACACGCAAATGCAAAATGCCCAACCTTCGCCGGCAGGTTTCCACACCCGTTGTCCAAAGGCAATGCGATATGGATGAACTGGTCAGGCAGATTTGCGTACGCTTTTCCGCCACTCCCACTGATTCCCCTAGTAGTACGCAAGCTCAGACAACAGTCTCTCAAGATGATCCTGGTAGCTCCCACATGGGCACGGCAACCGTGGTTCACAACACTACTGGAACTTTCAGTAGTTCCACACCAAATGCTACCTCGCTCCCCAACGTTGCTAACGTAGAACCATGGAGAGATAAGGCACCCCGATCCAGTTCAACTGAATCTAGCGATCTGGCTCCTGAAGTCCTAGAGTTTGGTTATCTTAACCTTCCACCGGACTGTATGAACATCATTAAAGAAGCCAGACGCCCTACTACTAGAGCTTGCTATGCAGCAAAATGGAAAAGATTTGGCATTTACTGCAACAACAATAAAATTGATCCGCTGGACGCTTCCATCCAGGACATCATTTGCTATTTGCTACACTTACAAAGCTGTAATCTAGCATATTCATCCATAAGATTACATCTAGCAGCACTTGCCGCTTATTTGCAAAACAGACAACACTTGTCACTATTTAGAGTACCTGCAATTAAAGCCTTTATGGAGGGCCTTAAAAGGCTAATTCCCCCCAGACTGCCACCCTCTCCAGTGTGGAATTTAAACATTGTTCTTACCAGGCTCATGGGTCCCCCATTTGAACCTCTACACAAATGCGAACTACAGTTCCTCACATGGAAAGTAGTTTTCCTTGTCGCAATTACCTCTCTCAGGAGGGTTAGTGAGATCCAGGCTTGAACCATTCTTACAAATACATCCTAACAAGGTGGTTCTTAGAACAAATCCAAAATTCCTTCCCAAAGTAATCTCTGCTTTTCATCTTAACCAATCAGTGGAGTTACCAGTGTTTTTCCAAAACCCAGACTCTGTAGCAGAGAGGGCTCTTCACACACTAGACGTCAAAAGAGCCCTACTTTATTACATAGACAGGACTAAGCCCTTTAGAAAAACAAAACAACTGTTTGTAGCCTTCGCACCACCTCATAAAGGTAACCCCATCTCCAAAGCTGGGATCGCTAGGTGGATAGTAAAATGCATTCAAATATGCTACCAAAAGGCTAAACGCACATTAACAATTCCCCCTAGAGCGCACACAACACGCAAACTATGGGCTTCCATGGCATTCTTAGGGAACATTCCCTTAGATCACATCTGTAAAGCAGCAACATGGTCTACACCACACACCTTCACCAAACACTATTGTGTTGACGTGCAGGCTAAGCAACAGGCTTCCGTAGGCCAAGCTGTTCTTAAAACACTTTTTCAAACCACTGCAACAGATACAGGTGACCACCGCTAGGGGAGACACTGCTGTACAGTCTATGCATAGTGTACAATCTGCAGCTCATATGCCTCGAACGCAAAATGCTACTTACCAGTATGCATCTGTTCTTAGCATGTAGAGGTGCAGAGTTGTACACGCCCACCCGCCTCCCCGGAACCTGTATCTGTTCTAGTATTATCTTAATTAGATACATTCACATGGACATCTCTTTATTTCTTACTCACTCCATCATTTCCCATCATGGCGAAAAACAATCTGAGGATGGAGTCGATGCCCATGCGCACTATCGTCCAAAGGAGGAGTCACCTATCTTGTGACTACAAAAGACTCTTCCAAGACAACAACAAAGTGCAAGCATCCGAGCCCAACACCAGATGGCGATCTATGCATAGTGTACAACTCTGCAGCTCTACATGCCAAGAACTGATGCATACTGGTAAGTAGCATTTTCCTTTTTTATTATGTGTTTTGTATTCACATTGTCGCTCCTTCCCTATTGTCTGATGAATTGCTCGTCCTTTATAGAACCCTAAAGTAGTACTGAGAGAGCTGGGCTAATGGAGAGCAATGTGGATGCACCTGCCATTGTTTTTAGGTGTTTTGTGTTCGAGATGATGTAACGAAATATAGAATTATTCATTCTAAACTGAAAGTGAGCTGTGGGATCACACTCAACCATGTTAATTTTTTAACCATCACTGCTACGTTGAAGGAAACGATGAACTATTACAAGTAATTATGTTTTTAACTTTTTTTCCTCTTGTTTTTATTTTATTGGCACAGACTGAAGTTTAGAATTCCCAGCAAATAAATGGGCATGTTTTAGGATTACATTTGTGTTTTCGTGAGCCACTGTGGCTAAATGATTTTGCTCTACAGATAAGCTTTTCGAAGAGTGACTTGCATGCAGATAACTCACTTTCACTCCTATACTGTTATTCCACTCTTTGCTGTCTAGTCTAGGACTGAAGAGAAGATTGAGCGTTTTAAGAAAGCAGTAGAATATTACTCTGTGGCCACCAAGCCGCGACCATTACCTTTGGGCCCTCCTCCATTCCTAGGTAAGCATTAAGAACTGCTCTCCAGCATGCATTCTTGCATAAATTAACTTTCTTGGTTGAGTGCACTAGCTTTAGCTCAAAGTCTGAGAGCGTCCTATTTATGAGCTTGTCCACTTTTACCTGCACTCCAGACAACTGGTGAAAGGTGCCACCAACACCCAATCGGTACCAATTTAATAGCCTTTTCTGTCATGAGTGGTTTTTGTGATTGTTGACAAGGAAGGCAATTTTTTTTCAAATATACTCTTTTAATATTGGTATTTGTCCTCGGATCTGTCTTAGGTCTGTTGTCTGGTGAACCTTCAGAACAGGGCTGTGAGTGCTCTTTATTCAGCGTAAACCTCATTATGTCTAATCCTCTTCTGAGTCCAGGACGTTGTGTGCAAAACACTAGACAGGCCAAGCCAGGTTCCCCCATCCAAGCTGACACCCATAGTCTGCCTGCGGAGCAATCGTCTCTTAGTTCTCCATCATTATCGGTGCCACATAGCTTTCGTCCTCCCAGAAGATTCCATGCTAAGATGCTAAGATTCCATATATTTGTGGCAACACCTGCTTTCAAAGCCTCCCCAATCAAAAAGATATTTACTTTTACTTTAATGCAATCAATCAGTACAAAAACTCTATCAAATACATAGGATGAGAGGTGTGCAAAACCAGAATGTTTGGACTCCATCACAGCATGTCCTGTCAGTGACATCATCACCCATCAATGTACTTTGGGCAGTCGTGGACCCAGCAGAAAACTCACTTCTCAACCTTCCTTGTACCTCCATTTCCATCCAATTCCTAATGGTCCTTTGCAAAGATCCTCAACTCCCTGCAGCCAATGCCTGAACATTATATTTCTGTCGTAACCGCATGCTAAACCTCACAAACAATTTTGTTCACCAAAGCATTCAGAATTGAGAGCCAGCACTCTCTGTTGCAAACTGCCACCAACGCCCACAACCACCATCTGCCTAACTAGCAAGGCCCAGGGTAGTAGAAATAAGTCTAGGATTTTGTGAGAACGAGGGGCCTGCACTAAACTTTGACAGGGATAGATAAAGGGGAAGGAAGACATGGGTGTTGATGATACATAAGATCTCAGCATTGGAGATGTTGTAGAAAATACTAATGGATTTTTGTAGAGGGATATCCAATTCCATAAGGAATTGGTTGAGTGTTGTGTTGTCTTCTGAAGTGGCAAAGTTTTTGCAACCCTTATAAGTATTTATGGTGGGGAATGCAGTGGTTGAGTTGAATGAAGGTAATCTGTAATTTGTTTTATAGGTAGTGTAAGAGCCAGTGTGTGTTTGAGATTAAGAGGGAGTAGAAATAATGAGTGTTAAGTAAGATGAGACATTGCAGTATCTGCAGTTGTGGCAAGAAGTAATCCCAAATAACCGTGCAGCATCCATGGTTGGATGAAAGATTGTGACCACATAACTGAGCGAGAACTATTTTCTGATAGTCTCCTAACCTCAGATTCCTCATCTTTTGAATGTTCCCCCAAGCGTCAGACTGGATCCGGAAAATCTTCAGCAGTAGTTCTGCACGCCGGTAGGTGGCGTCACAGGGCTCTGCTTAGACATTGTTCTGTTATACCGTTCCCACTAGAAGAGGTAGGACTGCGTATTATGACAACAGGACGTCAAAGTGCAGGGATTGAGTCCATTTACACCATCAGAGACTGTTGTCCCAATCCCTAGCTAACTCAGTGCCTCACCCGAGCCCCTAACTTTCCTGGGGTGGCAGGTGATTTTGGCAACCTCGAACATGACACTCTATCCCCAAGGAAATCTTGGAAACAGATCTTACTCTTTCTGTTATTTACTTGTGCATGCCCATGGTAAATACAAGAAAAATATGAATGTTTTCAATACATTTATTGAAACAATTGTAATCTTGCATAGAAAGAGTGAGCTGCGACTATTAGGCAGATAAAACAAAGCAATGTAACCAGCATTATAAACATGGTCTGATTTCTATATATATTATGAGCTATACCTGCCCCTACTCTGAGGGCATTGCGGGTGTACACTCTGCATGATCTCTTAGGTTAGCCTGAGGCCCCATACCTGAATAACTTGGTCTAAAGAAGGATTGGCAATCCCTCTCTGCAGGATCAGGATGGAAGATCAGTGTTAACAGAGCTGCATGTCGTACACCGCATTGGTTCCAGGTCCTTCGTGGCTGGAGTGCCCCTCAGACCCGTAAAGGGACAGTGCACTGTTTGTATAATAAAACTACTATGTTAGAGGTACAGCTCTGATACAATGATGCGTCTAGATAATGGCTGTCTCCAAACGGGCAACGCAAACACTAAGATATCTTCTTAGTCTTGAACAAAATGTACAGACAATGTAGCAGGAAAGGCTTTCTAAAAACAAGCAGCATGTACAGTGTCTTCCTAGAATAATATTGTGTAAATAGAATGTCTAAAATGAAGTCTGCTACAATGTGTAAAATGTAAAACTAAAAGGAGAACCAAAGTGGGCCCATGAGAGCCTCACTTCAGTTCCGCTCTGAAAGTCATGTGTGGAGTTGTATATCTGCGCTACCATGTGTGCTGATGACCGTTCCTTTGTTTCTGCACCTGCGCACATATATCTGAAGCTACCCCTCCTCTTTAGAGACTAATTTTCAAAACATTTTTACTAACCAGTGTGCAATATAATGTCATCCCGCCAAAACTACAGGATTTAAACCATGTAGGGACTGTTACAAACAAATGTGTTTGACAAATCCCCATCGGACCAGGACTCCAAGGCCTTCAGTGAATATGACCTAATGCACACTAAAGCCATTTGGAAATGGAAAGTGAAGCTCTACGTCACAAAATACTGGATAATGCCATTCCATGACCGGTCGAGGTCGAAGGGAAGGTCCTGTTCCCTAATTTGTTACTGCAGTAGATCTTCGTCACTGTCTTTAACCAACTCCAAGAAGAAATGCAAGAAGTCCAAGTGGGACTCTGCTCATTCATACCACTCTCGATCTACAGAGAAGGTGTGAGGGCGTCAACGTGCCTTCTGGTTTCGCTCCTGAAGTCAGTCCTCTGAGCCGACTCTGACCCTTGTTACACGGCAAACTGAGCTGCTCCCAACAAATAGCAGTTTTGCAAGCCCATGTTTTACCTCTGTTATGTTACCAATTCCCTCCAGGTCCCAAGGAGCCAAGAGGGTTCCCAGTTGGGCTTCTCCCAGCGGGACCACCCTCTGCACCAGTTGGACCTGATATGGGTTCCGCACTGACTTCTATCCTGGTACCACAACCCATGCTGGAGCATGGCATATCAATGTTGATATTGACGCCAGACTACGACCAACAGCCCATAGTGTTGTCCGACTCAAAGTTGGCGCTGCTTCAACCATGACCAAGTACACACCCTTGGCTGCAGCCTTTTTACAACCCTTTTGAATCCAATGCACTACTTTCGCCACAGCAACAGGCGCATACCCTCTATACTTTGATCCACTGATTCTGATAATGACGTTTATGATGCTAGGGATATTTGTCCAGCCATACACTGAGGCTAATTGGTACCAGAATCTCGTGGATGAAAGTGGGCTCTACATCACACCAGATACTAGCTTGGTCTCTCCCACCGGCCCTGCAACTAAAGTTAGTGTCTCCTTCGCAATCGTCATACGAACAGTAGCTGAGGTGCTTGACTTGCATCCTCCCATTATGGAAGTCAATACCAACATACTGACTGAGGACCTCCATTTGGGGCAAACTAATTGAGCCTTCTCCTTTTTAATGAGGCCCTCACGAAAACCCTTTTGGGGATGTGGGCAAAACCTTGCCCTGAACCTCCAGTTATTCGGCAGATTGCGAGGCGCCATTGCCCTGCCCATGGTGACCCCGACATCTTATAGCTGTACCCTAAAACAGAGAGCCTTGTAGTGCAGGCCTCAGCGAGTAAGGTTAATTATAACTCTCACCATACTAAACCACCAGATAGGGAATCAAAATGAATAGGGCTTTTTCGGAAACGTATGTTATCCTCCAAGTCTAGCATTAATGTCTGTCAGTGCCAGCTATCTTTTAGGCTGCCGTTCTCTTGTTTTTTGGGACTCCGTAGCACAGGTTCTTCCAACGTTCCCTGATGGTGTATGCTTTGTTTTGTCACAGGCCAGACAGGATGGTCGCAACGGTGCCAAGTTCAGTTTGTTATGGTTTGGATTCTTCTGACTCTTTAGGCAGAGCCATATATGCCTTTTGTAGGAAATTGCCCCTTTTTGAGATGGTCACCCCCACCTTTTGTCTGGTATTCGATGTAGTCTTGACTAGAAGTGCACTAGGTTCCTGCTAACCAGGCCCCCAGTGCCAGATCTCTTTCCCTAAAACTGTGCAATTGTACCCCAATTGGCAATACCTTTAGCATTCCCTGTAAGTCCCTAGTAAATTGTACCCCTGGTACTTAGGGCATGGAGTACTAAAGAGGGTCCCTAAGGGCTGCAGCATGAATTGTGCCAACCCTAAGGGACTCCTCACCAAGCACAGTCAGACTGCTATTGCAGGCTGGGGTTTCTTGGTGCAGACAAAAGTGAAAACACAACATCCCTGTGTGCCATGCCCACAGACACTGCATGCAGCCTGGTTAAGTCACCCCTACAGCAGGCCTTACAGCCCTAAGGCAGGGTGCACCACACTGCATGTGTGGACATATCTGCATGAGCAGATATGCCCGTGTGCTGGACAGTTTGACTACTGCCAGTACAACTGACCAGGGAAGCCATTTTAAGTACTTGTGCTGGACACTGGTAAAAACGAGTTCCCCAGGTACATGATAGCGTTAATGAAACCCAAGATGTTTGCTGAAACACAAGATGTTTGGTATCAAACATCTCGTATTAACCCCCACTGATTCCAGTGATGGATTTATTAATATATGCACCCAAAGGGCACCTTAGAGGTGTCCCCTGAAAACCTACCAACTACTAGTGTGCTGGCTTACTGGTCCTAGCCAGCCTGCCACCATAGACTAGTTTCTGACCCCCAGGGGTGAGGAGCTTTGCTCTCAGGAGGTCAGGAACAAAGCCTCCTTGGGGGCACAGGATGACCTGCAAATTAGCATTCCAAGGCAGGGAGCTTCAAAGAGCCCACCGCCTTTGGTATGCGAATCTGGCTTCGCTCACAGGAGAGGATGCTGACCGTTTTCACAACAAATGTTATTGTATTTTCTGCCACAATATGGCCACAGGGGCCCAAGTCATAAGTGTACATATCAATGTATATAAACATGGCATTTACATCAGCATCTATACACATCATAGACCAGCAACTGGCCCACACCGGTTCTGACCCCCACTTTGGGCGGTAGAATCGGCGGGAAAACCAAGTGAGGAGGGGAGGTGTGCCCACCTTTGCCAACCCCACCCCTCAGGTGGGGGGGCAAGGTGAAGCACAACTCCCAGTCCCCGCCACTTTGCAGATGGGGGACCCAGCCAACCAGAGAGTGGCATATGCCCCCCTCCCACTGGAGGGTGGCATAATGGGGGGGGTGTACCCACCCCAAGGAAGGGACTCATTGGTCCCGACCTTTACTTACCTGTAACGCCCCTAAATCTAGTATTTAGGGGCAACCCTGAACCATGCCTTCTCAGACAAGAACCGACTAGAAGAGAGAACAAGAAGGACTGAAGAAGCTGTGCTGAACTAAGAAGAGGAGGACGTGCACTGACTTGGCCCCTGCCTGACCGGCCTTTCTCCACCTCGAACCTGCTCCAGCGAAATTCTGTTGTGTCCTGCAGCCAGCAGCCCTCAAGATTCTTAAGGACCTGCCCTGCCTTCCAAACCCAAGACTTTGTCTCCCGTGAGCACCGGATTTGCTCACCCACAGCTCTGGCTCCGGCCAAATCCGCAAGTCTGCACCACTCTGCACCTGACGCCCAAGTTCGAGTGGACCAACACCACGAGGAGGTCTCCCCGGCGATCCTGACCTGAGATCTGGTGATCTCTGACCTGCCTCAAATCTCCAATCGATGCCTGCAGCCCCTTTCTGGAGGGTCCCCCCAACCGCGACCGGAGCTGGTAAGAAAACCCGACGCCTAAAGACACCCGTACACCCGATGCCTCACGGCCATGGGTGGCACATCCGACAGTGTCCCATTATCCCCAGGCATCCCAACTTACCTCTCCAACTGGTGGTCACCTCCATAAGACCTTCCTCCCCGAGCCTGCAGTCTTTGTTGCAACCGGAGAATCCCCATTGAAATCAACAGGGCACCAATGCCAAAACAGCACCCTCCACCCAGCCGCCCCTGCGCCGCTGTGTGTGTACTTTGGGTGATAACTAGGTTCCCCTTTTGCCCTGAGCCTAACACCAGGAGCTTTGCTCCCACAACCTTGTGGCCTGCTCTTGAGCAGCCACCAACCGGAGGCCCCCTATCCCCCATTGGATAACATTGGGCCTCAGCACCCTGCACCCGGTCGCCCTAGTTAGTGCCGCTGAGGGTGCTTTGAGAGTGCATCCTTGACCCAGGGGAAGCCCTGGTTCTAACCCCAGAAAACCAACTCCCAAACCCAAGTACTTACCTTGAAACCAATAACCTCATTTCCTCCCATAGGACTGCATTGACTGCTTTCTTGTGAAAATTGTTCTGTGTGGAGTTGGATTTGTATGAGAACTTGAAAAACTGCAAATATCTAAAAACTGCTTTACTTACTTTTTTCTAGGAAATGTCCCAGTGTGATATCTAGGCATATCACACTGAGTAGAAAAAGTAATCCATAAAGTAATATGAAAAGTAATCAAAAGTGATCTAACAGTAATTTCCACTGTATTCAAAGTATTTACAAACCTGTAACAGAGACATTTTCATTCAGCTTGCTTGTATTGTTCAACCTGCCTTGAAAAGTACCATTTACACTTACCTGTGTCAGGCTTGCTTGGTTCTAGAAAATAAATATAACTAAATAATATTTTTACACAATCAAATTGGTCTGAGTTCAGTCTTTGAGTGTGTGACATCATTTTTTGCCTGAGTGTGTACAACAAATGCTTAACACTACCCTCTGATAAAGCCTTAATGCTCGCCCGCACTACCACAAATAGAGAGTAAGGTGCTATCTACTTTTACCTCTGCCTACTTTTGGGGTTCCACTGGACTCTGTGCACACCATACCTCATTTTGGTATAATATATACAGAGCCAGCTTTTCCTATAAGTACAAGTTGGAGGAACTGGAAAATCATTCTTGACGTACTAATTTACGCATTGTTGGGGTCCCGGAAGAACTCGAGGGACAGCAAACGCTTCAGTGGGCGAACACTTTCATCAAAACATACGTTCTCCCTGAATATTCTGGAGATCTTACACTCGCAAGAGCCCGTCAAGTGCCAGCACATCAACCCTCAAAATCAAAGTATCCTCACACAATACTTGTGAATTTCGGAGACTACCGGGTGAAGTAGCAAGTATTATCCAATGCTATTAAGCAGAAACAGTTCAGTACACCTGAAATTTCTCACTCTCATATATACTCCGACATGTCCGCCTCAGCAGCTAAGCGGAGGAAAGAACTCGTAAAGATGCTTCATCTTTTCAAAGCACAGGGGGCCCAGGCTATGATTGTACAGCACTCAAAACTGAAGGTGTTAGTAAAAGGGCGGTTCCACGTATTCTGCGATGTCTCTGAGGCTCAGGAACTATTACAGCAAATATCGAATAAGCCTTAACTAAATATCACGCGATCAGAAACCGGACTCCTGGCTATCTAAGACCAGGGATTGCGATCTTTAAATGTTGTGTGGCATCGAACGCTGGCTTTCAGGACTTGGGCCCTGTCTATTATGTCTCTTAAGATCTAGGAGTCACTATTCAAATGTTAAATGAGCCTTAGCTAAAGTGTACGACCAGAGTTGGGGTGTTTAGTGGCTTTCGGGGCGAGTGCTTGTGCACTTTAGTTGTTTTTAGTTTTTTTTCTATGCACTTAATGTTTTTTTTTTTTTAGGGTTGGGTCCTTGCTCATCCTGGTTTTGACGCCCTGGTGTGGTGGTGGAGGGGTAGGGGGTAGACTGATCAATTTTTGTACAAGGACAGAGTGCCAGATTCTTGGGGGTGGGGAAGCATGTCAGGTGTGAATGGGATGGTGCACCACTCACTGCGGCTTAGGGAAGAGGGAGTAAGGGAGCTAGAATTGAGGGGGCACGAGCTAGGTGGAGGGTTGGGGTGAAACTTTGATAAAAATGGATCCAAGTTTGCAGTTGTTTAGTTTAAACATTAAGGGTGGTAGAGTAGAATGTTAACCTTGTCTGAAGGGAGGATCGACCACCAAATGTACAACCGCATTAGTTTATTGCATGACAAAGCTGGGACTAAAGGGTGGGATCGAGTCTTTATCTGTGTGAAAGGCTGCTATATGGGTGAAGCAACTCTGGTCCGCAGGTGTGAGAGGGGGGTTAGTAAGACAATATTTTTCCTTAATTCCTATTCTGGAATAGACTATCAGTACGAGTAACTCCCTGACGTTAGTTCCTTTAACGCAAATGGCCTTAATAATGCTAAGAAACTACGGGCAATAGAAAGTTGGATTCTAGCCGAAAATCCAGCAGTGATTTTGCTTCAGGAGACTCCTAATCCGGCTGGGAAGCTGTCAGGATTTTCGGTGTTTAAAAACTGGGCAGCATATATAGGGTTTTTGTCTTCCTAAGCCCCCCATCGCGGTACGGCAATTTTTTTGGCAAAAGTGTTGGGCGCTGAAGTGGTTAACAGTGCCAGCGATAAAGAGGGTCGCTGGTGCTGGCTGAGATGCTCGGCATGGTCAAAGCTTATAACATTCGCTAGTTTTTATGCCCCAGTTGAAGATAATATTACATCATACTAGGACCTGTTCCAATCGCTATTACAAAATCCTGGTGAATTAATAATCGGGGGGAATTTAATCTGCTGTAGGACCCAAAAGTGGACTCCTCGGTTAAGGCAAAAAACAGACCAAACCAAATTCCTTGAAAGTCATTTGGAACTTCCAAGAAACACTTGCTTTAATCTACCCCTGGAGGGCAGCTTGCCCTACAAAAATCACATATACCTGCTTTTCAGGGAGATTCCTCAGGTCTTCACGTATAGATTTTTTATCTCCTGATCTTTGAACTATAAATCTCAAAGCACTATACCTAATGGGTCCTCAGTCCACGCAATGATCATTCTTGAGTTAGTAGTGGTTAAGCCCCCTGTGTGCCCAAGACGCTGGGTGCTCTGCAGGAGCTCAATAAGCAATATCTGCAGGAGGAAGGATGGGTGAAAATTCTCAAAGAGGAGATTTGGGAATTTTTGATGATTAATGATAAGACCGCACCATCAGGCATTGTGTTGAATGCCATGAAGGCATTCATTAGAGGGAGAGTAATAAGCAAGGATGCAGAAAAGAGTTTTTTTTTGTTGTTTTTTTTAGCGCCCAGACCACCCTGTCTGAGCGGGAGAGTCAATAGGTCCCAGGAAACCCTGGCCTGCCCCCCAGCCCACACCAGGGACAGCAGTTGCGATCTTAAGCGTGAGAAAAAATGTTGTGTAAGGGGAATTGGCACGTTAACAAACAGGTATAGAAACTTTGGTAATATGACCATTTTCGTCAGCGCTTTCTTCCCAGCAATGGATAGGGGCAATTTAGACCAGAGTGCGACCTTGCCCTCCAGCCACGTGTATGCCCTGCCAAAATTCAAGTTCCAGATTTCCTGCAGGCTTCTGCTTATCCACACCCCTAGATACTTGACAGCCTCAGCCTGCCATCTCAGGGGGAATTCAGATGTCACTATGGGGGTACCCTCCGTCAGTGGGAAAATTACAGATTTCTTCCAATTAATGGAGACACCCGCCATCCCTCCAAATCTGATAAATTCTCTAAGGACCGTGTCTAGATTTTCTTCTGGTTTAAGAATGTACAGGGTCACATCATCTGCGTACAGCGAAATGAGGAGCCTCCGTGTACTAAAACCAATACCCCGTGCTGTGTGGTGTTGCCTGATTCTGGCAGCCAGGGGTTCCATGGCAATGGCAAAGAGCAGGGGCGAAAGTGGACATCCCTGTCTTGTGCCACGTGTGATATGGAATGGTTCAGATAGCAAGCCATTTACCTTGATTCGTGCTAACGGCATAGTATACAACAACTTAATACGATTTATAAACTGAGGGCTTAATCCCATGCGCGTTAGTATTGCGAACAGATATGGCCACTCCAGCGTGTCAAACGCTTTCGTAGCGTCTAAAAAAAAATGGCAGCAGCCTGCACATCCGGGTGGAGGTAATGCAATACCGAGAACAAGGTACGCAAGTTGTGTGACATCGACCGCCCAGGAATAAATCCCGATTGGTATGGGAGTGCAATCATTTGAAGGAGCGGTTGCAGTCTGTTTGCCAGTAGTTTAGCATATATTTTTACGTCTACGTTAATCAAGGATAGTGGCCTGTAGGAGTCCAACTCCGTTTCTGCCTTCTCAGGCTTCAGCAGCGTTATAATTATGGCTTCTCTCATTGATGACGGCAGAGCTCCCGCCTCCAATGCCTCCTCATATACTGCAAGCAATCTGGGGGCCAGTTCCTCCACATAGGTCTTGAAAAAGGCGGTGGTCAGGCCATCTGGCCCAGGGGCCTTATCAAGCGGTAGACTTTTAATGACCTGGGCCACGTCGTCCACCGTAATGGGGAGGTCCATATATGCTCTGTGTGTATTGTTAAACCATACTAAGGCAATGGAGTCTAGAAAATCCCGCAAGCCCTCCGGGTTGGAAACCTGAGTTGCAGTGTACAGGGAAGAGTAAAAATTGGAGAACTCATTAAGAATCTCTGTTTGGCCCCTTACAATGCCCCCACTAGCGGTGTTTATTTCATGTATAAATGTTGTGGACCTTGATGGACGGATCATGCCTGCCAGCGTGCAGCCCGGTCTGTCGCCCTCGCCATATCTCCTTGCCTCAGCATATTTGCCCAAGAATTTGACCTCTCGCTGCGATTCCTCAGCAAATTCCAGTAGTTTTGCCTTTAGAAGTGCAGCTGTATTGGAGTCGGTTAACGAATAGAATTGTTCCTCTAATTCCCTTATCTGTCCCTCCAAGGCAGCAATAGTCCCCCTGATGGCCTTCAGCACCCCGGCCTGCCTTGCAATGCACTGACCCCTTATGACGACCTTGAAAGCCTCCCAAAGCAAGGCTTCGGTGTCTACCGACCCGGAGTTGATAGTGAAGTACTCCGTAATGTCGGATCGAATTTCCTCCTTAAATGCCCCGTCTAAAAGAGCATGGGGGGGGGGGAAGTCGCCAAGTGAAAGCGCGCGGGGGCACACCAGGCAGGCGCAGCTTGAGCAAGCAAGGGGCATGGTCTGACAACGAACGCGCAAGGTGGACCACTTCCAGCGTCCAAGTAGCCACGTCTCTCGTGACCAGCCAGTAGTCCAAGCGGGACCAGGCGTTATGATGGCTAGAGATACATGTCCCCTCCCGGAGCCCCGGGTGTCCAGTCCGCCAGATGTCCAACAAATCAACATCCGACATGATATCTTGCAGCGCAGCACTAGCTTGTGGATGTAAAGCACGAGCCGAGCCCTGTCTATCAATGTCATCATTCAGTATGGCATTAAAGTCGCCGCCCCAAATTATCGTATAGCAGCCAGTTGCCCTAATTCGCGACCAGAGGTCACGGAAGAAATCCGGAGAATCCACATTTGGACCATACACGGCCACCAGTACTACTGATATGCCGCCCAACCTCCCCTGTACTATTATGCACCTTCCCTCTGGATCAATATATACAGTATCTTCTCGCCAGTTCACCCCTTTGCGAATCAACACCGCCACTCCCCGTGCGTAGTTAGAATAGATAGAGGAGTGTGTAGCCCCCCATCTACTATGGCGCAGTCGGTGTGAGGGCTTCACATTTAGGTGTGTTTCCTGCATAAAGCATATGTCTATGTTGTGTCTGGCTAGATATGCATGCACAAGTCTGGCCTTCCTACCATCGTTCAACCCTCTAATGTTCCATGTGAGGACATTCAATGTTTCAGCGTGTGGCGAATCCGGAAGCACGAACTCTCAACCACTGCCCCCAGACCGTGCAGCCGTCTCATAATCCATTGTATCACTCCAAATTGTCTTGTAGCGGCATGCTGTCATAAAACCAAATAACTAAGCCCAACCTCCCACCCTCCACCCACTCCAACCCCCCAATCAGGTTGTAGCATACCCTTCCCAGTTCTAACCTTCGAAAACATCAAATACAAGAAAGGGAAATTTCCCATGAGGGCGAGGTAAAGCCGGCGAACTACCCTGTCTGCACAGGGTGGCCGGGAGTAATGCGGACAGGCCTACATCGGCAACTAGTATACACGAAAGGAAAACAAGAACAGACATACATGCGCCCCAGGGCTGACAGACTCCAACTTCTAGTTATGTAAGGTCAGTAGGGCGCAGAGCATAGCAAGAGACACTCTTTGCCCAGCAAAATATAATATCGACACAACATACTACCCCTTTACTGCAAGTAGAAAAATAGAAAAGGGAACAGAGTTCGAATACTAATTCAATCATTGTCACTGAGCCGGCCTCCCGAGTGTTCCTCAGTGGCTCCGGTGGTTTTGGATCTCTTCCCGCCGACATGCTTGGCAAACTTAATGGCAGATTTCGCATCCGTAAAGTAATGAGCCGTGCCATCGTGTGAGACCTTTAGCTTGGCAGGGTATAGCAGGGAGTAGGGGATTTGCGCCTGCATGAGGATGCGCTTAGCTGGGAGGAATTCTCTGCGTGCCGCCTGCACCGCTGGAGTAAAATCCGGGTAAAAGGAAATAGTATTACCTTTATGAATTATTTGACCCTTCTCCCTCGCCAGGCGCAAAATAAGGTCCCTGTCTTGATAGTTCAATAGTTTAGCCAGGATCGGCCTCGGCGTTCCACCAACAGGAGGTTTCGGCCCCAGAGACCTGTGGGCCCTTTCAATCACGAAAACTGTAGACAAGTGAGGATCAAACAGCTCATGCAAGAGGTCCGATACAAATACCTCCATTTTGGAAAAAGCAGTGGTCTCCGGAATTCCAGTAATTCGGAGGTTATTCCTTCTAGACCTCGCCTCCAAATCATCGTTTTTGGCCCTAATAACGCCCAGCAGTTTATCCATATTTAACAATTGTTCTCTGGTTTCCACCTGGAATTCGTGAAATTCTGTGTGTCTCTTCTCCAGACTGTCTAATCTGGTCTCGTGGGTGTTCACCTGTTTCTTCACGGAGTCCAACTGCTCAGTCAGGGTATCCAGCTTGGTGTCAATGTTTCGCAAGCTGGAGCGCATTTCCAGCATAAGTGTCCGCAGATCTTCCCCTCGATCCTCTGCCTGGGAGCCGTGTTGCAAATCGCTCTGTGTGTCTGGGTCAGGATCCGTGTTTCTCGTAGAGCGTTTGTTCTCAAAATTCATCTTGGGCTGCTTGGTGTCAGGCTTGCCCATGTCGAAGGCAACCAGTAGGTAACACAGGGCCCACAAATCTACTGTCGTATGTCTATTCACCTCGCAGGCAGCTTAAAATCAGCAGGTCAGGCCGAACCTCAGATCTCCAGGCACCTCCGTTTCAACAGCGCACTACGCAGAGCCCAACCGTGCACCATTAACGAACAAATGGCAGTAGGTGAACCCGCGTAGACACCCCGGACGTGGCCTCAACCTTAGTAGCACCTGCACACCACACGCTATACTCCGCCCTTGGCGCGGGCAACAGGGCCGGTCGTGCATAGATTCAGTCGAGGCTCCCCTCCGGTGACCACCCCCCACCGCCCGGGCACCTTCTCATGGAAAGACAGGGGTGCAATGTGTTGCAGCAAACTTTCCCTGCTGTGCGCGTCACGCAGACACCCAATATAGTGGCCTAATCATTCATCACTGGGCACCAGCGTGCGCACACGCCCCGCAGCGCACCACAATGCACTACTGTGGCGAGTGGAGAGGTGTGGTGCAGCGGCCAGGGCAGCTGACTTCGGAGCACAGGGTTCACGGTTCGATCCCCGCCTCCGGCGGCAGCTCAGCCCCATGTGACTCTGGGCAATAGCTCACTTAATTTCCACTACGGCCCCCAGCGCCTTGAGACCCGTAAGGGTGAGTAGCTGCGCTATATAAAAACGGACTTACATTTTGTTTTTTTTTTACTCCGACTCCCAGCGGTAGCGCTGATAATGTGGTCCAATATGCCGAGGCACAGATGTACTGAATGTGTGGCTCCTGGTTTGCTCTCCACGCTCCCTAGCTGTGTAGTGCCATCCGGGTCTCTCCAGCACACCAGCCGCCTCTGTTTTCCTCCCCACCAGGCACCCACTTACAGTCTATAAAATGGCGGTCGGGGCCCTGCGAGGCACGTCCCGCTAAGTCACTGTGATGAGCTGCTACTGCCCAGTGGTGCGTCCGTCGTACCTGTGGGGTATTGTGGATTGAGCGGCCGCTGCTCCGAGCCCCCAGTTCCAGGGCATTTCCTGCGATATGCGGGCACTCAAGCGTATCAGCCGCCCCCCGTCCTCCTCTCGGCCGGGCTTCTGCTTCAATTCGCAAAATGGCGATCCCGGCCTAGCAATATTCGACCCTCCAGGTCGCACTGGTGGGCAGCTTTCTCGCAGGGGTGTCGCCTTGCCTTCTGTGTCTGCGGGGATCGTTGTAAGGACAGCCGTCGTCTGCAGCTCTCCGCTCCACCTTCTGCCGTTTCCCAAGCCGTCCCTGGCGCCGTGGGCCTCCGCAGCCGCAGGCCCGATTTTCAATTCAGCCCGGCCGCCGCAGGGGCCGAGCACCGAAGGGCTCCCCGCCGAACAGCACGATCTCCAGCAGTGTCGGCAGAGTATGCGCCCGCTTACATCAAAGGTGTCGGTGCATGAGTCGGGGTCCCCCTATCCCTAGGGGGTTAGTGCTGTACCGTTACAGCCCTCGGTTTGCAGGATTTTAGCAGGATTTTCTCCCGGCCGGCGGAGCTCGCTTACAAAGCGGCCATTCCGCAGCTCGGCTAGCCACGCCCCCGCAGAAAATAGTTTAAAAGTTAAAAAGCAAAAACAAATTTTAGAACAAAAGGTACAGCAGAGCTATGACAGGTTTTTGAAGAATTCATCCAGGGCTAATAAAAAAGCATTTGACCATGCTAGACAGGCAATGATCGAAGCATATTATGCAAAGTGCGCTGCGCAGAGTCGTGCCCATTCTCAAAAAGTCTATGAGGAAAGGAACTTCACTGGAAAATACCTAGCCTGGCAGGCACGTGAATAAGCAGACAAGAAAAGGATAAACGCTTTGAAATGCCCAACGTCGGGAATTACGAGTAGGGAATCAGAAGGTGGGAGAAATTTTGTAGGAGCATTATAGACAAATACATACACAAACTCAGACGATTGACATGCTCTCTGTGGGCAGGTTTTTAGCAGACTGCAACATCCCAACTTTAACTAGAGAAGAGGGGGTCGACATGTCTCCACCCTTCTCTGACGAGGAATTGATAAAGGTTGTCAAGAATCTTCCAAATGGCAAAGCTTGCGGACCGGATGGATTTCTGGGGGAATCTTTAAAACTTTTTTCAGAAGTTCTAGCCGATTGTCTTTTATCGCTCGCTAACACAATGCTACAAGGGGACGTTATACCGCCTTCTTTTTTTAAAGGGAATGTTGTAAGTTTCTTGAAGAGAGGCTAGGATGCCGAGGATCCAAACTCGCATCACCCTATCACATTACTAAATAAAGATATTAAAATCATCACCTAGTTGCTTGCCAAGAGATACAACTCATTAGCCTCAGGATTGATCCATACAGACCAGAACGGTTTCATAGCAGGCCGGTAGTTGGGGACAAATACACACTATCTGGTGGAAGTTCTGGATTATTTTGCAGTTAATAACATACAAGCTTTGGTGTTTCTGCTAGATGAGGAAAAAGCTTTTGAACCTGTGGTCTGGGAAACTTTAGTTAATATCTTGACCAGATTTGGTATTCCATCCCGGATCACAGGGCTTATATATAAAATGTACTGTAAAGCTGAAGCCGGTATTATTATTAACTCAGTAGAAGTGGGGCAAATGAAGGTGTTGCGTGGCACAAGGCAGGGGTGCCCACTATCCTTTATTTTATTTGCCTTCTTCATTGAGCCGTTCGCCAGAGCGATCAAAGTAAATAACAGTATCCATCCCCCTCTTCCACAGATGGATAAGATAAAACTATATGCCGATGACATGTTAATTTTGGATAGTAGGAAGGAGACCCAAGAAAAGGTTCTCGAGATTTCTGCTCAATATGAGGAGCTGGGAGGGTATAAAATTAATAAGATGACGACAGAAATAATATTGTGTGGTTGTAATTCCGATGTTTTACATTCGGATATGGTCGCATGTGTCAACTCGCAACCAAAGCGATATCTAGGCATATGGTTCTTATCTAAGATTGAGGATTTGTATGCCCTTAATTTCGTTCCTGTAGGAAAGTGCCCCTTTTTGCATGGTTGCCCCCCACCTTTTGCCTATTGTTGATGCACTTTGACTGAGTGTGCACTGGGTTCCTACCAACCAGGTACCCAGGGCCTATGTTCGTTCCCTAAACTGTACTGCTTGAAAACCCAATTAGCAACTCTCTGGCCACATGCAAGTCCCTTGTAAAAGGTACCTTAGGTAACAAGGGCACTGTGACCAGGGAAGGCCTCTAAGGCTGCAGCACTTTTTGTGCCACCCTTAGAGGCCCTATACCTTTACACACACATACACACACACTGCCATTGCAGGCTGCATGTTTTGGTGCAGAGCAAAGTGAAGAGTCGACATGGCACACAGCCCTGTGTGCCATGCCTACAAACCACTGCCCTGGCATAGGTAAGCCACCCCTCTAGCAGGGTGCACTATACCAGTGGTGAGGGTACAGGTGCATGAGCCCTGTACCCCTACAGTGTCCAAGTCCATTCTTGGACATTGTAAGTGCAGTGCTGCCATTAAGAGTATATGGTGCTGGGAGCTTCTCATTACGAACTCCACAGCACCATAATGGCTTTACTGAAAACTGGGAAGTTTGATATCAAACTTCTTAGCACATTAAACCCACACTGATGCCAGGGTGGAATTTAAAGAAAAAATGCACTCAGAGGGCATCTTAGAGATGCCTCCTGATAAACAACCTAACTCTAGTGTCCTTGCTGAGTGGCTGCTCGCCAGCTGCGACCATCAGGCATGCTTCTGGACCCCTGGGTCGAGAGCCTGCCGCTCTCGGGGTCCTGAAACGAAGCACATCCTGGGTCGAGGTGCCAAGCCTCCTCCCCCAGGATGGGCAGGGTCCACGAAGGGGAAGCTTCAAAGGCTTGCCGCATTTGTAAGCTGCCCCAGCCATTTTCTGTTCCCAGCAACTGGCTCCCACCGGTTCTGACCCCCACTTTGGGCAGGAGAATTGGCGTGAAAACCAAGTTAGGAGGAGAGGTGTGCCCACCTTTGCCAAACCCATCCCTCAGGTGGGGGAGGTGAGGTGAAGCACAACTCTCAGTCCCTGCCATCTTGAAGATGGGGGGACCCAGCCAACCAGAGTTAGGCTTATGCACCCCTCCCACTGGGAGGCCCCCTATCCAGCATTAGATAACATTGGGCCTCAGCACTCTGCACCCGGCCGCCCTTGTGCTGCTGAGGGTGCTTTGAGAGTGCATCCTTGACCCTGGGGGAACCCTGGTGCTAACCCCAGAATACCAACTCCCACAAATAAGTACTTACCTGCAAACCGTTAACTTCATTTCTTCTCATAGGATTGCATTGACTGCTTTTCTGTAAAAAGTTCTAAGTGTGGAGTTGGAAAATTCTTTGAAAAATCATAAAAGTGTGTTGCATTACTTACCTTTATCCAGGAAATGTCCCAGTGTGGTATCTAGGTATACTATACTGAGTAGGAAAAGTAATCTGAAAAGTAACTAAAATAGTAATCCCAATAGTAACTCTAAAGCAATTACATTAGTAATTTCTACTGTTGACTTACCTGTAAACAAACCAATTGCATTCAACTGCATTTCAACTGTATTCAACTGCATTATTCTTTCAAAGTATTATTTCACTTACCTGCACCAGGCCTGGCTTGGTTCTAGAAATAAAATACAACTAAATAATATTTTTATACAAACAAATTAGCCTGAGTTCAGTCTTTGAGTGTGTGACATCCTTTTTTGCCTGAGTGTGTACAATAGATGCTTAACAATACCCTCTTATAAAGCCTTACTGCTCGCCCACACTACCACAAATAGTGTAAGGTATTCTCTACTTTTACCTCTCCCTACCTTTGGGGAGCCACTGGACTCTGCACACTATACCTTACTTTGGTATATTATATACAGAACCAGCATCCTACAGCTCCCTTCCTTTAAAAAGTTAAAAATCTATTTTCTCTGTGGAATTCTCTCCCGTTGACTAGTCTAGGGAGAGTCTCCCTGATTAAAATGTCGCTCCTTCCGTTATTCAATTTCCTGTTCTTGGTTCCTCCGTGTGTTTTATCAGCCTCTTTTTTTAAATCTTTATAGTCCATGTTTTCATCATTTATCTAGCAAAAAAAATTGGCCAGAGTTGCACTAAGCACTTTATACGAACTGCGGGAGGATGGAGGGTTGGTGCTCCCTAATCTTAAAGATACTACTTTGCCTATTTTGCACAATGTATGTCTAGGTTTAATTCAAAGTTGCACAAGGGTTTTTTTATGAATAATTTTATGCAGTTGATTTTTAAGGAGTATCGTATTCTGGATGTGCTAAAGTCTGTTAAGTTACCCTAAAGAGTTCGCTATAAGAGCTTAAAGTGGTTCTATCGGAAGTGTGGGGATCTTTACAGGAGATATTCCATTCCCCAGATCAATGCGGTGACACCCCTGGCTGTAGTAGATATTGAATCTGGGGTGAAGCTTGCATCCAAAATTGTTCAAAAGTAGGGAAAAGTGGGATATAGGAAAATTTCAGATTTCCTGTTGGGGGATAGATGGCAAAACTTAGCGGAAGTTCGACAGCGTATACAGGACAACTTTTTGCTCCTGGGCTCATTTAGAATACTCAATAAAATATTGTCTGATTTAGATCTAGGCCAGGTTCTCAGTAGCAGAGAGGCAGATTTTGCGCTAATTGATGATGTTGTATTGGAAAAGCTGGGGGAATGGAAAAGAATGCTCTCCGCTATTAAAGGCCCCGACCTCACCCAAAAAGCTATAAATAAATGGGACAAATATGAAGGCCTGGAAATGACAAATAAGATGTGGAAGAAAGTTAATATACTGATCTTTAGTGTATTGAGGGGTGCAAATTGGGGTTAAATTTATTTTTTCTTCTCCAAATGGCTCCAATACAGAACCCCAGCTTTTTTAACACACATTAATCCCAGTCTTCGAGGCAACTGTTTTCGATGTATAGGCTAATCTCCTGCCAATTGGACGCTGGTATTCGGTCATTGCTCATCCATTCAGGGATTCTGGGCTGAAATATTCCAGTATCTTGTAAGTGAATGGAAGGTCAATTTGGCTTCAACCACTTGGCTGAGAGTTTTGTGGTATTATCTGGCATTGGGCCTGCCCAATAAATGGGTAAAATTAGTATGTATAGCAACAGCTGTAGCTCGGTCCCTTTTACTTAAAAAATTACAGACTCCGGTGATCCCCACAATGAAGGACTGGCTACAGAAAATGAGGCGAGTTAGAACTAGCGAGCAGCGATATCCAATACGAACTGGAGGAGTGAAGAAATTTGAAAAACTCTGGGGGCGATATTTCCTATCTGAAGAATCAGGGTTAGTTTGAAGGATTTGATTAAATCATTTGGGCTCTTATCCCTCATTTCGTCGTTAAACACTTTGTTATTTTTTTTTAATCTGTTTTTAAGACAAATGCATTTATTGTATTTATTGCCTTTGTGCCCTGTTGATAACTGCTCATTGTAAGTTGGTATATCCCACATATCTACTAAGTTAAATAATATGAAATATGTATTTATATCTATATTTATTACTGTATGCTGAGTCTATGAAGAATATTACCTGGAATATATATTTATGTTAATGCAATATTTGGATTCTAATTAAAAAAAAAAATTGATAGTCTGCCTCCGTCGTGCAATCATAATCTCGTTGCTTTCGAGATGGACCGGTATATCAAATCTAAAGGGTTTTTGACCTGTCCTCACTGTGTCACCTTGATCGCCACGACGACCTTGATCTATGACGACCTTTGTCTTTGAGCTTGGACCGTTCACGGAGAGGATCACTGGAAGAAGAGTCGGAGTCCGGCTGGGGCATTTCCTCATCTGCCCAGACGAAGACCTCCTTGGGGGCGTCAAAGAAGAGCGTTCAGGCCTTGTATATCACCTGCAGTCGGGCCGGAAAGAGAAGCGCGTAGGGGATCTTCAGGCCTCTGAGGCGAGCCTTTGCCTCAGTGAAGTATTGACGTGTCTCTGTTGGTGTAGTCCGGGAAGATCATAATGTGCTGGGAGTCAAAGGAGAGATATTCTTGCAATCTGGCATGTCTGAGGATATTGTCTCGATCATGAAAGTTAAGAACTCTGGCAATGACAGGCCATGGCCGGGCACCAGGAGGGGGCTTTTTTACAAGAGCTCGATGGGCTCGCTTGATGATGAAACAGCGTGAGAGGGACTCAGCCAGCATCTATCCTGCTATCTAGTCAGCAAGGAACTTCCCGGCATTATCTCCCTCACAACCTTCTGGGAAGTCCATGAATCATAGGTTGTTCCTGCGGGCACCTCCCTCCGCATCTTCGTGTCGCGAGACCTCTGGTGAGCGTCTCAAGCGTGTCCACTTTCTTCTGGAGTGTAGAGACGGCGTCTTCCACACTGGGTCTCTCCACCTCGTTGCGTTGCGTAGATCCTGGCGTAGTAGTGTGACGTCCGAACCAACTGCCCCAATCTTAGCGTCAAGCATGTCTCTGGATTGGGTGATTGCCGTTAGTAGTGTCGCATTGTCTGGTGTCGTCTCCGCCAGTGCCCCAGAATCTGCGGCAGAGGCGCCGGTCACCGCATAGCGGTCCATTGTGCTCTATTTAGAAGTGGCGCCTGTCGGCTTGTCACGTGTCATCATGGGGGGGGCCTGTCGCCTGATGTCCTCCTGTCCTGGCAGATCTCAGCCAGATGGCAACAGGGATCGCTCCCGATGTCCTGTGTGTGTGTCACGATCTGACCATGGAAACCCACCTGGGAGGATAGGCCCTAGCGCCTCATGGGCATGTGCAGAGAAGGAGGGCGGGTCTATATCTCTCAGATCCCGGGGAGGGGAACGACTCGCCTCCCACAAGCTGCACTGGGACCTGGCCCGACCGCCTCTGTGGGCGGGAGTGCACCCCTCCCCACCTAATGGGTGCCTCACCTGTGTCCAACTTCGCGCAGTCATGGCGGGCCTCAGTTGCGGTCCTCTGCTGTTGCCAGACGTCCTGGGAGTGTCAGAGCCACTGTGGGTATGCCCCTTGAAGCTGTTCCACTCGGGGATTCAGAGGCTGGAGCAATGTCGTTGTCTGTGGCCGGGCCTCTCCATGGGTTCGGCAGTATGGGTCCCAGAGTCGAGCTATGCAGGCGGGCTCCTCCTGCGCCAATGCCTCCTCTGTCGAGCAACCTGCACTGCCACGGGCTGGGCCTATGAACCCAGGAGCTGAGGCATGCATGTGCGACAATGTGGTTCTGTAGACAGCCCCTCCCCCTCAATAGGGCCAGCTTCAGGGCTAGGAGTCTATCTGTGGTGGCCGTGCCCCTGGAGCCAAGTCACGAGCACCGCCGCGGCCCGACCAGGCCGCCGAGTCTTCAGAGGCTCAGAGCCGCGCAGGCACGGCGAGTGCGACAACGCAGAGAGCGTCTCTCCAGTCAGGTCTCCGCCCCCACCGCAGCTCGATGCAGCTGCCGAGCTATGCCTTCTTCATTGTGATCTGGCTCGGATGTCCACGCGTGTCGGTGTGTGTGGGTTTTGGATACCCCATCTGGCGAAACGCCCGCCAGACTGGGCAGGCTCACCTCGCTCCGTCGCAAGGCCCTCGCTGGCCGCCTCTAGAGTCGTCCTCAGTCTGCCCCCAGGAGGGCCTCGAGGCGATTCGAGATCCGGAAACACAGGCCTCACTCGCCCTCTGCAGACTCTGAATGGGTCTCTTCCAGACACGACCGCACTCAGGAAAGGAGGCACTCTACTGGTCTCCACAGGCCCGACCAAGCCGCTAGCACGACTCGGTGTTGTCGTTCGGTTCCTCTCTGGTCGGCGGACCCTACTACAGGCTGCCGGATTTTGTCGTGGTGTCTTCTCTCGCCATCAACGCTCTTTATAAAGGTGGCGGGTCCCTGCCAGTGTTAGACACGACGGGAGGCAACTGGAGAAATAACTTTATGTAGTTCAGCAGGATTGTGGCGGATAATGTTCAGGGCTGCACCGGAGCTCACCTAAGGCACTTCCGCCATATTGGACTGCTAGGCCACGCCCCTAAGTGTCGACTTTTGAAAACAAAGTATTTCTATCTCGAAACATGCTTACCTGATCGTTTTGATTCTGGTGCATATATATATATATATATATCGGTGTTATTTTTATAAATTGATGTGTATCTCCTTAGGAAGTTGTGTGTATCATTTATTGACTGTGTGAGTATTTGCAGATGTTTAACACTCCTCTCTGATAAGCATGAGGCTGCTCGGCTACACTACCCCCTAAAAGAGCACCTTAGAATTGCTAGAGGAAGCCCCTGCCCACTCATACGGGGAATACTGTAGGAAAGTAGGTTTTTGTTGCAGTACACCCCATCTCCCCCCCCCACACACTTTTTGGCTGACTCTGATGCGTCCTTGACTGAATGTGTACTGGGTTCCTGCTAAGCAGGTTCCTAGTGTGTGTGTGTTCTTTCCCAAAACTGTACCTTTGTGTCCCCAGTTGGTACACCTCTGTCCCACATAGAAAGCCCTTTGTAAAAGGTACCTAGGGCATTATGACCAGGGAGGGTCTCTAAGGGCTGCTACATGTATTATGCCACCCTAAGAGACCCCTTTCCAAACACATGCATACTGCCACTGCAGCCTGCTTGTTTTGGTGCAGCTAAAAATGAAAAGTCGGCCTGGCACACATCCCTGTGTGCCAGGCCTACCAGCACTTCTAGAGGCATAGGTAAGTCACCCCTACAGCAGGCCTTACAACCCAGAGGCAGGGTGAACTATACCTCCTTTAAGGACATAACCTCATGAGCAGGTATGCCCCTACAGTGTCTAAGTCCATTCTTAGACATTATAAGTGCACAGTGAAGCCATACTGAGTACATGGGCTTGGAGCTTGTCGTTACGAGTTCCACAGCTCCATGAAGGCTTCACTGAATTCTTAGATGTTTGGTATCAAACATCTCAGATTAATGAGCCCACATTGATGCCAGTGTTGGATTCATTAATAAATGCAATCAAAGGGCACCTCAGAGGTGCCCCCTGAAAACCGACCGAACCACAAGTGTGTAGCTGACTGGTCTGCACCAGCCTGCCACTTTCAGCGTGTTTCTGACCCCCTGAGGTGAGACCCTTGTGCTCTTGTGGGTCAGAAACAAAGCCTGCTCTGGGTGGAGATGCTAAACACCTACCCCCAAGTAGGAACAGCATTCGAGGGCCGTGAGCCTCAAAGGCTTCCTGCCCTTTCATATGCTAGCCAGGGCCTCTCCAGCTAGTGGAGCTACCCGCCCCTAGACCAAGCCCCACTTTAGGCTGCAAGGTTGGCAGGAAAATTAATAAACAGGAGAGATGTGTTCCCTCTGAGCCAGGACCACACCTAAGGTGTCCTGAGCTGAAGTGACCCCCTCCTTTGAAAATCCTCCATATTGGTTGGTAAGATTTCAGCCGATAGTGTTAGGGATATGCCCGCTTGTAGGAAGCTGGCTCTGTATATACTATACCAAAGTGAGGTATAGTGTGCACAGAGTCCAGTGGCTCCCCAAAGGTAGGCAGAGGTAAAGTTAGATAGCACCTCACTCTCTATTTGTAGTAGTGTGGTCGAGCAGTAAGGCAGTATCAGAGGACAGTGTTAAGCATTTGTTGTACCCACTCAATCAGCAAATGATTTCACACACTCAAAGACTGAACTTCAGACCAATTGTTTTGTATAAAAATATTCTTTATTTTATTTCCTAGAACCAAGCAAGCCTGGCACAGGTAAGTTGATAAATACTTTACAGAAAATATACAGTTTGAAATGCAGTTGTAAATGTACTTTGAAATGGTTACAGTTTGAATTTCTGGTAATGCAATACTGTCAAATGCTGTACATATACTTTGTATCGATTTTGCAGTAAAAATTACAGGTAAGTTACTTTTACGTTACTTTTGAGATTACTTTTTCTACTCCGTGTGATAGGCCTAGATATCACACTGGGACATTTCCTAGAGAAAAGGTAAGTAAAGTCAGTTTTGCACAATTGTTATTTTTCAGGTTTCTATACAAATCAACTCCACACTTTTAGAGCATTTTTCAGAGAAAACCAGGCAATAGGTTCCTATGGAGAGAAATGAAGTTAACGGTTACCAGGTAAGTAATCGGTCTTTGGAGTTGATCTTCTGGGGTTAGAACAAGAGTTCCCCCAGGGTCAAGGATGCACTCTCGTTACACCCTCAGCGGCACTAGGGCGGCCGGGTGCAGAGTGCTGAGGCCCAATGTTATCCAATGGGGGATAGGGGGCCTCCGGTTGGTGGCTGCTGGCAAGCAGGCCACTTGGGTGTGGGAGCAAAGCTCCTGGACTTTAGCTCAGGGCAAATGGGGAAACAAAGGTGCACCGTCAGCGGCACTAGGGCGGCCGGGTGCAGGGTGCTGTTTAGACGTTGGGCGCCCTGTTTCCAATGGGCAACCTCCGGTTTACTAAGGCACTGCAGGCGTGGGGGCGAAGGTCTTCTGGGTGCGACCACCACTTCGAGAGATAAGTTGGGAAGTTAGGGGTTGGTTAGGCACCGTCGGTTTGGGCACACAAGGCCGTGGGGTGTCTGGTGCAGGGGTGCCTTTTGGGGTCAGAACTTCTTACCAGCTCCTGGTTGCGGTTGGGGGGACCTTCTGGATTTAGGCTGCAGGCGTCGGCTGGAGGCTTGAGGCAGGTCAGGGGTCGCCGGATCTCGGGTCAGGATCGCCGGGGTAACCTCCTCGTGCTGTTTGCCCACTCGAGCTCGGGGTGGGTACACCCCCTATTATGCCACCCTCCAGTGGGAGGGGGGCATGAGCCTGTCCCTGGTTGGCTGAGTCCCCCCATCTTCAAGATGGCGTGGACTGAGAGTTGTGCTTTACCTCGCCTCCCCTCCGAGGGGTGGAGTTGGCATTGTTTCAGGCCCCAGAGAGCAGCAGGCTCTCGACCCAGGGGTCCAGAAACATGTCTGGTGGTGGCAGCTGAAAGCAGCCACTCAGCCTGGACACTAGAGGTGGGTTAGTTTTCAGGGGGCATCTCTAAGATGCCCCCTATGTGCATTTTTCATTAAATCCCACACTGGCATCAGTGTGGGTTTAAAGTGCTGAGAAGTTTGATACCAAACTTCTCAGTTTTCAGTGTAGCCATTATGGTGCTGTGGAGTTCGTAACTCCCAGCACCATATACTGTTAGTGGCAGCACTGCACTTACAATGTCTAAGAATGGGCTTAGACACTGTAGGGGTACAGGGCTCATGCACCTGTACCCTCACCACTGGTATAGTGCACCCAGCTAGAGGGGTGACTGATCTATGCCAGGGCAGTGGGTTGTAGGCATGGCACACAGAGATGTGTGCCATGTCGACTCTTCACTTTGTTCTGCACCAAAACATGCAGCCTGCAAAGGCAGTGTGTGTGTGTAAGGGTGCAGGACCTCTAAGGGTCGCACAATGAGTGCTACAGCCCTTAGAGGCCTTCTCTGGTCACAGTGCCCTGGGTATCTGTGGTACCATTTACTAGGGGCTGACCTGTGGCCAGAGATGCCAATTGGGTTTAGGCTTCAATGCAGTTTTAGGGAAAGAACATAGGCCCTGGGTACCTGATTAGCAGTAGCCCAGGGCACACTTAGTCAAAGCACATCAGCAATTCAGCAAAAAGTGGGGGCAACCATGCAGAAAGAGGGCACTTTCTCACACCTCTCCCCAAAGGAGTGGACATACAAAGGGTGTAGTCACCCTAAAGGTAAGTAGCCCATTGACTACTACCTGCACGCACCTGTAACACCCCTAAATTGAGTATTTAGGGGCACCCCTGAACCTTAATCCGCAGTTCCTGGCGACCTACGAAGGAAGAGGACAGTCGTGCAGCCGTAGAAGACTGAAAACACCCACTGACTTGGCCCCTGATCTACCGGCCTGTCTGCATCCCTTAAGATCCTGCAAAAACTGACGACTCGTCCTGCAGCCCAGCAGCCTCCAAAAACCTCTGGAAGGACTGCTGCCTTTAACAAAGACCAGAACTCCAGAGAACAGCGGCCCTGTTCAAGAAGAAACTCCACGAAAGGCCTCTGTGACCTGAGGAAACGCAAAATTCTGCCGAGTCCAGGTGGCTCACCGGTCCCAGCGATCCAGAGCCCGCATCCACCGTGGTTAACACTGGGCACCAAAATCTGAATCTGACCTCTGCACCTGGCTGCCCCAGTGCCGCTTGTGGTGCAGTGTTGGTGCTCACTTGAACCTTACCCAGTGTTGACCTTAACCCCCGAAGACTAGGTTTGTGAGTAAAGTACTTACTGGTGAAATTGCATTTCTGTTTTCCTCCCATAGGATAACATTGCTCATTTGAACCATTGCACTAAGTGTGCTCTTGAACTGCAAAGTATTGCCGTTTCTAAAAATTGTAAATATCTTGCTGAACTGAAGTCCTGCACTGAGCATACCTTTACTGCATTGAAAGGTTTTTCCAGTTTAAAAACTGTTCTTACCTCGAACCAAGTTTCTTTGGTTTTAGTAATAAAAGTAACTAAGTCATATTTTTACAAAGCAATTGGTCTTGGATTCGGTCATTAAATGTGTGTAAACCATTTCTTGCCGGAGTGTGTACAACAAATGCTTAACACAGCCCTCTGATAAGCCTAACTGCTCGTCCACACTACCACAAAAGAGAGCATTAGTATGATCTACTTAAGCTTCTGGGGATCCACTGGACTCTGTGCACACTATACCTTACTTTGGTATAGTATATACAGAGCCAGCTTTCTACAAATAACTTGACTCTTTGCACAGTATAATTCTTTTTGCGATACTATATAAAGAGCCCACTTCCTACACCAGTGTGGCCCTTCATAGGCACTCCTGGGCAATGGCTACAAGCTTCTCCGGTGCCGTCCAAGCAGCCTCATGGATATGCCCTTTGATGGCTCCTGCTTTTTTTGGAGGTAAAAGACACTTGGCTCACGAATGCTTTAACAAAAGCAGGACCACAGTGTGCTCTTTGGGACTTTATGCTCCACCACGACAACTGCATCAGCAGTTTTGCCACCTCCGTGGCTACGGTAGGGGCTTACCATTCTGCCAGCAGAGGAAGCCAGGTGAGCATACAACCCAGGCTTTTCATTGCCGATGCCAGGGTAACCACACACCATGTGGACACCTGGGGCAGCGTGCAGTACAGTCCTCTACCTCTCCGCCCCCGTAACCCCCCCCAAGCTGCCACCGCCGTTGAACCTCTTTAGTGTGTCCTTACCGTCACACAACCTCCTTGTCGAAGGCAGGATCCAGCATTTCTTCCAGGGTGTCATGCAGTCTCTTTGGACAAGTCGGTCTTGCAAATTGTTTGGTGAGTCTGTGCCTTAACATTTCTGGCCACCCCGCTGCACATTACTCTATCCTCAGAACTGCTAATAGAGAGTCATCTGTCCCCCTTTTTTTTTTAACAACTTTATTGGCATTTTAAAACATTACATTGGATGTTACACTCGTTTTCTTTAAAGCAGGTGCTACTTGGGGGGCGTGGCCAACTGCCGAACATGGCAGTCGTCTTTTGAGGGAGCTCCGAGACCAGGGCTACAAAATCCTGTAATGGTAAGCTTCATAGCGACACTTGGAGTCCAGGGGCATACGTGAGTGTGGCGAGCGACGAAGCCGACGATCGGAGCTGCATTTGGGACCGCTGCCGTTGCGCAAAAGCGTGGCTGGCGGTTCATGGCCTGAGAGCGGACGGAGAAGTGGAGCAGAGCTGGAGGCCGAGCGATCCGAAGCCCGAAACTTGTACGCGACCCAGGCTGAGTGAGCGGAGCGGGGACGAGGCCGTACCGGCTTACAGACACTGAGACTCACAGAGGAGATGGCGGCGCTCCCGGCGGCCCGGACCGGACTGGGGCGGAGAGCAAGCGAGGCTGCATGAACCGAGCTCAGAGATCTCCCATGCGCGAGGCCCAGAGGGGGCGAACGACCGGCGGAGACATGCAGGCACCACGGAGACCTCCGGGGGAGTGAGACGCCAGCGGGAATCCGGAGTCATACAGGTACACCGGAGGTCAGTGGCGTGCAGTGGGGAAAGCCAATCACGCAACAACGGCAACTGCGACCAAATGCATACCACTATAAGCCGATAGTAGCAGAGCGGCAGTAAGCGACTGGATAGAGTGTTTCGGGCCGCAGTGGACCGGCGTGGGACGATAGAGGAGAGTGGCCGAGTGACGTCTGCACACAGCGGCGAACAGGGGGGGAAGGTACTTGCCCGGTGCGCGCCAGTCTAGCAGTAGATCTCTGCGAGGGCGGCATGATGTTGGATACCGGGGTGGAGAGCTAGCCCTGAGCGGGTGTTCCCCACCCGCTGGGACCTCGGTGTCCTGGGGCCCCGTTCCCTCGACACCGCTGTGAGCCACCTGCGCGCCCCTGGCTGATTGGGACACGACGTAGAGCTGCTGCCTGGCCTGGACACTGGTGACATACCGGGGGAACACTGCTGTGTCAGTGACTCACCCATACTCTGTGCTCAAGTACGATAGTGTGACCACGAAGCGGGCCAATACATGGAGGGGCTGTCGGGTATTGTCCACCACAGAGCCGAAGGGCAGCCCCGCCCTGCTGAAGTGTGTCCCACAGATCTGGGGACGGGTGCCGTGGCATACCGGTGGAGCCAACTCTTTGCAACGTAACACCGCAGCTATAAGATCTGAGTAAGACTCGACGAGTGCGACAATGGGGCGTCCTAAAGGGAAACAGCAGGATGCCGGCCCCAATACCGACCGCACCCTGGAAAGCACGACACACACCGCCGACTCGCAGCAGCCTAGCTGCATACCCCCTACCAACGAAGAAGAGCCCATGGACAAGCTGGACCTAATACTTCGGGAAGTGCGGGACTCTAGGAAGGCCATCGAACAATAAATCTGGGCCCTCACGACAGGATTCACGTTGCTTCGGGCTGATCATGCTAAGCTGGCGGACAAGGTTAAAAATAATGCTGACATGTTGGAAGAACTGTCTCCACAACATAAGCAACATACAACTCGGATGCAACATTTACAAAAACAAGTAACCACCCTACTGGACCGTGTTGAAGATGCCGAAGGAAGAGCTAGACGCAATAACATTCGCGTAATCGGCCTTCCGGAACGAAGCGAAGGCACTGATACACCTCGGTATATGGAAGAGTGGTTTAAGGATCACATCACCTCTGAGGGACTCTCTAGTCAATACTGCGTGGAGAGAGCGCATAGAATACCTACCGGCCGGCCAAAACCGGGGGCTCCTCCCAGACCCCTCATAGTAAAGATGTTGAATTACAGAGACCGGGACACGCTCCTGCAAAAGTCGCGAGAATTATCCCAGATCCGATTCGAGAACAGTCGCATATCTCTCTACCCTGACTATACGCTTATGGTACAAAGGCAGCGATCTTCTTTTATGCCAGTTAAGAAGAAACTATAAGGCTTCAACTTGAAATATGCACTACTCTTTCCGGCCCGATTGAAAATCATACACGAGCAGAAAACACACTTTTTTGAAAGCCCGGAGGACGTCGAAGAGTGGCTAGAAGTGATGGAGCCGGCTAAATTAATGAAAGCTGCCTCCCAAAGCTCAGCCAGCAGTTTCAAAAGCATCGGGGAACGAGACTCACGTCGCAGCAGAAGGATGAATAGGAAATCTCAGCTGGTACATCCAACGCACCAGCAGATGCAACAGGGCAGGAGTCGGGCGCTAGCAGCAGCTTCCACCTTCCGCAACAACACACGAGACGAGGACTCTGTCTCCTCGGACGGAAACATGAACAGGTCGGACTCTGAGGGAAGTGTGGCCCTGTTCCCTAGTGTAACCCCGCAGACGGCAAATGGATTATTTGGCTAACAGACAATGAACACGGACGACCATGATACTAATGATTAGAGCAGCCAATGTGTCCTTTATTTGTGAACAATGGAAGCGAGACAATGTTTTTGTACTATCTCTTAGCCCTGGGATCTGTTAGAGCTCCACTATACTTAAGGGTGTTAGGCTACACGACATGGATGGCGTTGGCGGTGTCCCCCAAACTGCGAATGCTCTCTATGTATACACCACAGTTTTGTTCTTTACGTTAAGTTGTATGGTCCGGTGTAGTTCCCCATCCGGACCTAGTATTGGGAAGTTTAGGGAGGGAAGCAGTCCTGACATAATTGCAAGTTTAGAGAGGCTCTGAGACACGTATGCATCACTCATTGAGCAGCGATTGACACCTACACTACAATGCCTGCACTTAGTACATATAACATAATAACGTGGAATATCCGTGGGTTGGGTCTGGGCAGAAGCGACACTGGGTGCCTGCACAGTTGTCGAGACGCAAGGCACAGATAGTGTACCTGCTGGAGTCCCACATGATCGAACAGGAAACAGTGAAGCTCCGGAAAAAATGGAGAGGTCAGGTCTTCTCCGCGAATTACTCTGGTTACGCACGGGGGGTCACAATATGGATTAGGCATGGGGTACCCTTTACACTGTCAGAACAAAGGGTGGATAAGCAAGGCCGCTACATCTTTCTATAGGGGACGCTGGATGGTAAACCGGTGGTACTGGGTAATATTTACGCCCCGAATTTTGAACAAGACAAATTCCCGGCCACCGTTACTCTGGCGCTGGTAGGTTGGGAAATGCACCCGTGGATTATAGGGGGAGATTGCAAAACGGTAATGGATGTCACACTGGACAGATCCCACCCCCCTCTGCACGGCGCAGGGGTGTTTAAACGGGCGAAGGCACTACGAGAGTGGTCAGAGGGATGGGCTATGTGTGATGAATGGAGGATGTGCTACCCGACACAGCTTGAATATTCCTATTATTCCCCGGTCCACTCCTTGCACACGAGGATAGACAGAATTTATTGTTCAAATACGATAGCGATGCACGTAATACAGGCCACTTATTTGGCAAAAACTTTTTCCGACCACAACCCACTGGAAATAACCATAACCTGGGGAGGGTTCCCACCCCGGTACCCACCTGGAGAATGTGGCCACAAACACTGGAGGATGCGGTCTTCCGTAAAGATATAGGTGGCACAATCACTCAATACTTCATGGAAAATAGTAATACTGCCTCCAACAATTTGATTGAATGGGATGCCTTTAAGCCGGTTATACGAGGCAAAGCCATTAGCACGATAGTGGGTGCCAGGCAAGAAATTCACAGATCCCTTACAGATACTGAGAGTAAATTAAATACACTGGAGCAGGAAGCCATACATGACACCACTAGGCAAACCCAACTACAGGAGACACGAATACAACACACAGAACTCTTAGAGACGCTCAGAGTTATGGATCATCGGAGGTATACGCAGCTGCGCCACACTGAAGCTGATAAATCTGGGACACTGCTGGCCAAACTGCTACGAGACGATCCTCCCACCACGGTCATTAGGGAAGTCACCTGCTCGAGGGCAGTAAAGCACACACACAATGCGATATAAATGAGGCATTCCGCCAATATTACGCCTCCTTAGATAGTAAACCAGTCAGTCCAGGGAGGGAGCACGTAGAAGATTTTTTGTCCGATCTACCATACCCACAATTAACAGCAGCAGCTAAGAAAGAATGGATAGGCCCCATTACTAAATCTGAAATTAAGATTGCAATAAAAGGTCTCCCGCGTAATAAAAGGTTGTATATCATTAGACCTGCGCCAGGCGTTCGATACGATCCATTGGGAATACATGTTCACAGCACTGGAGAAATTTGGGCTGCCTGCGGAATACCTCCAATGGCTCCGTTTATTGTATGATATATTTCAGCCGAATACCCGATATATAGAGGCACAAGACAGGGATGTCCGCTATCACCACTCCTGTTCATATTAGCACTAGAACCCCTGGCGATTAAAGTGCGCAACGATGCACGCGACATGGGCATAGAGATAGGACCCACGACACATTTATTTTCTGCTTACGCGGACGACATTATTCTCTATGTTCGCGACATCCGGGCCACCCTGGATCCTCTCTCTTATATTTTTCACAAAGTTGAACAAATTTCGGGCCTAGCTAACAATCCGGCGAAATCGCACGCCTTCTTTTTCCGTGAGAATAGTTACCCCACGGAAGTAGCGATCGGACCTACTCCGATCCCAGTAGCGCAGCACACATTTAAATACTTGGGTATACAAGTATATAGGACATATACAGGGGGGCGTGGTCTGCAGTCCAAGATGGTGGTCGCTTAAGCGACGAGCTCCGGGCCGGGGCACCTTATCCGCATACTATCCGTCATTCCCTACCTTACTAGTCAGCTGCTTTCATCGCTGACCGCTGGTTCCCAACAACCGGCTGCCTCGAACGTGCTCTCCGGCTCTCAGAGACCCCGGGAGAGTGGACTTCTGGACGGCGGCGTTCTCTGGCGTAACCTGAGGCCTGGTGCGGAGGAGGAGCCTTGTCAGCCGCGGGCTGGCCTGTGGACTGGCTGGGCCGCGTGGGACTGGCTCCGGCTGCGGTGTCTGCTCGAGCCCCCGGACTGGGGCCTACCCGCCCACCTTCAGTAATTGCTGTCGTCTGGACCCGCCTGGCAGGAGACTGTCCGGGATCGCCTGGGAGATCCGTGCTCCTGCTGCTGCCTGGGTGTGAGTAGTGCACGCCAACACCTTTGGGTTATACGACCTGCCGCTGCCGGCGGAGGGGCCCCTGCTCTCCACAGGACCGATTCGCGCCACGCGGCGGTGGCGGATCCCCTGCTGTGCCCGCAGTGCCCCGCTCAGCTGGCCGATCATTACAAGGGCATACGGGGGCCTTTCCAGCGCGTCGGTGACGCTTGCTGCTGTCCGCGGGGCCGCCTCACGCCACGCATCGGATGGGGATTACGAGGCATTGAGACCGGTGACCGTCTTGTGTCTCCTCTTTTTCCCCCCTTCCCTCCAGAGCGGCGATATCGTGGTGACCGCTGGAGCTGGGTTGCTGAACCTGTGTCCCGCTCTGTGGGCTTATGCTGGCAGCGGACTAGGACTGGCATGCTGGCTCATCTTGCGGCCTGTGGTCTGGCTGGACTCGAAGTTGCGGGGACCGGCTGATGTGTCTACTCTGGCCCCTGATCAGCTTACTACTGTCCTGCCTGGGCGCGGACTGCTCTAATCCGCCAGAGTGACCCGTGCCACCACCGAAGCCGAGGTACGTGGAGTGCATGTTGGTACCTCACAGACGCACTGCCATTTCGTAGTGGGTGCTGGGCGTCCAACACATCGAGTCTTCACTCACTTCCTTGGCTGTTGGTCCTTGTTCCATCAGTGGTTGTATTATACCTGCCACCGCGTGGTCATCGCACTGCTGCGCTTCGACACCGACCATGGGCAAAGGGAAGCTCAGAGCGGCTACTAGGTCCGGGAGGGCGGGCTCACTCTCTCCTACTTCGGGACACTCATCCAACCGATCACATCATGCAGAAGGAAGTGTCGGTACCAACGCTTCAGTGGATAAACTGGACATGATTTTACAGGAAATCCGTGATTCTCGCTCTGTACTAGAAGCGCAGCTGGGCATGATATCAGTTGATCTCAATTTATTGAAAGATGATCATAAGAAATTAGCTGATAAAGTTAAAACCGCTGAGCAAACTGTAGAAACCATGTTACCGCAGGTGAAAGCCCATGAAGAGCAACTCTGTCACATGCGCCAACAGATTGATTCCCTCCAAGCCCGGGCCGATGATGCAGAAGGTCGGGAACGCCGCAACAACCTTCGTATTGTTGGATTACCGGAGGGAACGGAGGGCTCCAACCCCACGGACTATATAGAGACCTGGCTGAAAAATAGCGTGGCCCCGATCGGATTATCCGCACACTTTACAGTAGAGCGGGCACATCGTGTCCCCACACGCAGACCATTACCTGGCGCCAACCCACGTCCAATATTAGCTAGGATCTTGAACTATAGAGACCGGGATCGCGTGTTACAGGAGGCAAGAGATAACGGCCCATTGCGGATTGATAATGTACAGGTCTCAATATTCCCTGATTACACCCTGGCTGTACAGCGTAAAAGGTTTTCCTTTATGGAGGTAAAGGCCCGGGTCCGGGCAGCAGGCCTGACGTTTGCTCTACTGTTCCCAGCAAAATTGAAAATCATCTATAATCAGCGCTCCTTGTTTTTTGATACTCCTGACGGTGCATGGGATTGGATGGACAAGACCTTTCCTGATGTTCAACCTACTAGGCGGATGGATTCCTCGCAACCGAAGTCACAGCGCCCCCCTCGAAGGCGCAAGAGGGGGCTCCTTACCCAGAGTTCAGCCACTAGTCCCCCGCTTCGTCAACAGGTGATGGAGGGCAGGCGTGGGGCCATTCAAACGGCCACAACCTTCCGTACGTCTCGCCCATCCATCAGTACCAGTCCGTCCGAAGATGCTAATACGGACTCGGACTCTGACGGCAGCGTTGCGTTGTTCTCCTCTATGGGCACGCAACTTAGTAATGATCCTTTGGCGTAAACTGTTTGTATGTTATTTGATACATGACTCCGAAAGGGACTCCCAGTCCACTTCCAGTTACCGGTACAGATTGTTGTGTCATTGTTACAGTCATGCTTACTTATTCTACTTGCAGTATACAATGTTCCTAGTATGTTTGCACAACAGATAGGGATGGTTTAGAAAGTCCCCTGGCCCAGCCCGCGTGTTGGGCGTTTTTATATATAGCTCATTGTAATTGTCTGGATATTGATAGTGTTGGCGACCTTCCCCCGTAGGCGTTAGCAACTGTTAATGTAAAGTATGTTATTGTTGTTTTCACGGTTTGGTCGAACGCAGTTTGGTCGTTGGACCCAGTATTGGGATATTGTTGAGTTATTTGTATCTTTGCCGCATGGTCTGGGATTTGGGGGTGGGTATGTGGGGGGTGGTGGTTGGGGGTGGGAACCGGGGAGATCTATCAATATTTACTGATGATGTCTACTGTCAAATCTTATACTTTCATCTCATGGAATGTCCGGGGTATGGGAACTATCACTAAACGGCACAGAATAGCTGCGCAATTACACCGCCGCAAAGCTCAAATAGTATACCTCCAGGAGACTCACCTGGTTCCCTCCGAAACTATGAAACTACAAAAAAGATGGCGGGGTCAATTTTATGCGACTGCATATTCTGCCTTTTCTAGAGGGACTGCAATATGGATTCGGGCGGGGATTCCTTTCTCCCTTAGTGAGAGTAAAATTGATGACCAGGGTCGGTTTGTCCTCCTTCTTGGAGCATTGGATGGTAGACAGGTAGTGTTGGGTTCCCTTTATGCTCCGAATACAGATCAAGAGGCATTCTTAACACGGGTCTCTCGAGCACTTTCAGAATGGTCACACTTCCCATGGTTCTTGGGTGGAGATTTAAATGCGGTATTTGATGTAGATCTTGATCGATCTCATCCTCCCTTATCTAATACAGCAGCGCGATTACAGGCTGTTACCTTGACAAGATGGGCACGAGGCTGGAATTTAATAGACATATGGAGGTCCCTACATGTTAATATGCGAGAATATTCCTTTTATTCTTATCCACACAAATTACACACTCGATTGGACTACTTCCTTTGCACTCCAGATTTATCCCCTTCCGTTGCGCAGTGTGGTTATCTGGGCAAGACCTTATCTGACCATAATCCCATAGAATTATTGCTGACCTGGGGCCGTTCCCCCGCTCCTATCCCAACGTGGAGAATGCAACCTATACAATTAGAAGACCAAGTTTATCGGGCCGCTTTGGCTACGGCTATCACTACATATTTTATGGATAATGAGGGCACTGCCTCGTCCAGATCCTTTGAGTGGGAGGCCTTCAAAGTAACCATTCGCGGGGTCTCCATGGGAACCTTGGTGGGTTCGCGGAGGGAAACGATTAGGGATATAACAGACCTGGAAAGGGATCTACAGGCTCTGGAGAAAGCTGCCCAGAGGAGCAATGAGGGCGTAGAGCCGCTGCAGACCGCTAGGATTAAATACGCTGAATTACTGGAACGCTTGCGACTGATAGATTTTCATGCCTACACACTGCGTACACATTCCGAGGCGGATAGAGCAGGCACATTATTAGCACGGCTGATTAAACCTTCGACGACCCCCACTCCTATCTTGGCGATACATACAGTTCATAACACTTTGGTTACTTCTCAAGCTGCAATTAATGCTGCATTTCAGAAACACTATGCTCGCTTATATACTGCCCCCTCTTGGATATGGCCGCTACAACAACTGGTTTCCTGGCAAGGATCCAACTTCCTACTATATCGGCTTCGACCGCCGAGGACTTGGCGGCTCCGATTACTACTGCAGAGATTCGTAGGGCGATTAATGCATTAGCTCGTAATAAAATGCCGGGCTCAGACGGCCTCCCTGTGGAGTTTTATTCCACTTTTGCAGATACACTGATTCCTAGGTTACTGCAACTTTATACCTCCTCTTTCGACGAAGGTGCCCTACCTCCCACCACCAGGGAGGCATTAGTTATGTCTCCATTAAAACCTGATAAGGATCCGACTGAACTTCTGTCTTCTAGACCACTCTCGATTCTTAATACAGAATACAAGATACTTAGTAAGGTTTTGGCATCACGGCTCCTTCCGCTACTTCCCCGATTGATCCATACGGATCAATGTGGATTCATACCCCAACGCAGTACCTCACTGAATATTCGTCGGCTTCATGCCTTGCTACATGCAGCGTCGGAAACTTCACCTCTTGCCGGCTGCTTGTCGTTGGACGTCCGTCAAGCATTTGACACCCTAAGCTGGCCTTATATGCTAGCTGTATTGTCCAAATTCGGCCTGCCCCAGTCATACTGTAATTGGATCAGACTGCTTTATACTAACCCCACAGCTCGTGCTAAGACAGGCTCGAACATCTCTCCCTCCTATACTGTTTATCGGGGAACGCGCCAGGGCTGCCCCCTGTCCCCCTTGCTTTTTGTGTTGGCCCTCGAACCTCTTGCACACTATCTGCGTCAAGTTATGGTTCCTTATGGCATCCCCTTACGGGGTGTGATTCATTCGGTATCACTCTACGCCGATGATATGTTATTATATTTTCGAGATCTAAATGGAGATAAACGCACGGTAGCTACTGTTTTTTCTAGCTTTGGGGAAATATCTGGCTTATGTCTTAACGCCTCTAAATCAGTCGCCTACTCCTTTTATGATACTTATACTTCTCCCTATTTACAATTTGGTTAGATGCAATTTAGAGTGGAGCATGTTACATTTAAATATCTGGGAATCCACATATATAGATCCAATGCAGATACCATAGATGGTAACGTGGTGCGAACAATCAATTCACTAAGTTCCCAGATTACCTTCTGGAATACGTTACCATTGACAGTGGCGGGCCGCTTGGCGGTGTCTAAAATAGTTATGTTTCCCAGACTACTTTATCATTTTGTGAATCTACCGGTTATCCTCCCGGCCTGGATTTTTAAAACACTCGATACCTTGTTGTCCTCTTTAATTTGGGGGGTGGGTAGACACAGGTTAGCGTTGGCTAAGTTACAGTTACCTAGTAATGCGGGGAGACTGGGAGCACCTGATTTTAAAACATATTGTATAGTCGGACAATTACAGTGGCTGGCATATTGGTTGGCGGGCAAGAATCTATTTGAAATTGGGCAATCCCCAGACTTTTTACAACGTGGAACCCTTCAATCACTGCTATGCCCGGGTGCGACGAAACTGCGGGATCCTCCTTATCTTCTGCAAGTTGCACTACACTATTGGAAACAAGCCCATAAATTAGCAAAGCAGCCCTTTCCGTACGCCCCGAACATCCCGCTCTGTGGCTTACCTACCAGGCGCGGGGTAATATCAATGAATCTGATAAGAGGGTGGACACAGATGGGTGTAGGGACAGTTGGTGAGTTCTTCCTGGATGGCCACCTGATGCCCCACGAGGAGTTTGTACGTAATCATTCTGTGCCTGATACATTGTTTCTCACTCATGCAGCAATAGTCCACTTTATTCGGAAATATTGGTTCATAGACCAGGGGGAACCTCCAACTTTCCACTTATTGAAATCTATTCACATAATGGGGCATGGCCGACACTTGGTACGTTGGCTCTATCGGGGTTTGAGGGAGCATTTACATACCCCATTACAGTATCTCAGACAGAAATGGGACATAATACTTCTCCGTGAGTTAGAAGACAGAGAATGGGCCCTAATGTTAGAACACCCTCGGCGAGTATCCCGTAATTGCCGGTTAAAAACAATACAATTATTCATATTACACAAAGCATACCTTGCCCCGACAACAATACGAAAGATGTACCCGAATGCGTCCTCGGCTTGCCCGAGGTGTCAGGCACAAGAGGCTGATTTTATTCATATGCTATGGTCATGCCCAGTACTGAGGGGGTTTTGGTCAGACGTTATCCAGAGTCTGGTGGTACTGACGGAACGCACATCATGGGACACGATCGAGGCCAGTCTCCTGGGGCTCCCCCCCCTCCCTAAGAAGGCGAAATTGTTGCGTCGATTTACCGGATGGGCCCTGATGCTTGCCAAAAGGCTGATTACACAGCGCTGGAAATCCAACACGGCGCCCCGTGAGGGCAGATGGCACGAGGAGGTTATCAGGTGGGCGGTTGCAGAGAGGGAAGCATTACAGCGTGAAAAATATAGGGGATTACGAAAACGTCCAATATCATTAGAATGGGCACACCTGATAGAACTTTTTAAAGCAGGCATGGGGGACGAGTTAGAAGATTCGCAGGTCACAGTGTTGGAAAGCGGTACAGACGCCTGATTACTGTCTGTGAGATGATTGTGTTCCTTATTCCTTACCTTTCCCCTGCACCTCCCTCCCCTCCCCTTTCCCCCCTCTCCCTCCCTCTCCCCCTTCTCTTTCCCCCTCTTCTGCTGCCCCTCCCCATTTCCCTTTCCACTATAGTTACAGACCTGACAGTCACCAGGTATGGAAACAACTGATAAGGTGTATTGTCTATGTAGCGGCAACATTTGTTTATTGTTTAGTTTGGGTATTGTTGGGGGTGGGTTCCTTAGGTAGGGATTAATGGGTACTGCGCTTTTCGTCCATATACAGGATTCTACATTATATGCACTTAGAATATATGCTCATTTATAGTATACGATGATAACACACTTAGTATTAAATGGATCAGTATTCTACATATTGTCACTCAGTATATATATATATATGACTAATGCTATCTTGTAATAGAAAAATTGTAACCAAATGTCTAATCTTGGCTATGTATAAGTATATATCTCATCCGCAGTACTCAATAAAAAATTTCTGGGGAAATTTAAAAAAAAGAAAAAAATATAGGACATATACAGACATGCTGGAGGGCAACCTCAATATAGCGCTAAGGGCTCTACGTTCCAGCGTTGCCTTCTGGACCACCCTACCGCTGTCGGTTATTGGTAGAGCAGCCATATCCAAAATGGTGGTTCTCCCAAGACTGATCTATTATTTTACTAATTTACCAATCCTGCTGACAAATACCACCTTTAAAGTTTTAAGTACTTTGCTTATAGATCTTATATGGGGGAGCGGCAGAAGGAGAATTAGCCTCCGAAAGCTACAATTGGGCACAGCTAGAGGGGGCTTGGGGGTGCCAGATCTTAAAGCATACTACTATGCATGCCAATTACAGTGGCTTTCCTACTGGACAGCGGGTCGTAATTTACAAGAAATAGCATTTACAATACATGACGTGGATTGGGGGGCCCTACATACCCTATTATTGCCTCGCTGTAAAATCCCCCAAAACCTCCCACCGCTGCTGCACACAGCACTGCAGTGCTGGAAAGTGGCGCTGCAATATACTCGCTTGCATCCAGCGTACGCCGGAAATATCCCCCTATTGGGGATACCGCTGACAGTTGGAAGAATAACAAAGCGCAATATTGCACCTTGGTTAGAGGAAGGGATTAGTACAGTGACTGATTTGTTTAACGATGGGACGCTAATGGACCATGACAATTTCGTGAGGGAAACCGGGGCGCCTGCCCAATTATACCTGCTGCACGCGGCATTACTACAATATGTTAAAACACAATGGGCTCCGCACCGACAGGAACCCCCCACGCATGAATTAGTTAAGGCGTTATACTATATGGGGAGAGGCAGACACTTAATCAAGTGGTTCTATGTAGGGATACGCGCACATGCGGAGATTGACCTCACCACACTGCGCACTACTTGGGCAGAGGACATAGGGCGGGCACTGGAAGACCAGGAATGGGGCAAAATAATAGAACATCCTAAAAAGGTATCTAGAAATGCGAAATTCAAATTCATACAGACCATGTTGCTCCACAGAGCCTATCTTACCCCACACAGACTAGACCAAATGTTCCCGCAGACACAACACCACTGCCCACGCTGCCAGTTGGAGGGGGCCGGGCTGGTACACATGACATGGACGTGCCCACATCTACGGAGGTTCTGGGACAATGTAAGGCAACATATACGGGCGGTTACACAACGAGAGATAGGAGACACTGTGGAGGAATGCATACTGGGTCTACAAAAGAACTCATCCAAACACAAAGTACATTACAAATTTGTGAACCTGGCGCTTATTCTAGCAAAACGAGCCATCACTATGCGATGGAAATCCAAAAAACCGCCCACGGAGTATGCTTGGCACAGTGAACTAACCCGATGGGGTAGTGCAGAAAGCGCAGCGATCAGACTGGAAGAAGCCAAAGGACTGCGAAAACTCCCAATAGCTCTAGAATGGGACACTATGCTAGAAACTCTTAAAACACTAGACCTAGACACAAACAGTACCCGGAGTAACTCGAAAATGTAATAAGAGAAGGGCCTAGCCTGCACGACCCGAATGTGTATGTGGGGAAGGATAGAGCTGACTCGTACAATGGTGTTTTTTCCCACTAATGTAGGGTGAGTGATGTGTATAGCTGCTCGGAGCCGAGAAAAGACATTGTAAGCACACAGATGCTCTTTACCTGTATAGGACTAGAGGGAGGGGGGGGGTGTTTAAGGGGGTTTTGGTTAATTTCAATGTACTCTAAGGCGAGAGGTGCTACGTTCCATTCATGTGGATATATGACAGTGCACGCATTGCTTGGACGACACAGAGTCTCCTTACCGCATAGTTGGGTTATTGATATGGTAAGCCAAGAGTATACGGCTATGGTGTATTGACTTATCCCATTTGTGGAACAGGTTACCAGAATTCTCTGTTTATGTGACGTATACTACGTATCTAAATGCTGTACCTACTTGTAAAGAAAAACCTAATAAAATTTGTTTAAAAAAAAAGCAGGTGCTACTTTAGCAAACTGTATCTTTTCCATATAGAATGAGTTACCGCTGATTACTCCAGCATGGTTACGACTTAGAGATCTATTTTCATTCTTTCACTACATTTTTGTGTGATATTTATTTATGCCAACATTGTAACTTAACACCCCCCTCCCCTCCAGTGTATGTCTATTCTGCGTCTTTGTGTTTAGGTTATTTCTGGTCTCATCCATCTTTGAGTTATCATAAAACTTGTGTTATGTCATGCCTGTATTAGTCTCCGCCACTGTTTACTAACTGGGTGAGATTTTCAGATCAGCGATCATTGCCGTCCATGCCCTGATGTTGTCTTCTAATTTATCATCTCTTCGGACTTGTTTCATCCTAATTTTCTCTGCTGTTGCCCATTCGTTTACATCCCTCAACCACATTTCGCAGTTCGTGGATAGCGGACTCATCCATGTGATTGCAATTTGTCATTTTGCCAAAATTAATCCCAGGAGCACAAATTTCCTGCTAAGCTTCCTATTTTTGAGGGGGGTAGTAAACCTAATAATACTGTACGTACCTCCCTGGGGACCTCCCAACCTGTGGCCTCCCGTATTTTTTGTAGGATTCCTGACCAATATGAGGTAAAGATGGGGACGTCCACACCATATGTAGGAATTCAGCCTCCGCTTCCCTACATCGGGGACATTCGCTTGACCGGTCTGGGTATATTTTGCTCAGCACCTTAGGGGTGAGGTAGGCCTGGTGTACAAAATTATATTGGATCAGCTTGAATCGAGCGTTGGAGCTCACTGATTTGACCCCTTCATGAATCCTGCCCCATTCGTGCATTGGCATGGGGTCTCCCACCTCCTATTCCATCTCAATTGTATGGGGAGTGTTTTACTTGGGACGTCATCGCGTATCGCACGGTATAGGTGGGTAATCGGGTGTCGACCTTGAGCCATATATAGCATTACTTGTAATGTTTTAGTTAAGGGGGGCTCCTCAGGGAAGGACGACCGGAGTTCTCTAGCCACCCGGGATATCTTCACGTTTTGCAAAAATTGACACCCCCCCCACCCACCCAAGTCAAAGGAGGCCTCCGCATTCTCTCTAGTCATGAACTGGCCATAATTGTATTGGTCCCCCATAGTTAAGCAACCCTCCTCTTTCCATTTTCGTACTGACATTAAGTCAGCTATCTTAGCAAACGGTTGTATCACCCACAAAAACATGTCCGGGGCATAAGGTGCATGTCTCACCACTTTTCGTATTGTGTTCTCCCACACTTCGGCTACATGCTGGATTATGTAAGGACCATCTTTAGGGACCCCTCTGCCGAGCATCAGAAGTTCCAGCAATGCCTCCCCCCATGTGTCCCCGCAAACTGACTTTTCTCCCAGTTATCCTGATCATCGAGCCAGTGGATTGCATGTTGTTACTGAGCAGCCATATAGTAATATTCCATAAACGGGACCTCTACCCCGCCTTGCTGCCAGGGTCTTTGTAATGTTGATAGGCAGATACATTTGCGTTTGGGGCCCCACAGCAGGTCAGTCAATAGGCTATTTAGTGTCTTGAAATAACCTGCAGGGATTTTATATATGGAATGCTGTAGCGCATAGAGGCATTTTGACACAATGAACATCTTAGTCATAGCGACCTTGCCCATAAGGGATAAGGACAGTTCCCTCCAAAAGCGTATGGAGCCCCTCCACGACCCTCCCTGTATTAAGTTCCAGAAACCTCTCGGAGCCATGTGCCAGCCTAACCCCCAAGTATCTGGGAGCCGTGGACGTCCAGGGCAGCCCCACCCTGGGAAGCTGGGTGCTTGATTGGGTCGCCAGACTCCCAAGTGGGAGCAGTTTAGACTTCTCCTGGTTTGTTCGGAGACCTGACACGGCACCGAACTCCCTCAGTACCTCTAGGAGGACAGATATGGACTGAGTTAGTTGCCGGAGATATACCCAGCGTATCATCGGCATAGAGGGAAACCACATCGTTGGTGTTGCCCAAAGGTATGCCCTAGTCTCTCATCCGATCCCTGAGGGCCGCTGCCAGTGGTTCCATTGCCATTGCGAATATGAGGGGCGACAGGGGACTTCCCTGTCTGGTTCCCCTTTCAAGTGGGAATGCCTCCGAAACTCTACTCCCAGCCCTAATCCTGGCTCGGGGAGCCGTATACAACAATTGTCCATTTAAGAAAGGTCTGACCCACCCCCATTCGTTGTAATACCGCCCATGCATAAGGCCAGGCCACTGAGTTGAAAGCTTGTTCTATGTCTAGGAGGGCTAAGGCATAGTCCTCCTCCGCCAGGCAAGGGGCATGCCACACCTGTGCCAGACGCCGTAAATTGTTGGTGGTGCTACGCTGTGATATAAAACCCACTTGATCTGAATGAATCAGATGGGCCTAGGGTGACCAACCGTCCGTAAATTTTACGGACCGTCCGTAATTTGGACCTCATGTCCGTTGTCCGTGAGGATCCCTTTTACGGATGCCTTTTGTCCGTAATTTTTGCATGAAGCCTCAGCACACTAATGGGGCCGCCTCGCACTCTTCCTGGGAGCACAAGAGCAGCCCCACCCTCCCATTGTCATTCTGTATGCGGCTGATTGCCACTTACAGAATGACAATGGGCCAGTTTGGACTGTTACTGCATGTGGTGGGCCTCCTCCTGCCACGGTCTAGGGCAGCGCATTCTGTCAGATGGAAGGAATGTGCAAAAACACCAATGCTGCTACGTGAGAATCCAGTTCATTCAAAGAAGCTGGTGAAACAAGTTAAAAAGAAGGGGCTAGAGTTCTTTCAGTCTCATCATTTTAGAAAAGTGCATTTTTAATATTATGTTCAACGAAGCCATGGTTGCTGCATTTTTATTTTATGCAACTAACAACCATTGACAAAGCCAATAGTACTGGCTTGTTGTAGGTGTAACATTACTTGTTGTGTTACATATCTGGATGCAATGACAGAAGAGGCAAAATACCAGTCCGGCGGCACACTATGCTAAGCACAGATTTTTAGCTTAGTTGTTTTAAGCCACGCCCTTAATTACATCAAACACCCCCTTTGGAGAGACCCCCCCTTTTTTTCATCCCGCTTAAAGCCCTCGAAACAACACCATGTCACAGTCACCTCATGGCACGGCACTGTGCATCATGCATGACTTCCACTTTTTCAGACTGCCTATGTGCAGGGGCATAGTGAACCCTACCCCCACCCCACCCCTTGCTTTAGGAACTACAGCAAGGGTGAAATTCTTGATGGGCCTCTTCTGTATGCAACTCTGCAGACAAAGGCTCAGCTCATAATTAATATGAAAAGGTGGGCGAGTGAGTGAGTGAAGGGTTGGGTGGATGGCTGGATGGATTAGTGAAAGGGTGAATGGATTAATGAAAGGGTGAATGGATGGATAATGAGCGAAAGGACGGATGGATGAGTGAAAGGGTGGATGATGGGCGAGTGAATGGGTGGATGGATGAGTGAAAGGATGGATGAGTGATAGGGTCAATGGATGGATTCATGAGTGGATGAGTAGAAGGATGGGTGGATGGGTGGAAGGAAGGATGGCTAAGTGAAAGGGTCAATGGAGAGAGAAAGGGAGGATGGATGGATGACTGAAAAGGTGAATGGGTGGAAGGGTGAGTGACTGGGTTGATGGATGAGTAAGTGAAAGGATGGCTGGATGGGTGAAAGGGTAAATGGCTGGATGGATTGGATGGATGGGTGGAAGAGTGGATGGATGAGTGTACGGATGGATTGGGTGAAAAGGTGGATGGATGGATGAGTGAAAGTGTGGATGGAGGGATGGATGAGTGAAAGTGTGGATGGAAGGATACATGATGGATAGGTTTGCAAATGGATGAATATGTTTGGATATAGATGGGATTACTTATATACTTCTGTGCGACCTCCTCTAATGTGTCTGTAAAACGTACCTTTTGTCCCGAAGTTTTGTCCTGAATTTTGACCTCCTGTACTGAATTTTTGTCCTGAATTTTGACCCTTTGTCCTGAATTTTTACTCACCGTCCTGAATTTGCACCCATGCCAGTTGGTCACCCTAGATGGGCCATATAAGGAAGTAGTCTACTCGCCAGGATACAACTTAATAATTTCACATTTAAATTTAAGAGCGAGATAGGCCTATATGAGTTGGGCAACTGGGGATCCCCATCTTGTTTTGGGATCATTATTACTAACACCTCCCTCATGGAAGTCGGTAAAATCTGTACTTGTAACGCTTCATTATAAACCTCCAGCAACCGGTCGATGAGTATCTGTGCATAGTGTTGATTAAATTCAGCGGGGAAGCCGTCACTTCCCGGGGATTTACCAGTTTCAAACTTTTGATAGCCGTCATTAACTCCGCTTTCGTAATCGGGGCCCCTAGCACCTCCTCAGCCGCCTGGTCCAAACGGGGTAACTCTAATGAGGCTAAAAACTCGGTCATGGCCTCCCGAGGAGCTACAGGTCAGTTCCTGTACACATTAGCTAAGTGTTTGGCTAGTATGTCAAGGATCGCGCCTTGGTTTTGTTCCAACTCCCCGTTGCTACCCTGAATCTGTATTCTCGGTGTCGTGGTCGATTCCCTCTTTAATAACCTGGCTAACATGGCCCCAGATCTATCCCCCTCTCGGTGTGGGCGCTGCCTATATACAGTATAGTCATACTTTTCTAAACGCTTCCATGATTCCAGTAGGTCCGAGCGAGCTACGGACCATTCTCCTATTTTTTGTGGGGACATGTGTATCTCTGACTCGAGTCTGGCCAACCTACGCTCCTGGGTGCTTATATCCTGTTCCAATTGTTGCCTCACCCCATATGTTTTTTTTCTTTCTTTTTAGAGTTTTATATAGCGCGAACTAGACCCGAGACATCGGGTATCAGAGCGCTTTACATGAGCACCAGTTTCGTTACAGATGAACACATTCATTTTTGTTAGGCACGGGGAGATTAAGTGATTTGCCCAGAATCACAGGATGTTGAGCGTCGTTGCCGAGACTCAAACCCGGTTCCTCCGCTTTGAGGTCGACCGCTCTAGCCGCAAGGCTACATCCTCTCCCTAATAGGTCGTGTGCATACAGATCCCCCTAAGGACCACCTTCATGGCGTCCCACTCATACGCCCTCCTCAAGGCCGTTCCCCAATTTTCCTCACAGTATCGAACCAACGCTGTCGATACCACCTCTGCAAAAGGGAGATCCGACGAAGCCTCTGCCCTAAGAAGCCACATAGGTATTGCGGACAGAGGTCTTTGACCCTCAAAACTGAGCATAACAGGCGGATGGTCAGAGAGATATTGCGACTGATAAGTTATACCTTTTACTGCCGGGGTGAGTTCGTATGGGATAAAGCAATAGTCTAGAAGGCTAAACGTGTTAGTTGCCGGTGTGTGGCATGAGAATGTTCGCTGTCCAGGGTATTGCATTCTCCATATATCCGTAAGCAGCATGTCCTGCAAGATATCTTTCAATGTCTCAGTCATGTGAGGTTTTGTGTGTGTGTGTGTTGGGGGGGTGGGGGAGGGTGGTGGGGGGGGACGGAACACGGTCCAATAAGCCGTCTAGGGCACAGTTAAAATCTCCCACCAATATCACTGCCACCCCTAAGTACGGCGTCACTGCCGCCGTGGGGGAGGGGAAGAAGTTGGGGTAGTCTACATTGGGGGCTTATACATTTATAATACACATGTTCGAAGGCATATGAGCTGTAGATCATATGCTTTTGCATAGATCGCCATCTAGTGTTGGGTCCAGATGTTTGCACTTTGTTTTTCTTCGAAGAAGTCTTTCCAGTCACGAGGTAGGTGACTCCTCCCTTAGGTGATAGTGCGCATGGGCATCGACTCCATTGTTGTTAGACTGTTTTTTTTCCGCCATAGGGTTCGGATGTGAATTGTTGCGCTCCGGTTCGGCACCTTTCTTCGGGCCCCCTTCGACGCGCAATCCACTACCCTCGACGGTATTGTTAATCAACCGCGTTTCCCCTTCTCCGCATATCGTTTACTCTCGAAAACCTTTGATCGGAACATTCGTGGAAGGCTGTTGGACATACCCGCGCCGGGATCGGTCGCAGCTGATGGAACGGACTCCATTCAAGTTATGTCCAAGGTGTCGCGCTAAGTTCCCGCGCACCGATTTGCACGAAGTGTGCAACCTTTGCCTATCCCCGGAACACGACGAGAAAGACTGTGACGCGTGCCAGTCGTTTCGGTCGAAGAAAACCCTACGTGATCGTCGGGCTCGACGTCACGAAATGTACCAACAAAGCGGCCCTGCGCCAGACCTCCTCGCAGAAGAGTCTGACCAAGACGAATCGCAAGCGCAGGAAGCCGAGATGGAGGAGGAGCACGTCTCCGTATCCGACGCTGACTCCGATGCCAAAGACCTGACCCCGGCACAACGGACCGTGAGTAAAGAGCCTTCGTTCCCCTATCATCTCCTTTACAAGAAAAAGGCTCCGGTCCCTCCTCTGCCTCCGGGCCAAGGTCGGCACCGAGAGAAAGTTTCGAGCACCCCGCTTGCAGGCTCGGCGCCGAAGCACAAACAACAACCTTCCGTTTCGGGCTCGACCCGTCCCCACGCCGGTGCCCACCGGAAACCTTCGACGTTGAAACTGAAACACCTTCTGGTCTCCGTTCCGCCGTTGCGGTTTAAGAGTTCTGTCGTGTGATCAGATGGTAACCAAGTAGTCCAACAAATGCAAGTTTGTATCCCACCGCTGATCCACCAATGTAAGAAACTGGCTCTATATATACTGCACCAAAGTGAGGTACAGTGTGTATAGAGTCCAAGGGTCTCCAGAGGTTTGGCAGAGGTTAAAGTTAGATAGAACCTTACTCTCTAAAGTGGTAGCTTGGTCGAGCAGTAAGGCAGTATCAGAGGTCAGTGTAAAGCATTTGATGTACACACTCAGTCAGCAAATGAAACCACACACTCAAGAACTGAACTCTAGGCCAATTGTTTTGTATAAAAAATATACTGTTGTTTTTATTTTAAAACCACAGGTTTGCATAAAAATACTTTCTCAAAATAAGATGCGGTTTGTTGAATACTTTCAATGAACAATAGACTTTAAATGCAATATGGCACAGGGGTTGCAATAGGCAACACAATACTTGGTATACTATAACATTGAGCTCAATGGGATGTTTAAGTAAACTGTAATAGAATTACTTTACAAACGTTTTTCTTACTCAGGGCTGGATCCTGGATTCAGCCCTGGTGCATTTCCTGTAAACAGTTGAAAGAAATCGTTTTTGTTACACAGGCGATTTTTAAGGAATATTTGTATGTTGCAAAAATCAACACTTAGAAGAATTTCTGTCAAAAACCAGGCAATGTTATCCTATGGAGAAAAATCAAGTTACTGGAAAATCACAGTTGTAATAATTTTTTCTAGTCAGTGCTGGGTACCTAAATCCAGCACTGGGATCTCTCCTGAGAACAGGTGAGTAATTTCGTTTTTGATAATCGGACGATTTTTAGTGAATATTTCAAAGTTCCAAAACTCGACACTTAGAAGAATTTCCAAGTGAAAACCAGTCAATGTTACCCTATGGAGAAAATGCAAGTTATCGGCTTTCAGGTAAGTACTCGGCTGGCAGAGTTAAGGTTCTGGGGCAAGACTCAGGGGTCTCCCAGGTTCAGGTGTGTACTCTTGTTACACCCTCAGCGGCACAGGGGCGGCCGGGTGCAGAGAGAGTAGGCCCAACGTTAGCCTATGGCGGGCGGGGGGGGCCTTTGGTTGGTGGCTGCTGGCAGGCAGGCCACTCGGCTGTGGGAGCAAAGCTCCTGGTCACTTACTCAGGGCAAGTGGGGAAGTCGAACAGGGTAGTTGGTGCACCCTCAGCGGCACTGGGGCGGCCGGGTGGAGTGTGCTTTTGGGCCGTCGGGCACCCAATGGATTTCAATGGGAAAGCTGCAAGACGAACAAAGGCTGCAAACTCGGGGACGGTGATTCTTCAGGTGCGACCACCACTTCGAGAGGTAAGTTGGGATGCTGTAGGAGGGGTAGACACCCAGGAGTTGGGCACAGGGGGCTGTGGGGCGCCGGGTGCAGGGGTGTCTTTAGGCGTCGGGAAATCTTACCCTCTGCTGGTCGCGGTTGGAGGGGTCCCTGGTATTGAGGCTGCAGGCGTCCCTGGTATTGAGGCTGCAGGCGTCGTCAGGAGCGTCGAGGTGAGTCCTTGGGTGCTGGATTCTTGGTCACAGTCGCCGGGGGGACGTCCTCGTGGTCTTTGTCCACTTTGGCTCGGGTCGGGCTCGGCGGGTGCAGAGTGGGCAGGATCCGTGGTCTCAGGCCAGGGCCTGGGGTTGCAGATGTTTGAGCAGAACCACTGCTCGTGGGAGTCCCAGTCTTTAGTTGAGCAAGGCAGTCAGGTCCTCCGGGGTTTTCGAGGTTGCTGACCACTGAAGAGGCCGGGGTTTAGCAGGAGCAGGTTCGAGGTTCGACAGGCCGGTAGGGCTGGGGCCAAGCCAGTTGGTGTCGTCCTCTTGTTAGCAGCTGCACGGCTGGTCTTCTTTCTTCTTGTTCTTCTTCTTGTTTCGGAATCGGGATCTGAGGAAGGAAGGTTCAGGGTGCCCCTAAATACTGAATTTAGGGGCGTTACAGGTAGGTAAAGGGCAGGGACCAATGGGTCCCTTCCCTGGGGTGGAGTACACCCCCTACTCTGCCACTCTCCAGGGGGAGGGGGCAGGAGCCTGTCCCTGGTTGGCTGGGTCCCCCCATCCTCAAGATGGCGGGGACTCGAGGTTGTGCTTCACCTCGCCTCCCCACCCTAGGGGTGGAGTTGGCAGAGGTGGGCACACCTCTCTTCCTCACTTTGTTTTTCCCGCCGGGTCTCCCGCCCAAAGGGGATGGAACCAGTGGGGACCAGTTGCTGAGTACAGCAAGTGGTCTGGAGAGGCTCACAAGGCGGTATGCCTTTGAAGCTTCTCCTTCATGAACCCTGCCCATCCTGGGGGAGGAGGCTTGGCACCTCGTCCCAGGATGTGCATTGTTTCAGGCCCCGAGAGCAGCAAACTCTCGACCCAGGGGTCCAGAAACATGTCTGGGGGTGGCAGCCTCGGCAGCCACTCAGTCAGGTCACTGGGAGTTGGTCGAGTTTCAGGGGGCATCTCTAAGATGCCCTCTGTTGTGCATTTTACATTAAATCCCACACTGGCATCAGTGTGGGTTTAATGTGCTGAAAGTTTGATACCAAACTTCCCAGTCTTCAGTGTAGCCATTATGGGGCTGTGGAGTTCGTAATGACGACCTCCCAGCACCATATACTCTTAATGGCAGCACTGCACTTACAGTGCCCAGGAATGGACCTGGGTACTGTAGGGGCACAGGGCTCATGCACCTGTACCCTCACCACTGGCATAGGGCACCCAGCTAGAGGGGTGACTTAGGTATGCCAGGGCAGTGGTTTGTGGGCATGGCACACAGGGATGTGTGCCATGTCGACTCTTCACTTTGTTCTGCACCAAGACACACAGCCTGCAAAGGCAGTGTGTGTGTGTCAGGGTACAGGGCCTCTAAGGGTGGCACAATAAGTGCTGCAGCCCTTGGAGGCCTTCTCTGGTCACAGTGCCCTGGGTACCAGTGGTACCATTTACCAGGGGCCTACTTTTGGCCAGAGATGCCAATTGGGTTTAGGCTTCAATGCAGTTTAAGGGAAGGAACACAGGCCCTGGGTACCTGATTGGCAGGAGCCCAGGGCACACTCGGTCAAAGCACATCAGCAATTCAGCAAAAAGTGGGGGCATACCATGCAAGAAAGAGGGCACTTTCTCACACCTTCTGGTCTCCGTTCCGCCGTTGCAAAAAGCTAAATCTTCGGAGCCGAAACTCTCGACGCCGAGACCGACGTCTAAAGAAGGTACAGCGACTAAAGAGTTTTGGACCGAAAATCCACCGGATCCGAAACAAAAAGAAATCGCAATCCACCCGGAAACTGGACACATTCATGCCAAACTTCCGGAAAAGAGGAAAATGGGCTTATCAGAGGACTACCACATTCCTTTGAAAAAGAAAAATGTGGCTATTGACTCTTCTTCTCTTTACATTTCTGAAGACCCTCTTCTTTCACCTGCACATTCCCCTACACCACCATCACCTGACCCCCAAGATACAGGAGATGATGATGATTTAGATGCCTATGCACCACAAGATGTCCTACTGGATCCTGATCCATGGGATCATTAGGATGTCCCTCAACTTGATAATGACCCTGATTTGTATCCATCTAGACCTTCCCCACCAGATGATAATATTGGGTACATTTAGCTCATTAATAGGGCTGCACAATACCATGGGGTAGAGCTCCATAAAGAGAGTCTAGAAGAGGACTTTATATTAGAGACCCTTGGTTCATCTCACAGGGCTACACAAACCGTACCAGTGTTAAAGGCCCTGCTTAAACATACTGACGATATCTTTCAAGATCCTGTCAAAGCTAGGATCATCACTCCCAGGGTAGAGAAGAAATACCGGGCTGCACCTAATGACCCAGTCTACATCAAAGGACAGTTACCTTTAGACTCTTTGGTCGTTTCTAATGCTCGTAAGAGGGCTAACTCCCAAACCACAGGGGAGGTCCCCCTCCGGATAAAGAGTCCAAATTATTGGATGCTTCCGGTAAACGGATAGCATCACAAGCGGCTAATAATTGGCACATTGCCAATGCCCAGGCATTACTGGCAATATATGATGGGGCTCATTATGATGAACTCCTGAAGCTCATTGAGTTCCTTCCTGACGAGCATAAAGCTAAAGCCAGCGACCTTATTCAAGAGGGTAAATTAATAACCAATACCTCTATCAGATGTGCCTTAATCAGGCAGATAATGCGGCGCGGGCAATCAACACTAGCGTACTGCTACGTAGGCATGCTTGGTTAAGGATTTCTGGGTTCAAACCTGAGGTGCAAGCCTCTATCCTTAATCAACCTTTTGATGTGCAACATCTCTTTGGCCCAGCTTTTGATGCATCTTTGGAAAAAATTAAAAAAGACACAGAGGTTGCTAAGTCCATGGGGGCCTTGCAAGCACCTTCCAACAGAGGTTCCTTTCGTCGCTCATTCTACAGGGGCGGATCCAAAAACATTTCTACGGACAATGCCTCCTCCTCTTCCAAGGGCAACATTCAGTCGGCCTCTTCAAGAGGTTATTTTCAAGGAGGATTTAGAGGAAATAACGGCAGGGGAAGAGGCAGAGGTAATTCTACAAGCACCTCCCCCGCCAACAACAACAAACAATGACTTATTTCCCATACCCCCGATCATTCCACTCCTGTCGGGGGACGTCTCTCAGAATTTCTACCCATTTGGACTACGATTACATCCGACAAATGGGTTCTACAAATTATCCAATCTGGTTATTGCCTGGAACTTACAAGCACTCCACCCAATATTCCTCCAAGGTCACACCTCATGTCACAAGAACATCTTACGCTTCTAAAGCAAGAAGTTTTTTCGTTATTGCAAAGAGGTGCAATAGAACCAGTCCCTTTACAATATCAAGGAACAGGAGTGTACTCCCTATACTTCCATATTCCCAAAAAGGACAACTCTCTCAGACCCATATTGGACCTCAGAGAACTCAATCTGTACATTCAGTCGGACCATTTTCACATGGTAACACTCCAGCAAGTGCTTCCTCTCCTTCAGCAAGGTGACTTTCTATCCACTCGGGATCTAAAGGGCGCTTATTTCCATATACCAATACACCCTGCCCACCGCAAATACCTCCGGTTTGTGGTAGCAGGCCAACATTATCAATTCAAGGTCCTACCCTTCGGAGTCACAACTGCTCCAAGGGTTTTCACAAAATGCTTAGCAGTAGTCGCAGCCCACCTGAGAAGACAACAGGTTCACGTCTTCCCCTACTTAGACGACTGGCTTATAAAGGCCAGTTCACACAACAGTTGCCTGCGACACACAGAGAAAACTGTGCAACTCCTTCACCAACTAGGGTTCACAATAAACCAGGCCAAATCCCATCTCCAACCCTCAGTGTCTCAAGACTATCTAGGAGCTACCATAGACACACACAAAGCTGTAGCATATCCAACTCCAGCCAGACTCAGGACGTTTCAGAAAGTACTGTCTCAGTTTCAGCCTCAACACTCCTTACCAGCTCGAGTGTTCATGCAATTACTAGGAATGATGGCGTCTTGCATTTTCATAGTTCCCTACGCAAGACCTCGGATGCGTCCCCTGCAGGAATGCTTAGCATGTCAGTGGAACCAGACTCAGTTATCAGATCTAGTGTTGGTAGACGGCCGCACTCATCGCTCTCTGCAGTGGTGGAACACACAAAACCTGTTAAAAGGGCGGCCCTTCAGCGACCCGGTTCCACAGACAGTACTGACAACAGACGCATCACTAACAGGTTGGGGAGCACATCTCCAAAACCACACAATTCAAGGCATATGGAGCCCCCAACAGAAACCGCTTCACATCAATCACCTAGAGCTCCTAGCGATTTTTCTGGCTCTCAAAGCGTTTCAAGTTCAGTTAGTACGCAAAACCGTACTAATTCGGACAGCCATGTACTACATTCAAAAACAGGGGGGGGGACACACTCCCTCCAACTGTCCCAGCTAGCACAGGAAATCTGGAGGTGGGCCATTAACACAAAATCTATCGCCTGGCAGAACACCTCCCAGGAGTGGACAATCAGATGGCAGATCTGTTAAGTCGACAGACACAACAGACCAACGAATGGGAACTACATCCTCAAGTCCTCCTCCCATTCTTCCAGATGTGGGGCTTCCCAAACATAGACCTGTTCACCACGCATCTAAACGCAAAATGCCGAAACTTCGCGTCCAGGTATCCACACCCATTGTCCAAAGGCAATGCACTATGGATGAATTGGTCCGGGATATTTGCTTTCGCTTTTCCGCCTCTCCCACTCATTCCATTAGTGGTTCGGAAACTCAAACAAACGTCCCTGACGCTAATCCTGGTTGCTCCCACATGGGCACGTCAACCATGGTTCACAACCCTATTGGAACTCTCAGTAGTTCCTCATAAAAAACGACGTCTTTCTCCCAGTCTCCTCACCTAGAGCCATGGCGAGGTAAGACACCCAGATCCCAGTCAACTCAATCTAGCGATCTGGCACCTGAAGTCCTAGAGTTTGGCTATCTAAATCTACCGCCAGACACTATGAATATCATCAAGGAAGCTAGGCGTCCTACCACAAGAGCCTGCTATGCAGCCAAGTGGAAGCGGTTTGTGATTTACTGTAACAACAACCACATCAACCCGCTTGATGCTTCGGTACTAAAACATTATATGCTATTTGTTACATCTACAACGTTCCAACTTAGCATACACATCTATCCACTTACATCTTGCTGCAATAGCTGCGTACCTCCAAAATAGGCAGCATCTGTCTCTTTTTCGAGTACCTGCCATTAAAGCATTTATGGAGGGACTCAAAAGAGTTATTCCAACGAGACGTCCACCTGCCCCACTGTGGAATCTCAATATTGTTCTCACCAGACTAATGGGTCCACCTTTTGAACCATTGCTCCGAAAGGAGAGCGAGCACAAGTAGCACTGTGCATTCAAGCCAGCAGGTCAATACGCCCGCCGGCACCCCGAGGAAGTCCGTAATTAAGGACTCAAAGGTACTTTATGACCTTTATCTAATTAGGTGAGCCAAGGTCGCACTCACCCATGCTGTGACAACTCGCAGCCTCCACATTTCAAGGTCCTGCAGAAGGCCCCCCGACCCGTGAGGGCAATTTTATGGTGCTGACACATGTCGACCGTTCACATGGACAATTCAGTGCATTAGACGAATAATTTGTCTTCCCACGCACAACACTGTTTTTAATTGCCTCCATTCCGAACTGAATAAAGGTACAGTTCAGGTAATGCAAGGTTTTCCTTTTTTAACTCACCTCACTTGAGCACTTCCACGTTTTCATCACTGATTACTACTGTAATAACCAGTGGTTTTTCCTCCTGGTGGAGGAAAGCATATGAGAAAAGAAACCCAATGATGATGCTGGAACGTTTTTAACAAGGCGGAGAACCAAGATATACCGCCTCACGGCCTGTGTGGGTTTTTATTGAAAGACGGCAAGTACATTGAACCCTGGTTAATCAGGTACAAGTGATCCATTCCTCTTTTGATATTTTTTTATCTAAATCTACCGCCAGACTGTATGAATATCATCAAGGAAGGTAGGCGTCCTACCACAAGAGCCTGCTATGCAGCCAAGTGGAAGCGGTTTGTGATTTACTGTAACAACAACCACATCGACCCGCTTGATGCTTCGGTACAAAACATTATATGCTATTTGTTACATCTACAACGTTCCAACTTAGCATACACATCTATCCGCTTACATCTTGCTGCAATAGCTGCGTACCTCCAAAATAGGCAGCATCTGTCTCTTTTTCGAGTACCTGCCATTAAAGCATTTATGGAGGGACTCAAAAGAGTTATTCCAACGAGACGTCCACCTGCCCCACTGTGGAATCTCAATATTGTTCTCACCAGACTAATGGGTCCACCCTTTGAACCATTGCACAGATGTGAACTACAATTTCTTACATGGAAAGTGGCTTTTCCAGTTGCTATCACATCACTCCGAAGAGTCAGTGAGATCCAGGCATTAACCATAGAAGAACCTTTTTTTGCAAATGCACCAAAACAAAGTAGTTCTTCGGACCAACCCTAAATTCCTTCCTAAAGTCATTTCTGCCTTTCACATTAATCAATCGGTTGAGTTACCTGTTTTCTTCCCTCAACCAGATTCAGTGGCAGAACGTGCTCTGCACACACTAGATGGCAAACAAGCATTGCTGTATTACATTGAAAGGGCAAAACCTTTCCGTAACACCAATCAACTTTTTGTAGCCTTTGCTCCACCACACAAGGGCAATGCCATATCGAAATCAGGTATTGCAAGGTGGATTGTTAAGTGTATTCAGATATGCTATGCAAAGGCTAAACTAACATTACCAGTTCCCCTTAGAGCACACTCTACACGTAAACTGGGGGCTTCTATGGCATTCCTAGGGAATATACCGATAGACGACATATGCAAATCTGCAACATGGTCTACCCCTCACACATTCACTAAACATTACTCGGTGGATGTGTTAGCAGCACAACAAGCTAGAGTAGGCCAGGCAGTTTTACGTACACTATTTCAGACTACTGCACAGCTACAGGTTATCCACCGCTTTGGGAGATAACTGCTGTATAGTCTATGCAAAAACATATGATCTACAGCTCATATGCCTCGAACGGAAAATGCTGCTTACCAGTATGCATCTGTTCTCGGCATGTAGAGCTGTAGAATCATATGCGCCCACCCGCCTCCCCGGGTACCTACACCTGTTGCAGTTACATCTTACTTAAATACATACATTCATTTACATCTCCTTCTAACTACTCTTACTGGCTCCATTATCACCCTCTGCGGGAAAACAATCTAACAATGGAATCGATGCCCATGCGCACTATCACCTAAGGGAGGAGTCACCTACTTCGTGACTGGAAAGACTTCTTCGAAACAAAACAAAGTGCAAACATCCGGACCCAACACTAGATGGCGATCTATGCAAAAGCATATGATTCTACAGCTCTACATGCCGAGAACAGATGCATACTGGTAAGTAGCATTTTCCTTCCCTCCCTTCCAACGTACCATGCAGGATCACATACCGCCCCTCCGAGTCCACATTGTGGTGTAAATGTCGAAGGGGACACCGGGTGCCACCCAGATAAGTGCAAAGCCTGAATATGAAGTGGCAAACATCTGTCCCTTCCATCTGCGTCTAATGCATGGTATTGAGTCCCCCCACACATGTTTCCTGTAAGCATGCGATTGAGACCTTATATCGTTTTAAGTATGCAAATACCCGTCTACGCTTCTCGAATGCTGCCTCTCCCCGGACATTTCACGTGAGAATTTTCAAGGGATTTGACGCCACCCCGATCATTCTATAATTTGTGTTCTCCCCCTCCATCCACCAACCGCCTTTCTTGGCATCCCCTCAGCCACTTGCACTTCAGATGTGTGTATGACATTGAGACCAGTCACATTCATGAAAGACATCCACCCGACCCCAACTTATAGAACAGACTGAACTCCCCAGGGGGAGGGGGGGTCCCCCTGGGCAGCATTGTTGGTCCCGCCTCCACCTCTGCCCCCCATAACCCAACCAATTAACCAATTACAAACAGTAAATAACTATTGCACCAATGTCCAATTTTCCAATATTAATAAGTTCATTCTAAGTCCGGTGCTTCTTAAGTTGGTACCCCCACAATATCAACAAACAAGCGGCCGAGCAATCAGCAAGATGCGAGGACAGGCCTCTAGCTCCCAGCTCGTGGCGCGGCCCCTAAAGTGAGGGGATAGGCCCTCCGGTGGTGACATGTTACTAATATGACATTCTACCCCAGCATATGCATCTTTCCTGTGTTCGATACTATTTACACTTATTTGTGGTCCCGAGGCCAGACTGGACATCTCACTCTTAGCTCGCAGAGTTCTTTGACAGAAGTGCCGTCCAGGATTACATCTTGAGTTCCGTCTTTAGAGTCAGAATCCACCTCCGCCATCTACAGGGTTCCATCCGGACGTACCCGGTTTCTGCCTGGGCTGCCGCTGTTCTCCCCGTGGGACTTCTGAGTCCCCCGGATTCTACCCCGAGTCGGTCCCGCTCCCCGCGAGGACCTGGCAGACCCAGACCGCCACGCCAAGCAGGAGTCTGGTTGGCCGGATTCATCAAGCCAGGTTGTCACTTCCGCCTCCGAAAGAAAGAAAAATACCTTCCCCTTATGTTCCAACCGTAACTTGGCTGGATAGAGGAGACTGTACTTCATTCCAGCGTCTCGGAGCCTTTGCTTCACCGCCAGGAAGGTTCTTCTTTGTTCTTGTACCTTTTGTGTATAGTCAGGGTAGATTGCAATGGTGTGTCCTTGATATGATTGTGGCCCTTTAGAGCGAGTAGCTTGTAGGATAATGTCTCTATCTCTATAATTGAAAAAGCGGGATATGATAACTCTTGGCGGAGCTCCAGGACGAGGTTGCAGAGCAAACGCTTTATTTATTTATTTATTCAGTGTTTTGTATAGCGCAAACTTGACGCCGCAGGGTATCAGAGCGCTTCACAGTTCAGGACATGATAACTTTTACAGTACAAAGTTCTGTATAGCATTAAATATATTAAAGTCCGTTTCAAAGTTGTCACAGCTACTTCTTTTGATAACTACTTTAGCACATTCGCAGAATGTAAGACTAGAGGAACCATGTCATCATGGGAAGCAAGAACCAGTAATGTACAAATGACATTAGTTCTTGGCAAAAAGCTCTTGTGCCTTTAAGCGAGAGTATTTGGGCGAGTCATGTGTGGATGCTATGTAATGTTTACGGTAGGAATTTGTTCATTAGGAAGATCTTGGTTGCTTTCTTGAATCCTGCGTGGTTGGGTAACCTTCTGATATCTGGAGGTAGCGAGTTCCATATTCTCGGTGCAGCACCTGAGAACTCTTTGTTGTAAGTTTTTTTTTTTTTGCGGAAAATCGGTGGCTTCAACACTAGGTCTCTGGCGCTCCTTGATTGTCTGCTTCCCCCCCGAAATCACCAATTTCTGCGCTAGATATCTTGGTGACTTGAAGTGTAGAGCTTTGTGTGTTTACACGCCAGTTTGAGCTGAATTCTGGCTTCATAAGGTAGCCAATTCAGCGCATTCAGGTGAGGAGAGATATGGTCGAATTTTTTTGACCCTGTTATGAGCCTTGTTGCTGCGTTGAGGCAGGCTTTTAGAGGTGCTGTTGCAATTTTGGGTAGCCCAGAAAGTGTTGTGCATCCATATTCGATCCTCGAGATTACTAATGCCTGAACTGCCATTTTGAGGTCTGTCGTTTCGATGAAAGGTTTCAATTTCTTAATGTAGCTCAGGTGGAATCTTGCATTTTTAGCCAGCGTGTTGATGTGTGACTGCATGTTTAGGCTTTGGTCTAGAGTGATTCCTAGAGAATTGGTTGAATCTACGATGATCGGGGTGCAATTGAGTGCGGTGATCAAATTGGTCCATTCTTTTATAATGGGCGGGCTTTTGGTGGGGGAAATTAGGATGAAATCTGTTTTTTTTTGCGTTTAGTTTAAGCTGATTGCTTGTTAGCCATTGCATCGTCGCCCTTAGAGCCTTGTTCATTGTTCTGATCTCCTGCAAGGAGGAAATCTTAATGTAAATCTGAGTGTCATCGGCGTACATGTGGAAAAGGATGTTGGCACGGTGGAGTATATCCGTTAGTGGTTCCACATATAAGTTGAATAGTGACGGGGGGAGGGTTGATCCTTGTGGAACTCCTATCTGAATGGGGGAGGATGTTGACAGGTTCTTATTCACCAGAAATCTTTGTGATCTGTTCCTCAAGTAGGACTTGAACCATTCCAGAACGTTCCCGGAAAAGCCCATCCTGTTCTCCAGTCGTTTTAGCAAAATTTCATGGTTAACTGTGTCGAACGCGGATGATAAATCAAGAAGGATTAACAGACATTCTTTGTTTTGGTCCAGAGCGAGTAATTCGTCGTCTACTACGTGCAGAATTGCTGTTTCCGTACTATGGTTTGGTCTAAATCCTGATTGGCAATCGTCTAGTCGTTGGAATTTAGATATGTGCTGACTTAGTTGTTGCTGAACACATTTTTCTATCACTTTAGCTAATAGGGGAATGTTGGATACTGGCCGAAAGTTGCTAGGTTCAGCGGGATTTTCTGTCGGTTTTTTTTATGATGGGAATGACCTGTCCCATTTTTAGACAGTCTGGGAAGGATCCTTGAGACAGGGAAGCGTTGACTATCGATGTCCAGCTTGGGATGATCTCCTGGTCTATGTACGGCACAAATTTTGCAGGGAGTGGATCGTTGCAGGGATTGTTAGGCTTAATGGCCGATAAGGTTTTCAGGATGTCGTTCTGGTCATATAGTTTAAAAGTGGACCATTGAGCTTCGTTTTTGGGTATTGAATCATTGGGCATTGATGAATTACTTGGTTGTGAGGCCTCCCATGAAGATGCTGCTGACTTAAGCGCACATTCCAAGGACGTGGCCTTGGATGTAAAGAAATTTGCGAATTCCTCACAGCTAATTTGAGATTTTGTTGATTCTAGTGCGGATTTGTACGTTTTGTTTGATTGCTGTTTAACCAATTCAAAGAGTTTCCGATGTCTGTTTTTCGCATTCTCCAATTCCGTTCTGAAGAATTCTTTTTTATTTTTTATTTTTATTTTTTACTTCAGAATATTTTTATTGTATGCTTTTCTGGTTTTTCTTAGCAGTTTTAGTTGCGGGGATGATGGTAGCTGTCTCCATTTCCGTTCTGCTAGTTTCAGTTTACATCTTTCTTCATTTAGTGTTCCGCTGAACCAGGGATTTTTATCTTTGTCCGACGTTCGTTTTAGTTTTAACGGTGCAATAGTGTCCATTATCTCTGACATCTTCGCATTGTAGTGCTCCGTGAGTTTGCTGGCGTTTGTCATATTTCTGGGAGGGGGAAGATCCCTCCTGCACGACGACGCAAGCTTCTCATTGTCCACATTCTTTGTGGTCCTTACCCATTGTTTGGGTTTGATTGGTTGAGTGGTTTTTTCTTTAGTACTCTGGGAATTTGGAAGGTTATTATGTGATGATCTGACCAGTCACAAGGCATGATTGAGGTTAAGATCACAGCTTTATCTTTGGATATGATCCAGTCTAGCGTGGAGCTTTTCACATGCGTTGGAAGAGTGCAGGCTTGCACTAGGTTTTGATCTGCTAGGAAGTCTTTGATGATGTTTAACTGGCTGTCATTAGGATTGTTCCAGTGTAAATTGAAGTCTCCTAGGAATATGTCATTGGAGTGTGGGGAGGCATTTGCTGTGATGATCTCCTTTAAGTGGTCGATAAAAGATTCATTCTTGCCTGGTGGGTGATAGAATGCATGAACCTTGCATAGCTGTTTCTCGGTGTTAACTATGGAGAGTGCGAGGTATTCGCATGAGTTAAGAGGGTCGGCAGGCAATGGAGTAACCAAGAGCTCTGAGCGATGAATAACTGCAATACCCCCTCCTATTCTCTTTAACCTGTCTTGCCGCACAATGAAATGGTTAGGGGGCACCAGTAGATCCAAGCATGGCGAGGACGATTCAGTGAGCCATGTTTCCGTTAGGATCGCAACGTCAATCTCCTGACTCAGGATAAGGTCAGCGATGTCTGACCTTATCAACTGCCGCTCAGCGTGTTTCACTGCTGAGCGGCAGTTGATTAGTAGCCCTGTGATCTGTTTCTGAGAGTCCCAGATGGGGTCTTGATTCGAGGTGGTTAGCATTATTTGCTTCAGGTTGTTCGTATTTAATTTTCTGTCACTAGGCCTGACTTCTCTGAAGGAGTTGATTGGGACTGAGCTGATTACATTTACCTTGTTCTTGTTACAATGGTTAGTTGTGGTCGGAGACGGCTTGTAGGATTGCAGTAGTGCTTGCGTTTCCTCGTCCAATAGGTAGCTAGGGAGTTTTTGAGGTCGATGATGTCTGTTTGATAGAGACATTGGTGTTGTTTTTATGTTATGTAGTGAGAGTACTGTCTCTTGCATATTTTTGAATTTGGAGAGTGCGTTTTCTGTGAGGCGCGCAATATTCTTCAGATCCAGTATAGCTTTGTAAATGGTTTGTAGAAGGTTGCTGGAGTTTAGCTTCTGAGTATCTGGGATCCTTGTAGGAGCAGGGGGGATGAAGGATGAGCTCAGGAGACTAGACAATTGATTGTTTAGTAATTCACTCTCTAATGACTCATTGACCTGTTTAGTAATTCACTCTCTAATGATTCATTGACCTTTATTTTAGGTACAGCATTGATTATGCTTATTTTTCTTCGACCTCTGGGGGAGATTAGGAAGTGGGCTCCTGCTGTCTGGCGAGTTAAATGTACGCGGAGCGATGAAAGGTGGTTGGGTGGATGTTGTAGAATAATCCCCTATGTTTGGTGGTATAGCAGGCTTACTCGACTTTCTTCCCACTATTTCTTGGTGAATGTGGCGATTGGCTCCCGGCATGGACACTGACGTGTTTGTTCGTGCAGGACTTTGCCTTTCGTTGAGGGATGTTGTTGAAGGATTCATCGTGAACGTCGGTGAAAGGCACATTAATTCTGAAGAGCGCCTGTTCGGCTCTGTTGCGTTTGTTGGGGAAGGGTTTGAACTCTGTGGAACAATTGTCTTCTCATGTTCCGCTCTCGGTGTTGCTTTTTTGTGGTGTGTAATTGAACTTGCGCAGGGGCTACGTTGGTTCCTCGTACGAGTGGAATAATAGACTTTTTCTTTAAGCGTGGAGAAGTATTCATCAAATTTGTTTAGATCCTTGTCCTTTGCTTGAATGAGTACCGTACCATTTTTATAGATTGTTATATTCAGAGCAGCTCCTAGTGTATGCGAGGGAGCGATCAGGAGCTTAACGCCGTATGGTATGTTTTTTGTATCTTGTGTGTTCAATAGTTCAGTTATGGTCAAGCGCCATTTTGCCGGCTTTCTTGTGAAGAATATAAGGTAATTGACCAATATGCCCTTTTTATGTTGAAGTATGGGTCTGAGATCAGTGTCTCTGTGTTGTTTTTCATTAAGTTCTGCTTAAAAGCCTTCCTGGAGATGTTGGGAGGGTAAATTATATTGTAAGAGTTCTTTCCTGCTGCTTTTAGGTCTCCTGCCATTTTTTTTTCTTCCTTCTTGTTCTTATTCTTTTTCTTCTTCTCTCTCCTATATTTATCTCTTGTTATACTTCCTTCTTATATTTCTTATTCTGTTTCTTCCTCTCTCACTTTTAATGTATTGGTCAATACCTGTTGAATTGACTCTGTAGGCTTGATTGGTCAGACCACTTGCCCGTTCAAATATGGCTGCCTATTGGCTTACTGAGGATATCCTACTATGGGTAGTCCTATTTTAGTTTCTATGCACAGTTGTATTAGGTCTTCTTTCCTTTTCTATAGTTTATCGGCCATTTTGTGCCTTGTTTATCCCCGACGAAATGGCTTGTCTTCAGGGTGTCAGGGTTTGTCCATTTTCCCTTTCTGTCAATCCCTAAATCCTACGTTTCCGGTTGTATAATCACCACTAGGTTCTTCAATCACTTATTCATTTATATATATTTTCCTTTATTTATTGCTCTTCCTCATGAGCCCGCCTTGTGCTTTGCCTCCTCGTGTCACCGGAGTGTTGGGGCGGGTGGGGGCATGCAATCCTACTATTGCGCTGCCTCTGGACTTCTCCCCGCACCCTGGATCGTCGCCAGTTCAATTCTCTCCTGCCATGGCCTGTTCGGCTTCCTCTCCTCCTCCGCTTCTCATCCCTTGCGTGGAGAAAAGCCTGGTAGCCTCCCGGGCGCTGAGGGGATCTGGTGAGCCAACCGGAGCCTCCCTCTATTTCCTGCCGTGCCGCTCACCTCCTCTCCCACTCCGTGTCTCACCTCATCATCCGGAGCGGTGCACGGTCGCTGCTGGGAGCCTCAGGGACTGGACCACTGATACAGAGCCACTCTCTGCCCGCTTCGAATCCGATGGTCAATCTCCTGCCCTCCTTAGTGCGACCCATCGACTACAGATCGCCTTCTGTGCTCGCTATGGACTCCAAACTGCTCCTGCCGGTGAGCGTGTCACACCTGGTTTGTCTCCCTCGAATTTTTCTTCTTTTCTCAGGCTAATTCGGGATTAATGCAATGAATTGCTATCCCAAGCCACGGACCTCCTGGATAGAGCCTCCGACCAGTCTCTATGTTGAAGAATTTTGAAAGTCCTTTGGGGGCTAGATCATTGACGATCCAATTTTCCAGAAAGAGTTCGGCTGACCGCCCTTCAACTTTCTCGGGAAATCCTATAAATCTTAAGTTGTTTCTTCTTGATCTTCCTTCCGCATCCTCGGTGCGATCATCTAGTTGTATCGCCCTCTTCTGCAGCCGTGTAACCGTGTCTTTGAGGGAGCAAACCTCTTGTTGCATAGCCCCTACCTCTCGTTCCGTAGAGGTCACTCTTTCCGACACTTAATGAAGATCGCATCTCAATAAGTTCACATCTATCGCAGCCGCGTCGATCATGTGTACCATATCTTCTCTGGTGGATTGGATTGCCGCCATGTCTGCCAGAGAGGGATTCGTATCTGTGGGCTGTTGCATATCCTCCCGTTGTTCATCCTGGTTCGAGTTTGGACAGTCTGGGACCTGAGGGCACAGTTGCGCAGAATTCGATATTTTGTTGGATTGCACTTTGTTGGTTTAGTCTTTCACCATTTTTGAAATCCTTCCGGACTGGGCAATTCCACTCGTAGAGTAGTTAGATGTTGTATTTAACCGTCATGGCCCCTTGTTCCAAGGGTCCTTGGGCCAGCCAGCACCTTTCTAATTTGCCCGTAGAGCAGACCCCACTGTTCACTGCCCGGGCTGACAACCAGGCCCAACAAGCTTTTTTTCAGCTTTAGCAGCAGTGGCGTAGGGAGCGCAGATTAGAATTCAACACCCCTTCTGGGGTCTCCATACTGGCTCGATCTCGTCACATCCATCAGGGACCACCTGGGTATAGATCATATGGGGCCAATCGGCTCGCACTATTCTCCAGCTATGGTGCCCGGAACCATGCAGAAGCGTCAGGGGAGCTTCCCCTCCTGCAGTTCCTCTCGTTCCCTGCTAGGGATTACTTTGTCTCCTGTTCCCAGGACCAATGGGGTCGTGTACCTCGCATCCAGTCCTCTGCGGATCTCAAATGTTCTCCACCGGTCCCCACAACCCCAGTCACTCCACCAGGGTATCTGTGAGCCTCTTCGCCGGGACCTGGACACTGTCCACTTTAGATGATTGGCACACACTCCCCCTTCCACTCGATCGAGACGTTCGATCCTGGTCTCCAACTGGGGGGGAGATCTGCACTGCCCATACACCGCTCCTCACCTCTTTGTTATGGTGTATTTGTGCTTTTACCCCCCGCCAGGTCTCCGTCCTCCTGGAGCCGCCGTTGAGGTATTCTTTATTCGAGGTCCTCGCGGTCCGGGTTGGATCCTCTGCGGGAGGCAGGCCCGCTGATACTCCTCACCTTAGGCCGCGGAAAAGGCCGGGGCCCGCAGCCACAGATCCGGTTCCCCGGTCATCGCCGCAACTGTTGCTGCCTCCCTCTTGGCTCAAACCGTGCGGTGACCTCCGTCTGCTAAGCCGCCAGGGGGACCTTCCTCCTCTCGGGAGAATTCCTCGACCGCGATCACTGGTCCCCAGTTGCAGCTCACAGCCATCAGGGTCCACCCTGCGGTCCAGTGCACACCACAGCCTCTCAGGCAGCCCAATCGGCTATCCGCGGGGGCCCAGAGATTACGAGTGCTATGCCCGTCTGCCGTTCAAGATGGCGACCACGGCCTACGCACATTGCACCACTCCGGGGTCCAATCGGCGCCGACTACAACGCGATCGGTGCCTTTGTCAGTTCGCAAGCACCAGGTATGACTTCCCCACATAATTGTGGGGTTCTCGTCGTAATATAAGCACAGGATTGTGTAGGATTTATTCACCACCGGCGGGAGCTCCAGCAAGCACGTCTAGCCGGCCATTCGCCTAGGCCACGCTCCCCGTCATCTGTCCCTTTTTCAGCAGGAAATGCAAGCCCTTCTGGCCAAAGGAGCCACAGAGAGGGTGCCTGTGAGAAAGTGGTCTCTTTCTGCATGGGTGCCCCCACTTTATGCTGAATTGCTGATGTGCTTTGACTAAGTGTGCCCTGGGCTCCTGCTAATCAGGTACCCAGGGCCTATGTTCTTTCCCTAAAACTGCATTGAAGCCTAAACCCAACTGGCATCTCTGGCCACAGGTCAGCCCCTGGTAAATGGTACCACAGGTTCCCAGGGCACTGTGACCAGAGAAGGCCTCTAAGGTCTGCAGCACTTATTGTGCCACCCTTAGAGGTCCTGTACCCTTACACACACACTCACACTCACACACACTTACACACACACACACTTACACACACACACACACACTTACACACACACACTTACACACACATACACACTTACACACACACACACTTACACACACACACACTTACACACACACACACTTATACACACACACTTATACACACACACACTTATACACACACACACACACTTACACCCTTTGCAGGCTGCGTGTTTTGGTGCAGAACAAAGTGAAGAGTCGACATGGCACACATCACTGTGTGCCATGCCTACAACCCACTGCCCTGGCATAGATCAGTCACCCCTCTAGATGGGTGCACTATACCAGTGGTGGGGGTACAGGTGCATGAGCCCTGTACCCCTACAGCGTCTAAGTCCATTCTTAGACATTGTAAGTGCAGTGCTGCCATTAAGAGTATATGGTGCTGGGAGTTTGTCATTACGAACTCCACAGCACCATAATGATACGCTGAAAACTGAGAAGTTTGGTATCAAACTTCTCAGCACATTAAACCCACACTGATGCCAGTGTGGGATTTAATGAAAAATGCACACAGAAGGCATCTTAGAGATGCCCCCTGAAAACTAACACACCTCTAGTGTCCAGGCTGAGTGGCTGCTTTCAGCTACCGCCACCAGACATGTTTCTGGACCCCTGGGTCGAGAGCCTGCTGCTCTCTGGGGGCCTGAAACAATGCACATCCTGGGACGAGGTGCCAAGCCTCCTCCCCCAGGATGGGCAGGGTTCACGAAGGGGAAGCTTCAAAGGCTTGCCGCCTTTGGGAGCTTCCCCAGGCCACTTGCTGCTCTCAGCAACTGGTCCCCACTGGTTCTGACCCCCACTTTGGGCAGGAGAACTGGCGGGAAAAACAAGTGAGGAAGAGAGGTGTGCCCAACTCTGCCAACTCCATCCCTCAGGTGGGGGAGGCAAGGTGAAGCACAACTCTCAGTCCACGCCATCTTGAAGATGGGGGGACTGAGCCAACCAGGGACAGGCTCATGCCCTCCTCCCACTGGAGGGTGGCATAATAGGGGGTGTACCCACCCCAGGGAAGGGACCCATTGGTCCCTGCTTTTTAACTACCTGTAACGCCCCTAAATCTAGTATTTAGGGGCACCCCTGAACCTTGCTTCCTCAGACAAGAACCTGCAACGAGAAGGACCGAACAGCCGTGCAGCAGCTAACAAGAGGAAGACTCCCACTGACTTGGCCCAAGCCCTACCGGCCTGTCTCCCCCTCGAACCTGCTCCTGCGAAATCCCGGTGTGTCCTGCAGCCAGCAACCTCAAAAACCCCTTAGGACCTGCCTGCCTTCAAGTACAAAGACTTTGTCTCCCGTGAACACCGGATTTGTTCACCTGCAACCTCTGGCTCCAGCCGTACATCGCGAATCCGCCCCACTCTGCACCCGCTGTCCACGGCCCGTGTTCGAGTGGGCAAACACCACGAGGAGGTCACCCCGGCGATCCTGACCCGAGATCCGGCGACCCCTGACCTGCCTCAAGCCTCCAGCCGACGCCTGCAGCCTAATTCCAGAAGGCCCCCCTTACCGCGACCAGGAGCTGGTAAGAAGATCCGACCCCAAAAGGCACCCCTGCACCCAACGCCCCACGGCCTTGTGCGCCCAAACCGACGGTGCCTAACCAACCCCTAACTTCCCAACTTACCTCTCGAAGTGGTGGTCGCACCCAGAAGACCTTCGTCCCCAAGCCTGCAGTGTCTTTCCAAACCGGAGGTTCTCCATTGAAAACAACAGGGCTTCCAACGACGAAACAGCACTCTGCACCCCGCCGCCCTAGTGCCGCTGAGGGTGCACCTTGGGTGCTACTTTGTTTCCCCATTTGCCCTGAGCTAAAGTCCAGGAGCTTTGCTCCCACAACCTAGTGGCCTGCTTGCCAGCAACCACCAACCGGAGACCCCCTATCCCCCATTGGATAACATTGGGCCTCAGCACTCTGCGCCCGGCCGCCCTAGTGCCGCTGAGGGTGTAACTAGAGTGCGTCCTTGACCCTGGGGGACCCCTGAGTCTACCCCCAGAACCTCAACTCCCACTACCAAATACTTACCTCAAAACCGATAACACTATGTTCGAGGCATATGAGCTGTAGATCGTGTACTTGTGCATAGATCGCCATCTGGTGTTGGGCTCGGATGCTTTCACTTTGTTTTTGTCTTGGAAGAAGTTCTTTGTAGTCACGAGATAGGTGACTCCTCCTTGGGATCATAGTGCGCATGGGCATCGACTCCACCCTCAGATTGTTTTTTTTTTTCCGCCATCGTGTTCGGATGTAAATTGCTGCGCTCCGGGTCGGTGTCGTACTCTATCCCCCTTCGACGCGCAATCCCTCACCGCTCGACGGTATTGTTTCGATCGCGTTACCTTTCCACGCGCAACCAAAGGATTCACCACAACTTCGATTCCGGTCGTTGACGCGGGCCATTGGGCCCATCGGCGCCACCAGGCCTGCAGTCAATGGAAAGAACTCCATTTAAAAAATGCCCCGTGTGGTGCCAGATTTCCCACACACTGACCTCCACGAGGTCTGTAACCTTTGCCTCTCCTCAGAACACGAGGACAAAGACTGCCCGGCCTGTGCTTCCCTCAGATCCAAAAAGACTATACGTAATCGCCAGGCTCGACGTCACGTAATGTCTCGACCAACGGCTTCGGCGCCGGACGACATCTTCGATGCAGGTCCCGAGGCTCCACAACAACAGCAACCGGAAGATGAGGACATCAGCGTCTCCGAAGAAGACTCAGACGCTGAGGATCAATCCATTACTCCAGGGCAACGGACCGTGAGTACTGATCTCGACGCCCCTGCCCAAACTAAGACTCAAACTAAGGCTCCGGTAACACCTTCACCTTCGGGCTCAGGTTCACACCGGGACAATGCTTCCGACGCCCCGCCGTCGGGCCCGGCTCCGAAGTCCAAAGTAAAGCCTTCCGGCGGCTCCCAACCAAACCAGCCGCGTATCGGTACCGACAAACAATCCCCGGCACCGAAACAAAAATCCAAAATACACACAGTGCCACGCCCTGGTCCATCGGCACCGAAGACTGCTTCGACGCCGAGCCCTTCGGCACCGAAACACGCCGAAAACAAGCCCTCAGACCCGAAGAAAACTTCGGAACCGAAGAAAATGTCGGACTCCAAAACTCCACCGAACCATAAGGAGACCAAGACCCCTCCTAAAGCTACGGAGACTAAGTCAAAGCACCATTCGGAACCAAAATCCTCGGTGCCGAAAAAAGACATAGGCCCCGAAGAACTGTTTCAACCAGATTCTCCGGGTCCGAAGCAAAAAACTCTACATATTCACCCTGTTACAGGTCATGTGACAGCATTGCCACCTAGAAAAAGGAAATTGGACACCTCGGAAGCACCTGAGTTACCCTTTGTTAGAAATGGGATCTCTAGTTGGCAAGGGCTTGCACCTTTGTCCAAGTAGGGACCCTTCTTCCTAGTCAGGGTAAGGGAGTTACACTCCTAAAATAACCCCTGCTCACCCCCTTGGTAGCGTGGCACGAGCAGTCAGGCTTATTCTAGAGGCAGTGTGTAAAGCATTTGCACATAACCAACAGTAATACAGTGTAAGCACTACAAACGGACACCACACCAGTTTAGAAAAATAACCAATATTTTTATATACTCAAGACAAGACCAATTACGACAAAAATCCACAATACTATACTTTAAAAATGAATGCTTGATAAGGTAACTTCTTCTTTGCAGGAATAACACAAAAGCAAAGTTCGTACGAGTCGGTAGCCCCGTCCGGGTCTACCGCGATGCTGATTTACACAGAGTCCAACAGTTCCAGCCGACCGCGTTGCTACGGGCCAGCAGAGTCGTGAACAGACTCGGTCACAGTACCTTTCTCGTTGTGGCTGGTACGGAGTGTACGAGCCGGTCGGCGTTCGTCGCGGTTGCGGTGCAAGACGGAGCGATGCAAGGTGCGGTGTCCCTCGATGCGGTGCAGGCAGCGGCTCGATGAGCGTCGTGCAGACGGAGTCGGTGAGTCCAAGGCGTGCGGTGCAGGGCGAGACGGTGTACGATGCGGTGCTGGCAGGTTGCGATGCAGGCGACCAAGCGGGAGCTGGCGTCGGACAGCGGTGCGAGTCGGAGCGGTGCGTCGCAAATGTGCGAGCGGTGCCCCAAATGCGATGCGGTCACGACTGTTGAGCCAGTTGCAGCGACAGCGTCGGTCTGGTCCGGCTGGCACAGTGAAGCGATGCGATGCGAACTGCGGTGCCCACAGGTCACGGTGCAAGCAGCGGCTCGGTGATGATGGCGTCGGACGTCGCCTACGGTGAGACCAGGGTTGCGATGCGAAGCGGGGCGATGCGGTCTGCGGTGCAAACAGGTCACCGGTCAGGGATGGATTCGGGTGACTGAGTCGGTTGCAGTTCCCTTCCTCTGTGGCAACTGAAACAGCGTTCCAGAAGCGGTACCGAGAGGCTTGTGAAGTCTTTGTAGTCCCTGAGACTTCTTAACAGGAGGCCAGCTCGGTTTCAGGCCCTTGGAGATACTCAGCACAAGTTTGTAGAAAGTTCAGTCCTTTCACTGCCCAAGGCAGAAGCAGCAGCTGCAGGCCAACCCAACAAAGCAACAACACAGCAAAGGGGCAGTACTCCTCCTGGCAGCTCTTCCAGCTCTTCGTCTTGGCAGGTTCCTTGATTCCAGCGAGATCTAAATTCATGGGGTCAGGGCCCCAATATTTATATCCCAAATTCCTTTGTTCTCTGAAGGCAGAGATGCCTTTGCCTAGTCCAAACCAGTTCTGGAGCACTTTGTTGACAAGTCTCCGTCCCTTCTTTCAGAGAGTAGGCCAGGGACATCAGACGCACCACAGGAGGTGGAGCCAGCATTGTGGAGGGAAGGCACTGTCCTATTCAGGGCCCAGGTGCAACCCCTCCCACCCATCTACATGTAGATCTTGCTATTCAGCCCTGTGCTGACTCACCCTGTCTCCTGGCATCCCCCAGCCCCTGTCACTCACACTCCAGACAAGGAATACACAACCTCGCAGAGGCAGGCTTGGATGGTTAGACAAGAAAATACCCACTTTCTAAAAGTGGTATTTTCAAACACAGAATGTTAAAACCAACTTCACTAAAAGCTGCATTTTATCATTCTGAGTCCAGGCATACTAAACTCGAATTTCTACCATGTTCCCGGGGTCAGTTAGGATTATAAGTTGTAATAATCAAAACTGCCCGTTCTGGCCTATGGGGAACAGGTAGCCTTGCAATAGTGAAAAACGAACTAGGCTGTAATTCACTATCAGGACATGCCACACACACCCGGGCATGTCCTACCTTTCGCATACAACGCACCCTGCCCACAGGGGTACCTTGGGCCTACCTTAGGGGTGACTAACATGTAGAAAAGGGAAGGTTTAGGGACTTGCAAGTGTGCGCACTTGCCAAGTCGACATGGCAGCCCCAGGCTGCGCACAGGCTCTGCAATGGCAGGCCCGACTTACACTTTACGGGCTGTTTGCGTGGGTGGCACAATCCAGTGCTGCAGCCCACCAACAGCATTTGGTCTATAGGCCCTGGCACTCGCAGTGCACTTTACAAGGGACTGACACATAAACCAAATAGGCCAATCATGGAAACGCCAATCCGCAACACATTTTATACAGGAGCACTTGCACTTTCCCACTGGATAGCAGTGAGGAAAGTGCGCAGAATCATTACACCAGCAAAAACAGAGTCAAAACCGGGAGGTCAGAAAGCAAAAAGTCAGGGGAAACACGCCAAAAGATGCCAAGTCTAACACCCTTAAAAAGAAAGGACATGGCAACTTCACCTCTTAGACCCTCCTCTCCCCCTCCACCACCTCCAACTGTGCCACTTTCTCCAGCACACTCTTCACTACCTCCTTCTTCATCTCCACCACAGGATGATGAGGATGACTTGGGGGGAGTTGGGGGGGAGGGGAGAGAGGGAGTGGGGGGAGGGTGGACACCCACAAGGGGATGACGACGATGATGACATCCACAGTATTCCACCACCTGACCCCTGGGTGTATTATGATGAGGCCCCAGATATACCTGAGCCAGACTCCTACCCATCTACGCCATCCCCTCCAGATGATAACATAGGCTTTGCACAACTCATAGACAGAGCAGCCAAATACCATGGGGTAGAATTACACTCACCCCCTTCGGACGAAGATTTTTTGCTAGAGACCTTCACACAAACTCATAGGGCAACAAATACTTTACCTATGCTCAAGGGTATGATTAAACATGCCCCTGATGTATTTAAAGACCCTGTCCGGGCTAGAGTTCTCAACCCCAGGGTTGATAAAAAATATAAAGCAGCTCCAAATGATTCTGCTTATATCAAGGGACAACTCTCTCTAGATTCTCTAGTAGTTACAAATGCCCGTAAACGGGCAAACTCCCAGACAACAGGTGATGCCCCTCCGCCAGATAAAGAATCAAAATTACTAGAAGCATCTGGTAAATGGGTTGCGTCACAGGCGGCAAATTACTGGCGCATTGCTAACGCCCAAGCTTTACTGGCCAGGTATGACAGGTTGCATTACGATGAACTGGAGACATTAATGCAACATTTTCCAGAGCAATATAGGGCAAAAGCTAACGACCTCATACAAGAGGGAAAGCTCATTACCAACACCTCAATTAAATGTGCTCTTGATGCAGCGGACACAGCATCTTGTGCCGTTAACACAAGTATTTTACTGCGCAGGCACGCATGGCTCCCCATATCTGGCTTTAAACAGGAGGTGCAGTCTTAAATTCTTAATCAGCCCTTTGATCAAGAGCACCTATTTGGGCCTACTGTAGACACATCTTTAGAAAAGATGAAGAAGGACACAGACAGCTAAATCTATGGGGGCCCTACAGTTACCAACAGCTAAAGGCTCCTTTCGTCGCTCCTTTTATAGGGGCGCCTCCAAAACTATTGGTACAGACAACTCTTCGTCATACAAAAGCCCCACTCAAACTCCCTCTAATAGAGGATATTTTAGAGGGGGATACAGAGGCAATAACACCAAAGGGAGAGGCCGTGGTAATAATACCCGCTCCTCCCCTACCACAAAGCAGTGACTTCCCACCACTGTCCCCCGAACATTCCACTCCAGTCGGGGGAAGGCTATCACAGTTCCTACCTGCCTGGAATTCCATCACCACAGACAGGTGGGTGAGACAAATTATCCAGTATGGTTACTGCCTCGAACTCACCTCCTCCACACATACCACTCAGACAGCGTCACATGTCCACGGAACATCTTACGCTTCTCAAAGAAGAGGTTCTCTCTCTTGCAAAAACACGCAATAGAACCGGTTCCCATACACCATCAAGGCACAGGAGTGTACTCCCTTTACTTTCTCATCCCAAAAAAGGACGATACTCTCAGGCCAATACTAGACCTCAGACCGTTAAACCTATACATACAATCCGACCACTTTCACATGGTCACTCTCCAACAGGTCCTCCCATTACTCCAACAAGGCGATTTCCTTGCCACCTTAGATCTCAAGGACGCCTATTTCCACATTCCTATTCACCCTACTCACAGGAAATACCTACGGTTTGTGGTAGACGGTCAGCACTACCAATTCAAAGAGCTCCCCTTCGGGGTAACCACAGCACCCAGGGTCTTCACAAAATGCCTCGCAGTCGTAGCAGCTCACTTGCGAAGACAACACATTCATGTGTTTCCTTACCTCGACGACTGGCTTATAAAAGCCAAGTCACGCAGCGATTGTGTGCAACACACACACCAAACAATCCAGCTGCTGCACCGCTTAGGATTCACAATAAACCTCACCAAGTCACATCTTCAACCCTCCCACACCTACCAATATCTAGGTGCCACAATAGATACCTCCAAAGCCCTTGCATATCCCAATTCAGTCAGGATAGCAACCATGCAAGCTCTCATAACATGGTTTCAGTCTCAACACTCACTACCAGCTTGAGTGTTTATGCAACTAATAGGAATGATGGCCTCTTGCATTTTAATCGTACCTCATGCAAGACTCCAAATGCGTCCCTTACAGGAGTGTCTAGCAAGTCAGTGGAACCAGGCTCAAGGTCAGCTTACAGATCTGGTGTTGGTAGACGACCGCACCCATCGCTCTCTGCAGTGGTGGAACACACAAAACCTTTCCAAAGGGCGGCCGTTCCTCGACCTCGTTCCACAGATAGTGCTCACAACAGATGCAAAGCTCACCGGCTGGGGAGCTCATCTCCTAAACCACACCATTCAGGGTATATGGACCCATCAGCAAAACTGCTCCATCAATCACATCGAGCTACTGGCAATTTTTCTTGCACTAAAATCGTTCCAAGTACACCTCGTACGCAAAGCTGTCCTCGTCCGGACTGACAATATGACAGCAATATATTCTATACAAAAACAGGGGGGGGACACTCTCTACAGCTTTCACGCCTAGCGCAAAGCATATGGAGATGGGCCATTCCTCAAAAAATATACCTCCTAGCACAACATCTTCCAGGAGAACACAATCACATTGCGGATCTTCACAGTTGTCAGAGACAGCAGATCCACGAATGGGAACTTCATCCGCAAGTTCTTCATCCCTTTTTTCAGATGTGGGGCCACCCAGACATAGATCTGTTCGCCACACATTTAAACGCAAAATGCCCAACCTTCGCCTCCAGGTACCCACACCCATTGTCCAAAGGCAATGCGATATGGATGAACTGGTCAGGCAGATTTGCGTACGCTTTTCCGCCTCTCCCAATCATTCCCCAACTGGTATGCAAGCTCAAACAACAGTCTCTCACAATGATCCTAGTTGCTCCCACATGGGCACGACAACCATGGTTCACAACCCTGCTGGAACTCTCAGTAGTTCCACATCAAAAGTTGCACCTTTCTCCAAAGCTCCTCACACAGAACCATGGAGAAATAAGGCATCCAGATCCTGCTCAGCTGAACCTAGCGATCTGGCTCCTGAAATCTTAGAGTTTGGTTACCTCAACCTCCCGCCAGACTGCATGAATATCATTAAAGAAGCTAGACGTCCTACCACTAGAGTGTGCTATGCAGCTAAATGGAAAAGGTTCGTTATTTACTGCAATAATAACGCAATCAATCCACTAGATGCCTCAATCCAAAACATTATTTGTTACCTCCTGCATCTACAAAAATGTAATTAGCATATACATCTATACGATTACATCTTGCCGCCATAGCCGCTTACCTACAAAACAGACATTTGTCACTCTTTAGGGTACCTGCCATCAAAGCATTCATGGAAGGAGTTAAAAGAATATTTCCTCCCAGAGTTCCACCTTCTCCTCAGTGGAACCTCAACATTGTCCTTACCAGGCTCATGGGTCCCCCATTTGAACCTTTGCATAAATGTGAATTACAATTTCTCACATGGAAAGTAGCTTTTCTCACAGCAATCACATCTCTCAGGAGAGTTAGTGAGCTCCAGGCATTAACCATACAAGAACCATTTTTGCAAATACATCACAATAAAGTGGTTCTTAGGACAAACCCCAAATTCCTACCAAAAGTAGTTTCTCCTTTCCACCTTAACCAGTCTGTTGGGCTGCCAGTCTTTTTCTCTTAACCAGACTCAGTGGCAGAACAGGCTCTTCATACACTTGACGTCAAAAGAGCCATCCTTTACTACATTGAAAGGACAAAAACTTTTAGGAAAACTAAACAACTTTTTGTATCTTTCTCACCACCACATAAAGGCAATCCTATATCAAAAGCTGGAATTGCCAGGTGGATCGTTAAATGCATTCAAATATGCTATCAAAAAGCAAAGCGTACGTTATCCATTCCCCCTAGAGCGCATTCTACACACAAACTTGGAGCTTCTATGGCATTCTTAGGAAACATTCCTCTAGATGACATATGCAAAGCAGCAACTTGGGCTACACCACACACTTTCACAAAACACTATTGTGTAGATGTGCAAGCAAAACAACAAGCTAGTGTGGGCCAGGCTGAATTAAGAACACTTTTTCAAACCACTGCAACAGATACCGGTAGCCACTGCTAAAGAGGTAACTGCTGTATAGTCTATGCACAAGTATACGATCTACAGCTCATATGCCTCAAACGGAAAATGCTACTTACCAGTATGCATCTGTTCTTGGCATGTAGAGCTGTAGATTCGTATACGCCCACCTGCCTCCCCGGATACCTCCATCTGTTCCAGTACTATCTTACTTCGATACATCACACATGGACATCCTTTTCTGTTTCTCACAAACTCCACTATCACCCTTTATGGCGAAAAAGAATCTGAGGGTGGAGCCGATGCCCATGCGCACTATGATCCCAAGGAGGAGTCGCCTATCTCGTGACTACAAAGAACTTCTTCCAAGACAAAAACAAAGTGCAAGCATCCGAGCCCAACACCAGATGGCGATCTATGCACAAGTATACGAATCTACAGCTCTACATGCCAAGAACAGATGCATACTGGTAAGTAGCATTTTCCTTTCCTCCATAGGATAACATGAACTGTTTTTCTGTGAAAAGTTTCTAAGTGTGGAGTTTGAGAAACTAAAGAAATTCCTTAAAATTGCATAATCTAACAAAAACGATTTTACTTACCTGTTTTCAGGAAATGTCCCAGAGTAGTATCTAGGTATACTACTCTGTGTAAGCCTAGTAATCTCAAAAGTTACTTACCTGCTATTATAATAAAAAGCCTATTCAAGTCTATGTACTGTATTTACTAAGTATTGCATTTCTCTGCATCCATACCGTAAATCAAATCAAACTGCATATACAATTATCATTCAAACTGTATTTCAATTGCATTACTACTGTAAAGTACTTATTGCTTACCTGTGCCAGGCTTGCTTGGTTCTAGAAAAATAAAATAACTAAAAGAATATTTTTATACAAAAACAATTGGTCTGAAATTCAGTCTTGGAGTGTGTGAAATCATTTGCTGACTGAGTGTGTACAACAAATGCTTATCACTGTCCTCTGATACTGCCATACTGCTCGACCATACTACCACAAATAGAGCATGAGGTGCTATCTAACTTTACCTCTGCCTACCTTTGGGGATCCACTGGACTCTGTGCACACTATACCTCACTTTGGTATAGTATATACAGAGCCAGCTTCCTACAGTGCCGATATAAGAAGTATGCTGTGGTTGCTATTCCTGCTACTTTCAGGTGCCGCAGGACAACGGAGGCCTTGCCCCATTTTAGACTTTTACCCTCTCAATGTCTCTCTGCGGAAGGACAAATTCAGGATACTCACTTTGGCGCTGCTCTTGTCTGCTCTCGACCATGAAGACTGGATGGTAGTATTATACCTCCAGGGTGCTTATTTCCACATCCCCATCCTGCAGGCACACGATTAACGGTGAGTCAGGAGCATATCCAATTCTCTGTGCTTTGCTGTGGCCTTACCAGTGCCCATCGTATGTTCACGAGAGCGGTGGTTGCAGCGCACCTTCAGAGGTCGGGGACAATAATCTTCCCCTATCTTGACAGCTGGCTGCTACGTCAGGCTCACTGCAGGCAGTAGTCACCCATATTCAGTCTATGGTGAGCTACCTAATATATTTGGGGTTCAATCTAACATGACAAAGGCTCCTGCGCAGACTCTCCCTTTCATCAGAGACATTCTGGACATGGTGCAGGTTAGTGCCTTTCCCCCAGAAAAGAGTGTCCAGGACATTTGGGTTATGGTCTCGATGTTTCAGCCTCTGTTGTGGATCTTAGTAAGGATGACTCTGAGGCTGCTGGGACTGATGCGCCCGGCCACCCCAGTGCCGCTGGTGGTGCGGTACCTACGTGAAACTGAACCTTGCCCATTGTTGGTGAAACCCCCCAGACAATGGGATTGTAAGTCGAACACTCACCTGTTAATGCATAACATTATGTTCCTCCCATAGGATTGCATTGCATTTCCAAAACCTATTGTAAACAAAAGCCTATCTGTGTCTATTACAAAGTTCTACTGTTCTAATCTGATTCTATCAAATTAATTCCAATACTGTAAAGCATTTTTTACTGCCTTGCAAAGCAATTCTTACTGTACTTAAAGTATTATTACTGTTGAAGCTATTACTTACCTGCAACTGAGTTCCTCTTGGTTCTAGAAATAAAGTAACAAAATAATAACGTTTTAAACAAAGCAATTAGCCTGAATTCAGTCTTCTGAGTATGTGCTATCATTTCTTGCCTGAGTGTGTACAATAAATGTTTAACACTACACTCTGATGAGCCTAACTTCTCGACCACGCTACCACAAATAGAGCTTTTAGTATTATCTATTTGACTCCCACAACCAAGTACTTACCCTTGAACCAATAACTTCATTTCCTCCCATAGGATTGCATTGACTGCTTTTCTGTAAAAAAAGTTTTAAGTGTGGAGTTGTAAATTGTATGAGAACTTAAACTGTATATTTACAAAAACGGACTTACCGTTTATCTAGGAAATGTCCCAGTGTGATATCTAGGCATATCACACTGAGTAGAAAAAGTAATCTAAAAAGTAATCACAAAGTAATTGCAAAGTAACTGGAAAGTAATTTCAACTGCTTCTGGACATTTGACCTACCTGTATCTACATTCAACTGCATTCAATTGTATTATCAGAAAAGTACTACTTTTACTTTCCTGCACCAAGTCCGGCTTGGTTCTAAAAATAAAATACAACAAAGAAATATTTTTTATACAAACAATCTGGTATGAGTACAGTCTTTGAGTGTGTGACATCATTTCTTGCCTGAGTGTGTACAATAAATGCTTAACACTACCCTCTGATAAAGCCTTAGTTCTCTTCCAGGGGATACTCATCAATAGTCATAAGCATTGAATTATCTCCGCCCACGTGCGGGAACCCGGAGCATATACAAAAATACATATATATGTGTATGTAGTAAAAAAGAGTACATAGTACGAAATAAACACACACATATACATGTATAACATAAAAAATATGCAGCCTCAAACATATCCAATAGGCTAATAAGCAAGAATTACATGTATTTCTCTAGTATGAAAATAATATATAAACATATAATGTAAGAGAAGGACATGTACAGTAATAGCAATCTGCAAAAACCTTATTTTCATCAAAGAAAACAGTTAATGCCAGGCAATTAGCCTAAAGAAGGCTGCATAAATAACATCCCTGTACAGAAAAGGAAACTGGCACCTCGCCTTTAAGGCCTCAGAGTCCCTGAGCACTTTGCCTTTAAGGCCTCAAGGAGACCCCTGCTCCCATCATGCACCATAGGTGAATGTTAGGTCAGTTCTTTTTTCCGGCTCCTTCTGTGAGGAACCTGGAGCTTGAGCTTAACTAATTTTGACTTTTTCCAGTCAGAATTTATATTCTTACTACTTTTTTCGATATTTCTTGTTACTGGCTGTATTTACCAGTATTTTTCTGACTAATTGGACACTCTTTCTAGTCAGATATGCCACCTTTATTTTATAAATGTCCTTCCTGTGGGAAGAAGATGGCCAAATCCGATCCTCATTCGGTCTGCGTCGTGTGTCTACCTTCTTCTCACGACACAGAGACATGCTATCACTGTCGTCAACTTTCAAGAAGAACATTGAAAGACAGAGAGAAGATCAGACTTCTGGGCCTGATGGTGAGAGGAAAACATCAGAAAAGTGGCCCAGAGAGTCATCATTCATCTGGAGGGCCCTCTTCTCCGAGAAAACGGCGAAGATCTACATCACCAGATGGTAGAAGTAAGAAAAAACAGTCGTTGACGTCGAGACCAACTAAACAAGTAAGGTCGACGTCGAAGACAAGATCGCGGTCGAGAAGTAAGTCGACGTCGAGATCGACGTCAACGCAAGTGAGGTCGACGTCGGTGACCAGATCGCCGTCGAGGAGTAAGTCGACGTCGAGACCTGCAAAGCAAGTGAGATCGACGCCGAGGACAAGATCGCCGTCGAGAAGTAAATCGACGTCGAGACATGCTTCGGGCTCGAAGCATGATAGACCTCAGTCGGCGTCGAAACGCCCGTCGACATCAATACAGAGGTCGACGTCGAGATCTCCGCCCCCTTCTCGAAGGTCGGCGTTGAGACATTCCAGATCACCCTCTCGGACCCGTCAGCGGTCTACGTCGAGGGCAGGGTCGACGTCGAAGATACCGCATAAACACCAGCGGTCGACGTCGAAGAGACCGACGTCGAGGGCTTCATCCCATAGATCTCCACCGTCAAGAGTGTCACCTCCACGGTCTTCGTCGATGGTGGCTCATTCTGGTTCGACGTCGAGGCTTTCGACGTCGAGGGACAGGCAAGTTATTCCTGCTGAAGGCGTAGAAAGACCGGCGTCTAGATCACGGCTCTCGACGTCGATGGAAGCTTCTTCCTCGCCTGGTATAACTATTATACAAGTTACACCGGAGGGCTCTCCGGCAAGTGGGAACAAATCTCCTCCCACCAACTTGTCGCCCAGATGGTTGGAGGACATTAGTCACTGGAAGATCCAACCCAGACCTACTGAAAGACCTCCTCCCACGGAATCCGCAAGACCTTCCGCTGGTAGGTCCCCGAGGCTGGTAGGTCCCCGAGGCGTTCCAGATCTCCATTAAGACGGCGCTCATGCTCAAAAGAGCGCTCAAGATCCCGCCGATCACATACGCCACGGAGAAGACAGAGGTCTCCTACAACGACCTCATCAACAAGGTCATCATATAGAGACTATTCCCCTACTATCTCTTCAACCCCACCATCCAGGGTTTCCCCTGTGGATGATATGGGGACATTCAATGAGGTGCTCTGTAGAGGTGCCAGCAAGTTGAATATAACCATGACTGTATCTCAGGTGACTACTTCCATCATATTTGAAACTTTGCACCATCGAGCTTCTGCGAAACCTCTTCTACCTCTGGTGCCAGGATTGTTAGAGCCTGCGATGAAGACTTTTTTGACACCTGCCACAGTGGGCTCGGGTCCCGCAAGAATTTCAAAAAAGTATAAGGCCCCAGACCAAGATCCTTTGTTTCTGCGGTCTGATCCGCCACCGGATTCCCTTATAGTCGCCGCTGCCAGGAAAGCACATTCCACTACCTCTGTCATCTGCTCCTCCAGAGAAGGACAGCAAAAACATGGATTCTTTGGGACGGTGAATGTGCAATACGTCAGGATCTGTGATGAGAGTGGCTAGTGCAGCCGCTCTACTGGGACGATATGACCGTTCTTTATGGGACTCTCTAACAAGATTCACAGAGAAACTACCCAAAGAAGATCAAAAGGATTTTCTAGAGATTGTGCAGGAAGGTGGCCTGGTAGCTAACCAGATCATTAGTACAGCGGCCGATTCTGCAGATTTGGCAGCTCACGGATACGCACATGGCATTTGTTCACGAAGATCAGCGTGGCTTCGTCTCACGGGTCTCAAGCCCGATGCCCAAAGAAAGATAGTTAATCTGCCCTTTAATGGATCATCGCTGTTTGGTTCACATGTGGACGACGAAATGGCAAAAATGAAAACTGAGTTGGATACTCTCAAGGCTGTAGGCCTTGAAAAGAAGAAAGAATTTTGTCGTCGCTTTCGTCCCTATGACAAACGCTCTTTTCAACAGCGAGGTCAATCATCTAACTGGTCATCGCAGAACCAAGGTCAGTCGCAACAAAGGTCCCAGTTCCAACAACGTAGACCGGGACGTGGCAGAGGTGGAAACAAACAGCAGTCAACAACACCAAAGCAACCACAAAAACAATGAGGTGTGTCTTCCTCCAAAGCTGTTGTCCACTCCGGTGGGAGGAAGTGTTTCATTATATCTGGAGGAGTGGAAACGTATAACAAAAGACAAATGGGTCATCAACATTGTTCAAAATGGCTATCTTCTCAAGTTCAAAACTCCTCCTCCATCTATACCGCCGAAAGGCATTTCTCACCGCGACCAACAATTGTTGCAAAGGGAGGTAAACACCTTATTGAAGAAAGGAGCTATAGAAAAAGTCCCCGCTCCTCAAAGAAATCAAGGAGTCTACTCTCGTTATTTCCTTGTAAAGAAAAGAGGCACCACCACAGAATACAGACCTATTCTGGACTTGAGACTGTTGAACAAATACATTCGCAAAGAGAAATTTCGAATGTTAGCACTCTATCAAATTTTCCCACAGCTTCATCAAGGGGATTGGATGTGCTCCATCGACTTACAGGACGCATACTTCCACGTACCAATCTCAAAGAAACATCGCAAATTTCTATGCTTTCGAGTGTTTTTTCAACATTACCAGTACTCAGTTCTCCCGTTCGGGCTCAAATCAGCTCCCCGAACATTCTCCAAATGTTTGGCTGTGGTGACCGCTTTTCTCCGCAAGAAGAAAATATTCATATATCCTTACCTGGACGACTGGCTCCTGAAGAGCTCATCTCCAACTCTGCCGCAGGATCATCTCTCGTGCTGCCTTCAGCTTCTCCACAACTTGGGTCTTCACGTCAATTTCAAGAAATCCATACTAAATCCAACTCAAAAGATCCATTACCTAGGCTCCTTCCTGGACACCGAAAAAGCAAGCGTGTGTCCTTCGGAGGAGAGGTTGTCATCAATCCAAGGAAAATGCCTGACCCTTCTTCACACACATCTCCCCACAGTTCGACAGGTGTCATCACTACTGGGATCGATGGCGTCGTGCATCTTTATAGTACCAAACGCACGATTACACATGCGTCCACTACAACAATGTTTGGAGGACCAGTGGATGCAAGTATCAGGGCGCTGGGAGGATCATGTAATTCTCCATCAATCAGCCAAAGACTCCATCCGTTGGTGGATGAAGCGATCACACCTGATGAAGGGAGTCCCTTTCCACCAGGACCCTCCAACCCAGACTTTAGTCACGGATGCCTCTCTCCAGGGTTGGGGTGCTCATATGGGCCCTCTGCAAGTACAAGGTCTATGGTCCGACTCCGAAAAGAGCTACCACATCAACCTGCTAGAGCTGAGAGCCGTACATCTAGCACTCAAGTCCCTGTTTCCGTCGTTCAAGTCTCGCTCCATTCTAATCCAAACGGACAATACAACGACGATGTATTATTTGAATAAACAGGGAGGTACCCGATCAAGAACACTCTCCATAGAGTCTCAAACCATATGGAACTGGCTTCTAGCGAGAGACCTGTCAATAGTAGCCATTCATCTACCGGGCTCTCTCAACTCCCAGGCGGACTTCCTCAGCAGAGACTTCTTCGAAGCCCACGATTGGGTTCTCAACAACGAAGTCGTTCACAACATCTTTCGAGAATGGGGAACGCCAGACATCGACCTGTTTGCAGACGCGGTAAACGCAAAATGCCCCGTCTTCGCATCCAGGTTTCCCCAACAAGGATCTCAAGGGAATGCCCTTTTGATCGAATGGTCTCAGAGCTTACTGTACGCTTTTCCACCGATTCCGTTGATACCATTTGTATTCAACAAGCTGTACAGGACCAACTCCAGGATGATCCTAATAGCCCCGGAGTGGCCTCGCCAGTGGTGGTTTCCGGACCTCCTTCAACTATCGGAAGTGCCACACAAGAGGTTACCATGCCGCCCGGATCTTCTATCCAAACAGGCAGGGAGAGTATTCCACCCCAACCTGTCCTCCCTCCGGTTGACAGCATGGCTCCTGAAGTCATACAATATGGACACCTACAATTGAATCCAGACTGTATGGCTAGTCTTAAAGAAGCGAAAAGACCTTCCACCAGGAAATCATATGCCTTCAAGTGGAAGCGGTTCTTCCTATGGTGTGTGGACAATGGCCATGATCCCATCCGGGGTCAGGAACAGGTGATTTTATCCTATTTGCTGCATTTGGCTAGATCTGGTCTTCAGTTCTCTTCTATCAAAGTCCACCTTGCAGCAATCACAGCCTATAGGAAGTCCCCCAACCTAACTTCGTTGTTTAAAATTCCGGTGGTAAAGGACTTTCTTGAGGCCTTAAAAAAGGTTTACCCACCAGTCAGGTCTCCCTCTCCTCCATGGGAGCTTAACATTGTGTTAACAAAGTTGATGGGGTCTCCTTTCGAGCCTATTCATAAAGCTTCCTTACAACATTTAACATGGAAAGCTGCGTTCCTGGTGGCCATTACATCTGCTCGCAGGGTTAGTGAGATCCAGGCTCTGTGCTGTAAGGAACCTTATACTGTGTTTCACGCTAACAGAGTAGTCCTCAGAACACATCCTAGCTTTTTGCCTAAAGTAGTCTCGGACTTCCATATTAACCAGACTATCACTTTACCTACCTTTTTTCCGAATCCTTCGAATCCTCCGGAAAGATCTCTTCACTCCCTAGATCTCAAGAGGGTTCTGAAGTTTTATTTGGACAAAACAAAGACACTGAGGAACTCTGAACGTTTGTTTATTAACTATGGTCCTGTTAATACAGGTTCTGCAGCTTCCAAGAGATCCATTTCTTGATGGATAGTTTCTTGTATTCTACTGTCATACCAATTGGCCAACAAATCCCTTCCGGGAAGCCTAAGGCCCATTCCACTAGGGGAAAGCTTCTACCACGGCTCTCCTGAGGAATGTCCCCATGGCAGAGATTTGTAAAGCAGCTACATGGCGATCAGTTCATACCTTTACTCGCCACTACTGTTTAGATGCTGACACGCACCCAGGTTGGGCAAGCCTCGCTGAGAAACTTGTTTGCTAATACCGTTTAATATGTGTAAGTCAATTTAGTTCGCTGTTTTTTGCTCGTCCGCGCGGAAGTGGGTATGGGCTTGCTACTCTATTCAATGCTTATGACTATTGATGAGTATCCCCTGGAAGAGAAGGATAAGTTACTTACCTGTAATCCTAGTTCTCTTCCAGGGGTATACTCATCAGTCATAAGCAACCCTCCCGCCTCCCCGGACGAGCATTAACAGTTTACTCGGTATTCTTGCATTTTTGATGCAGGTTCCTACAGGTTTCTTATACCGTACAAAAGAACTGACCTGTCACCTGTGGTGCATGATGGGAGCAGGGGTCTCCTGGAGGCCTTAAATTGCCTGGCATTAAATGTTTTCTTTGATGAAAATAAAAGGTTTTTTGCGGAATGCTATTACTGTACATGTCCTTCTCTTACATTATATGTTTATATATTATTTTCATACTAGAGAAATACATGTAATTCTGGCTTCTTAGCCTATTGGATATGTTTGAGGCTGCATATTTTTTATGTTATACATGTATATGTGTGTGTTTATTTCGTACTATGTACTCTTTTTTACTACATACACACATATATATGTATTTTTGTATATGCTCCGGGTTCCCGCACGGGGGCGGAGATAATTCAATGCTTATGACTTTGATGAGTATACCTCTGGAAGAGAACTAGGATTACAGGTAAGTAACTTATCCTGCTCGCCCATACTACCACAAATAGAGAGTAAGAGATTATCTACTTTAACCTCTTGTAAGCCTTTGGGGATCCACTGGACTCTGTGCACACTATACCTTACTTTGGTATAGTATATACAGAGCCGGCTTCCTACAATAGCCAATGTGCACACCTTCGTCTGCCAAAGGCTATATAACTCATCATCAGAAAGGCACGGAGGCCGGCCATCAGAAGGTGTTATGTCTTTAAGTGGCAGGGAGATATAACTTGGTTGCCAGTCGAAGAAGATGCAATACATACTCCATCAGGACACTGTAATACAAAGTGTAAACTCTCATATGCTTTGCTAAGAGTGCATTTGTCAGCCATTGTGGCCTACTTGAAAGAGTCTACACACACAAAACATGTTCTCACATCCACTGATCAAAAAGATCATAGAAGGAGAAAACTGGCTTTTACTTGCAAGGGAGGTACCTCCTCCATGATGGCAGGGTTGTTCATAGCACCTTTTATACCATTGCTTAAGTCCACACTTCAACATCTTACATTAAAAACAGTGATCCTAGTAGCAATCACTTTGGGAACACGCCAAAGGACCTGTTTTTTGCTATTGAGCTCTTAAACTCTCAAAACTTAGATAGTTTCAGGGCTTGCGGGTAGAAGTTTCCTAACAGTCGAGCTAGAAATAAAAGCTGGAACCACTCAGCCCAAGGATTTTTTTGCATGTATTGGCATGCTCAGGATGAGGTTCAGAGGATTGCATGAAGTAGTGATTCCTAAGAAAATGGATGTACTATTAATTTCATGATATCATCATATTACTATACTAAGAATGATCCATAAATAAGTCTGTGGTGGCGAAACTCGTTGGCTACATTTGAAGTAAAGAAAAGAAAAAAACTTTTTAAAAAGAGAATAATAGAAGAATATGAATAAAGAAGTATCTTCCAAACAAATTCAACAGAGTTTGTGAATTATATATAACGTGTGCTGAAAAATATAACATCTGTGCTGAATTGTCATGAACAAAGTCTGATACATATTATTTAAATTGTGGTGCTGAGCCTTTTGAATCTGTTAATGTTTAAGGATGTTTTTCCTTATTGGAAGTTGAAAAGGGCTGATCTTCTGGTTCTGTGCACCACTTTAAGCTATTGTTAATTCTTCCCACTGATGTATTAGATGCAATAGTGTAATTCCTCAGCCCGTTTTGTGTAAAATTGTCTACATTACTGAGAGTCGATGAGATACAAGCACTGAAGGTACAGGAACCGTCCATATCCATACACAAGGATATAGTTATAATTAGGGCACATCCAAAGTTCCTACCAAAGGTTCTCACCTCTTCACATAAACCAGTCTATCACCATACCAACCTTCTTCCAAAAGCCTGCAAACTCAACAGAAAGGGCCAAGGGACCTGTACACACTGGTTGGCAGCAGTGCAGTTATGTATTACATGCAGGCGAGACACAACATCAGGAAAACACAACAGTTTTTTTGTAGGGCATTAAACTTAACCTTTGGGGCTGGCTGTTTCCAAGAACACCATTTCTAGATGGATTGTACATATTATCCAGCTGTGTTACTCTCTAGTAAACAAACCTTTGCTGACAAAACTAAGAGTACACTGTACTAAGAAGAAAGGGGCTATGTGGGCCTTTATGGCCAACTACTCCATACAGGAAATGAGCAAGGCAGCCACCTGGGTATCCCTGCATACTTTCACAAAACATTACTGCGTGGATTTACACTCCTGCAAAGAGGCGGAACTGGGTCAGGATATGCTGAAAACATTTTTGCTTCCACACTGAATAGAAGTGCCCCTTTTTGACATGGTCACCCCCGTTTTCGGTCTGGTATTTGATGCAACTTTGACTGAAGGGCACTGGGTTCCTGCTAGCCAGGTCCCCAGTGGCAGTGTTGTTTCCCAAAAACAAGGGAAACTGTGCAATTGTTCCACAATTGGCAAGCTCTTTAGCACCCCTGTAAGTCCGTAGTAAATGGTATCCCTTGTACCTAGGGCATTGGTAATAAAGAGGGTCCCGAAGGGTGGCAGCATGTATTGTGCCACCCTAAGGGTCCCACCACCAAACTCTGGCAGACTGCCATGGCAGGCTTAGTGAAATGGTGCAGACAAAAGTCCTTATGTGAGCTCCGACTGCAACAGCTCTCCTGTCCAGCTTGCCCACAGTCCGCTACCTGCTGCCCTGTGTTTGTCTCCTCTGCTCGTTTCTTGCTCTGTTTTGCCTTTTCTGCTTGTTTTTCTGCCCTCTGTTTTGCCTTTTTCTGCTTGTTTACTGCCCTGTTTTGCCTTTTCTGTTCGCTTTTCTGCCCTCTATTTTGCCCTCTTCTACTGTTTTGCCCCCTTCTACTGTCTTGCCTTTGCTGCTCGTTTTTCTGCCCTCTGTTTTGCCTTTTTCTGCACTTTTTTCTGCCCTGTTTTGCTTTTGTTTTTCTTCTCTTGTTTTGCCCTCTTCTGCTCTGTTGCCTTTTCTGCACTTTTTTCTGCCATCTGTTTTGCCTTTTCTGCTCTTTTTGTCTGCCCTCTGTTACCCTTTCTGCTAGCTCGTTTTTGTGTTTACACAGGTATGTGTGCCATGTCGACTTATCACTTTTCTCTGCACCAATACATACAGCCTGCAATGGCAATGTGTGTGTGTATCAAGGTACAGGACCTCTACGGGTGGCACAGTATGGGCTGTAGCCCTTAGAGGCCTTCTCTGGTCACAGTGCCCTTAGTACCCATGGTACCTTTTACAAGAGACTTACATGTGGCCAGAGAGTTGCCAATTGGGGTTACATAGGTACAGTTTTGGGAAAGAACACAGGCCCTTGGAACCTAATTGGCAGGGACCCAGGGCACATCAAGTCAAAGTGCATCAGAAATCTGGCAAAAAGTGTGTGTGAGGAGGGGGGGTTACTGCAACAAAAACCCAGTTTCCTATAGTGGTGGACAGCCTTAATGTGGCGACAGGATGGAATTTGCAACTTACCCCACAGGTGGTGCTGCTGGGCCTGGTGCCGACCCCAGAAGATAGAAAACTAAGTAGGAAATTTCTTTTACTGGGTCTCCTCTTGGCTAGACACCGCGTTGCCATACAATGTTTGGCTGCTGCCGCGGCCCCACTCTCTCCACCCTTCCCCCCCCTCCCCCTCCTCCCTTTCCCCCAATTGCTCAGATTGGCTTTGGGATGTATCAGAGTGGGCTTTTGCGGAAGAGGTGATCCTGAAGCATGTTAGGCCTGATGAAAGTGGAATATGATTTGGCCATATGGGTGGCGATGTTGGCAGGAGAGTGATGGGGGATCTAGTTGCTTTGTCGGATGGGAGTGTGGGGGGGGGTGACGTCCTTACCGCACTCGGGCATATGGTATACTAGACAGGACTGGGGGTTAGGGTCTGGCCCGGATAGTATGTAAGGGGAACTATAACAGCCTGAAGGCTCTGTGGGATTGCGGGGAGTGGGTCGCACCCTGAGTTGTGGACATGAAGTTGTGGCCTGATGTTTCATAAACCAGTCAAATCACCGGTACATGTTTGTGATTTCATACATAAAGATTGTGAGAGCGATATAGGTGGGAGTAGGTTGGGAATTTCTTTTTTGTTTTTTTGTTTATTGTAGACATTCTTTTCATTTGACAGAGGTATGCTCACCAGTGGTGAATTTCTATTGTTTGGATTGTTTATGTGAAAATCAATAAAATATATATATATATATATATATATATATATATATATATATATATATATATATATATATATATATATATATATATATATATATATATTCATATAGGGACTTTGTCTATGTCAACTCCCACCACAAGCTAACATGTTTTGAGGCAGGCATAGACACTACGGACCCAACCACTAGATGGTGGGATTGTGCAAAGCATGCAAATCTAGAAAAGCTTCAAGCTGCAAAACCATAATTCTCCAGTATTGAATCTTTCGTAGATTCACCTGCTTGAATCATTCCCCAGCGTCAAGGTGAGTGTCCCACAGTACATTCTAAAGAAGTAGAAGTAGTATACATAGCTCATAATGGCAAAAACATTGACTTTAATAGCTTATCTACATAATTTATAAAGAACCAAACTCCAGTCAATCAAGCGATAGCACCCTTTAGAACACTCCCTGCAAGGGCATCTTCCTTCAGATTTTTTACTGCACATCGTGTGAAAGGGAGTCTCCCTGAGCTCTGCTCAGTTCTTCAGCTACTACCCTGATTTGGATCATCCTGATTATTGCTGCTGTTTCATTTCTCAGTACCTGGCACTAACGTGTCAGAACTTTTGAAAAAAATCCTGTTCGAGGCATGTGAGCTGTAGATCACATGCTATGCATAGATCGCCATCTAGTGTTGGGTCCGGATGTTTGTACTTTGTTTTTGTTCGAAGAAGTCTTTCCAGTCACGAGGTAGGTGACTCCTCCTTTCGGTGATAGTGCGCATGGGCATCGACTCCATCCATATATTGTTTTTTTCCGCCATTGGGTTCGGATGTGTATTGCTGCGCTCCGGTTCGGTACCGTTTTCGTACCCCTTCGACGCGCAATCCACTACCCTCGACGGTATTGTTATCGATCGCGCATCCCCATTTCAACGCGCATCGTCTCGCCTCGGAAAACCTTCGATCGGGAAACTGTGGCAGGCCGTCGGGCCTACCCGCGCCGACCGCGCTAGCAGTCGATGGAACGGACTCCCTTCAAGTTCTGTCCCGGGTGTCATGCTAAGTTTCCACGCACCCACTTGCACGAAGTGTGCAACCTCTGCTTGTCCTCCGAACACGACGAGAAAGACTGCAACGCGTGTCGATCGTTTGGATCGAAAGACACTTCGTGACCGTCGGGCTCGACGCCACGAGATGCAACTCCAGCGAGGCTCCGCACCGGACATCTTCGGCGAAGATTCCGACACTGAACATCAAGCTCAAGGAGCCGAAGAAGAACAGATCTCCGTGTCCGACTCCGACGTGGAAGAAAAGGAGCAGGTACTCCGGGTCAGCGTACCGTGAGTAAAGATAACCCTTTACCCCCTCAACATAAAACAAAGGCTCCGGTCCCTCCTCTGCCCTCGGGCCAAGGTCGGCACCGACAAAAAGTTTCCGACACCCCGCCCTCGGGCACGGCTCCAAAACAGAAAGAGAAGCCTTCCGGCTCGGGCTCGAGCGGGCCCCACTCTGGCGCTGAACCAACACCTTCGGCGCCGAAACACAAGTGCAAGCATGTGTTGGTCACAATACCACCGTTGCCGAAGATTCCACCTTCGACACCGAAAGGCTTGGAGCCGAAACCTTCGACGCCCAAAGGCTCAGAGCCGAAACCTTCGACGCCGGAACCGGCACATAAAGAGAAAGACACTCCCTCTAAAGAGCCTCGGCCCGATGCCCCGCCTTCGGATCTGAAGCAGAAAAAACTGGTTTTCAACCCTGAAACAGGACATATTCATGCCACTCTTCCAAAAAAACGGAAGATTGACCTATCAGAGGACTACCACATTCCTCTCAAAAGGAAGAGTGTGGGTACTAACCCTTCTCCCCCTTATATTCCACCTCCTTCTCCCACTGATCCCAACTTGCTCATCTCACCATCAAATTCACCACCACCACCACCACTTTCACCTGACCCACAGGATGAAGGAGGTGGGGATGGGGATGAGGATCAGGATAGGCTACAGGACACTGACCCTTGGGAGGATTATCATACAGACCCAAACACATACAATGACCCTGATTTGTATCCCTCCAGACCCTCCCCACCTGACGACAACATTGGGTACATTGAGCTCCTTAACAGGGCTGCTCAGTATCATGGGGTGGAGCTCCATAAGGAGCCTTTAGAAGAGGATTTCCTCTTTGAAACACTTACTTCTTCCCAAAGAGCTACTCATACCTTACCAATGCTCAAAGGCATGTTAAAACACACGGATGAGGTATTTAAAGACCCTGTAAGGGCAAGGATAATTACACCTAAGGTGGACACAAAATATAAACCCGCTCCTACCGACCCTGTTTACATTAGAGGCCAGCTGCCCTTAGACTCTCTTGTAGTCTCCAACGCTCGCAAGAGAGCTAACTCACAAACCACGGGTGAGGCTCCTCCTTGTAATAAGGAGTCTAAGCTTATTGATGTCTCGGGCAAAAGAGTGGCTTCACAGGCAGCAAATCACTGGCGCATTGCCAACGCTCAAGCTCTGTTGGCTCGTTATGATAGGGCTCATTACGATGAGTTAGAGAAACTCATTCAACATTTACCTGATGAATACAAATCTAAGGCTAATGACCTTATTCAGGAAGGTAAACTTATCACCAATACATCCATTGGGTGTGCCCTAGACGCAGCAGACACAGCAGCTCCTGCAGTCAACACCAGTGTACTCTTACGCTGGCATGCTTGGCTGAGAATATCAGGCTTCAAGCCGGAGGTTCAAACCTCCATCCTTAACCAACCATTCGACAAGGAGCATCTGTAAGGAAGTGGGTTTCTGTTGCAGTAACCCCCCCCCCCCACTTTTTGCCAGACCACTGATGCACTTTGACTTGATGTGACCTGGGTCCCTGCCAATCGGGTTCCCGGGCCTGTGTTCTTTCCCCAAAACTGTACCCAATTGGCATCTCTGGCCACAGGTCAGCCCCTGGTAAATGGTACCACAGGTACCCAGGGCGCTGTGACCAGGGAAGACCTCTAAGGGCTACAGCACTTATTGTGCCACCCTTAGAGGCCCTGTACCTTTACACACACACACTGCCTTTGCAGGCTGTGTGTTTTGGTGCAGAACAAAGTGAAGAGTCGACATGGCACACACCTCTGTGTGCCATGCCTACAACCCACTGCCCTGGCATAGGTCAGTCACCCCTCTAGCTGGGTGCACTATACCAGTGATGAGGGTACAGGTGCATGAGCCCTGTACCCCTACAGTGTCTAAGTCCATTCTTAGACATTGTAAGTGCATTGCTGCCATTAAGAGTATATGGTGCTGGGAGGTTGTCATTACGAACTCCACAGCACCATAATGGCTGCACTGAAAACTGAGAAGCTTGGTATCAAACTTCTCAGCACATTAAACCCACACTGATGCCAGTGTGTGATTTAATGAAAAATGCACACAGAGGGCATCTTTGAGATGCCCCCTGAAAAACGACCAGCCTCTGGTGGGTTCCCTGACTGGTGCACACCAGCCTGCCACCACAAGACATGTTTCTGGACCCCTAGGGTGGGAGCCTACGCTCCCTGAGCCCAGAAACAAAGCCTTTCCTGGGCGGAAGTGTACACACCTCCCCCAGGCCAGGAAGAGCCATCTGTGGCAGGGGAGCTTCAAAGGCCTGGCAGCCTTTGTAATGCGACCCCCCAGCCTCTCCTGCTATCAGGCGGGAAGACAGGCGGAAAGAACTAGCCAGCCCAGGAGGTGTGCCCACCTCTGCCAACTCCACCCCTCCGGTGGGGGAGGCGAGGTGAAGCCCACTCTCCAGTGCTCGCCATCTTGCAGATGGCAGGCACTCCCCAATCAGGGCTAGGATTGTGCTCACTCCCCCACGTGGGGTGAGCACACCAAGGGTGTAGTCACCCTAAGGTCAGTAGCCCATTGGCTACTGACCTCAAGACCCCTAAAACGCCCCCTAAATACAGTATTTGGGGGCAGCCCTGAACCAAGAACTCAGATCCAGAAACGACAAGAAGAAAAGAAGAAGGACCGAACTGCCATGCAGCCTGCTAACAAGAGGAAGACAACAACTGACTTGGCCCCAGCCCTACCGGCCTGTCTGCCCTCGAACCTGCTTCCTGCGAAAACCCGGTGTGTCCTGCAGCCAGCAACCTCAAGAACCCCGGAGGACCTGCCTGCCTTCACCTCTGAAGCCTGCTTCTCCCGTGAACACCAGATTTGTTCAAACACAGCAACCTCTGGCAGCAGCCGGAAACCGCGAATCAAGCCCACTCTGCACCCGCCGACCCCGGCCCGAGCTCGAGTGGGAAAACACCAAGAGGAGGTCCCCCCTGCGATCCTGACCCGAGATCCGGCGACTCCGGACCTGCCTCAAGCCTCCAGACGACGCCTGCAGCCTAAATCCAGAGGGCCCCCCCCTACCGCGACCAGAGCGGGTAAGAAAATCCGACCCTAAAGGCACCCCTGCACCCGGCGCCCCACGGCCCGTGTGCCCCAACCAACGAGTGCCTAACCAACCCTTACCTATCCAACTTACCCCTCAAAGTGGTGGTCGCACCCAGAAGACCTTCGTCCGCGAGCCTGCAGTGTCTTTCCAAACCGGAGGTTCCCCATAGACTACAACAGGGCTTCCGACGCCAAAACAGCACCCTGCACCCAGCTGCCCGAGTGCCGCTGAGCGTGCCCTTTTGATACCTACTTGTTTCCCCATTTGCCCTGAGTCTACAACCAGGAGCTTGGCTCCCACAACCCAGTGGCCTGCTCGCCAGCCGCCACTAACCGGAGGCCCCCTATCCCCCATTGGATAATATTGGGCCTCAACACTCTGCACCCGGCTGCCCTAGTGCCGATGAGGGTGTAACTAGAGTGCATCCTTGACCCTGGGGGACCCCTGAGTCTAACCCCAGAACCTTAACTCCCAGTCGAAGACTTACCTTCAAACCGAGAACTTGTTTTTCCTCCATAGGATAACATTGACTCCTTTTTCCTGAAAAAACGACTGTGTGTGGAGTTTTGGAAACTAAAAATATTGCTTAAAAATTGTATGAATAACCAAAACGACTTTACTCACCTGTTTGCAGGAAACGTCCCAGTGCTGGATCTAGGATCCAGCACTGAGGTTAGAAAAGTAACGCGAAAGTAACTTACCTGCACTTTACAGGAAAAGTCAATGCATTTCAATGTACTGTTCGAAAAAGTTTCTAAGTGTGGACTTTTGAAATCTGAAAATATTCTCTAAAAATCGTACAAACTACAAAAACGTAATTACTTACCTGTTTTAAGTAAATGTCCCAGTGCTGAATCTAGGAGTCCAGCACTGGATTACAAAAGTAACGCAAAAGTAATTTTACCTGCATTTACCTTAAAAAGCCATTCATTTCAATGTACTGCATTTACTAAGTATTGCAACCTACTGCATCCCCTGTAAATCAAATCAAGTACAATCTTCATTGCTTTTTAAAACTGTGTACAACAAGTAACTTATTACTGAAAAGAATTGAATGCTTACCTGTATCAGGCTTGCGTGGTTCTAAAATAAAATAACAGTATATTTTTTATACAAAAACAATTGGCCTAGAGTTCAGTTCTTGAGTGTGTGAATTCATTTGCTGACTGAGTGTGTACATCAAATGCTTAACACTGTCCTCTGATACTGCCTTACTGCCCGACCAAGCTACCACTATTATAGAGTAAGGTTCTATCTAACTTTAACCTCTGCCTACCTCTGGAGTCACCTGGACCCTATACACACTATACCTCATTTTGGTGTAGTATATATAGAGCCAGTTTCTTACAGCATCTCTTTGGCCCAGCTGTTGATACCTCGCTGGAGAAGATGAAAAAGGACACTGAGGTCGCAAAGTCCATGGGGGCTTTGCAATTACCTGCCACTAGGGGTTCCTTTCGCCGCTCCTTTTACAAGGGTGGTTCAAAAACTGTGTGCACTGAAAATCCCTCCTCCTCTTACAAGGGCAACAACCAATCCCCCTCTTCAAGAGGTTATTTCAGAGGAGGTTTTAGAGGAAACAATGGTAAGGGAAGAAGCAGAGGTAACTCCACCCGCACTTCCCCCGCAAACAAACAGTGACTTCCTTCCGTTACCCCCCGATCATTCCACTCCTGTCGGGGGACGTCTCTCCCAATTCCTGCCTGTCTGGAATTCAATCACCTCAGACAAGTGGGTACTACAAATTCTCCAGTATGGTTACTGCCTGGAGCTTACAGACACTCCCCCAAATATTCTTCCAAGATCACATGCAATGTCACCAGAGCATCTCACCCTCCTAAAGCAAGAGGTTCTCTCTCTCTCTTTGAAAAACACACTATAGAGCCAGTCTCATTACAATACCAGAAGACCGGGGTATACTCCCTGTATTTTTTAATTCCCAAAAAGGATGGCTTTCTCAGGCCCTTACTAGACCTCAGAGAACTAAATCTGTACATTCAGTCGGACCACTTTCACATGGTCACACCAACAGGTGCTCCCACTCCTTCAGCAAGGCGACTTTCTGTCTACTCTGGACTTAAAGGGCGCCTATTTCCATATTCCCATTCACCCGGCTCACCGGAAATACCTCAGGTTTGTGGTGGACGGACAACATTATCAATTCAAAGTTCTTCCATTCGGAGTAACTACAGCACCCAGGGTCTTCACCAAGTGTCTGGCAGTAGTCGCGCCTCATCTAAGAAGACATCACATTCACGTCTTCCCCTACCTAGACAACTGGCTAATAAAAGCCAGCTCACAACAGAGCTGCCTACGCCACAGTCGAAAAACAGTCCAACTGCTTCACGACCTTGGGTTCACTGTAAACCTCACCAAGTCTCATCTCCAACCATCCAACACACAAGTGTATCTAGGAGCCACAATAGACACTCCGAAAGCTCTAGCGTGTCCCAACCCAGTCAGGATCCGCAACATGCAGACTCTAATATCACAGTTTCAGCCTCAACACTCATTACCAGCTCGAGTGTTCATGCAATTCTAGGAATGATGGCATCTTGCATTTTAATCGTTCCTTACGCAAGACTCCAAATGCGTCCCCTACAGGAATGCTTAGCACGTCAGTGGAACCAGGCTCAAGGTCAGTTATCAGATCTAGTGTTGTTGGATGGCTGCACCCATCGCTCTCTGCAGTGGTGGAACATACAAAACCTTTCCAAGGGGCGGCCATTCGTCGACCCGGTTCCATAGATTGTGCTAACAGCTGACGCATCGCTCACTGGTTGGGGAGCTCATCTTCAAAAACATACCATTCAGGGCATGTGGACTCTGCAACAAAAACAACTCCACATAAACCATCTAGAACTGCTAGCAATTTTTCTAGCATTGGAAGCCTTTCAACTTCATCTAGTAGGCAAAGCTGTCCTGATTTGCACAGACAACATGACAGCAATGTATTACATACAAAAGCAGGGGGGGACACTCTCTCCAGCTCTCACAGCCCTGAGCATCTGGAGATGGGCCATACCTCAAAATATATATCTCCTTGCAGAACACCTTCCAGGAGTAAACAACCAGATTGCAGATCTGCTCAGTCGTCAACGACAGGAGATCCACGAATGGGAACTCCACCCTCAAGTTCTCCTCCCATTCTTCCAAATGTGGGGCTTCCCAGAGATAGATCTGTTCGCCACCCACCTAAACGCAAAATGCCCAAACTTCGCATCCAGGTATCCACACCCATTGTCCAAAGGCAATGCACTATTGATGAATTAGCCAGGGATATTTGCTTACGCTTTTCCGCCTCTCCCACTCATTCCATTAGTGATTCGGAAGCTCAAACAGCAGTCCCTGACACTAATCCTAGTTGCTCCCACATGGGCCCGTCAACCCTGGTTCACAACCCTGTTGGAGCTATCAGTTCCTCACCAAAAACTACACCTTACTCCCAATCTTCTCACTCAGTACCATGGAGAGATAAGACATCCAGATCCCAGTCATCTCAACCTTGCGATCTGGCACCTGAAATCCTAGAGTTTGGCTATCTTAATCTTCCGCCAGACTGCATGAATATTATCAAAGAGGCTAGGCGCCCTAGCTATGCAACAAAGTGGATGCGGTTTGTCTTTTACTTTAACAACAATCAAATCAATCCGCTAGATGCTTCAATCCAAAACATCATTTGCTATCTATTACATCTAGAGCGTTCCAATTTATCGTACACATCCATACGCTTACATCTTGCTGCAGTAGCTGCATATCTAAAAAAACAGACAGCATTTGTCTCTTTTTAGAGTGCCTGCTATTAAAGCATTTATGGAAGGACTTAAGAGTCATTCCCCCAGACCTCCACCTTCTCCAGTGTGGAATCTCAACATAGTTCTTACAAGACTCATGGGTCCACCTTTTGAGCCATTGCACAAATGTGAACTACAATTTCTCACTTGGAAGGTAGCCTTCCTCATAGCCATCACATCTCTGAGAAGAGTGGGTGAGCTTCAGACACTAACCATAGAAGAGCCATTTTTACAAATACACCAAAACAAAGTGGTGCTTAGGACTAACCCCAAATGTTTACCTAAAGTCATTTCTGCCTTTCATATCAACCAATCTGAGTTGCCTGTGTTCTTCCCTCAACCAGAATCAGTGGCAGAACATGCTCTTCACACATTAGATGTCAAAAGAGCATTACTATACTACATTGAAAGAACAAAACCTTTCAGGAAAACAAAGCAACTTTTTGTTGCTTTTGCTCCACCACATAAAGGCAATCCAATATCAAAATCAGGTATTGCAAGGTGGATAGTTAAGTGCATTCAAATATGCTACATTAAAGCTAAACGCACATTAACAATTCCACCTAGAGCGCATTCCACTCGCAAACCAGGGGCCTCTATGGCATTTTTAGGAAATATACCCATAGATGACATCTGCAAAGCTGCAACATGGTCTACACCACACACCTTTACAAAACACTATTGCATAGATGTTAGCTAGACAACAAGCTAGTGTGGGCCAGGCAGTTTTACGTACACTATTTCAGACAGCTGCAACAGCTACAGGTTAGCCACCGCTTTGGGACATAACTGCTATATAGTCTATGCATAGCATGTGATCTACAGCTCACATGCCTCAAACGGAAAATGCTACTTACCACAGTATGCATCTGTTCTTGGCAGGTAGAGCTGTAGAATCTCATGCTCCCGTCCGCCTCCCCGGGTACCTATACCTGTTGCAGTACTATCTTACTTAGATACAATATACATGGACATCTCTCTTTACTACTCTTACTAACTCCATCATCACCCTTTACGGCAAAACAATCCAAGGATGGAGTCGATGCCCATGCGCTCTATCACCGAAAGGAGGAGTCACCTTCCTTGTGACTGGAAAGACTTCTTCGAACAAAAACAAAGTGCAAACATCCAGACCCAACACTAGATGGCGATCTATGCATAGCATGAGATTCTGCAGCTCTACATGCCAGGAACAGATGCATACTGTGGTAAGTAGCATTTTCCTTTCAGACCTTGTGGGACCTATGGAAAGACGAGGCTACACTCTGAAGCACCTCACAAGGAGTGTGTATACTGCCTTCATCGTGCCCACAAGGTAAAGGACTGTAAAATCTGTCGGACCTTTTCTTCTAAAACATTCCATAGGTAGAGAGGGGAGGCTACAGAAACTTAAATCTAAAACAACTGTTGTTTCTGAGGATGACAGTGAGGATTCCGTTACCTCACAGGAAAGGTCAAGGAAAAGGGAGAGGTCACGCCAAGGGTCACCAGAGGTGCACAGAAAAGCCTTAAAAAAGACTCGCCATATGTCTTCAAAAGCCACTTCTCGTAAAGAGACCACTAGGTCAGAGCCTTCAACACCCTCTTTAGCCTGGCTTTACATCCTAAGAAATCCTCTTCAGAGCCAGTCATGGCAAAATCTAAAGTGGCAATGAGTCTCATCAACAACACCACCACCATCAAAACCATTGTTGATATCACTGTCCAGCTGGATGCCAGATATTTTTTGCTATGCCCAACAGGGGAAGACGTTTGGCCTAGGTATACTAAAATGTGGTTCTAGCAGGAGTGGCCAAAAGAAATATTGTGAGGGCATGGGGGGGTGAGTAGACCTCCAAGTGTCCGGGAGTGAAAGGATGAACTGGACTGGTGCTGACAAGCGGAAAGGGTGATGTACTACATCAGGGGCTGCCCAAGGAAATTCGATAAAATATGGGAAAAATGGGGCCAGTATGGAGACGAATATAGAGTTGACCAGGAAGGCACGGGGGAGTTGGTGGGGTGGGTGGCTGTTTGGGCTATCTGCGAAAACACATTTAAATAGACCCTGCCGATGCTATCAATCTGTGATTTGTAAGCGTGACCATTATTGCATAGAAATGGATAATGTACCTCACTGTCTAGATAACTTCCATTGTTTGTGAATGTCTGTCATTTGATGTGTACTGTGCAACTGTTGACTAAAAAGATTTTTGTTTAAAAAAAGTTGATGACAACATTGCCAACCCTGTCGATTAATACCTTGCCAACGAGACTGTCAACGGTACAGCCAATGGTGAAAACACCATCAACGATGACAGAACCGCTGACAAAAAACCCACCTATGTTGCACCTTACTCTGGAACAGACGACAACATCGTCAATTATGCCGTAAACGACCACATCAAGGATGGACAAACGAACACAAGTAATGTTATGCCCAGAACATACTTCACTAATCAAGGTGTCCCCCTTGCCACCAATCAGGTAGCAGATGTGGAGGAGTCTGACGATGATGATGGACCATTTGGTATACCTCATAGTGCCTCAGAACTGAATGTCTAGTACCAAGAAGATGATGATGAAGGGGACTATTATGAGCACGTCTATGGATGGCGGCAATGTATAGAGAAGCCTAGACAATATGTAAAGCAATTTCACCACTTCGCTCCACCTCCAACTTCTAAGGGCATGGTTCAGGTTCCTGTGGCTCTGGTGCAAAACCTACTGGGTATGTTGCGGGACTACTATAAATGCTTCCCTGAAGCTGGAAGTTCAGCATTCTCTCTAAGTATCCACAACCTCCTATACCAAGATCACCCGAACCTATGCTACTACTTGCCACTCCAAGAATGACCCCGGTGTCAAATATTGCTTGCAATGCCTCCTCGGGAAGACCCATCCTCCTTAGATGACAATAGGGCAGAAGGTGAAATTCAAGATAATCTGTGCCAAATGAATGGGACGATTATCTCATCCCGACGCCTTCACCTCCTGCACCACAACTGGTGGACTCCCCACCAGATGATATCAGTGGTTTCCATATTCTTATAAACAGAGCAGCAAAACATCTCCAAGGTCCAATAGCCATCAAACAATTGGATTGTTTCATATATGATTTTAAGGAACAATCTAGAAAAGCTGTATGGGCAGTCACAATTATTTATTATATCTGGGAGGAAAGAATAAAGATCATAACTCCTGCCATGGTCACAGCGGTTCTGCCAAGAATCGATTAGAAATACAGAGCTCCAGAGGACTCTCTAGCATCTCTGGTTGTACATCCTAAACCAGACTCTGTCATTGCACAGGCTGCACAATACCACTCAAAGAACCCTTCCACACCCATATCAACCCCGCCTGACAAAGAAGGCAGACACCTTGATAACATTGGGAATAGGTTCTCAACGATGTCAGGAGCAACACTACGAGCGGCCAATTCGCTTGCAATACTAGGTAGATATGTCTACCAGAAGTGGTCAGACGTAGTCACATAAATGGATTTCCTGCCAGAAGACAAATGGCCAGAAGCAAAACAATTCTGCAGGAGGGAGAAAGATCATAGATTCCGCTATGGATATATCCTCCATAGGATTCAGACAACTGTCAGGATCTGCGATCCTTAGATGCCAAGGTTGGTTAAAGGCCACAACATTTAGACCGGGGGTGCAAACAAAAATATTGAATATACCATACGATGACGACGCTCTGTTTGACAAGCATGTCGACGACACCTTGCAAGCAATCAAGGGAGACACTGACATTGCAATATCTTTGGGCACATTACAATTTCAAATAACACCCTTTAGAAAGGCCTGTGGAAGAGATACTTATTTGTATCGAAGAGGATACCAGAGGTATCAGACTTGTTAACACTCTCAGCAGCCATTTAGGCCAGCTTACAAACAACACTTACCATATAGGACAGCAGCAGCCTACTCCAAGTAACCACCAAGGAGAAGGCAGACCGCGCCGACAAGAGACACTGGCAGAAAACTGTGACTATGTTGTAGTGCCGGTTACGCCCCCTATAGCACATCATCCTGTGGAAGCAAAAATGTCAAAATCTTTTCATCTTGTGGAAAACAACATGGGACAAATGGGTCCTGGGTCTCATCGCATTTGGTCACATGCTGGAATTCTCTCAGATTCCGCCCATCACTCCACTAAAAAGAGTGCACCCACCTCATCTCCTACTCCGGAAGGAAGTGCTAGCTATACTAAGCAAGAGTGCCATAGAGAAAGCCCCACATTCTCATCAAGGAATGGGCTTCTGTTTCGCTTTTTCCTCAAAAAGAAGTAATCGGGAGAATGGTGACCCATTCTGGTCCTCAGGAAATGGAACAAATACCTGAAAATGCAATCTTTTCGTATGATCACCCTTCAAGGAATCCTGCATCTGCTCAATCACGGAGATTACACGATGATCTATGATCTGTATAGTGCTTATTTCCACATCCCTATTCATCCGAAACATCACAAATTTCTGAGCTTCCTGGTAGCCGGCACTCACTATCGTGTCAAAGTGTTCCCATTTGTTCTCAGGACAGCTCCCTGGATTTTTACGGATGTCTTGCCCCAGTGGCAGCCCACTTAGGACAAAAAGGCCTCCAGCCCTTCCCGTACTGCATTGACTGGCTGATAAAAGGGCCATCTGCCCGCCAAGCTTTGAAAGCGTAGTTCCAGTCATTGGGCCTAACAGTTACCAAAAGTCTCTCCTTCATCCCTCAACAAAGATATATTTTCTGTGAGCAATTCTGGATACTTTACAAGACATGGCATTCTTGTAAAAGAAGGACAAAGGAAACTCAGGACGTTGGCACAAAACTTATCAAAAGAAAATCAGTTTCTGTTTGCCTTCTCAAATCACTTCTCGGCATGATGTCATCGGCCATTTTACTAGTGCCTTGTGCCTTTCTATGGATGAGACCCTTCCAGGAGGGATTAGACGCACCGTGGGTTCAGATAGAAGGTTCATTCGACGGTCATCAAACTCACGCCACCTATGATAAAAGCTCTTTCTTGGCGGATAAACTCCTTCAATCTCACATCGGGGCTCACATTCTTGTCCCAAATTCCTGAATATGTCATTACTTCAATAGAAGGTTGGGGGGCCCATTTGCAAGATCTCCAAATCAATGGGAAATTAACCCTAACACAATCAAAAATGCACAAACTTCCTGGAGCTCCGAGCAGCCTAACTTTCCCTCCAGGCTTTCCTTCAAAGATTAAAAGGAACTTCAGGGTTGACACAAACCTATAACACAACCAGTATGCACTATCTGAACAATAAGGAGGCACAAGATCTCAGATCCTGTCGCTGGAGGCGCAAGAGAGATGGAAATGGGCTTTGCTGCAACAAGTAACACTACAAGCAGAACATCTGCAGGGAGTGAGCAACAGTTTTGGTGGACACTTTAAGCAGAACAAGGTAAAGCTGCCACAAATGGGAACTAAATCAATTCATTCTGAACACAATCTTCCAACAAGGGGGCAAGCCAGAACTAGATCCCTTTGCATCTCAAGAGAACCAGAAATGCCGTTTTACACAAGCCTGGATCCTCACGAAGGTCTTGGGGAGGGGGGGGGTGGATGCGCTTTCGATCAGATGGTCAGGGATCTTTGCATATGCTTTCCCTCGATCCCTCTCATAGCTAGGCTCCTCAGACAGATGAAGAGGAAACTGTGTTGGATGAGAGTAATTGACCACTGTGGCCCAGACACCACTGGTTCACCGAACTTCTACTGCTGTCAGAGGAGAATCCCATTCAGCTGGAGCCTTGGAAGGATTTGCTATCGATGAGTCACAAGCAGGTACTTTATCCGAACCCGACTTCTCTGCACTTAACTTCCTGGCTCCTGAATACCATGAGCTTCACCATTTAGATATCCCACAGGACTGCAAAGATATCCTTGTTCGGGCCAGAGCTGATAACACTAACAAAATATATCGGCTAACTGCTTACTGTGCCAGAGGTCAAAGATTGACCCTATATTATCATCTCCAGAACAGGTCTTGCCATGCCTTCTCTCTATGGCTAGATTGGGCCTGGTTCACGCTTCGATTAAAGTACACTTAGTGGCCATTTCAAGATACAGAAGGACTTCTGGATCCCCTTCGTTATGGTTTGGCAGGCAGGTAACACAATTTCTTAAAGGTTTATTCATAGTATTCCCTCCGATAAAGGCGGCGCCGCCACCCTAATAACTTAACACAGCACTTTCACAGTTGTTGAAGAGCCCTTTCAAACCTATTCACAAGGCAGAACTCAAATTCCTAACATGGAAAGTAGCCTTAATGCTAGCTTTGACATCAGCTAGAAGAGCGAGTGAGGTTCAAGCGTTCACTATAAAGGAACCTTTCTTACAGTTTAAGAATAACACTGATTCCAAGAACTAATCCCTAGTTGCAATGGATTTTCATCTGAACGAACCTATTGTACTTGACATTTTTCGCAAATCATCGGACACCTGCAGAAATAACTCTGCATACGCCTGATGTAAAGAGATGCTTGAAGTTCTATTTGCATTGTACAAAGCAGTTACAGACAAGCATAACAAGATGGATATCTACAGCTTTTCAATTCTGTCACTCTAGGGCTGGTAAGCCCTGGAGCGAAAAAGCTGAGGCACATCCTACCAGGGTGGTCTTGCCGTGCAGCGACTTGGAAAAACAGGCATATGCTCAATCAACATTATTGCCTGGACTCATCACTACGCAGTGAAGCAGCTGTGGGACAAGCAGTGTTATGCCATCTTTCCAGTAAGGTGAGCCTTGCATGATGATATATGTATATTTGTACCCAACATCCGCTATTGTGATATATAAACATGATATGACAACATATATATTATGTAACTGATAGCTATTCTGATTCAAGCATGTGAATCTATAAAAGATCCAATACTGGAGAAAAAACTTGTTGCTTACCTGTAACTGCAGTTTTCCAGTATTGGTATCTTTCATAGATTCACATGTGACCCTCCCTTCTATAGAGGCTCTCCTTCTTGTAAGTGGTGACTATTTCCCACTAGTTCTTGAAAATCTGAGGGACGATACCTCTAAAGGGTGCTACTGCTTGATTGGCTGGAGTTTGGTTCTTTATAAATGATGTAGATAAGCTAATAAAATCAATGTATTTTGCCATTATAAAGTAAGTATCCTACTTCTACTGCTTTAGAAGGTACTGTGGGACTCCCACCTCAATGACAGGGAATGATTCAAGCATGTGAATCTATGAAATATACCAATACTGGAGAACGAGGGTTACAGGTAAGTAACAAGTTTTTATAGGTAACTGATTTCACATACAGTGTCCGAACCATAACTTTTTACAAAGCAGCCTTTTGCAAGATAGTTATTTTATGTGCAAATTTGAATTTAATTTCCAAGATACTTTCAGTATTTCATGCCACCCAGTTTTGTTGGCAGCTTTTTTTTTTGTCTACTTTGTCAGAGACATGTAAACTGGACATGAAAGAAATGTGTACCGTTGTTTGGACAGATCCATCGACTTTAAAAACTCAGCATTGCATCTGGTGCCGGTATTAAGAGAGAATTTTTCAAAATGTACCATTGGCAATTGGATTACACAGATTACATTTTTAAATAAATTTCGGTATGGCAAGGGAATCGCAGTTGCTGGGAAGAAACATAACGCTATTGACAAGGCGAAGAGCATCCAAAGCATCATTAACTGCCAGTGTGCTTCTCCAAGACACACATTAAGTAGCTAATTAGAGAATACCTTAGACGCTCACCATCCACTCTTGTCTTGATGTGGCTTTCACAGATGAAACGTTGGGTCAGGATGTGGTGAAGAAACATTGTTACAGGTGTGTAACCTTTTCACCTGTGCAGCGGCTCTTTCTGCTCTAAAGTGTTAAGTGATTTCTTATTTGTAAGGCAGTGTGCTTAATAAGCTTGATGTCTGTGTATTTCTTAGATTTGTCTGCATATTTTAGTGTAAATGTATCTTGCTTTAGTTTCAGGATACGGCCAAAATCAGTTTGGAGTTCCTCCTATGCCGCCTAATCAGATTGGCGGGGTGCCAACAGGAAAGCACATGGTAAGGAACTCAAGTAGTTGCATGGTTTCTGATAATTGCATTCTTTGTAGTAGGCCACTCACTATATGTTGTCTATTTTTTCACCATCTTATTTCCCTTCAGTTTTCTCACCAGATGCAGCAGAAGTTGCAGTACCAGCACTCTTTCCCCCCGGGACCAATGTCGGGTTCGATCTTCAGCCCTCACCAGCAGCATCACCACCTTGGCAACATGCCCCCTTTTCCGGATGAGCCCATGCTGAAGGGGGCTCCCTTCACCAACTGGTCAGTCTCCCACGATTCGCCTGCCCCCAAGTTTCCCAATCATTTGACCTCCAAAGCATCTCCTTCTGGGCCAGGCTCTACTCCCACCACTTCCTCAGATGACGAGGAACATAACGGAGGCAGCTCCAAGTAAGCACTGTAACCCACCCGTTCTAGCACATTTCATGTGTTCAGAATGTCCCTGGTGCTCTTCCAGCCCCCTACCTTTTGATCAGAAGTCGTAGGCAGGTAGAAGGACCATGTTAATGCTACATGTGGGGCAATGCTTCTGAAGAAGTGTAATGGAAGGTATTGCTCTATTAGAATTATGGCATCTGTAGTTTGTCTACATATGAATCACATTTTTCTTAATAATTCTCACTGCTGTTGTGCTGTGTGATATGCATTTTGTTTGCATTGCTCTGGCAATGTCAGATGCATTTTAATGCAATAGAGTGTAGCACGTCTTGTTCTATTCTCCAGTAGCTGCACCTCTTTCTGCCTTAGTTTGTCAATATATGAATCACATTCCTCTTAAGAATTTTCAATGCTGTTGTGCTGCGTGCTATGCTTTTTCTCTGCATAGCTGTTGCATTTTCAGATTAATTGGGGAGCAACAAAGCAGCAAATCTCATTTTACCGTCATGCAGCTGCCCTCTTTTCCCACTCTGATTTTTCCAAGCTGATGTGTGGTCTAGCAGGAACCTGTTTATCTTAGAAGGAACATGAATGATTCAGAGCCACAAGTAAAAAAAACCTGTTGAATTTCCTTTCATAATGAGACAAATGGCAACAATTGTGAGTTCTGGTAGTCTGTGAGACAGTGGCACATGTGCCGTGCTGAAACATTTCAAACTCAGCTGCCAATTTTAGCAGTGGCTTAGGATGTCTTACTGTGTTAGTTCAAAGGTTGTTGCTGTTTGCCCATTGAGTGCAAATAGTCTTTCTGGAATTTTCATTCTGTAGTTTGCTGGTGCAGGTACATTCATGCTACTATACTATTTTCTGCACTGGGAGTTTATTTTAAGTATCTCACAGTGGTTTTATCAAATCAAGAGTAAACGTTTGTTCTTCATTATAGAATCATTTTCTTCTGGCTTCTCCGAGTATGACCTTGGAGCACGTAAGGTTTCACATGTTTCCTAGTGTTGACTGGGGTTTTTTTTTTTTTTCTTGTTTCTGATAAGATTTTTCAATCATTCACCTTCTTTCTTTGAGAAGCACTTCACCTTTTGGAGCAAAAAGGCAGTCTCAGATCTCCACATGGTATTTGTTTTGTGCCACCGAGCTTCAGATTCCTTGAAAAAGCACAGTATTAGTTAAAAAAAAAAAAAAAATGTCCAACAGGAACTTCAGACACCGGGAAGGCATACGATTCAACGGGACGCTTCCGGACAGAAGAGCACACAAAGAGAAGAAGAAAATTGAAGAAACATCCTCTCATGCTCCCTCTGAGAATGCAGTGCCTGAATGGACTTCCCAGGGGGAGATCCAAAGAAAGACCACCACAAGGGAACTGATGTCAGCATGCTGACGAGGGCTTCTTATGGCTCTGATGACGTCATGCGGAGCCGTGGCATTATGATGTCCAGCACGTCATAATGCTATGGCTCAGCTTGACGTCATCGGAGCCATAAGAAACTCTCCTTGGTGTGCTGATGTCCGTTCCCTTTTTTTTATCCAGTATTGGGGTATCTTTCATAGATTCACATGCCTGAATCATTCCCCGTCGTCGAGATGGGAGTCCCACGGTAAAATATGTTCGAGGCATGTGAGCTGTAGATCACATGCTTATGCATAGATCGCCATCTAGTGTTGGGCTCGGATGTTTGCACTTTGTTTTTCTTCGAAGAAGTCTTCCTAGTCACGAGGTAGGTGACTCCTCCTTTCGGTGATAGTGCGCATGGTCATCGACTCCATCTTCAGATTGTTTTTTTTCCGCCATCGGGTTCGGATGCGACTCGCTGCGCTCCGGTTCGACGCCGATCCTTCGGTTTCTCTCGGTGCGTACAACACTCCACCTCAACGGTGTTGTTTTCGATCGCGTTATCCATTCTTCGCGGATCGTGTTCTTACAATAAACTCTTTTCGATCGGAGAGCTCGTGATAGGCCGTTGGGCCTAGCCCCCGGTTCGACTCGGTCGATGGAACGAACTCCTTTTAAATTCTGTCCTCGGTGCCACGCGAAATATCCGCGCACCGATTCACACGAGGTGTGCAACCTGTGTCTGTCACCGGAACACAGTGAACAGGACTGCGACCCATGCCGAGCATTCCGCTCCAAAAAGACTCTTCGCGACCGTCGGGCCCGACGACGCGACATGCAGAGCCAACACACAGGCTCCATTCCGACCTCTTCGGACCTGAACCGGATGAAGAGGCTGACAACTCTATCGGAGCCGAGGAGGAGCAAGAACAGATCTCCCTCTTCGACGATGACTCCAAACAGGTTGAAGACATCCCGCAGGGACAACGTACTGCAAGTACAGGCCCTACCTCGCCCCAACTCCCAACTCAACCAAAAAAAAGGCCCCGGACCAACCCGCGCCCTCGGGCCCTGGTCGGCACCCAGACCACGCTTCCGACGCCCCGCCTCCCGGCTCGGCACCGAAGCCTACCAAAAAGCCCCATTCCAAATCGGGCACCGAGCCAAAGCCTTCGGGATCAAAGACCAAGTCCGGCTCCGATCATCACCACTCGGCACCGAATACCTCCTCGGATCCGAAGACACCAGCCCCAAAACCTTCGGCACCGAAAATTTTGGCGCCGAAACAGACTGATACACCAAAGTCACCTAAGAAGCATAGTTTCGGTGATCCGCTCGGAAAACCGGACCCAAAACAGAACATTTTGGTCATACATCCAAAAACCGGCCACATTACTACCAAAATGACTTTAAATAAAGGGGCTACTACAGAAGAGGAATACCACATTCCATTAAAGAAGAGAACTGTTGGGACAAACCCTTCCCCTCCTCCTCTTCCTTCACCACCTTTACCTCAGTCTCTGCCTGTGCCAGCTTCACCTGAGCACTCACCACCATATATACCTGACGATCAGGGTGATGGGAACGGGGATGATACTAATGATGATAATCAGCCGGGACCTACAGATGTGTGGGATGACTATAACATTGACTCGCCCACAGACAATGACCCTGACCTATATCCTACCAGACCCTCTCCACCAGACGACAGCGTAGGATATATTGAATTGCTAGGCAGGGCTGCCAATTACCATGGGGCCAGCTGCATAAAGAATCCCTTGAAGAGGATTTCCTCTTTGAAACATTAAACAGCACACAAAAATCCACACATATGTTGCCCATGCTTAAAGGAATGACCAGACATGTAGACGACATATTTAAGGATCCTGTCAGGGCACGTATCCTTACCCCTAGGGTGGATAAAAAATACAAACCTGCACCATCTGATCCAGTCTACATAAGAGGACAATTACCCTTAGACTCATTAGTTTCTAATGCACGCAAAAGGGCAAACTCCCAGACCACTGGAGACTCACCACCCCCAGATAAAGAGTCAAAGCTCCTTGATGCTTCAGGGAAAAGAATAGCCTCCCAGGCAGCTAACGTCTGGCGCATATCTAACACACAAGCGCTGCTAGCCAGATATGACCGTGCGCATTGGGATGAAATGGAACAACTTATCCAATTTTTACCCCAAGAACATAAATCTAAAGCGCAAGACCTGGTATGTGAGGGACAACTAATTTCCAACAATCAAATTAGATGCTCCCTAGATGCTGCTGATACATCTGCCACTAGTGTCCTTTTAAGAAGGCATGCCTGGCTACGCATATCGGGGTTCAAACCGGAGGTTCAGACCTCAATATTGAACACACCATTTGATAAAGAACACCTGTTTGGGCTGGTGGTTGATTCTTCACTCACGAAGATGAAGAAAGATACCGAAGTGGCTAAATCAATGGAGCCCTTCAGTCTCCACAAGGCCGTGGTTCCTTTCGGCGCTCCTTTTATCGAGCAGGGTCCAAAACCACTTCCTCGGACACTGCATCTACCTATAAGGGCAATGACTAACCCTCAGGTTCCAAAACTTACTTCAGAGGTGGTTATAGAGGAAACAACGTCAAGGGCAGAGGTAGAGGTTCCAACACACGTACCTCCCCCTCCAATACAAAACAGTGACTTGCCCATAGTTGCCCCCCGACCACTTAACACCTGTGGGGGGAAGACTGTCACAATTTCTACCAAAGTGGCAGTCAATAGCAACGGACAAGTGGGTCCTCCAAATTATCCGTTCTGGTTACTGCCTGGAGTTCATCAACACTCCTCCAAACATTCCCCCAAAGTTGCACAAACTTTCACCGGATCACATACACCTTCTCAAACAAGAGGTACAATCCCTGCTTCTAAAACAAGCTTTAGAGCCCGTACCACCACATCAGGGGTCGGGTGTCTCCTCCTTTTACTTCCTAATTCCCAAAAAGGACGGTTTTCTCAGACCAATACTAGATCTCAGAGAACTAAATCTTTACATACAGTCAGACCATTTCCACATGGTAACACTTCAACAAGTTCTACCCCTTTTGCAAAAGGGTGACTTTCTTTCTACCCTAGACTTAAAAGAAGCCTACTTAAATATTGCAATCCATCCGGCTCACCGCAAATTTCTCAGGTTCGTGGTAGCTGGTCAACACTACCAATTCAAAGTACTCCCATTCGGAGTCACCACTGCCCCCAGAGTCTTCACAAAGTGTCTGGCGGTAGTAGCTGCGCATCTAAGAAGACAGAGCATACATGTCTTCCCCTATCTGGACGACTTGCTCATCAAAGCCAGCACGTATCAACAATGCCGCAAACATACTTCTGTAACCATGCAGTTACTTCACCAGCTAGGGTTTACAGTCAATGTGTTAAAATCACATCTTTAGCCAAACAAAATTCAGAACTACCTAGGAGCCACTCTGGATACTCAAAGGGCTCTAGCATTGCCCAACGCAGCCAGAATTCGAAACATTCAGGCGCTGATTCTCAAATTTCAAGTCACTCAATCACTTCCAGCTTGAGTGTTTATGCAACTGCTGGGAATGATGGCATCTTGCATCATGATCGTTCCCCATGCCAAGCTGCACATGCGTCCACTTCAAGAATGCTTAGCCAGTCAGTGGAACCAGTCACACGGTCTATTAACCGATCTAGTGTTGGTAAGCGGCCATACTCCTCGCTCTCTGCAGTGGTGGAACATCCAAAATCTGTCAAAAGGACGGCTGTTCATAGACCAAGTTCCACAGACGGTATTAACAGCGGACGCGTCCCTAACTGGATGGGGAGCTCATCTTCAACAACTCGTAGTGCAAGGCCTGTGGAGCCACCAACTAAAGTTGCTCCACATCAATCATTTAGAGCTGATGGCGATCTTTCTAGCTCTCAAGGCCTTTCAAGATCACCTCTCTGGCAAAACTGTCTTGGTTCGAACCGACAACATGACAGCTATGTATTACATACAGAAACGGGTTGGGGACGCACTCTCTCCAACTGTCCCACTTAGCCCAAGACATCTGGAGGTGGGCTATTCACCACAATATCTATCTCCTAGCGGAACACCTCCCAGGAGTCAACAACCAGATTGCGGACCTCCTCAGCAGACAGAGGTATTCGATACACGAATGGGAACTTCACCCTCAAGTTCTCCACCCATACTTCCAAGCTTGGGGAGTCCCTCACATAGATCTGTTTGCAACACCCCAAAACGTGAAATGCCCAAGCTTCGCCTCCAGGTATCCACACCCGTTATCCAAAGGCAATGCTCTATGGATGAACTGGTCAGGGATATTTGCTTTCGCTTTTCTGCCTCTCCCACTTATTCCATTAGTGGTTCGGAAACTCAGACAAACATCCCTCACACTAATACTGATAGCTCCAACATGGGCATGTCAACCCTGGTTCACAACCCTGTTGGAACTCTCTCTGGGAGTTAAATGTAATTTTTGATGCGGTACCAGTCTCCTTACACAGAGCCATGGAGAAATCAAACACCCAGATCCCAAGCAACTGAACCTCGCGATCTGGCTCCTGAAGTCAGAGTTTGGTTATCTCAACCTTCCACCAGACTGTATGAACATTATTAAGGAGGCTAGAAAGCCTACCACAAGAGCCTGCTACGCAGCCAAATGGAAGCGATTTGTTATCTATTGCAATAACAATAACATCAACCCTCCTGATGCTTCCATACAAAACATTATGTTCGAGGCATATGAGCTGCTTATCTCACACTGAGCATTAGATCGCCATCTGGTGTTGGGCTCGGATGCTTGCACTTTGTTGTTGTCTTAGAAGAAGTCTTTGTAGTTAGGAGATGGGTGACTCCTCCCTTTGACGATAGTGCGCATGGGCATCGACTCCATCCTCAGATAGTTTTTTTCCGCCATTGGGTTCGGATGCAATTTTTGCGCACCGGTTCGAAACTTTAATTTTCAAACTTTTCAACGCGCAAAACTTCCAAACTTTTCCAATCGACATCGAAATCTCGACGTGCCTTTCTTCGATTTCTTTTCAGCCGTCGACGCGGGCCGTTGGGCCCATCGACGCCGTGAGGCCTACGGCTCATGGAAAGGACGCCTTTCCGAAAATGCCCCCAGTGTGGAGCAAAATTCCCACACAGTGACCATCACAAGGTCTGTAACCTGTGCCTTTCGCCGGATCACAACAAATCCAGTTGCCCAGCCTGCGCCTCCTTTCGATCAAAGAAAACTATTCGAGATCGTCGAGCTCGACGGCACGTCATGGCGCAGAGATCAGCTCCGGAACCGGTGGACATCTTCGACGAAGGCCCAGATGTCCCTGAAGAAAATTCCGAGGATCTCCAAATCGTGTCGGAGGCAGAAGACTCAGACGACCCCATCACTCCTGGGCAACGAGTGAGTACTACTGCCCCTACCCCAACCCCCACACCAAAGCACAAGGCACCGGTCAACACTTCGCCTGAAGGCCTCAGTCGCGACCGAAAACACACTTCAGAAGCCCCGCCTTCCAGCCCCCCGGCTCCGAAGAAAAAATTCAAGCCTTCCGGTAGCTCGGCACCGAGCAAACCGCATGTGCTAGTCCCACCGGCACCTTCGGCACCGAAGCCAAAAGAACACTCGGCTCCGAAATCGGCTCCGATTCCTTCCACCTCTAAGTCGAAGCATGGGGATAAGCCGGCGTCGAAACCTAAAAATCACGCCACGGCCCCTAACCCAAAGCCTTCGGAACCGACAACCAAGCCTAAGGATTCTTCCACGCCTCCTAAGGCCAAAGAGCATAAGACTCCGCCACACTCGGAACCGAAAAAATCGGCGCCGAAACCAGTTATCCAAGAGGAGGAGCTTTTTCATCCGGATCCTGTTGATCCTAAGCAGAAAAAGATCCACATCAACCCTAATACAGGACATCTAGCAGCTGTGCCACGCCACAAGCCAGTACCTGTGGAAAAGAAGGATTGTGCCACATCACCTATGCCTCCTTCTTCTCCTGTCCTTCCATCTAACACCCCTCCTCTCCCCAAACCTGTTACACCGCCTCAGCCTGTAACATCTCCACCACATACACCACCTACATACGATTATCAGGATGACCTAGGGGACGGTGGGGACCCTCATGACCCATTCACCGATCCAGATGACCCACCACAAGATGATTGGGATTATAATGATCAAATAGATCCTCCAGACCTCCCAAGCCCTATACCATACCCAACAAAACCCTCTCCTCCAGATGATAATATTGGGTTTGGACAACTCATCAATAGGGCTGCTGTATTTCATGGGGTACACATGCACTCAGACGCACCAGAGGAGGATTTTCTTTTAGACACATTTGAAAGGTCCCAAAAAACTATTCAAATATTGCCAATGATTAAAGGGGTCATTAAGCATGCTCCCGACATATTTAAAGATCCTGTACGCACCAGGATTCTTAATCCCAGGATCGATAAAAAAATATAGGCCTGCCCCTGACGATCCTGCGTACATCAAAGGTCAGCTGCCTCTAGATTCATTAGTAGTCTCCACTGCTAGAAAGCGAGCTAATTCACAAACCTCAGGGGACGCACCGCCCCTGATAAAGAATCTAACTTATTAGACGCATCTGGCAAAAGAGTAGCTGCGCAGGCGGCCAATCACTGGCGTATAGCCAACACTCAAGCACTGCTGGCTAGATATGATAGGGCCCACTATGACCAGCTGGAAACCCTGTTACAGCATTTGCCTGACCAGTATAAAACTCAAGCAGAAGACCTAATCCAAGAGGGCAAACTAATCACCAACGCATCAATTAAGTGTGCCCTTGATGCAGCTGACACTGCCGCTAGGTCTGTCAATACTAGCGTACTGCTCAGAAGACATGCATGGCTGCGCATTTCAGGTTTCAAGCAGGAGGTTCAAACCACTATTCTAAATCAGCCGTTCAATGAAAACCAACTTTTTGGACCGGCTGTGGACACTGCTCTTGAAAAAATGAAAAAAGATACAGAGACTGCCAAGTCAATGGGAGCGTTGCAGTCTCCGCAAACGCGTGGCTCCTTTCGTCGCTCCTTTTATAGAGGAGCCTCCAAGAACATGGGCACAGATAGCTCATCTTCCTTTAAAAACACCACCCAAACATCCCCCAATAGAGGATATTTCAGAGGAGGTTACAGAGGGAACAACAGTAAGGGGAGTGGCCGAGGTAACACCAACACTCGTACCTCCCCTGCGGCTAAACAGTGACTTCCCTCCACTTCCCCCCGACCATTCCACTCCTGTCGGGGGACGATTAACACAGTTCCTACCTGTCTGGAACTCCATCACAACAGACAGGTGGGTGAGACAAATTATCCAATATGGCTACTGCCTGGAACTTACAGCTACCCCCCCAAACAAACCACCCAAGCAGCGTCCAATGTCCACAGACCATCTTACACTTTTAAAACAAGAGGTTCTCTCACTGCTTCAAAAGCATGCCATAGAGCCAGTCCCTTTACTACACCAGGGAACAGGGGTTTACGCCCTGTATTTCCTAATCCCCAAGAAGGATGGGACCTTACGGCCAATTCTCGACCTCAGACCCCTCAATCAGTATATACATTCGGATCATTTTCACATGATCACTCTCCAACAGGTGCTTCCCCTACTACAACAGGAAGACTTCCTTGCCACACTAGATCTCAAGGACGCCTACTTCCACATTCCCATACATCCTGCTCACAGGAAGTATCTAAGGTTCGTACTCGACGGACAACACTATCAGTTCAAAGTCCTTCCATTCGGGGTCACCACTGCTACAAGAGTGTTTACCAAGTGCCTTGCAGTAGTAGCAGCGCACCTACGAAGACAACAGATCCATGTCTTCCCATACCTGGACGACTGGCTAATAAAAGCCAGATCATTCAACCAGTGTATACAACACACTCATCAGACCATTCAAACACTACACAACTTGGGGTTCACAATCAACTATACCAAGTCGCACCTCCAGCCCTCCCATATACATCAATATCTGGGGGCCACAATAAATACTTCCACAGCTCTAGCATATCCCAGCCCAGCCAGGATAGCCAGTATAGAAGCTCTCATCACCAAATTTCAAGTCCAATACTCTCTCCCAGCCAGAGTGTTCATGCAACTCATAGGCATGATGGCGTCTTGCATTTTCATCGTACCTCACGCAAAACTTCAAATGCATCCCTTACAAGAATGTCTAGCACATCAATGGAATCAGGCTCACGGACAACTTACAGATCTGGTGTTGGTGGACAGCCGCACACATCGCTCTCTGCAGTGGTGGAACGCAAAAAACTTGTCCAAAGGGCGGCCGTTCCTCGAGCCTGTTCCACAAATAGTACTAACAGACGCATCACTCACAGGGTGGGGAGCCCATCTCTTAGCTCACACAACACAGGGCAAGTGGACCACTCAGCAAAGACTGCTCCACATCAATCATCTAGAACTACTAGCAATATTCCTAGCTCTAAAATCGTTTCAACTCCATGTACAAAACAAAGCCGTCCTGATCCGAACAGACAACATCACGGCCATGTATTACATACAAAAACAGGGGGGGACACATTCTCTACAACTGTCCCAACTTGCACAGAACATTTGGAGGTGGGCCATCCCACAAAACATATACCTTCTCGCACAACACCTTCCAGGAGTTCACAATCAGATTGCCGATCTGTTAAGTCGACAGACACAACAGATTCACGAATGGGAACTACATCCACAAGTTCTTCTACCTTTTTTCCAAAGGTGGGGCCAACCAGACATAGATCTGTTTGCCACACACCAAAACGCAAAATGCCCAACCTTCGCCGCCAGGTTTCCACACCCACTATCCAAGGGCAATGCGATATGGATGAATTGGTCAGGCAGATTTGCGTACGCTTTTCCGCCACTCCCACTCATTCCGCTAGTGGTACGCAAGCTCCGACCAAAGTCTCTAAAGATGATCCTAGTGGCTCCCACATGGGCACGCCAACCATGGTTCACAACCCTAATGGAACTCTCATTAGTCCCACACCAAAAACTGCACCTCTCCCCATCACTACTAACGCAGAACCATGGAGAGATAAGGCACCCCAATCCAACTCAACTCAATCCTGCGATCTGGCTCCTGAGGTCCTAGAGTTCGGTTACCTTAACCTTCCACCGGACTGTATGAACATCATTAAAGAGGCCAGACGCCCTACCACCAGAGCTTGCTACGCAGCAAAGTGGAAAAGATTCGCCACTTACTGCAATAACAATAATATCCAGCCACTAGATGCCTCCATCCAGAACATCATTTGTTACTTACTATACTTGCAAAGATGTAATTTGGCATACTCATCCATACGTCTTCATCTAGCAGCACTTGCCGCTTACTTACAAAACAGACAACACTTATCACTTTTTAGGGTCCCAGCAATTAAAGCCTTTATGGAAGGCCTTAAACGAATCATACCTCCCAGATTACCACCCTCTCCAGTGTGGAATCTTAACATTGTGCTTACTAGGCTCATGGGACCCCCATTTGAACCTCTGCATAAATGTGAACTTCAGTTCCTCACATGGAAAGTAGCTTTCCTTATTGCAATCACCTCTCTCAGGAGGGTGAGTGAGATCCAGGCTTTAACCATACAAGAGCCTTTTTTACAGATACATCGTAACAAAATAGTTCTCAGAACAAACCCAAAATTCCTTCCTAAAGTCATTTCTCCTTTTCACCTTAATCTGTGGAGCTACCCGTGTTTTTTCAAAACCCGGACTCCGTAGCAGAAAGAGCTCTCCACACCCTAGACGTCAAAAGAGCTCCAATGTATTACATTGACAGAACCAAGTCATTTCGCAAAACAAAACAATTGTTTGTAGCTTTCTCTCCACCACATAAGGGTAATCCCATCTCAAAAACTGGGATTGCAAGATGGATCGTTAAATGTATCCAAATATGCTACCAAAAAGCCAAGCGCACATTAACAATTCCCCCTAGAGCGCACTCAACACGCAAACTAGGGGCTTCCATGGCATTCTTAGGGAACATTCCCCTAGAGGAAATCTGTAAAGCAGCCACATAGTCTACAACACACACCTTCACTAAACTCTATTGTGTTGACGTGCAAGCCAAGCAACAAGCTTCTGTAGGCCAAGCTGTTCTTAAAACACTTTTTCAAACTACTGCAACACATACAGGTGACCACCGCTAGGGGAGATACTGCTGTACAGTCTATGCTCAGTGTGAGATCTGCAGCTCATATGCCTCGAACGGAAAATGCTACTTACCAGTATGCATCTGTTCTTGGCATGTAGAGCTGCAGATCCTCACACGCCCACCCACCTCCCGGGACCTGTATGTGTTCCAGTCCTATCTTACTTAGATATACACACATGGACATCTCTTTCTTTTCTACTAACTCCATCATTTCCCATCATGGCGAAAAACAATCTGAGGATGGAGTCGATGCCCATGCGCACTATCGTCCAAGGGAGGAGTCACCTATCTCCTAACTACAAAGACTTCTTCTAAGACAACAACAAAGTGCAAGCATCCGAGCCCAACACCAGATGGCGATCTAATGCTCAGTGTGAGGATCTGCAGCTCTACATGCCAAGAACAGATGCATACTGGTAAGTAGCATTTTCCTTGCTACCTGTTACATTTGCAGCAGTCATCATTGGCCTATACATCCATCAGACTGCATCAGGCTGCAATTGCAGCCTATCTTCAGAATAGGCAACATTTATCACTCTTTAGAGTGCCTGCAATCAAAGCATTTATGGAAGGACTGAAAAGAATTATACCACCAAGACTTCCACCTGCCCCAGTGTGGAATCTTAATATAGTCCTCACAAGGTTAATGGGCCCACCATTTGAACCTATGCACAGATGTGAACTACAGTTCCTCACTTGGAAAACAGCTGTTCGAGGCATGTGAGCTGCAGAGCTCACACTGTGCATTAGATCGCCATCTGGTGTTGGGCTCGGATGCTTGCACTTTGTTGTTGTCTTCGAAGAAGTCTTTGTAGTCATGTGATAGGTGACTCCTCCTTAGGACAATAGTGCGCATGGGCATCGACTCCATCCTCAGATTGTTTTTTTCCGCCATCGGGTTCGGATGCATTTCGACACTCCGGTTCGAAACTCGTTTTTTGCAGCGTTTTCCACTTTTCAACGCCTAATACCGACATCGACATCTCGACGTCCCTTCCTCGATCTCCTTTCCAGCCGTCGACGCGGGCCGTTGGGCCCATCGACGCCGTAAGGCCTACTGCCCATGGAAAGGACGCCATTCCGAAAATGCCCCCAATGTGGAGCAAAGTTTCCTCATAGCGACCACCACCAGGTCTGTAATCGGTGCCTCTCACCAGACCATAACGAGGCCACTTGTCCGGCCTGCGCCTCCTTCCGCTCCAAGAAGACAATCCGAGATCGTCGAGCCCGAAGGCACATCATGGCGCACAGGTCCGCTCCGGAACCCGTCAACATCTTCGACGAGGGTCCCGATGTTCCGGAAGAAGACTCCGAAGACCTCGCTATCATCTCCGAGGCAGAGGACTCCGACAGTTCCATCCCTTCAGGGCAGCGTGTGAGTACTACTGCCCCTGCCCCAACCCTCCCTGCAAAATCGAAGGCACCGGTCAGTACTTCGCCTACGGGCCCCAGTCGAGACCGTAAACGTGTTTCGGACGCCCCGCCTTCGGGCTCGGCACCGAACAAGAAAACAAAGCCTTCTAGTTCCTCGGCACCGACCAAACCACATGTGCCCGTCACACCGGCACCTTCGGCGCCGAAACACAAAGACCACCCGGCGCCGAAATCCAGTTCGGTACCCAAATCCGCCTCCAAGCACGCGGATCCCTCGGCACCGAAACCAAAGCTACTCCACACACCCCCTAAACTAAAGCCGGTCGAGCCTGTAGCTAAACTGAAGGACGCCTCGACGCCTTCTAAAGCAAAGGAACATCTAAAGAAGCCATCACCACGTTCGGAACCGAAAAGTCGGCGCCGAAAACTAATATTCAAGGAGAGGAACTGTTTACACCGGATCCCATCGATCCTAATCAAAACAAACTTTATATCAATCCTAAAACAGGACATATTTCCTCTGTGCCACGTCACAAGCCTGTCCCTCCGAAGAAGAAAGACTCTTCCACTTCCCCTATGCCTCCTTCTTCCCCTATACCTCTCTCTAACACCCCTCCTCTCCACATCCCTATCACACCTCCTCAACCTGCGGATTCTCCCCCACATGAGTATGAGGACAACATGGGGTACGGGGATGACCCTCATAATTTATATCTGGATCCAGATAATCCACCACAGGATGACTGGGGTTATAATGACCCCCAGACCCTACAGACCTTCCCAGCCCTCCACCTTATCCTACAAAACCATCTCCACCAGATGATCACATAGGTTTTGGGCAACTTATACATAGGGCGGCCGTTTTTCATGGGGTGCATATTCACACCGACCAACCAGAGGAAGATTTTCTTCTAGACACTTTTGAACGGTCTCAAAAAACTGTTCAAACTTTGCCCATGATCAAGGGTGTCATTAAACATGCACCTGAAATTTTTAACGACCCGGTCAGAGCCAGGATCCTTAATCCTAGAGTGGATAAAAAGTATAGACCTGCCCCCGATGACCCCACCTACATCAAAGGTCAGCTCCCCCTTGACTCACTGGTCGTTTCTAATGCCAGAAAACGCGCCAATTCACAAACTTCAGGGGATGCTCCGCCCCCTGATAAAGAATCCAAATTGTTAGATTCCTCTGGCAAACGCGTAGCTGCGCAAGCCACCAACCTCTGGCGCATCGCTAACACCCAAGCTCTACTAGCTAGGTACGACAGGGCACACTACGATCAGCTAGAAACCCTCCTTCAACATCTACCTGATCAATACAAAACACAAGCCACTGACCTCATTCAAGAAGGCAAACTTATTTCCAATGCCTCCATTAAGTGCGCCTTAGACGCAGCCGACACCGCCGCTAGGTCAGTTAACACTAGCGTGCTTATTAGACGACACGCCTGGCTTCGCATTTCAGGTTTTAAGCCTGAAGTCCAGACTACCATACTAAACCAGCCATTTAACCAAAACCAACTATTTGGTCCTGCTGTCGACACAGCACTAGAAAAGATGAAGAAGGATACTGACACTGCCAAATCAATGGGAGCATTGCAGTCCCCGCAGCAACGTGGCTCCTTTCGCCGCTCCTTTTACAGAGGGGGCTCCAGGAATACCACCGCAGACAGTTCCTCTTCCTATCGAACAAACACCCAAACCTCTCCTAATAGAGGATACTTTAGGGGTGGTTACAGAGGCAACAACTCTAAAGGCAGAGGTCGAGGTAATAATAACAACACCCGTACCTCCACCACTCCCAAACAGTGACTTTCCTCCACTTCCCCCGACCACAACACCCCTGTCGGGGGAAGGCTATCACAGTTCCTGCCTGTCTGGAACTCCATTACAACAGACAGGTGGGTGAGACAGATTATCCAACATGGCTACTGCCTGGAGCTAACGGCTACCCCCCCACCATACCACCCAGGCAGCGTCCAATGTCCACAGACCATCTTACACTTTTACAACAAGAGGTACTTTCCCTGCTTCAAAAGCACGCCATAGAGCCAGTGCCTCTGCTACAGCAAGGCACAGGAGTTTACTCCCTGTACTTCCTCATTCCCAAAAAGGACGGCACTCTCAGGCCTATTTTAGACCTCAGACCTCTCAATCAATACATACACTCAGATCATTTTCATATGATCACTCTCCAACAAGTGCTTCCCTTACTACAACAACAAGACTTCCTTGCCACATTAGACCTCAAGGACGCCTACTTCCACATTCCCATACATCCTGCTCACAGGAAGTATCTAAGATTTGTTCTCAATGGGCAGCACTACCAGTTCAAGGTACTCCCATTCGGAGTCACCACTGCTCCAAGAGTGTTTACCAAATGCCTTGCAGTAGTAGCAGCGCATCTAAGAAGACAACAAATACATGTCTTCCCATACCTAGACGACTGGCTTATCAAAGCCAAATCATTCAACCAGTGTGTCCAACACACTCACCAAACAATACAAACATTACACAACTTGGGGTTCACAATAAACTATACCAAGTCCCACCTTCAGCCCTCCCATGTCCTTCAATATCTGGGAGCTACAATAAACACTTCCACTGCTCTAGCTTACCCCAGCCCAGCCAGGATAGCCAGTATACAAACCCTTGTCCCCAGGTTTCAAATGCAACACTCTCTCCCAGCCAGAGTGTTTATGCAGCTCATCGGCATGATGGCATCCTGCATTTTTCTCGTCCCTCATGCAAAACTTCAAATGCGTCCTCTACAAGAGTGCCTAGCGCGCCAATGGAACCAGGCTCAGGGACATCTTACAGATCTGGTGTTGGTGGACAGCCGCACACATCGCTCTCTGCAGTGGTGGAACACCAACAATTTGTCCAAGGGGCGGCCGTTCCTAGAGCCAGTTCCACAAGTAGTACTAACCACGGACGCATCCCTTACAGGATGGGGAGCACACCTGTTACACCATACAACACAGGGCAAGTGGACCACTCAGCAGAAGCTGTTCCACATCAACCACCTAGAGTTACTAGCCATATTCCTAGCTCTCAAGTCCTTTCAACTCCACGTACACAACAAAGCTGTCCTGATCCGAACAGACAACATCACAGCTATGTACTATATACAAAAACAGGGGGACACACTCTCCACAACTGTCCCAACTAGCACAGGACATTTGGAGGTGGGCCATTCCACAAAACATTTACCTTCTAGCGGAACACCTACCAGGCATTCACAATCAGATTGCAGATCTGTTAAGTCGACAGGCACAACAGATTCACGAGTGGGAACTACATCCACAAGTTCTTCTACCTTTCTTCCAGATGTGGGGCCAGCCAGACTTAGATCTGTTCGCCACACACCAAAACGCAAAATGCCCAACCTTCGCCGCCAGGCTTCCACACCCGCAGTCCAAGGGCAATGCGATATGGATGAACTGGTCCGGCAGATTTGTGTACGCTTTTCCACCGCTCCCACTCATCCCACTTGTAGTACGCAAGCTTCGACAACAGTCTCTAAAAATGATACTAGTAGCCCCCACGTGGGCACGCCAACCGTGGTTCACCACACTACTGGAGCTATCAGTAGTCCCATACCAAAAACTACACCTCTCCCCATCAATGCTAACGCAGAGCCATGGAGAGATAATGCACCCAGATCCATCTCAGCTGAACCTTGAAATTTGGCTCCTGAAGTCCTAGAATTCGGTTACCTTAACCTACCCCCAGACTGCATGGACGTTATAAAAGAAGCTAGACGCCCAACTACCAGAGCATGCTATGCAGCTAAATGGAAAAGATTCAGCTATTTACTGCACTAATAATAACATCCAACCATTACAAGCCTCTACGCAAAACATCATTTGCTATTTGCTACATTTGCAAAGATGTAGTCTTGCATACTCATCCATACGTCTGCACCTCGCAGCCCTTGCTGCTTACTTGCAAAACAGGCAACACTTATCACTATTCAAAGTTCCCGCCATTAAAGCCTTCATGGAAGGCCTTAAGCGCATCATACCTCCCAGATTACCACCTTCCCCAGTGTGGAATCTTAATATAGTACTTACCAGGCTCATGGGTCCACCTTTCGAACCCTTACATAAATGTGAACTTCAATTCCTTACATGGAAAGTTGCGTTCCTGATTGCAATCACTTCTCTAAGGAGAGTCAGTGAACTACAAGCTCTAACTATACAAGAGCCTTTCTTACAAATACATCATAAAAAGGTAGTTCTCAGAACAAACCCAAAATTCCTTCCCAAAGTCATTTCGCCTTTCCACCTTAACCAATCAGTAGAACTACCTGTGTTCTTCCAAAACCCAGATTCCGTGGCAGAAAGAGCTCTCCACACCCTAGATGTCAAAAGAGCCCTTATTTATTACATTGACAGAACCAAATCTTTTCGCAAAACCAAACAATTGTTTGTGGCTTTCTCTCCACCACACAAAGGTAATCCCATCTCAAAAGCCGGGGTTGCAAGGTGGATTGTTAAATGTATCCAAATCTGCTACCAAAAAGCCAAACGCACATTATCAGTTCCCCCTAGAGCGCACTCAACACGCAAACTAGGGGCATCCATGGCATTCTTAGGGAACATTCCCCTAGAAGACATATGTAAGGCAGCCACATGGTCTACAACACACACCTTCACTAAACACTATTGTGTTGATGTGCAAGCCAAGCAACAAGCTTCCGTGGGCCAAGCTGTCCTTAAAACCCTTTTTCAAACTACTGCAACACATACAGGTGACCACCGCTAGGGGAGATACTGCTGTACAGTCTATGCACAGTGTGAGCTCTGCAGCTCACATGCCTCGAACGGAAAATGCTACTTACCAGTATGCATCTGTTCTTGGCATGTAGAGCTGCAGATCCTCACACGCCCACCCACCTCCCCGGGACCTGTATGTGCTCCAGTCCTATCTTAATTAGATACACACACATGGACATCTCTTTTCTTTTCTACTAACTCCATCACTCCCCAATATGGCGAAAAACAATCTGAGGATGGAGTCGATGCCCATGCGCACTATTGTCCTAAGGAGGAGTCACCTATCACATGACTACAAAGACTTCTTCGAAGACAACAACAAAGTGCAAGCATCCGAGCCCAACACCAGATGGCGATCTAATGCACAGTGTGAGGATCTGCAGCTCTACATGCCAAGAACAGATGCATACTGGTAAGTAGCATTTTCCTTCCTCATTGCAATCACTTCATTGAGGAGGGTGGGTGAACTTCAGGCACTAACCATAGAAGAACCTTTTTTCCAGCTACACAAAGATAAGGTGGTTCTTCGTACCAATCCTAAATTCCTACCTAAGGTAGTATCTGCATTTCACATAAATCAGTCGGTTGAATTACCTGTTTTCTTCCCTCAACCTGACTCCATTGCAGAACGAGCTCTACACACCTTAGATGTTAGAAGAGCACTGTTGTATTACACTGAAAGAACGAAATCTTTTCGTAAGACCAAACAACCTTGTCGCTTTTGCACCACCTCACAAGGGCAATCCTATATACAAATCAGGTATTGCTAGGTGGATCGTTAAATGTATTCAGATTTGTTATGCTAAAGCCAAAAGGACTCTAATGGTACCCCCTAGAGCACATTCCACTCATAAGCTACGGGCTACTATGGCTTTCTTATGGAACATCCCTATTACTGACATCTGCAAAACAAGCTAATGTGGGCCAAGCAGTACTTAAAACGCTGTTTCAGACAACTCCATCAGTTACAGGATAGCCACCGCTTAGGGGAGACTACTGTATAGTCTATGCATAAGCATGTGATGTACAGGTCATGTGCCTCGAACGGAAAATGCTACTTACCCAGTATGCATCTGTTCTTGGCATGTACAGCTGTAGAATCTCATGCGCCCACCCACCTCCCCGGGTACCTGTAGCTGCTGTAGTTCTCTTGTTACTATTCATACATACACATGGACATCTCTATTCTTTACTACTACTCCATTCTCTCACCCTCTGCGGGAAAACAATCTGAAGATGGAGTCGATGACCATGCGCACTATCACCGAAAGGAGGAGTCATCTACCTCGTGACTAGGAAGACTTCTTCGAAGAAAAACAAAGTGCAAACATCCGAGCCCAACACGGCGATCTATGCATAAGCATGAGATTCTACAGCTCTACATGCCAAGAACAGATGCATACTGGGTAAGTAGCATTTTCCTCAAGCAGTGCTTCAAACACTTCATAGGCCTTAATGGCCCAAAACCATGTAAACAGTAGCCTATCTATGTCCTATTTAAAAAAGGACTAAATGTTGGCCTCCAGCCAATCAGCTGCTAGCACCCTCTAGAACACTCCCAGCAGAGGTAAGTTCTCCTCAGATTTTCACCGCACGTCGTGTGGAAGGGAGTCTTTTCAGCAAATCTTGACATGTCAGACAAAAAAGGCCTTTTCCACCCTTGTAAAGCATGTGGTAAGAAAAGGGTCCATGTGGGTGATCCACACAAGGAATATATTTATTGCCTCTATCCAAGGCATGAGGTGAGAGATTATAAGATCTGCCGCACCTTCTCAAATAAGACCCTCAAGGACAGAGAGGGAAGGTTGTTATTGTGGCTTCAAACCACTAAACAACAGTCACATTCTTCTGATGAAGAAGAGGACAGATCCTCTATATCCCATAAAAGGGCTAGATCCAAGGACAGTTCCTCAGGTGAAGGAAGAAAACCTCATAAGCCTTCCCAGGACTCAAACCTTTCAAGTAAGGAGAAGGTTGCCAAGCACGCCTCTGAGCCGGCGTTATCTGTGCCCTCTACACCTGTCAGGAAGGAAGTAGATCATCCTAGAGCCTCCTCATCAGATCCTGTGGGTAAGAAACCTTTAAAAAGTCATCGTTGATGACAGTTTCTCTCTCGTCGACGACATTGTGTGACATAGACACAGTAGTCGACGGCAACTGTGACGATGATGGCGATCCAGGCTCCTATACTGTCTACTGGAGTCTCCACATCAACGACAAGAACCCCATCGTCGTCGAGGACCGACGATGTCCACGCGTCGACTGGAATTCCGTCAGCGAAGATCCCAACGACAATTGACTCGTCAACGAGTGGCCCGTCGATGACGGAGACACTGTCGACGCTGATACCGTCGACGACAACACAGTCGACGATGATACTCCAGTCACCAGAGTAACCAAGACATTCCTACGCCCATCCATGCAGGAGTATAGCAAAGTTTCGCCTTTGCTTCCGTCACATCTGTTGGAAGGTTATGTAGAAGATGAGGATGATGATGGTCTTTATGGGGTGGCTCACAGCCCATCTGAGCTTCATGTGAAGTGTCAAGAGGATGATGACGACGAGGATGAAGACTATCATGATGAGACTCCATATTACCAACAAGGGTATATGGCTTCGCGCCACAGTTACCAATGTAGCTTTCAACCAGAACCACGCCCCAGGGTCATGGCCCATCAGCCACCATCGTTGTTTGAAGATCTGCAGGCCATGTTGGCGGATTATAGACGGAGGTTTCCACTGCAGAACAATCAACCAGACAGACCGGTACCTCAAGTGGATCCTACAGTTACACCAGGTCCTCAACCGCCTAGCACACCTGGGAATATGCCGGACCCGGGAACAGACGACCCTGGACCACAAGACACTTCCTCCTCAAAAGAGGATAAAGAGGAAGGTGAGCTGCCGGATCCAGTATCTGCTCCTGACCCTTGGGATGACTATGTTATTCCAACTCCATTCCCTCCTCCACAACTTCCATCAGACTCTCCTCTGGAAGATATCGGGGGATTTCATAACCTAATGCAGAGGGCAGCCAGCAGGTTTCATCTGCCTATTGCAGTAAAACAGACCAAATGTTTCCTATACGACTTCAAGGAAGACACAAGGAAAGTGGTACCTCCATACCTATTATAGACCATATATGGCAGGAGGGCATCAGGGCATCAGGATAATGAAAACACCAGCGTCCATACCATCGGTGCTCCCCTGTGTTGAGAAGTATAGGGCTCCGGATGACTCTCCATCTTGCCTCATTGGGCATCCTAAGCCGTATTCGGTCATCTCTCAGGCTGCATAAAAACCCTGCTACCCCGATTACTACCTCCCCGGATAAGGAAGGGCGTAGAATGGACATTCTAGGAAAACTATTTTCTTCGATGGCAGCTGTGACAATCAGGGCAGCGAATGCTCTAGCCATTATCGGCCGCTATGACCGCCAGATGTGGTCTGACATGGTAGGGCTAATACACCTTATCCCTGAAGATAAAAGGCAAGAAGCGCGTAAGATAGCATTGGAAGGTGAGCGTGCAGCTTCAGAAACCATTGACTGTGCCCTTAACGTGGCCAATACTGGCTTTAGACAACTAGCGGGAGCTGCTGTGCTCCTACGTCAAGAATGGCTGAAAGCAACCACCTTTAGACCTGAGGTGCAGACGAAGGTTTTGGATATTTCGATGGTGAGTCACTCTTCGGAAAGCACATAGATGAGGCGCTATTGGCAATTAAAAATTATACAGACACCGCGAAATCGTTGGGCGCTCTACAATACAGAAGGGTACCGTTCAGAGGTGCTAGAAGGCGAGGATTCGCCACTTACAAAGGAGGTTACCAGAGGGCTCAACAAGATCAGCCATATCGGTCTCAATATTGACAATCTTATAATCCTCCATCTTATCGCCAACCATCTACAGCTGGTTTCTCTCGCCAGGGAGGCCGCAAGCGAACAGCTCAACAAGGCCGCTATTCAGGCAGAAAACAATGATCACGTCAGGGTACCAGCCCCTCTCCCCTCCCAACCTGTAGGTGCGAAAATTTCCAGTTATGTACACCGGTGGCGGGAAATAACATCAGATCGCTGGGTGTTGGACCTTGTCACCAACGGTCACACTCTAGAATTCCTTCAGCGCCCGCCAACTACTCCACCCAAGGGTCCCCCTTCCCCTCGTCTTCACTTGCTACGAAAGGAAGTCTTGGCCATGCTTGTCAAAGAAGCGATAGAGGAGGTGCCAATCTCTCAAAAGGGAAAAGGTTTTTATTCTCGTTTTTTCCTAATAAAAAAGAAATCCGGAGAATGGAGACCGATTCTGGACCTAAGGAATCTCAACAAGTTTCTCAAGAAAGAGGCGTTCAGAATGGTAAGGCTTTCCGACATCCTGGGCCGCTTAAACAAAGGAGATTTCACGAGTTCGCTCGACATGTAAGACGCATATTTTCATATCCCAACCATCCGAAACATCGGAAATTCTCAAGATTCACGGTGGCTGGTACCCACTGTCAATTCAAAGTACTTCCATTTGGCCTCAAATCAGCACCACTGATCTTCACCAACTGCATGGCGCCAGTAGCTGCGGCCCTGCGATCTCAGGGACTTCAAGTATTCCCGTATCTCGACGACTGGCTGCTCTAAGCAGCAACAGCACCGGAGGCCAGTTGAGCAACAAGAACTTGCCTTCACATGTTCAGGACGTTGGGGCTCACTCTAAACAAGGAGAAATCGTTGTTGCATCCAACTCACGTAATATCCTTTCTGGGAGCGTCCATAGACACCATTCAATGCAAAGCGTTCCTATCTCATAAAAGACAGATACGTCTGCAAATGCTTGCAAAGACCATATCAAAAAAGGGTCCGTTTCTGTGCGAATGTACAAGTCGCTCCTGTGGATGTGCTCTTCAGCAATAAATCTGGTGCCACTAGCCAGACTGGAGATGTGGCCTCTTCAAGAAGAACTTCAAAAACAGTGGTAACTAGCTTCGGGATCCTTTGAGGACGTAATTCGAATCACAGCACGGATGGTAAAGCACTACAATGGTGGTTTCATGCAACAAATCTTGTACAGGGCCTTACTTTTCTAAAGATCACCCCAGATTTCATACTAACAACGGACGCCTCCATGGAGGGCTGGGGAGGTCACCTGCAAGACTTGCAAATTCAGGGTAAATGGTCTTCTGCGTAGAAAAATCAGCACATCAACAGCTTAGAACTCAAAGCCATATTCCTATCTTTTCAAGCTTTTGTGCCGAGAATAGCAAGCTCCTCCATTCTAGTTCGTACGGATAATACGACTAGCATGTACTACGTCAACAAACCAGGACGAACAAGATCCATTATGCTATCGCAGGAATTGTGGGATTGGACGACACAGCATGGGATCTCTTTAAAGGCCGAACATGTCCGAGGTCTGCACAATACTCTGGCAGACACGTTAAGCAGGACTCAGACCAGTTGTCACGAGTGGGAGCTCGAACAATCCCAGCTAGACTAGGTATTTCAAAAGTGGGGAAAACCAGCGTTAGACCTCGTCGCAACGGAGGAGAACACCAAATGCCAGTATTATGCCAGCAGATTCCCTCTACCAGGGTCAAGGGGGAATGCCCTTTTAACGCGATGGTCAGGGATATATGCTTACGCTTCCCCCCCCCATCCCGTTAATTCCGAGGGTATTAACCAAGATGAAATCGGAAGGCTGTCGTCTGATCCTGATAGCGCCACGATGGCCCAGATAGTACTCCCAAAGCTACTCCTACTGTCTGAGTCGAAGCCCATTCGCCTGCCGCCATCCCCATCTCTGTTATCAAGGGACAAGGGCCCAGTGAATCATCCAGACCCACACTCTCTTCATTTCCACGAATGGCTCCTTTATTCTTAGAATTCAGGGACCTGGATATCCTTCAGGAGTGCAGGGAAGTTATTGCCAAATCCCGAGTGGACAGCACTATCAAGACATATAGTTTAAAATGGCAGTGATTCTGTTTCTGGTGCGAACAAAATAAACTTCCCGCTCCAAGCGCCTGCTGAGCAGATTTTGCCATATCTCCTCTCTCTGTCTAAATCAGGTCTCACTTTCTCTTCAGTGAAGGTTCACCTGGCTGCAATTTCCCGTTATAGGAAATCTCCTCAAGCTCCTTCTCTCTGTGCATCTAGTCTTATAAAGCAGTTCATGTAAGGTCTCTTCTGCGCATTTCCCCCGGTGCATGCGCCTCCCATGGAATGGAAGCTTAATTTAGTCCTGGCACAGTTAATGAGACAACCGTTTGAACCAATTCACAATGCGGAGTTCAAGTTTCTCACATGGAAGGTAGCCCTCCTACTGGCTCTTACATCTGCAAGGAGAGTGAGCGAAATACAAGCCTTTACAATCAAGGAACCTTTTCTACATTTCACTGAAAACTAAGTAGCTCTACGAACGAACCCGACTTTTATTCCAAAAGTCCCGACACAGTTTCACCTCAACCAACCGGTGATATTGCAAACTTTCTTTCCAAACCCATCTAGTCCAGCAGAACGGGCTTTGACTACGTTGGATATTAAGAGATGTTTAAAGTTCTACCTACACCAAACAAAAGGAATAAGAAAGACAGATAAGTTACTGGTCGCTTATGGACAAGGGAAACAGGGAACTGCAGTAACTAAGGCAACGATCGCCAGGTGGGTCTCTTCTGCGATCCAGTTCTGTCACGAAAAGGCTAACAAGCCTCTGACAGCAAGGACTAAAGCACACTCCACCAGAACAGTTTCGACATCAGCAGCTTTGTTTGCTGGAGTGACATTGGACAAGATATGTCGTGCCGCGACATGGAAGAATGTCCACACTTTTACGAGACATTACTGTCTACAATCTACGCAGCGTGAGGATGCAGCTGTTGGCCAAGCGGTACTGCGTCATCTCTTCAATTAAGGTCCGCCTCTTTTTGAGAGAAGAGGAACTTTTTTTTGTTTTATCTTATTTAATGTATATGCATGCGTGTGTGTGTGTGTGTGTGTGTGTGTATATATATATATATATATATAGAGAGAGGTAACTGTACTTGATTATGGTTACAAATGTGAACTGTTATATAACTTTGAAGGTTAGCACAGCTTTAGTAGTTTCACTATTTTATTCTGCTACAACGTTTCAGTACATGCATCTTAAACAGGATAGTATGTAATTAAGGAAAATGTTATTGTGATATGTCTATAGCTTTGGGGGTTATAAGTTGCATGTCTCCCACCTTCCTCTAACGACAGTACAGTTTAGAGTACTGCTTGCTATTCTGATTCAGGCATGTGAATCTATGAAAGATACCCCAATACTGGATAAGAAAATAAGTTACTTACCTGTAACTGCAGTTATCCAGTATTGTTATCTTTCATAGATTCACATGCAACCCACCCTCCTCCCCGTGGAGGCAGTTCTCTTTAATCTTTGGGATCCTTACTTCCCACTTGTGCTTAGAAAATCTGAGGAGAACTTGCCTCTGCTGGGAGTGTTCTAGAGGTTGCTAGCAGCTGATTGGCTGCAGGCCAACATTTAGGCCTTTTTTAAAAAGGACATAGATAGGCTACTGTTTACATGGTTTTGGGCCATTATAGCCTATGAAGTGTTTGAAGCACTGCTTGAATATTTTACCATGGGATTCCCATCTCGACGGCGGGGAATGATTCAGGCATGTGAATCTATGAAAGATACCAATACTGGATAACCGTAGTTGCAGGTAAGTAACTTATTTTCTTCCGTGCCTTCAACATGTAACAGTTTTTTTCCCGGCTCTTCATAGTACTAGGAACACTTACGACATTTTTGCCAGAAAATAGCAATGTTGTTGCAGGTGAAGAAAGTAGCCTTCGAGGAAGTCTGGATTCATGCTTTGTAGGAAATGTGAGGATCAAATGTCAAGCACAGACCTTCATGACTGTCTTTGGTGTGTATTTTCGGACCACAGCGTTGACACCTTTTCTTGCCAGAAGATGAACCCCAAGGCGTTGAAGGAGAGGGATGCGAAGCTTTTTATGGCCAATACTAGAAAGGAGAAGACGGGACCTCGGCGGTCTCAAAGTCGTCCAAGAAGAAAGTATCTTTAGATCCGGAGTTTGAAGGCCTGAAGGTAGCAAGTGATATCTATACCTCCCCAGAATGGGGGTTGCTGTTTCCAAAAGGGATTCCACCGTCTGAAGTCACAAAATATCACTCTGTGATGAAAAAGGCTGCAGAGATGCTGGGGTTACCTTTGCCTTCTACAGAACTTGAAAGTAATTTGTTTACAGAGGTGTTGCATTCCTCATCATCTTCTGCAGTGCCCTTGCTGACTTTCAATGAAGCTCTTACTGAGGCGATTCTTGAAATCTGGCAGAAACCTGTGACATTGGCAGCAGTGTCTAGGTCTGTGTAGGAAAGTGCCCCTTATTGCATGATGTTGATGCCCTTTGACTAAGTGTGCCCTGTGTTCCTGCTAACCAGGTACCCAGGGTCTATGTTCTTTCCCTAAAACTGTACCTTTGCAATCCCAATTGTCAACTCTCTAGCCACATGTAAGTCCCTTGTAAAAGGTACCATGGGTACCAAGGGCACTGTGACCAGGGAAAGCCCCCAAGGACTGCAGCACATATTACGCCACCCTTAGGGGCCCTGTACCTTAACACACACACACTGCCCTTGCAAGCTGCGTGTTTTGGTGCAGAGAAATGTGAAGTCAACGTGGCACACATACCTGTGTGCCATGCCTACAACCAACTGCCTATGGTATAGGTAAGACACCCCTCAAGCTGGATGCACTATACCACTGGTGAGGTTAGAGGTGTATGAGCCCTGTACCCCTACAGTGTCTAAGTCCATTCTTAGACATTGTAAGTACAGTAAAGCCATAAAGAGTATATGGTGCTGGGAGTTTGTCATTAAGAACTCCACAGCCCCATAATGGCATTACTGAAAACTGGGAAGTTTGGTATCAAACTTCTCAGCACATTAAACCCACACAGATGCCAGTGTGGGATTTAATGAAAAATGCACTCCGAGGGCATCTTAGAGAAGCCCCCTGAAAAATGACCTAACTCTAGTGTCCTGGCTCAGTGGCTGCTCGCCAGCTGCCACCACCAGACATGTTTCTGAACCCCTGGGTTGAGAGCCTCCCGCTCTTTGGGCTCCTGAAACAAAGCACATTCTGGGAAGAGGTGCCAAGCCTCCTCCCCCAGGGTGGACAGGGTCCACGAAGGGGAAGCTTCAAAGGCTTGCCACCTTTGTGAGCTACCCCAGCCATTTGCTACTCCCAGCAACTGGCCCCCAATGGTTCTAACCTTCACTTTGGGATGGAGAATCAGCGGGGAAACCAAGTTAGGAGGAGAGGTATGCCCACCTTTGCCAACCCCACCCCTCAGGTGGGGGAGGTGAGGCGAAGCACAACTTAGTCCCTGCCATCTTTAAGATGGGGGACCCAGCCAACCAGAGGTCTCCCCGGCGATCCTGACCTGGGATCTGGTGATCCCTGACCTGCCTCAAGTCTCCAACCGACGCCTGCAGCCCCTTTCTGGAGGATCCCTCTGACCGCGACTGGAGCAGGTAAGCGAAACCCGATGCCAAGAAACCCCTGCACCTGACGTCCCACGGCCTTGGGTGGCCCAACCGACTGTGTCCTGGCATCCCAAGACATCCCAACTTACCTCTCCAACCGGTGGTCGCCTCCAGAAGATCTTCGACCCCGAGCCTGCAGTGTTTGTTGCAACCGGATAATCCCCATTGAGATCAACAGGGCACCAGACACCAAAACATCACCCTGCATCCGGCCGCCCCAGTGCTGCTGTGGGTGCACCTTGTGTGCTGAATCGGATCCCCCTTTGCCCTGAGCCTAAACACCAGGAGCTTAGCTCCCACATGCAAGTGGCCTGCCCGTGAGCACCCACCAACCAGAGGCCCCCTTTGCCCCATGGATAACATTGGGCCTCAGCACTCTGCACCCGGCTGCCCTAGTGCTGCTGAGGGTGCTTTCAGAGTGCATCCTCGACCTTGGGGGAACCCTGGTTCTAACCCCAGAATATCAACTCCAAAACCTAAGTACTTACCCATAAACCGATAACACTGTGTTCGAGGCATGTGAGCTGTAGATCACATGCTGTGCATAGCCTGCCATTTAGTGTTGGGTCCGGATGTTTGCACTTTGTTTTTGTTAGAAGAAGTCTTTTCCAGTCACAAGGTAGGCGAGTCCTCCTTTCGGTGATAGTGCGCATGGGCATCGACTCCATTGTTATTGTTTTTTTCCGCCATCGGGTTCAGATGTTGTAGGAAGCTGGCTCTGTATATACTATACCAAAGTGAGGTATAGGGTGCAGAGTCCAGTGGAACCCCAAAGGTAGGCAGAGGTAAAGTTAGATAGAACCTTACTCTCTATTTGTGGTAGTGTGGTCGAGCAGTAAGGCAGTATCAGAGGACAGTGTTAAGCATTTGTTGTACACACTCAGTCAGCAAATGAATTCACACACTCAAAGACTGAACTTCAGACCAAGGGTTTTTGTATAAAAAATATTCTTTTAGATATTTTATTTTCTAGAACCAAGCAAGCCTGGCACAGGTAAGCAATAAGTACTTTACAGTAGTAATGCAATTGAAATACAGTTTGAAAGATAATTGTATATGCACTTTGATTTGATTTACAGGGTGGATGCAGAGAAATGCAATACTTAGTAAATACAGTACATAGACTTGAATAGGCTTTTTGGTAAAATAGCAGGTAAGTAACTTTTGAGATTACTAGGCTTACTCAAGTAGTATAAGTAGATACTACTCTGGGACATTTCCTGAAAACAGGTAAGTAAAATCATTTTTGTTAGATTATGCAATTTTAAAGAATTCCTTTAGTTTCTCAAACTCCACACTTAGAAACTTTTCACAGAAAAACAGTCAATGTCATCCTATGAAGGAAAATAGTGTTATCGGTTTTCAGGTAAGTATTTGGTAGTGGGAGTTGAGGTTCTGGGGGTAGACTCGGGGGGGGGGGGGAGGGAGGGGCCCAGGGTCAAGGATGCACTCTTGTTACACCCTCAGCGGCACTAGGGCGGCCGGGTGCAGAGTGCTGAGGCCCAAGGTTATCCAATGGGGCTTAGGGGGCCTCCGGTTGGTGGCTGCTGGCAAGCAGGCCACTAGGTTGTGGGAGCAAAGCTCCTGGATCTTAGCTCGGGGCAAATGGGGAAACAAAGTACCACCAACGGTGCACCCTCAGCGGCACTAGGGCGGCCCGGGTGCAGAGTGCTGTTTCGACGTCGGACGCCCTGTTGTTTTCAATGGAAAACCTCCGGTTTGGAAAGACACTGTAGGCTTGCGGACGAAGGTCTTCTGGGTGCGACCACCACTTCGAGAGGTAAGTTGGGAAGTTAGGGGTTGGTTAGGCACCGTCGGTTTGGGCACACAAGGCCGTGGGGCGTCGGGTGCAGGGGTGCCTTTTGGTGTCGGATCTTCTTACCAGCTCCTGGTCGCGGTTAGGGGGGCCTTCTGGATTTAGGCTGCAGGCGTCGGCTGGAGGCTTGAGGCAGGTCAGGGGTCGCCGGATTTCGGGTCAGGATCGCCGGGGTGACCTCCTCGTTGTGGTTGCCCACTCGAGCTCGGGCCGTGGACGGCGGGTGCAGAGTGGGGTGGATTTGCGATGTCCGGCTGGAGCCAGAGGTTTCAGGTGAACAAATCCTGTGTTCACGGGAGACAAAGTCTTTGTGCTTGAAGGCAGGCAGGTCCTCCGGGGTTTTTGAGGTTGCTGGCTGCAGGACACACCGGGATTTCGCAGGAGCAGGTTCGAGGTGGAGACAGGCCGGTAGGGCTTGGGCCAAGTCAGTGGGCGTCTTCCTCTTGTTAGCTTCGGCACGGCTGTTCGGTCCTTTTTCTTCTTTTCTTGTTGCAGGTTCTTCTCTGAGGAAGCAAGCTTCAGGGGTGCCCCTAAATACTAGATTTAGGGGCGTTACAGCTAGGTAAAAGGCAGGGACCAATGGGACCTTCCCTGGGGTGGGTACACCCCCTATTATGCCACCCTCCAGTGGGAGGGGGGCATGAGCCTGTCCCTGGTTGGCTGAGTCCCCCCATCTTCAAAATGGCATGGACTGTGAGTTGTGCTTCACCTCGCCTCCCCCACCTGAGGGGTGGAGTTGGCAGGGGTGGGCACACCTCTCTTCCTCACTTGTTTTTTCCGCCGGTTCTCCCGCCCAAAGTGGGGGTCAGAACCAGTTGCTGAGAGCAGCAAGTGGTCTGGGGAAGCTCACAAAGGCAGCAAGCCTTTGAAGCGTCCCCTTCGTGAACCATGCCCATCCTGGGGGAGGAGGCTTGGGACCTCGTCCCAGGATGTGCATTGTTTCAGGCCCCAGAGAGCAACAGGCTCTCGACCCAGGGGTCCAGAAAAATGTCTGGTGGTGGCAGCTGAAAGCAGCCACTCAGCCTGGACACTAGAGGTGGGTTAGTTTTCAGGGGGCATCTCTAAGATGCCCTCTGTGTGCATTTCACGTTAAATCCCACACTGGCATCAGTGTGGGTTCATTGTGCTGAGAAGTTTGATACCAAACTTCTCCGTTTTCAGTGTAGCCATTATGGTGCTGTGGAGTTCGTAATGACAAACTCCCAGCACCATATATTCTTAATGGCAGCACTGCACTTACAAGGTCTAAGAATGGACTTGGACACTGTAGGGGTACAGGGCTCCTGCATCTGTACCCTCACCACTGGTATAGTGCACCCAGCTAGAGGGGTGACTGATCTATGCCAGGGCAGTGGGTTGTAGGCATTGCACACAGGGATATGTGCCATGTCGACTCTTCACTTTGCTCTGCACCAAAACACGCAGCCTGCAAAGGCAGTGTGTGTGTGTAAGGGTACAGGACCTCTAAGGGTGGCACAATAAGTGCTGCAGCCCTTAGAGGCCTTCTCTGGTCACAGTGCCCTGGGTACCTGTGGTACCATTTACCAGGGGCTGACCTGTGGCCAGAAATGCCAATTGGGTTTAGGCTTCAATGCAGTTTTAGGTAAAGAACATAGGCCCTTGGGTACCTGATTAGCAGGAGCCATGGGCACACTCAGTCAAAGCACATCAGCAATTCAGCAACAAGCATTGGCATAGCCAATAGGTCTCGCCTTTGGGACCTTATAAGTGTTTAGCCATGCAGCACATTATCCTGGGTGCTGTGCCACTAGATTGGCATGGTAAATGACAATGCCTTTTATTTATGTTTTGGTTTTTAAAATATAAATAAAAGTCATTGTCAATGGCCAGCCTGTTGGACACTGGCTGATTGTTCTGTAGGCCAGGCCGACCTTGAATCACACCTTGAACCGCAGTCAACAGTTCATCGGGGGAAAAAAGATATTAGATAAGACAAAGATACGCTTGGCTATTACTTTACAGGCTGCATAAAGATAAACAGGGCTCTGACAATAGTTTTGATCTTCTCTATCTCTTTATCTGCAAAGGATATGCTGGTTTATCTGTGTTTTGTAGGAATGCCAAGTATGTTTGTGTGAATTACCCCAATAGAGATCATTAACCTATTTAACGATGATTAACTTGCAACCTGCAGGTTACACAAAGATCTCTGCAACAAAGTATGAACCTCCAAGGTATCTTACATAGAATTTGTATCTTTGACTTACAATTTCTATAGAATGCTCTCTAGCAGACATATTAACCGGCTAAACTATTTTACCTGTATTGCACTCCGAGACTTACCTGAAACAACAAGATTCTCTAGAGGAAGTGCATTAACCCCTTAAGATGCAGTCTGTTAGTGACCCTTATGCACATTTTTACCAAGAAGGTTTACTTTTTGTCAACCTGAGTTGCACATTTCACCAATTGGTATTCTCGTGACTCTGTACCTTTCTGCGCAGCCTAATCCCAAATTGAGTGTTCTCTGCTTTCATTCTTTCCGTTTCCTGCACCGTTCCTGACAATTGAACAAAAAACAATCAAAAAAAAAAAAGACTGTCACGAGTTCAATGACCGGAGGTTGCTTGAAGGGGCGCGGCTAAAGCGGCGGAGGCTCGGCTTTGGTGGTGTTTCTCGCTCAAGACCCCCATTGGCTACTCGCGTCCCGCATGTAAATAGCAGCGTGACTGGGGCGGAACAGTAAAGGAAGGATAACGTCTCCATCTTACGTCATACTGGAAAATGTAATGTCGGCGTGCCCCCTTCCTCTCCTATTTGTCACTTGAGTACTGACAGAAGCCACACTCTTGGCGAGGATCGAAACCGCCTCGGGGGGCGAGAACCATCTTAGAGTCAGGCAAAAGCCCTTCCCTTTTACGCTGTAACGCCTACATTATCCTGACTCCAAAAGGACCTCCGCTCGGGACATATCTGGTGCATGCGCGTTCTTTTTCGCCTAGCTCTTTTTACAACTGACTCGCGCGCGCTTCCTAACACGGTCTGACAACGGCACGTTCCCGAGCCGGCAAGGCGTCTACGGGAGTGGCGCGGGACTCCAACCTTCAGTCAGTTGCAGCAGCTTGAAGGGGAGAGCGCGTGCGAAACATTACGAGCGGCGATAAAAGGACAGATGAACAGATTAATAGTGTGACAAGCGCGGCCACGTGGCCGCGAAAGTGAAAGCGACCCTACAGAACAGATGGCACCCTGCGCGCCCCTGCTCGCTCCCGCAAGCTGGAGGCCGCCATACGTACGAGTTTCAGAAAATTGCAGACCGATTCCAAGAGGCCCTCTCCTAGAGCTGCGCATGCGCGCTGCGCTAGACTCGACCTAAAAAGTGGGGGCAACCATGCAGAAAGAGTGCACTTTGTCACAGATGTGAATTGCTGCGTTCCGGTTTGGCTCCGTTTCTCGGGTTCCCTTCAACGCGCAATCCACTACCCTCGACTGTACTGTTTCTCGATCGTGTTTCCCATTCTCCGTGTATCGTTTCCACTTGAAGATCTTCGATCGGAAAACTCGTGGAGGGCCGTTGGGCCTACCCGTGCCTGTCTCGCTAGCAGTCGATGGAACGGACTCTATTCAAGCTCTGTCCCGGGTGTCGCGCCAAGTTTCCGTGCACCAGTCTGCACGAAGTGTGCAATCTCTGTTTGTCCCCGGAACACGACGAGAAAGACTGCGACGCGTGCCGATCGTTTCGATCAAAGAAGACGCTTCGTGACCGTTGGGCTCGATGTCACGAGATGAAACACCAAGGCGGCTCCGTACCGGACATCTTCAGCGAAGATTCCGACCGAGAAGAAATACACCCTCAAGGAGCCGAGGAAGAGGAACATGTCTCCGTGTCCGAGGCCGACTCCAACATGGAAGAAGAGGATCAAGTTACACCGGGTCAGCGTACCGTGAGTACAGAAACTCCCTTGCCCCAACAACCAAAGACAAAAAAGGCTCCGGTCCTTCCTCTGCCTGCGGGACAAGGTCGGCACCGAGAAAACGTTTTGAGCACCCCGCCCGCGGGCCCAGCGCCGAAACACAAAGAAAAGCCTTCTGGCTCGGGCTCGAGCCGGCCCCATGCAGGCGCCGAGCTGAAATCCTCGCGCTGAAATCCAAGCACGTCCTGGTCCACGTTACTTCTTTGTCGAAGCCTAAATCTTCGGTACCGAAGAGTTTGGAGCCGAAACTTTCGACACCGAAAACTGTAAGGAAAGACTCCAACAAAAGAGCCTCGGCCCGATGTTACACCTACGGATCCAAAACAAAGAACTGGTTATTAACCCAGATACTGGACATATTCATGCCAAATTGCCTGAAAAAAGGAAATTGGCCCAACAGGATGAGCACCACATGCCCCTGAAGAAAAGGAATGTGGGTACAAACCCTACACCCGCTTATGTGCCACCTCCTTCACCTACTAATCCTCCATTATTCATCACACCCACTAATTCACCACCACCACTATCACCTAACCCACTGGAGGAAGGGGATGAGGATGGAGAATAGGATAGGCCACAAGATGTTGACCCATGGGAGGATTATGATACTGATCCACACACAGATACGGACCCTGACTTATACCAGTCCAGAAACAATCAAACAACAAATTCCCTACCTGTAATTATCTAAATATGCAATACGTCAAATATAATTAAAACATATCCAGTGCTAATGAATGAATAAATATGAAAAAGAGGACAATTATCAAAATTAGATTTATTTAATCAATAAATAAGAAAAACATGATGATGAGATCAAAATCGAGAGATCCCACCGCTCATTCACACCAAAGCAAACAATCCTTCACACAAGACCACAAGCATACTATACAAGACATCATACATTCACTCAAATGATCTAACAGTACACATATTTAGATGTACCCCCACATAATGTCCTAAGGGATACATAGGACAAAATCATACTAGTACAATAATGATAAATCAATATAAATCAGAAAACAATGTACAAAGTAGATTACTAACAATGGTGATCAAAACAGCATAAGAAATATTGAAAACAAAAGATCAAATGGTTCTTTTGGGGGAAAGAATTATAATTAACACATTGGCCACAGTAGGTCAAACAGCTCCGACGCGCGTTTCGGTGTACAGCCCGATACGGGCAAACACCTTCAGGGCGCAAATTGCTGTGGACTCAGGCGGTGGGATAGTTCTGGAAAATGAGACAAATACAACATGATACTCTATGTTTAGACAATGCTATAATCAACTCATTATAAACAATAAAATATACACTACATACAATAATATAACCTAGACTTGTATTAACATAATGTCCTCATAGCACTGGAACGAAATGAATAAGAACTTCTGGTATAGGGGATCAGGTGCACTAACGAACTAGTGTAGACAAAGAATATATCTGATCCAACAAAAAATGTGCTAGATAACATAAATAGGAACAACACATATGCACAGACGTACAAACAAAACTGGTGAAGCTAATGACAATACAAACAAGTTCGTTAGTGCACCTGATCCCCTATACCAGAAGTTCTTATTCATTTCGTTCCAGTGCTATGAGGACATTATGTTAATACAAGTCTAGGTTATATTATTGTATGTAGTGTATATTTTATTGTTTATAATGAGTTGATTATAGCATTGTCTAAACATTGTACACATTGTACATTGTTTTCTGATTTATATTGATTTATCATTTTTGTACTAGTATGATTTTGTCCTATGTATCCCTTAGGACATTATGTGGGGGTACATCTAAATATGTGTACTGTTAGATCATTTGAGTGAGTGTATGATGTCTTGTATAGTATGCTTGTGGTCTTGTGTGAAGGATTGTTTGCTTTGGTGTGAATGAGCGGTGGGATCTCTCTATTTTGATCTCATCATCATGTTTTTCTTATTTATTGATTAAATAAATCTAATTTTGATAATTGTCCTTTTTCATATTTATTCATTCATTAGCACTGGATATGTTTTAATTATATTTGACGTATTGCATATTTAGATAATTACAGGTAGGGAATTTGTTGTTTGATTGTTTTTGCCTTTCCCCTATGTTCCTCTACCTCCATTTAAACTATTAGGGGCCCCCTCTGTTTGAGTGGTTACCCATCCAGGCCATCACCACCTGACGACAATATAGCCTACATTGAGCTTCTTAATAGGGCTGCTCATTACCATGGGGTGAAGCTACATAAGGAGGCTTTAGAGGAGGACTTCTTGTTTGAGACCGTAAGCTCCACTCCGAGAACTACACATACACTACCTTTGCTTAAGGGGATGCTTAAGCATACAGATGATGTTTTTAAAGATCCAGTAAGGGCAAGAATCAACACGCTCTGGGTCGAGAAGAAATATAAGCCAGCACCTACAGACCCTGCATACATCAAGGGTCAGCTGCCCTTAGACTCTCTTGTGGTTTGTAATGCTCGCAAGAGAGCTAACTCACAGACCACAGGTGAGGCCCCTCCTCCTGATAAGGAGTCCAAGTTAATTGATGCCTCTGGCAAAAGGGTAGCCTCACAAGCAGCTAATCACAGGCGCATTGCTAATGCTCAGGCTTTGCTAGCCAGATATGATGGGGCTCATTACGATGAGCTAGAAAAACTTATGCAATTTCTGCCTGATGAGCACAAATCTAAGGCAAATGATCTTATTCAGGAGGGTAAACTTATCACCAATACCTCCATCAAGTGCGTATTAGATGCATCAGACACAGCAGCGTGCGCAGTAAACCAGCGTACTGCTACGTAGACACGCATGGTTGAGAATTTCAGGTTTCAAACCTGAGGTACAGGCCTCCATTCTCAATCAACCTTTTGATAAGGAACACCTCTTTGGTCCAGCAGTGGACACCTCACTGGAAAAAATGAAGGACACTCCGGTCGCAAAGTCCATGGGGGCTTTACAGTTACCTGCAAGTAGCGGTTCTTTTCGGCGCTCCTTTTACAGGGGTGGCCCAAAAAATATTACCACAGAAAATCCCTCCTCCTCTTACAAGGGCAACAACCAATCGCCTCATCAAGAGGCTATTTTAGAGGAGGTTTTAGAGGAAACAATGGTAAGGGAAGAGGCAGAGGCAACTCCACACGCACTTCCCCCGCAAATAACAAACAGTGACTTCCTTCCGCTACCCCCGATCATTCCACTTCTGTAGGGCGGCGTCTCTCTCAATTTCTCCCGGTCTGTAACACAATCACCTCAAACAAATGGGTTTTACAAATTATCCAATATGGTTACTTCCTGGAACTTACAGACACTCCCCCAAACATTCCTCCAAGATCACACGCAATGTCACAAGAACATCTTACCCTTCTAATAAAAGAAGTTCTCTCTCTGTTGGAGAAAGAAGCAATACAACCAATCCCATTAAAACTTCAAGGGACCGGAGTATACTCCCTGTACTTCATGATTCCCAAAAAGGACGGCTCTCTCAGGCCTATACTAGACCTCAGAGAACTAAATCTATACATTCAGTCGGACCACTTTCACATGGTCTCACTCCAGCAAGTGCTACCGCTCCTTCAACAAGGCGCCTTTCTGTCCACTCTGGACATAAAGGACGCCTATTTCCATATCTCAATAGACCCTGCTCACCACAAATACCTCAGGTTCGTAGTAGCAAGCCAGCACTATCAGTTCAAGGTGCTGCCATTTGGAGTAACTACTGCACCCAGGGTTTTCACCAAGTGCCTCGCAGTAGTCGCAGCTCATCTTCGAAGACGACACATTCCCGTCTTCCCATATTTGGACGACTGGCTCATAAAAGCCAGATCGCAAAAAAGCTGCCTACGTCACACTCACAAAACAGTGCAATTGCTCCACGATCTTGGATTCACAGTAAATATGTCCAAATCCCAGCTACATCCATCCAATACACAGGCGTATCTGGGAGCCACAATAGATACAAAAAAGGCTTTGGCCTACCCCAATCCAGCCTGAATCCGCAACATGCAAACTTTACTCTGTCAGTTTCAGCCTCAACACTCATTGCCAGCTCGAGTGTTCATGCAGTTACTAGGGATGATGGCATCTTGCATTCTAATAGTCCCTTACGCAAGACTCCAGATGCGTCCCCTTCAGGAGTGCTTAGCACATCAGATCTAGTGTTGGTGGACGGCTGCACCCATCGCTCTCTGCAGTGGTGGAGTACACAAAACCTTTCAAAAGGGCGGCCCTTCATAGACCCGGTTCCACAGATAGTGCTAACAGCAGACTCATCGCTCACTGGTTGGGGAGCTCATCTCCAGACGCATACAATTCAGGGCATGTGGAGCCAGCAGCAAAAGCAGCTTCACATAAATAATCTAGAGCTGCTAGCAATTTTTCTAATGCTCAAAGCGTTTCAAGTTAATCTAGTAGGCAAAGCTGTCCTGATCCGTACAGACAACATGACAGCAATGTACTACATACAAAAACAGGGGGGAACACACACTCTCCAGCTGTCACAACTAGCACAGACCATTTGGAGATGGGCCATACTTCCCAAAATGTTTCTCCTTGCAGAACACCTTCCAGGAGTAAACAATCAGATTGCAGATCTGCTCAGTCGTCCAAGACAACAGATGCATGAATGGGAACTCCACCCTCAAGTTCTCCTCCCATTCTTCCAAATGTGGGGCTTTCCGGACATAGATCTGTTCGCCACAAACCTAAACGCAAAGTGTCCAAGCTTCGCATCCAGACATCCACATACATTGTCCAAAGGCTATGCACTATGGATGAATTGGTCCGGAATATTTGCCTACGCTTTTCCGCCTCTCCCACTCATTCCATTAGTGGTTCGGAAGCTCAGACAGGTGTCCCTGACATTAATCCTAGTTGCTCCCACATGGGCCAGACAACCCTGGTTCACAACCCTGTTGGAGCTCTCAGTAGTTCCTCACCAAAAACTACACCTCACTCCCAATCTCATCACTCAGAGCCATGGAGAGATAAGACATCCGGATCCCAGCCATCTCAACCTTGCGATCTGGCACCTGAAATCTTAGAGTTTGGCTACCTTAATCTTCCGCCAGACTGCATGAATATTATCAAAGAGGCTAGACGTCCTACCACAAGGGCATGCTATGTAGCAAAGTGGAAGCGGTTTGTAATATACTGCAACAATAATCAGATAGACCCACTGGACGCTTCAGTTCAAAACATCATTTGCTATTTACTACATCTGCAGCGTTCCAATTTAGCGTACTCTTCCATACGCTTACACCTTGGTGCAATAGCTGCATATCTATAGAACCGACAACATCTGTCTCTTTTTAGAGTGCCTGTCATTAAAGCATTTATGGAAGGACTTAAAAGAATCATTCGTCCAAGAATTCCACCTGCTCCAGTGTGGAATCTCAACATTGTCCTCACCAGGCTAATGGGTCAACCCTTTGAGCCATTGCATAAATGTGAAATACAATTTCTTACTTGGAAGGTAGCTTTCCTCATAGCTATCACATCTCTGAGGAGAGTGGGTGAGCTTCAGGCGCTAACCATAGAAAAACCATTCTTACAAATACACCAAAACAAAGTGGTTCTTCGGACCAACCCTACATTTCTACCAAAGGTCATTTCTGCCTTTCATATCAACCAATCTATAGAGTTGCCTGTGTTCTTCCCTCAATCAGATTCTGTGGCAGAACGTGCATTACACACTTTAGATGTGAAAAGCGCAGTTCTTTACTATATTGAAAGGACGAAACCTTTCCGCAAAACAAAACAACTATTTGTCGCTTTTGCTCCACCACATAAAGGCAATCATATATCAAAAACAGGCATTGCAAGGTGGATAGTCAAGTGCATTCAAATATGCTATGCAAAAGCAAAAAGAACACTAACAATTCCCCTAGAGCGCACTCCACACACAAACTAGGGCTTCTATCGTTTTCTTAGGAAATATACCCATAGATCATATCTGCAACATGGTCTACACCTCACACATTCACAAAACATTATTGTGTAGATGTGTTAGCAAGACAGCAAGCTAGTGTGGGCCAAGCAGTTTTACGTACACTATTTCAGACAACTGCAACAGCTACAGGTTTGCCACTGCTTTGGGAGATAACTGTTTTTTAGTCTATGCACAGCATGTGATCTACAGCTCATGTACCTCGAACGGAAAATGCTACTTACCCAGTATGCATCTGTTCTTGGCATGTAGAGCTGTAGAGTCGCATGCGCCCACCCGCCTCCCCGGGTACCTATACCTATTGCAGTTACATCTTACTTAGATACATATATACATGGACATCTCTCACTACTCTTACTAACTCCATTATCAGCCCCTGCGGCAAACAACAATCTAACAATGGAGTTGATGCCCATGCGCACTATCACCGAAAGGAGGAGTCACCTACCTTGTGACTGGAAAAGACTTGTCCAGCATTCCGTCCATCAATTGTTTCTTTTGCATATGTCGCCCTAAGTGGGAAGGGTATGCCCAGACGTGGGTCCCGTGCTCACTACACCACTGGATTCAAGCTAGCCTGGCTGATGAAGGGTGATGCCTTGAAACCGGTCCCAGGATGCTTGTTTCCGGTCCAGGGAGGACCTGGCTTGGCAGTTCGGGCTGGACTGTTCCCACAAGGAACAGGGTCAAGACTGATTTGCATATGGCTGGGTCCAAACTGGGGTGGTGTGGTGAGCAGAAGAATGATGGATTTAACCCAGATCTTTGTGACTGGGGGTGAATGTTTGCATTGTCCAGCATTACGTCCATCAATTGTGTCTTTTTCTTATAGTCTATGCACAGCATGTGATCTACAGCTGACATGCCTCGAACGGAAAATGCTACTTACCCAGTATGCATCTGTTCTTGGCATGTAGAGCTGTAGAGTCGCATGCGCCCAACCGCCTCCCCGGGTACCTATAGCTGTTGCAGTTACATCTTACTTAGATACATATATACATGGACATCTCTTACTACTCTTACTAACTCCATTATCATCCTCTGCGGCAAACAATCTAACAATGGAGTCGATGCCCATACGCACTTTCACTGAAAGGAGGAGTCACCTACCTCGTGACTGGAAAAGACTTCTTCGAACAAAAACAAAGTGCAAACATCCGGACCCAACACTAGATGGCAGGCTATGCACAGCATGTGACTCTACAGCTCTACATGCCAAGAACAGGTGCATACTGGGTAAGTAGCATTTTCCTTTCTCCCATAGGACTGCATTGACTGCTTTTCTATGAAAAATCGTCTAAGTGTGGAGTTGGTTGGTATGAAACCCTAAGAAACTGCAAATGTACAAAAACTGAATTACTTAACTTCTCTCTAGGAAAGGTCCCAGTGTGATATCTAAGCATATCACACTGAGTAGAAAAAATAACTTAAAAAGTAATCTGAAAAGTAACGTACAAAGTAATCTCAAAAGTAACTGTAAGGCAATTTTGACTGTTGACTTACCTGTAAGCAAACCAATTGCATCTAACTACATTTCAATTGTATTTCAACTACAATATACCTGCAAAGTATTATTTCACTTACCTGCACCGGTCCTGGTTCTAGAAATAAAATAACTAAATATTTTTTATACAAACAAATTGGTCTGAGTTCAGTCTTTGAGTGTGTGATGTCATTTCTTGCCTGAGTGTGTACAATAAATGCTTAACACTACCCTCTGAAAAAACCTTACTGCTCGTCCACACTACCACAAATAGAGAGTAAGGTATTATCTACTTTTTCCTCTGCCTACCTTTGCGGTTCCACTGGACTCTGTGCACACTATACCTTACTTTGGTATAGTATATACAGAGCCAGCTTCCTACAATAAGATATGCTGTGCTGCAACGTGGAAGAGCACCCACACGTTCACGCAGCACTACTTCCTGGAATCTTCACAGCGCAATGATGCAACCATGGGTCAGGCGGTTCTACCACATTTATTCCAATAAGTTGAGCCTCTTTCAATACAGGTATTCCCTTGTGGAGAGGTGTGGTGCAGCGGCCAGGGCAGCTGACTTCGGAGCACAGGGTTCACGGTTCGATCCCCGGCTCCGGCGGCAGCTCAGCACCATGTGACTCTGGGCAATAGCTCACTTAATTTCCACTCCGGCCCCCAGCGCCTTGAGACCCGTAAGGGTGAGTAGCTGCGCTATATAAAAACGGATACATTTTATCTTGCTTGCATTATGTGTACATATATATGTGTATGTATGTATATATATATATATATATATATATATATATATAATATTCACTGAAAAAACCATAGGTTTTAGGCACGTTATAGTTAGAAATTAGCATTTAAAAAACCTTAGAAATTCACTGAAAAAACCATAGGTTTCAGGGACGTTATAGTTAGTTGGACATTTCACTCGTACAAAACCAGTGAAATTCCGCCGTTATAGTTAGTTCAGCTAACTATAACTTGCGCCCCCGCAATGCACTGCTGATGACGTCACATATTACATCATTCATGACATGGTCAGTGACATAACTGATGACATCTCAAATGACATCACTGATGACATCATCCAGTGACTGTGTTTCTTTAAAGTTTAAATATGTTTTATATATATATGCCAAGGTGTATTGAAGAATGAGTGGGTGTATAAGTGTCTGGATGGAGGATTTAGTAGGTGCGTGACTGACTGTATAAGTGAGTGATTAAATGTCTTACTGAATGCATGGGTTAGTGACTAAACTCTGTGAATGTCTGTATCAGTCTGTCTGTTGTTGTGTAAGCTGCTGCATGGGTTGGTCAGTAGCTACATGGGTGTTTATATGGGTTATTGATTGGTTGCCTGAGTATTTGTATGGGAGACTGAGTGTGTGGGTGGGTGGGAGGTGTGTGACTGTGCATAGATGTGTGAGTGGTTGATTCACTGGGTGTATGGGTTCAAGAGTGCATGTGGAAACAGCTGTATGGGTGGGTGAGTGTGTGTATGGGTGTGTTGGTGAGTGAATGGATGTCTCAGTGGTACATGTCCAAGTAACTACATATGTAAAAGGCAGTGTATGTGAGAGTTGGAGTATATAAATGACTATACTTGAGAGTCAGTGATTGTGAGAGTAGCTGTATGGATGAGTGTGTACTTGTATCAGTGATTATATAAGAGAGTAAGTATGCGTCAGTATCTGTATGAATAAGTTAGGTGGTGTGTGTATAACTGTATAGGTGAGTAAATGGGAGTGTGATCGATTCTTTGCATGACTGACTAGGTGTGTGAGTAACTCCATGGATGAGTGGTGGTGTGTGAGTGTCTGAATAGGTGTATGAGTGCATATGATAGTGTTGTATTGATGAGTGACTGCATGTATGAGTGATTGTATGGGTGAATGAGTGGATGTGTGTGTAGACCTAGGAATCAGTGAGTGCGTATATAGTAACTGGTATTGGTGTGTCGATGGTTTCGAAAATGGTAGACTGTATTTTACAGTGGGTGTATCAAAGGTTATATTGGAGTGTGAGGAGGTGCATCAGATTTTCACGTGGATGATGTCATCAGTGATGTCATTTGAGATGTCATCAGTGATGTCACTGACCATGTCATGAATGATGTAATATGTGACGTCATCAGCAGTGCATTGCGGGGGCGCGAGTTATAGTTAACTGAACTAACTATAACTGCGGAATTTCTCTGGTTTTGTACGAGTGAAATGTCCAACTAACTATAACGTCCCTGAAACCTATGGTGTTTAGTGAATTTCTAAGGTTTTTAAATGCTAATTTCCAACTATAACGTGCCTGAAACATATGTTTTTTTTAGTGAATTTCAATGGTATTTTAAATGCTAATTTCTAACTATAACGTCCCTGAAACCTATGGTTTTTTCAGTGAATTTCAAAGGTTTTTTAAATGCTAATTTCTAACTATAACATACCAGTTGCGTTTTTCCAGAGTGGTGGAGAAAGGTGAGCGTGGCCTCCGAAACACCTCTTAGCAATCCCACTGTGTGGGATTTACTGGAGGTAACAGGAGGAGTAGTTAGCCCCCAACGTCAACCTTGGGGGCCAACTATCCCTTTTATTACCACCAGTAAGTCCCACACAGCAGGATTGCTAACTTCTTATATCAGGCCCGCCCCCTCCCTGCACCACTGTGCAAACGTGCCCCGTGACGCATTTTAAGTTGGGAGATTAATTCCCCTTTAATCCTGAGGGTCCCTGGGGGCCAACTAGCCCACCAGGTACCTCCAGTAAGCGGCACAGAGCTGCTTTGCAGAGAGGTGGTCCAAGGCCACGCCCCTTTTTACACCTCTCTGCAACGCAGCCCTGTGGCGCTTACTGGAGTTACCTGGTGGGCTAGTTGGCCCCCAGGGACCCTCAGGATTGAAGGGGAATTAATCCCCCAACTTAAAATGCGCCACGGGGCGGGTTTGCACAGTGGTACAGGGAGGGAGCGGGGCCTGATGTGACAAGTGTGCAAACACGCCCTGTGGCGCGTTTTAAGTTGGGGGATTAAGTCCCCTTGAATCCTGAGGGTCCCTGGGGGCCAACTAGCCCACCAGGAACCTCCAGTAAGCGCCACAGACTGCGTTGCAGAGAGGTGGTCCGAGGCCACGCCCCTTTTTACACCTTTCTGCAACGCAACTCTGTGGCGCTTACTGGAGGTACCTGGTGGGCTAGTTGGCACCCAGGGACCCTGCACCCAGTACAAAAATGCTTTCTTTGGCCCTGGGGGACCCCCTCAGCAGGCCTAGGGGGTCAGGGTGTCTGTACCCTGCCCCCTTTTCTTGTTTTTCATCCTTATTTCTCTGTTTTCTTGTGACTCGGTTACCGAGTCACAAGATGGCTGCCAACACTTCCTGGTTTGGAGTGTTGGCAGCCAATCGGAATGAAGCTCGTGCTCGGGAGGGTTCGCGAACCCACCGCGGCCATAGGTATTGAAACTTTTTCTTTTTCTAATTTCTCAGGAAATACTGAACGGATTTACACCATTTTAAAAAAAAAAGGGATCTTTCTAAACCAAGACCTACCTTTTTGCCAAATTTGGTGTAATTCCGTTCAGTAGTTCGGGCTGTAGCTTTGTCTAAAGTTTCCTATGGAAAATAACATGGGGAAAACGCGTTTTGGGACCCCCCTTTTTTCTCGGCCCCCGCTTGACGAATCACCCCGAAACTTTCAAGACAGGAGCTGACCGGAGCGGGTCACTAGTTTTGAAAATTTCGCAAAGATTCGTCAACCGGCGCCAAAGTTATTGGGAAAACAAAAAACGCTTGACTTTTCCGCACTGAGTAAGGCAATGGCTGAAACGCGTCTGTGGGTCGTAAAAGCCTTTTTTAAATACCCCGTGAGTGCACCGAATTTCCTTTTGCAGTTGTTGTGGAACAAGCAGGTTCTACCCCCGTTCAACTGGTTGCACCCGCTGTGAGTTCGGCGGCCCCAGGTGGAAAGCGGTGCGAAGGATATGATTATATATATATATATATATATATATATATATATTCACTGAAAAAACCATAGGTTTTAGGGACAGTTATAGTTAGTTGGACATTTCACTCGTACAAAACCCGTGAAATTCCCCCGTTATAGTTAGTTCAGCTAACTATAACTCGCGCCCCCGCAATGAACTGCTGATGACGTCACATATTACATCACTCATGACATGGTCAGTGACTTCACTGATAACATCACTGATGACATCTCAAATGACATCACTGATGACATCATGCAGTGACTGTGTTTCTGTAAAGTTTAAATATTTTTAATATATATAGGAAAAGACGTATTGAAGAATGAGTGGGTGTATAAGTGTCTGTATGGATGATTTAGTAGGTGCGTGACTGACTCTATAAGTGAGTGATTTAACGTATCTTACTGAATGCATGGGTTAGTGACTAAACTGGGTGAATGTCTGTGTCCGTCTGTCTGTTGCTGTGTAAGTGGCTGCATGTGTTTGTGAATAGCTACATGGGTGTCTATATGAGTTATTGAATGGTTGTCTGAGTATCTGTATGGGTGCCTGAGTGTTTGTGTGGAAGGGGTGTGTGCGACTCTGTGCATAGATGTGTGAGTGGGTGATTCACTGGGTGGATGGTTTCAAGAGTGCATCTGTGATAGACTGTATGGGTGGGTAAGTGTGTGTAAGAGTGTGTTAGTGAGTGAATGTATGTCCCAGTGGTACATGTGTGACTAACTACATATGTGAAAGGCAGTATATATGTGTGTTTGAGTATATAAATAGCTATAAGCGAGAGTGAATGATTGTGGCTGTATGGATGAGTGTGTGCTTGTATCAGTGATTGTATTAGAGCGTAACAATGTGCTAGTATTTGTATGATTAAGTGAGCTGGTGTGTGTATAACTGTATAGGTGAGTAAATGGCAGTGTGTTTAATTATTTGCATGACTGACTAGGTGTGTGAGTACCTCTATGGATGAGTGGCGGTGTTTGAGTGTCTATATAGGAGTAAGAGTGCATATGATAGTCCTGTACTGAGTGACCATAAGTATGAGTGACTGTACGGGTGAGTGAGTGGATGTGTGTGTGTAGACCTAAGAATCAGTGAGTGGGTATGTAGTTATTGGTGTTGGAGTGTCTATGGTTTTGCAAATGGCAGTCTGTAATTTAGAGTGGGTGTATCAAAGGTTATATTAGGGTGTGAGGAGGTGCATCAGATTATCACGTGGATGATGTCATCAGTGATGTCATCAGTGATGTCATTTGAGATGTCATCAGTGATGTCATCAGTGATGTCACTGACCATGTCATGAGTGATGTAATATGTGACGTCATCAGCAGTGCATTGCGGGGCGCGAGTTATAGTTAGCTGAACTAACTATAACGGGGGAATTTCACGGGTTTTGTACGAGTGAAATGTCCAACTAACTATAACTGTCCCTAAAACCTATGGTTTTTTCAGTGAATTTCAAAGGTTTTTTAAATGCTAATTTCTAACTATAACGTGCCTGAAACCTATGGTTTTTTCAGTGAATTTCAAAGGTTTTTTAAATGCTAATTTCTAACTATAACGCCCCTAAAACCTATGGTTTTTTCAGTGAATTTCAAAGGTTTTGTAAATGACAATTTTTAAATGTATTAATTGTTATATTTATTTTTTTGATACTAATTTACTACATTTTTTAAAACTATTTATTTTTAGATATTTTATTTATTAAATTACATTGTAATTACATTATACATTACATTACAAAATATACTTTCTCAGAATGAATTACTTTAGTTTAAATACTTTGCAAATAGGCAATAGACTTTTAAGTACAGTAGTTACAGTTGTTGCAATGGGCAACACAATTTCAAACACAATGCAACATTGAGCTCAATGTGAATTTCTAGTTAAATGCAATTAGTTACTTTATGGATTACTTTTTCTAACCACAGGACTGGATCCTAGATTCAGTCCTGGGACATCTCCTGTAAACAGTTGAGTAAAAGCGTTTTGGTTACAGTAGTGATTTTTAAGGAATATTATTGTATTTTAAAAGTTGACACTTAGAAACATTTTCACATAGAATCACCAATGTTATCCTATGGGAGGAAATTCACTTAGCAGGTAAGTAGTGTTATCGTTACTTTTTCTTACTCAGTGTTGGATCCTGGATCCAGCACTGGTGCATCTCCTGTAAACAGTTGAAAGAATGCGTTTAAGTCATACATGCGATTTTTAAGGAATATTTGTAGTTTGTGAAAATCGACACTTTGAAACTTTTCTGCTGAAAACCAGACAATGGATTCCTATGGAAGGAAATATAAGTTACTGGTAAGTACGGTTAGAATTACTTTTCAGGGTCAGTGCTGGGCTAAAAGATGCAGCACTGGGTTCTCTCCTGATAACAGGTGAGTAAATCGGAATTCGTAGTTCGGTTGATTTTAGAGGAATATTATAAAGTTCCAAAACTCCACCCTTAGAAGAATTTCCAAGTGAAACCAGTCAATGTTAGCCTATGGAAGGAAATTCAAGTTACTGGTAAGTACGGTTAAAATTACTTTTCAGGATCAGTACTGGGCTGAAAGATGCAGCACTGAGGTCTCTCCTGATAACAGGTGAGTAAATCGGAATTCGTATTTTGGCTGATTTTAGAGGAATATTATAAAGTTCCAAAACTCCACACTTAGAAGAATTTCCAAGTGAAACCAGTCAATGTTAGCCTATGGAAGGAAATTCAAGTTACTGGTAAGTACGGTTAAAATTACTTTTCAGGATCAGTACTGGGCTCAAAGATGCAGCACTGAGGTCTCTCCTGATAACAGGTGAGTAAATCGGAATTCGTAGTTCGGCTGATTTTAGAGGAATATTTGCACAATGGTGAAGGAAGGGGTGGTGCCTGAGGTGACATGTCTGCAAACACGCACTGTGGCGCATTTTAAGTTGGAGAATTAATTCCTCCTCAATCCCGAGGGTCCCTAGGGGCCAACTGGCCCACCAGATACCTCCAGTATGCGCCAGAGAGCTGCGTTGCAGAGAGGTGTTCAGAGGCCACGCCCCTTTTACAACACTCTGCAACGCAGCTCCGTGGCGCTTACTGGAGGTACCTGGTGGGCTAGTTGGCCCCCAGGGACCCTCAGGATTGAAGGGGATTTAATTCCCCATCTTAAAACGCGCCATGGGGCCTGTTTGCACACATGTCACCTGAAGCCCCGCCCCCTCCCTTCACCACTGTGCAAACGCGCCCTGTGGCGCGTTTTAAGTTGGGGGATTAAGTCCCATTGAATCCTGAGGGTCCCTGGGGTCCAACTATCCCACCATGTACCTCCAGTAAGCGCCACAGAGCTGCGTTGCAGAGAGGTGTAAAAGGGGCGTGGCCTCTGTACACCTCTCTGCAACGCAGCTCCTGGCGCATACTGGAGGTTCCTGGTGGGCTAGTTGGCCCCAGGGACCCCCAGTATTCAAGGGAATTCGTTCCTCTCTGCAAACGCGCCAGGGGGCGCGTTTGCAGAGTGGTAAAGGAAGGGGGCGGGGCCTGCAGCACTATCGTTGTTTTTTTGGGGGTTTTTTTCCTCGAAGGGGGGCTGTGTGGCCCCCCTTCCTTTTCCTTTTTTTGGGGCCTGGGGACCCCATCCCCCAGGGCCTTACCCCTTTATTTCATTTTTTTATTTTTTTTAAACGGGAAGGGGGCCGCGTGGCCCCCTCCCATGGCCGATTCCGGCCCCGGGGACCCCATCCCCGGGGCATGGCCACTCTTTTATTATTTTTTTAAGGAGGGGGCTGCGTGGCCCCCTCAGGCCTCCTTTGCCCCGGGGACCCCATCCCCGGGGCAGGCCTTTTTTTAATTTTATTTTTTTTGGGGGGAGGGGGGCCGCGTGGCCCCCTCTCCGGGCCACTACTTGCCCCGGGACCCCATCCCCCGGGCTGGCCCTCTCCGTTGGGGACCGTGGGGGTCCCCAATCCCCCACCGTCCCGGCATTGCTTTTCCACATGGGGAGCTGCTGACATGCAGCTCCCCATGTGGAAAAGCAATCTGCTTTGCTTCATTGAAGCAGAGCAGGTTTCCCTGCTCTCTCTTCAATGAAGCAAAGCAGTTTGCAATGGCAGGACGGGAGCCGCGAGGCTCCCGTCCTGCCATTGCAAACTACAGTGTCCCGGGGTAGGCACCCGGGACACTGCAGGAGCCGGCCCTGGGGGTGGCGGTCCCCAGGGCCACCACAGGCTCCAGGAGGGGGCCGCGCGGCCCCCTCCCATGTCTTTAAAGCCCCAGGGAGGTGGTGATCCTCGGGGCTCGGGGGTCCGTTACGGACCCCCGCATTTACTATTAGTGCCCCGGGAGGTGGCGGTCCCGGGGCGTGTGGTGGGGCTCGAGCCCCCCACACAGGAACTGTTTTTTGTTTTTTTTAAAAAGAAGCCCCGGGGAGGTGGTGGTCCCGGTGCTGCGGGAGGGCCGAGTGCCCTCCCGCAACATTTTTATTAGAAAGCCCCGGGGGGTGGCGGTCCCCGGGGCTAGGGGGGCCTTAGAGGCCCCCCATTAACTATAAACCCACCCCCCGCATGCCCCCGGGACTTGGGCCACCCGGGGGCAAAATAACATCGAAGCGCGGGAGACCGCGCTTTGATTTTTTTTTTTTTACGGTGGGATTCGCGCACCCTGAGCGCATCCCGCCGATTATTTTTTTTTTTTAAATGCTTTTTCTGCCCAGGGGGTCCTTGTGGGACCCCTGAGCAGACCTAGGGGTCAGGGTGTTTCTACCCTGCCCCCTTTGTGCGTTTTGCGCACTTGTTTCTTCTGGGTTTTTTTTCTAATCGGCAGGATCCGCGCACCCTGAGCGCATCCTGCCGATTAAAAAAAAAAAAAAAAAAAAAAAAAAAAATGCTTTTTTCTGCCCAGGGGGTCCTTGTGGGACCCCCTGAGCAGACCTAGGGGGTCAGGGTGTTTCTACCCTGCCCCCTTTTTGCGCTTTGCGCACTTGGTTCTACCGAGGGACAAAATGGCTGCCAACACTTCCTGATTTGGAGTGTTGACAGCCACTTGACAGCCAATTAGCATGCAGCTCGTGGTCGGGAGGGTACGCGGACCCTACTCGGCCATAGATATATATGTGACTTTACTTTTGATTTTCTCAGGAACTACTGAACGGATTTACACCATTTAACAAAAGGGTTCTTTCTGAACCAAGAACTACCTCTTTGCCAAATTTGGTGTAATTCCGTTCAGCAGTTCGGGCTGTAGCCGTGTCTAAAGTTTCCTATGGGAAAATGAATGGGGAAAACACGTTTTGGGACCCCCTTTTTCTCGGCCCCGCTTGACGAATCACCCTGAGACTTTCAGGGTAGGAGCGGACCGGAGCGGGCCATAAAGTTTGAAAATTTCGCGAAGATTCGTCAACCGACGCAAGAGTTATTTCAAATAGAATGTCGCGGATTTCCTATGGAAAATAGGTCCTAACTATAACTATCTACTGGCGACCGCCAGTAGATAATATATATATATATATCTATCCAAGCTAAATGTATCCGCAGGGAGCATGGACCTCTTCCGGGCGGTCACAGCGCTGGGGGCGGACAACCTCCATTTATATCCAACAAGCCTCCAATTCAAAGAAAAGGAACACGCCGGACCAGATTTTGAGGGAAACACTTGTACTTTGTTCCACCAAGAAACAGCCTTTTGTCCTTACGCGTTTCAGCCACATTGCTGGCCTTGATCACAGGTGAGCTGCATAAACTGATTTGCGGCGTAACTGCATATTTTATACGCCTTCGTCAGACTCTCACGTATCCACGTGATACTAACATCCTACAAATCCCAACATGCATTTAGAATGTACAGTCTCATATTCTTCATATGGCTTTCCTTGCTATCAGGTCTCGCTCATTGGCCTTGTTAAAGCGCTGTCTTCATTTTTAATCAATTACTGTTTTTAAAATCACTCACGCTTCTTTTTAGAATTGTATTTGAATTTGTGTTACGATATTCGCTATCGCCCCCACGCCTAAGCCGACTGTTTCCGGCCCCTTGCTGCTCCTAGTGACTCCCCCGGTAGCAGCCAATCACGCTGCGAGAGGGTGGAGCTGAGGGCGGGGAACGGAGGTAAATGCAGCTCGCAGCATGGGAGCTCTTCATTAGGCTTTCCTTGCTATCAGGTCTCGCTCATTGGCCTTGTTAAAGCGCTGTCTTCATTTTTAATCAATTACTGTTTTTAAAATCACTCACGTTTCTTTTTAGAATTGTATTTGAATTTGTGTTACGATATTCGCTATCGCCCCCACGCCTAAGCCGACTGTTTCCGGCCCCTTGCTGCTCCTAGTGACTCCCCCGGTAGCAGCCAATCACGCTGCGAGAGGGTGGAGCTGAGGGCGGGGAACGGAGGTAAATGCAGCTCGCAGCGCGGGAGCTCTTCATTAGGCTTTCCTTGCTATCAGGTCTCGCTCATTGGCCTTGTTAAAGCGCTGTCTTCATTTTTAATCAATTACTGTTTTTAAAATCACTCACGCTTCTGTTTAGAATTGTATTTGAATTTGTGTTACGATATTCGCTATCGCCCCCACGCCTAAGCCGACTGTTTCCGGCCCCTTGCTACTCCTAGTGACTCCCCCGGTAGCAGCCAATCACGCTGCGAGAGGGTGGAGCTGAGGGCGGGGAACGGAGGTAAATGCAGCTCGCAGCGTGGGAGCTCTTCATTAGGCTTTCCTTGCTATCAGGTCTCGCTCATTGGCCTTGTTAAAGCGCTGTCTTCATTTTTAATCAATTACTGTTTTTAAAATCACTCACGCTTCTTTTTAGAATTGTATTTGAATTTGTGTTACGATATTCGCTATCGCCCCCAAGCCTAAGCCGACTGTTTCCGGCCCCTTGCTGCTCCTAGTGACTCCCCCGGTAGCAGCCAATCACGCTGCGAGAGGGTGGAGCTGAGGGCGGGGAACGGAGGTAAATGCAGCTCGCAGCGCGGGAGCTCTTCATTAGGCTTTCCTTGCTATCAGGTCTCGCTCATTGGCCTTGTTAAAGCGCTGTCTTTATTTTTAATCAATTACTGTTTTTAAAATCACTCACGCTTCTTTTTAGAATTGTTTTTGAATTTGTTTTACGATATTCGCTATCGCCCCCACGCCTAAGCCGACTGTTTCCGGCCCCTTGCTACTCCTAGTGACTCCCCCGGTAGCAGCCAATCACGCTGCGAGAGGGTGGAGCTGAGGGCGGGGAACGGAGGTAAATGCAGCTCGCAGCGTGGGAGCTCTTCATTAGGCTTTCCTTGCTATCAGGTCTCGCTCATTGGCCTTGTTAAAGCGCTGTCTTCATTTTTAATCAATTACTGTTTTTAAAATCACTCACGCTTCTTTTTAGAATTGTATTTGAATTTGTGTTACGATATTCGCTATCGCCCCCACGCCTAAGCTGACTGTTTCCGGCCCCTTGCTGCTCCTAGTGACTCCCCCGGTAGCAGCCAATCACGCTGCGAGAGGGTGGAGCTGAGGGCGGGGAACGGAGGTAAATGCAGCTCGCAGCGTGGGAGCTCTTCATTAGGCTTTCCTTGCTTTCAGGTCTCGCTCATTGGCCTTGTTAAAGCGCTGTCTTAATTTTTAATCAATTACTGTTTTTAAAATCACTCGCGCTTCTTTTTAGAATTGTATTTGAATTTGTGTTACGATATTCGCTATCGCCCCCACGCCTAAGCCGACTGTTTCCGGCCCCTTGCTGCTCCTAGTGACTCCCCCGGTAGCAGCCAATCACGCTGCGAGAGGGTGGAGCTGAGGGCGGAGAACGGAGGTAAATGCAGCTCGCAGCGCGGGAGCTCTTCATTAGGCTTTCCTTGCTATCAGGTCTCGCTCATTGGCCTTGTTAAAGCGCTGTCTTTATTTTTAATCAATTACTGTTTTTAAAATCACTCACGCTTCTTTTTAGAATTGTATTTGAATTTGTGTTACGATATTCGCTATCGCCCCCACGCCTAAGCCGACTGTTTCCGGCCCCTTGCTGCTCCTAGTGACTCCCCCGGTAGCAGCCAATCACGCTGCGAGAGGGTGGAGCTGAGGGTGGGGAACGGAGGTAAATGCAGCTCGCAGCGCGGGAGCTCTTCATTAGGCTTTCCTTGCTATCAGGTCTCGCTCATTGGCCTTGTTAAAGCGCTGTCTTTATTTTTAATCAATTACTGTTTTTAAAATCACTCACGCTTCTTTTTAGAATTGTATTTGAATTTGTGTTACGATATTCGCTATCGCCCCCACGCCTAAGCCGACTGTTTCCGGCCCCTTGCTGCTCCTAGTGACTCCCCCGGTAGCAGCCAATCACGCTGCGAGAGGGTGGAGCTGAGGGCGGGGAACGGAGGTAAATGCAGCTCGCAGCGCGGGAGCGCAGCGGACGCGCGCAGCGGGCGCGCCGGCGGCGCGCCAAAGGCAAGCCCGTCTGCGCCCATCCGGGTCCAGGGTCCATTCGCTATGCCCATCCTACTAGCTACCCCTCGGAAACATTGAAAACTATGCATTCCACCCATCCGCACCTCGCCCGTGAAACTCTCTCCCTCATATCTAAACACGGAATCTTTATCAACCGAAGCACGTTTCCAGAAATACAGATTTCCACCACTCCCAAGCACATCTCACATAGCCTGGTTAAACCCGAAGCTAGGCCCTTATCGATCCACTACCTTAACACCCGCTCTCTTGTCAGACATCAGTTGGACATATTCCTCCTACTGACCACTGATAAACCTGACGTTTTATTACTGACTGAAACTTGGCTCACTGTCGACTCTGCCCCTGATATGTTGGCAGCATTACCCCCGATTACTATATCATTTTTGCCAACCGTCCACCTGGTAAACCAGGGGGGTCGCAGCCATCATTCATACTGATTTTAAGTCCTGCTCCTTGACATGTCTTGCTCTCAAAGAGACAGAGAACATAGTAATACACTTTGAATCTGTCAATGACTCCTTTGTCTGTGTATTAATCTACAGGCCACCTTATCAGATGCCTTCCTTTCCCCTCTCACTCAGTGAACAGATGGCTAAACTCGTGATTGAGCATGCCAAGGTCCTTCTCGTAGGAGATTTTAATTACTGGTACAATGACCCCCAGGAAGGGGTACAATCAGCTGAGATGACTGATCTTCTTACAAATCTAAATTTTACCCAACAAATCTCATCTCCTACTCACTTGAAAGGGCATATCCTCGATCAAGTCTGGACTATTGGTCTGACCACTTCTACCCCTACAATTGTCCCTTGCATTTGGTCTGACCATTATTTAATAAAATTTACATGTGTTCTTCCGGCCATCGAGAAAATTAGTACGGCCGAAGGCAGCTCCGCTAGAAAATGGAATAATGTCAACAAAAAAGATTTTCTTGACACATTATCCAACACAGCCCCATCCCCTGGCACTGACATTAATGCATCGGAAATGAACATATCCGAGTGGCTACTTAATGCCAGCAACAAGCACGCACCCTTTAAAAAAGTTAAACTGGCCCATCGCGTAGACGCACAGCGATGGTTCTCCACTGAACTTAAAATCCAGAAATTAGCTTTGCGCCAACTTGAGAGGCAGTGGCGATTGAAGTACTCCCCCGATAAAAAACTCCTCTATATCACAGCTCGGAAGGAATTTAAGAGGAGCATCCTCACGGCCAAAGCCGCCCATTTTTCTGCGCGTATCTTGAAGTCCAACAATAGCTCTAAGGAAATCTTTTCCATTATTAATGAATTAGCCAATCCTGAGAGAATTCTTTTGAAGGCTACACCCTCCCAAACATTGTGCAACTCTTTAAATGATTATTTTATTGAAAACATTATTACTATTAAAGCCAGTATCCCTAAGCATTCTTCCATCCAGAACCCTTCTGTCTTGCACAGTAACAACTGTAGTATTAGCTGTTTCCCTTCTATCAGAATGGAGACTTTCCAGGATCTTCTTGTAAAAGTCAAATCAGGTGCCCCCTCTGACTGCTGCCCACCACATATACTAAAGGACTGCCTTGCAGTCTATCCGAGCCCCGCACTCGCTCTTTTGAACGAGTCACTTTCATCTGGCCAAGTCCCTTTGGCTTTCAAGAAAGCTACAGTGGTACCCCTCCTAAAAAACCTGGAGCGGATCCCGCGCTTCTGTCTAACTACCGCCCGATCTCTTTGCTTCCATTTTTGGCGAAGATCTTGGAAGCCCATGTAGCTAAATGTCTATCTAACTTTTTGGAGGAATCTAAATACCTGGACCCTCATCAGGCAGGGTTTCGGCCGGCCCATTCTACTGAAACTGTAATCCTTGCTGTCCTGGATACTCTCCGGGACAATGCAGACAGATGTTCCCCTCAGGCACTGGTATTATTGGACCTCTCTGCCGCCTTTGACACGGTCGACCACACTATTCTGCTCGACCGTGTCAAACATGCTGGTATTCAAGGTACGGCGGCTCTCTGGCTTACTTCCTTTTTGGAAGATCGCTCCCAGGCCGTTTGCCAAGGTCACTTCTCAGCTCCCCCACGTAAAATCACTTGTGGCGTTCCACAGGGCTCGGCTCTTTCTCCCCACTTATTTAATCTTTATATTGCCCCCTTGATTCAGTCCCTTAAAGATATGAAGGTGACTGTTTTTAATTATGCAGATAACCTCCAATTACTCTTCAGGATCGATAACTCACATAACTCGGTCACGGACTTTCAGGCTACAATGCGGCACATTCAACAATGGATGGACCTCAACCATCTTAAACTGAACCCTGGTAAGACAGAGCTTGTTCTTACTGGGGACAGTCATAAGTACTGGGGTCCCCATTACTGGCCTCCAGAGCTAGGACCCCCTCTTTCCCCTTCCCCCTCGGCCAAAACACTTGGAGTCTCCCTCAACAATGACCTTTCACTAAAAACCCAGGTCGGTGCGGTTATTTCTAAGTGTTTTTTTCAAATGCGCAAGATCAGGAAGATACACCGCCTTCTCACTCAGGAAGCCCTGATTCAGGTCACAATAGCCACTGTCCTGTCACATCTTGACTACGCCAATTCTGTGTACTTGGGCATGCCACCTTATCTGCTTAAACGGCTTCAGATGGCCCAAAACCATGCAGCCCGACTGATCTTCCGACAACCTAAATGGCAATCAGCGACTCCCTTGCTGAAGAAACTGCACTGGCTCCCTATCGCCCAGCGCTGTGCCTTTAAAACAGGTTGCCTTATTTTTAAATCCTTGCATGGCAATAGTCCTGTATTTATCAACAGCCTGATTTCTAAGCATACCCCGTTACGTAACCTGCGTTCTGCCCACCTCTCACTCCTTATCACTCCGACATTCAAGCGGGTGCGTCAAGGAGGCCGCAGATTTGCGATTCTTGCCCCCAAACTGTGGAATTCTTTTCCGCTGAAAATACGGTCCTGCACAAACCTCCTGCAGTTTAGGAAGAACCTCAAAACATGGCTGTTTGAACAAGCCTATGATTGATGTTCTATCGGATAGCACTTGGAGCCTTTTATAGCGCCATGAAGCCACCTGGTGTACGTGCGCTTTATAAATTATTTTTAACATTAACATTAACAATGTGGCTGAAACGCGGAAGGACAAAAGGCTGTTTCTTGGTGGAATAAAGTACAAGTGTTTCCCTCGAAATCTGGTCCGGCGTGTTCCTTTTCTTTGAATTGGAGGCTTGTTGGATATATATATATATATATATATATATATATATATATATATATCCAAGAAAGAAGTGACTCAAACAGATAGATTCACCAAAGAACAAAAATATATTTCAACTACAACGTTTCAGCTTCCGCCTTCCTCAGGTAGTACAAGATGGTTTGCTCAGTGGCTGCACAGATGACACAGCTGAATTTTCAAAAAGCATCATGAGTGAAGATTCTATTTGGAATGTGGAATCAATGCAGTCCTGAGAGCTCTTGAGATATGCAGTAATCAGGTTGTATTATCAGTAATGTTCAGTCCATCTGGATGCAGTGATTTTAAACGGTACATCCAGAAGTTTTCTCTGGAGTCCAGTAGTTCTTCCTTTGAGACATGTTCCACGGGGAAAATCTTCAAATCTGATAGTAAATGATCCACAAGGTTAAAATGATTGGCTACAGGCTGGTCAATTTTCTTATTAATTATTGCCGATTTGTGGTTCCTGAATCGTGTACGGAGGTCATTCACTGTTTGGCCTACATATTGTTTTTTACAGCCTTGCCGTTGGCACTGAATCACATAAATAATGCATGTTGAGCGACATGTAAGATGCTGTCTTATTCCATAGGTCCTTCTTGTAACAGAACTAGTTACTGATGATGTTTGTAAAAGGTATTCACACGTGATGCACCTTTTAGAGTCACAGCAATGAACCCCTGCATTTGTTACAACTTGCTTGAGTTCAGCTCTCACAATAAGAGATCGTAAATTTGGAGCTCTGCGGTAAGCAATGACTGGCGGTTTTGGAAAAACCTTTTGCAATTTTTCACAAGTAGACAGTAAGGGAAATGTTTTTTGCATTATATTTCTGTAGTTGGGAGCTGATGGATGATAGTCAACCACAAATGGAGTTCTGTCACTTTTGTTTCTGCCGTTGGTATTCCAAATAAGTGCTTCTCTGGGTAACTGCAAAGACTTGTCAATTTGTTGCTGTATGATATGCAGAGGATAGCCTCGTCTTTTAAATAATGTAGCAAGCTCCTGTAGATGGTCTTTACAGGTTTCCTCATTGCTGCAGATGCGTCTTATTCTGAGTGCTTGGCTGTAGATGATGCTCAGTTTAGTGTGGTGTGGGTGACATGAAGTCCAGTTTAGATACAAATGAGCATCTGTAGGCTTGTGGTACAGATCAGTTGTAATTTTTGTTCTTGAATGGTGAGTAGCACATCCAGAAAAGGGAGATGATGCTTCTGTTTAGTATTGCTGCTGGTAAATTTGATGGTAGGATGGATATTGTTGATATAAGCTGTAAATTGTTCCAATGCTCTACTTCCTGCATTCCATATTATAAATATGTCATCAATGTATCTTAGCCATACCAGTGGTTTGATGCTATAAGTAGCAAGTATACAGTTCTCTAGTTTGCCCATGAAGATATTTGCATAGGATGGAGCCATCCGAGTGCCCATGGAAGTCCCTTGTATCTGCAGATAGTGTTTACCATTGAATGTAAAATTGTTGGATTTAAGGATAACTCTTGCAAAGTTGGTAAGCACATTTGTTGATGGCTTTTTCACAGTTCTTTTATTAAGAGCTTCAGATAATGCCATAAGCCCATCCTCATGTGGTATATTGGTGTATAATGATGTAACATCAAATGTAGCCAGAAGAGTATCATCATCAAATGTGTAGGTTTGGTTTAATTTTTCAATAATCTGAAGGAAGTGACTGGTATCTTTAACAAATGATGGAAGTTCCTGTACAATGGGCTGGAGGTGCAGGTCGACAAATAAAGATAGTCTCTCAGTAGCTGTGTCATTGCCAGAGATGATGGGACGGCCAGGATTGTTCATTTTGTGAATTTTGGGAAGCATATAAAATCTCCCAGGTCTTGGTTTGGGATGAACAAGTATATCTGCTGTTGTTTCATCAATGAGGTTTAAGCTCTTGTACCTTACAACCATGTTCTTAATTTCTTTGTTTAAGTCTTCTGTGGGATCAGTTTCTAAAGGTTTGTAAGTGTTGGTATCCATTAGTTGTCTCATTCCTTCCTCAATATAATCACTTACTTTCAAGGCAACCACTGCACCACCTTTGTCTGCCGGTTTTATAATGACATCCATTCTCTGTTGAAGGAGGTGGAGAGCTTTTCTCTCTTCTCGGGTAATGTTATCAAAAATCCTCTTAGGTGTTGATTCCTTGATGAGTTTGTTGATGGATAAAATGTATGTATCAAGAACAGGATTTCTACCACATTGAGGAGTCCATGATTTGGGATGGCGGAACTTCTTAAATGGATCTGGAAGGTAGCTTGGCAGACCAACATTAGAATTATTGTAAAAGTATTCTGCAAGTCTGCATCTTCTCTCGAAGGTTTTTAGGTCTCTCATCATGTTGGCCATATTATGGTCCTTCGGTACAGGACAGAAATAGAGGCCTTTGCTCAAGAGGTTCAATTCACCTGGTGATAGGAGCCCTCCAGTCAAGTCAATAACTGGGTCGGATGTCTGGAAGGGTTGTAGCTGGCTGATGCTATGCAGCTTTTTTTGTCTTATAAATCTTCTGTTTTTTTATGCTGTTTACTCACAGGGCTTACACTGACAAGAAAATCTCCAAAAACAGAATGATTTAGAAAGTGGTGAGTTGGAAGAGGAGGTATATGAAATCTTAACATATCTCTTTTTAGTTTTGCAGATTTAATTTCAATAGCATTCCTGGCAGTCATCTTTTTTACTACTGCAACCCTCTGTAGTATGTGTGCCACTTCAGAGTCACTTTTTGTGTTCTTTAAAAGTTCCAGTTCTTTTTGTAGCTTGGCTTTAAGCATTTGCATTTTTTGAATGGTTACTTTAATAGATGCCAATAGTAGGGCCATTGATGAGTTATGCAGTAAAATATTCCATGTAGCTGACCATTCACAACTAGTTAGTTTAAAAGGTGGCTTAGACTTAACCTCCAACCCCATAGGATAGATGTTAAGTTTTTTATAGATTTGTAAATGTGCTATTGTAAATTGGCACTTACTGATTTTCTCCTGGATGAACAGCGCATATCTAGGATGTAGATTTGTTCTTGACATGGTGGTTGCTTCTGGCTTGAGTGTCGGATCCGGGAGGATACAGGTTTGTAATCCCAAAAAGAGTAAACTTGAAGATGGAGGATCACAAGAAAACAACAGCCAGCCAGGGCAAAAATCTGGATCCCAAAGGATACAATGAGTCACAAAGAAATAAAATATCCAAGAAAGAAGTGACTCAAACAGATAGATTCACCAAAGAACAAAAATATATTTCAACTACAACGTTTCAGCTTCCGCCTTCCTCAGGTAGTACAAGATGGTTTGCTCAGTGGCTGCACAGATGACACAGCTGAATTTTCAAAAAGCATCATGAGTGAAGATTCTATTTGGAATGTGGAATCAATGCAGTCCTGAGAGCTCTTGAGATATGCAGTAATCAGGTTGTATTATCAGTAATGTTCAGTCCATCTGGATGCAGTGATTTTAAACGGTACATCCAGAAGTTTTCTCTGGAGTCCAGTAGTTCTTCCTTTGAGACATGTTCCACGGGGAAAATCTTCAAATCTGATAGTAAATGATCCACAAGGTTAAAATGATTGGCTACAGGCTGGTCAATTTTCTTATTAATTATTGCCGATTTGTGGTTCCTGAATCGTGTACGGAGGTCATTCACTGTTTGGCCTACATATTGTTTTTTACAGCCTTGCCGTTGGCACTGAATCACATAAATAATGCATGTTGAGCGACATGTAAGATGCTGTCTTATTCCATAGGTCCTTCTTGTAACAGAACTAGTTACTGATGATGTTTGTAAAAGGTATTCACACGTGATGCACCTTTTAGAGTCACAGCAATGAACCCCTGCATTTGTTACAACTTGCTTGAGTTCAGCTCTCACAATAAGAGATCGTAAATTTGGAGCTCTGCGGTAAGCAATGACTGGCGGTTTTGGAAAAACCTTTTGCAATTTTTCACAAGTAGACAGTAAGGGAAATGTTTTTTGCATTATATTTCTGTAGTTGGGAGCTGATGGATGATAGTCAACCACAAATGGAGTTCTGTCACTTTTGTTTCTGCCGTTGGTATTCCAAATAAGTGCTTCTCTGGGTAACTGCAAAGACTTGTCAATTTGTTGCTGTATGATATGCAGAGGATAGCCTCGTCTTTTAAATAATGTAGCAAGCTCCTGTAGATGGTCTTTACAGGTTTCCTCATTGCTGCAGATGCGTCTTATTCTGAGTGCTTGGCTGTAGATGATGCTCAGTTTAGTGTGGTGTGGGTGACATGAAGTCCAGTTTAGATACAAATGAGCATCTGTAGGCTTGTGGTACAGATCAGTTGTAATTTTTTGTTCTTGAATGGTGAGTAGCACATCCAGAAAAGGGAGATGATGCTTCTGTTTAGTATTGCTGCTGGTAAATTTGATGGTAGGATGGATATTGTTGATATAAGCTGTAAATTGTTCCAATGCTCTACTTCCTGCATTCCATATTATAAATATGTCATCAATGTATCTTAGCCATACCAGTGGTTTGATGCTATAAGTAGCAAGTATACAGTTCTCTGTATATATATATATATATATATACACACACACACAACTAGGTCTTATTGTTTTGTTCTGGTTCAAGTTGACGTATCAATGCTTGTCGTAACTGTCATTCTGAATATCCTTATGCTTAAGTATTTATGCATTTAATTATAAGAAGCCGTGGACCAATGGATGACGTGGAGCCATCTCAAATTGAATGCTTCCAAAATGGAAATACTCACGTGTGGCGATTGGAAATATTATGACCCACTCACCGACTGGCCTGATGAACTGGGATAACCGCCTAAAGTATCGAAGGAAGTAAGAAACCTCGGAATGACCATGGACTCCAAGCTATCGATCAATGCCCAAGTGGACAAACTAGCAAGATCAAGCTTTGTTACTATAAAAACTCTGTGACAAATCTTCCTCCATTTGGGATTTCCATACAAGGTCCAAACTACCATCTCCCTTGTTCAGTCCAGACTCGATTACGCTAATAGCCTCTATCACGGATCACATTTAACGACCATGAAAAGACTACAACGTTTCAGAACTCTGCTGCCAGACTACTCTTACATATCAAACCGCAAGACCACATCTCCCCTGCCTTGAAAGACCTGCATTGGTTACCGGTTGCCAGAAGATCCACATTCAAACTGCTTTGTATCACCCACAAAGCGATACATGGAACGTGACAGCTCTTCATCAGGAATAAAATCACCAAACACATTCAACAAAGGAACCTCCGCTCTAGAGTGGCACCTCACCTCAAAATCCCAAGATACAAAAAAAAAACCATGGGTGGCACGCCCTTCTCTGTTCAAGCAGCCAAACTATGGAACTCTTTGCCCCCAACATAAGATCCACGGACAAGCACCTTATCTTCAGAAAACTACTCAAGACTTGGTTCTTCCCCACATAAGCACCATACGCAAACAGAAATATACAGAATATCACTCCGTATATAAGCATTTATTTGGACTATAGATATGTACCTATATATGTGTATTGCTTTGTGTAAATGTGTAGAATAATTGTGTTCGAGGCATATGAGCTGTAGATCACATGCTTTGCATACTCCTGCCATCTAGTTTTGTGTCCGGATTTTTGCAAGTTGTTTTTCTTCAAAGAAGTCTTTCCAGTCACAAGGTAGGTGACTCCTCCTTTCGATGATAGTGCGCATGGGCATCAACTCCATTGTTAGATAGTTCTCTTGTAGGGGATTTCCGTGTATAGTCATAAGCACTTGAATAGTCCCGCCCACGTGCGGGGACCCCGGAGCACTTCCTTAGATATATCTTCTTAAGTGGATATTTTTCACCGTTCTTCAGGAAGCCCTGAAAAGACACTTAAGAGATAAAAGGACAATAATGCAGCCTAATTAACTAGGCTACACTGGCCATTACTTCATCTTGAAGTGAAAAAAGATAGCCAGCAAACTTAAATTTTGCAACTTTTTGGTGTTTAATACACAGAGTAAACTCCCCTTCACAAAAGCCCTTTTTTCATGATGGAGATGAAAGGGTTGGACAGAGAAACCCCATAGGATGCCATTATATGTCTGAAAATAGAAGCTGTGCCTTTGAGAGTCTCCAGAGACCACCAGTATCCCATGATGCACAGCCAGTGGCAGTTACTTCAGTTCTTTTTTCTGGCTCCTGTTAACAGGACCCTGGAGCATTGAGCTCTACCAATTTTGGTGTTTTTCATCAAAAATCTCTTCAGAATTTGATTTACAGTTTCACTCGACGTCTTTGATCTTTCTCTTCCCTTTGCTGTCTTTTTCTGACAAGAATTCCACAGTTTTAAGTCAAAAATGCCATCCCTTTTTGATAAATGTCCAGACTGTGGAAGAAAGAAGGCCAAATCTGACTCTCACAGAGTGTGTATCCTTTGCCTGCCTGCTTCTCACATTCCTGATGCCTGTTCTATTTGTAAAACCTTTTCCAGGCGCATCCTGCGTGACTGGGAGAAGATTCGGCTTCAAGGTGTGGAAGAAAGAAGAAAACAGCAGGCCAAGTCAGCAGGTGGGACTTCAGGGCGAGGAGAGGATCAGTCCTCTACTAGAACTGTCTTCAGCCTCTGTGGGGCTCCCCAGGAGAAGAAAGGCTGAAAAACGACGCTGGTCCCGGTCGACGTCGAAGGCTACGACGTCGAGAGCAGGTATTGCACCGACCTGTTCGCCGTCGACTCAGGGCTCTGGGTCGAAACGCCGTCGACGTTCCACGTCGAGGAGAAGATCCGCAGAAGAGGTTGTGGAACCAAGGGTGAGACTCTCTCGTTCACTGTCGAGAGCCCCTACAACGTGGAGGTCGCCGTCGAGGACAACGTCGACGCATCATCGCCGTAGACTCACCATCGTCGGTCGTCGTCGAGGAGTCATCGACGCTCGCTGTGGAGAAGTCATCGATGCTCGCCGTCAAGAGGTCACCGTTGGTCGCCGTCGAAGAGTCACAGGCAGTCAACGGCTAGAAGACACCGTCGATCTTCAACTCGATCGACGTTGAGCCAGTCGACGTCGAGAGGAAGTTCTCGGTCAAGACGACGTCGAAGATCACTGTCGACAAGTAGATCGACGTCGAGGGGAAAAACTGGATCTTATGGTGAATCTGTAGCTGCTTCCTCCCGTCAGGTGGCTCGTAAAAAGAGGTTCATTTATTCTTCGGATTTGGAATATTCAAGGACATATTCCCCAACTAGATCACCAGCTCACTCTTCTTCTCATCCTCCAGATGAACAGTCTCCTCCTCCGCCACCTCCTCTGCCTCCTCCTCCGCCACCTCCTCTGCCTCCTCCTCCGCCTCCACCTCTGCCTCCTCCTCCGCCTCCACCTCCTCGGACCACGACGCCTCCGCCTACAGCACCTCCAAGACCAAGGTCTAGGTCCCATGCGAGGGATCGTTCTCGCAGCCATAGACGCTCCTCAACTCGATCTCATCACAGACATCATGAGAGATCTCGCTCCCGACACACCAGGGACACGTCCTCGACGAGTACTGGGAGATAGTCCCCGACATTATCGGATTCTCCTCCTCAAAGAGTTTCTCCTATAGATGACATCACTACTTTCCAAGAGGTTTTGGTTCGAGGTGCTGCCAAATTGAACATACCGATGTCCACCCTGATTCCATCGACCTCGGTAATTTTTGAGACTCTCCAACAGAGACAAGCCTCTCGTCCCTTGCTGCCTCTGGTGCCAGGATTATTGGAACCGGCAATGGAATTATTTCTCACTCCATCTTCCATTAAATCAGCTCCTTCCAGACTACAGAAAAAATATCGTCCTCCAGAGCAGGATCCCACTTTTCTCCGGACGGACCCCACTCCAGATTCCGTCATTGTAGTGGCGGCTAAAAAACAACATACTACGGCTCCAACATCCTCAGTTCCACCTGATAAGGAGAGCCGTAAGATGGATTCGGTGGGGAGGAAAGTATGCAACACAGCATGACCGGGCACTATGGGAATCTCTTCAGCAATTTGCAGAACACCTACCTAGGGACAAAAGGGAGGATTTTAATGAAATCCTCAATGAAGGACTTATGGTGTCTAACCAAGTTATTAGTGCAGCGGCTGACACATCCCTTCTGTCTGCACATGGATATTGCCACTGGGTGGCACTCAGAAAACATTCATGGCTTCGCTTAACCTCTCTGAAGCCTGAAGCTCAACAGCGTATCATGAATCTACCTTTTTCAGGAACAATCCTGTTTGGCTCTCATGTGGATGAGGAGATGGCCCATATGAAAGCTGAGATGGAGACACTGAAGGCTGTGGGTCTTGAAAAACCCAAAGACCAGCGTAAATCTTTCCGGCCTTTTCAACGCAGATGCTCTTCTCAGAGGTTTCAAAGGTACCAAGGCCGACAGACCAATACACAACAGTCGTACCAACGGTCTTTTCAACCTTTCCAAAAACGACAACCAAGAGGTAGATCAGGACAACAACCTGCGCTAGGAAATAAGGCGCCTGCTGGTTTTAAGCCCTGAATCCTATCTTCCCCCTCTTCTGTTACCCACTCCGGTAGGGGGAAGTATTCAACATTTCTCGGCAGAGTGACACAAAATAACACAGGACAATTGGGTTCTGAATATTGTTCACAATGGATACCCTCTACGTTTCATCAGCCCTCCTCCATCAATCCCTCCAACACAGTCACGAATCCAACTGTGCCAATTACAATTGGAGGCCAACATTCTCTTTAAAAAAAGGGCAATAGAACCTGTTCCTCCTTTCCAACGAGGAAAAGGACTGTATTCAAGGTTCTTTCTGGTCAAAAAGAAGGACAAGAACGAATTCAGACCCATTCTCGATTTAAGAAAGGCAAACAAATGGATTCGAAGAGAAAAATTCAGAATGTTGGCGTTACACCAGATCTACCCTCAACTTCACCGGGGGGATTGGTTATGCGCAATAGACCCGCAAGACGCATACGTCCACATTCCTATTATAAAGAAGCATCGCAAGTTCCTGAGGTTCACAGTGGGGAACAACCACTATCAATACTGTGTACTCCCATTCGGCCTGAAGTCAGCCCCCAGGATCTTCTCCAAGTGTATGGCGGTAATTGCTGCCCATCTGAGGAAGCACAAAGTGTTCGTCTACCCCAACCTAGACGACTGGCTGATCAAGGCATCCACGTGTCAGGAAGCTCAACTACACTTCAATTGAACCTCAGACCTTCTCCTTCGTTTGGGTCTTCACATCAATCAAACGAAGTCTATCTCGACCCCTGTCTAGTGCCTTCAATATCTGGGAGCAACCATCAATACTCGCACGGCAAACGTGTATCCTTCAGAGGAGCGACGCTTATCGATCCTTCAGAAGGCTCAGGCTCTCATGACCACGTCTTTTCCAACTGTGAGGAAGGTCTCCTCTCTTCTGGGATCCATGGCATCTTGTATCTTCCTCACTCCGAATGCACGTCTCCACATGAGACCGCTGCAGGAATGTCTGGAGGACCAATGGGACCAGAGAATAGGAGATTGGGAGGACCGGATTCAACTGTCACGACATGCCCTCCAGTCCATCAAATGGTGGTGTTCTCCCAACAATCTCCTACGAGGGATTCCCTTCCACAAGGAGATACCGACGCAAACCAGAGTAACGGATGCTTCTCTTCTAGGCTGGGGTGCACATACAGATCACCTTCAGATTCAGGACAAATGGTCCACGAAGGAATCCACTTACCACATCAATCTGCTAGAGCTACGAGCAGTTCATTTGGCTCTGAAAGCCTTTCAGCCATCTTTCCGTGCCAACTGCCTGCTTGTCCAGACGGACAATACAACAACAATGTTCTACCTCAACAAGCAGGGGGCTCGAGATCCAGACCGTTATCTCGGGAAGCCCAGACCATGTGGAAGTGGCTCTTAGCCAGAAATCTGACCATAACAGCAACTCATCTACCAGGTGTTCAAAATGCTCAGGCCGACGCTCTAAGCAGACTTCTTCAGGAAAATCACAAATGGGTCTTACACGACGACGTGGTGCAAGATATATTCAAAAGATGGGGTACTCCAGAGGTCTATTTATTCGCCACCGCAGAAAACAACAAATGCATAAACTTCACCTCGAGGTTCTACCAACCGGGAACTCTGGGGAATGCCCTATGGATCAACTTGTCAGGCAGATTTCTCTATGCCTTTCTTCCGATCCCCCTGATCCCGGCAGTCCATCAAACTCTCAGTCACGGGCCAAGAAGATCCTCATAGCCCCGGAGTGGCCACGTCAGTGGTGGTTCACAGACCTTCTTCACCGGTCTATCCTTCCACATCTCAGGCTGCCATGCAAATCAGACCTACTAACGAAATTCGGAGGACAGATGGTGCACCCCAATCTCTCATCATTGAATTTGGCGGCATGGCTCCTGAGTTAGTGCAGTATGGACACTTGAACTTACCTCAGGACTGCATGGACATCCTTAAGGAAGCTAAAAGGCCATCCACACACTCCACTTATGCGTATAAGTGGAAGAAATTCTGTCTCTGGTGTTCATTGAAAAATGAAGATCCTACTTCTTGTCAGGAAGATGTCATCCTTCCATACTTACTTCATCTCGCACAATCCGGCCTTCAATTTGCTTCCATTAAGGTTCACCTAGCAGCTCTGACTGCTTACAGAAAATGCCCTTCACAAACTTCCTTTTTTTAAATCCCTGTTATTAGAGATTTCTTGGAAGGTTTGAAGAAAGTTTTTCCTCCCATCCGACGTCCTTCTCCTCCTTGGGAGCTTAATGTAGTTCTTTCTTGACTGATGCAAGAGCCCTTTGAACCCATTCATAAGGCTACTCTTCAGCATCTGTCTTGGAAGACAGCTTTCCTGGTGGCTATCACTTCTGCCCGCAGAGTAAGCGAAATCCAGGCACTGTGTTGCAAAGAACCATACACGGTCTTCCATTCATCTAAAGTGGTCATGAGAACACATCTGAAATTCCTTCTGAAGGTAATTTCGGATTTCCATGTTAATCAAACTATTTCTCTTCCTACATTTTTCCAGCAGCCTTCTTCTCCTACGGAGAGATCGCTTCATTCCCTAGATGTTAGAAGGGTTTTGAAGTATTATTTGGACAAAACTAAAGATATAAGGAGATCAGATCAGTTATTTGTGAACTATGGCTCTCACCGTACTGGTCTAGCGACTTCCAAGCAATCCATCTCCAGGTGGATTGTTTCATGTATTCTTCTTTGTTACCAGAAAGCCATCAAAACTCTTGATAGTAAGCCTAGGGCTCACTCTACCAGAGGAAAAGTTGCTACTGCGGCTTTACTTCGTAATATACCCATTTCTGAGATTTGTAAGGCTGCTACCTGGAAGTCAGTCCATACATTCACAAAACACTACTACCTGGACCCGGATGCCAAGGCAGATGCTCAAGTCGGACAGGCTTCCCTTCGGAACCTGTTTGCTTAAATCTGACATGTGAATTATCTGTTCCTTCCACCGCGTGTGTGTTGATGGAATGGGCTTGCTAGTCTATTCAAGTGCTTATGACTATACACGGAAATCCCCTACAAGAGAAGGAATAGTTTCTTACCTGTAACTCCAGTTCTCTTGTAGAGGTATTTCCGTGATAAGTCATAAGCAACCCTCCCTCCTCCCCGGTGGAATAAACAGACATATTTGTCACTTAGAATAGGCATTCACTTCTCTACGCCTTCAAAAAGAACTGAAGTAACTGCCACTGGCTGTGCATCATTGGATACTGGTTGTCTCTGGAGACTCTTAAAGGCACAGCTTCTATTTTCAGACATATAATGGCATCCTATGTGGCTTCTCTGTCCAACCCTTTCATTTCTATCATGAAAAAAGGGCTTTTGTGAAGGGGAGTTTTCTCTGTGTATTAAACTCCAAAAAGTTGCAAAATTTAAGTTTGCTGGCTACCTTTTTTCACTTCAAGATGAAGTAATGGCCAGTGTAGCCTAGTTAATTAGGCTGCATTATTGTCCTTTTATCTCAAGTGTCTTTGCAGGCCTTCCTGAAGAACGGTGAAAAAAATCCACTTAAGATATATCTAAGGAAGTGCTCCGGGGTCCCCGCACGTGGGCGGGGCTATTCAAGTGCTTATGACTTATCACGTAAATACCCCTACAAGAGAACTGGAGTTACAGGTAAGAAACTATTATTTTTTTCTGCCATCGGGTTCGGACGTGAATTGCTGCGCTCCGGTTCGACACCGTTTCTCGGGTTACCCTCGGTGCGCAATCCACTTACCCTCGACGGTATTGTTTTCGACCGTGTATTCCCTTTCTCTGCGTATAGTATTTAATGCAAAAAACTTTTCGATCGGGAAACCCATGGAAGGCTGTCGGGCCTACCCACGTCGGTCCGCCTCGCGGTCGATGGAAAGGACTCCATTCAAATTCTGCCCTCGGTGCCACGCGAAGTTCCCGCGCACCGACTTGACGAAGTGTGCAACCTATGCTTATCTCCGGAGCACAACGAACAAGACTGCGACGCGTGTAAATCTTTCCGCTCCAAGAAAACGATCTGCGACCGTCAGGCTCAAAGTCGCGACATGTACAGTCAGAACACCAGCTCCATTCTGGACGTCTTCGGAGAAGATTCCGAACAAGAAACGGGCTATGCCATAGGGGTCGAGGAAGAACAAGAGGACCCTGTCTCCGTCTCCGAGTCCGGCTCCGATGTGGACGAAGATATTCCGCAAGGTCAGCGTATCGGGAGTACCGATCGTCCCTTGCGCAAATCCCAACTCAGCCGAAGAAAAAGGCTCCGGTTCCACCTCTGCCTTCGGGCCCTGTTCGGCACCGAGAACATGTTTCCAACGCCCCGCCTTCGGGCTCGGCACTGAAACCTACGTCAAAGCCTTCCGGCTCGGGCCGACTCGTCCATACTCCGGCACCGAGCCGAAGCCTTCGGGGTCGAAGCCAAAACCTGTCTCGGGCCCACCTCCTTAGACGCCGAAATCGTCTTCGGAACCGAAATCCTCAGCCCCCAAGACACCGGCATCGAAAACTTTGGTACCAAAACATAAAGATGCTCCGATACCATCAAGGAGCCCCGTTTCGATATCCCGCCTCCAAAACCGGACCCGAAGCAATAGGAACTGTACATCAATACAAAAACTGGACATATTGCGACCAAATTGCCACTGAAATACAAATTTGAGTCAGAGGAAGCCTATCACATTCCTTAAAGAAGAAACATGTGGGCACTAACCCTTCTCCTCCTCCTCCATCACCTCCTTCCCGATGAAACACAACATTTGTTAACTACCCCTACTAATTCACCACCACCATACACACCTTATGAACAGGATGACTGGGATGGGGACAATGATCCTGCACCTGCAGGTCCCTGGAAGGATTACAACCCAGATTCTCCCACAGGTAACAATCCTGATCTTTACCCTACTAAACCTTCTCCACCAGATGACAACGTAGGCCTTATAGATCTATTAAGCAGAGCTGCTGATTATCACGGGGTTCAATTACACAAAGAATCTCTAGAAGAGGATTTCCTTTTTGAAACACTTAACAGTTCCCAAAGATCCACTCACACACTCCCCATGCTCAAAGGTATGCTAAGACACATAGATGACATATTCAAGGATCCTGTGCGGGCACGTATTCTCACCCCCAGGATAGACAAAAAGTATAAATCTGCACCATCAGACCCAGTTTACATCAAGGGCCAGTTACCCTTAGATTCGTTAGTAGTTTCTAATGCCCGTAAACTGGCCAATTCTTAAACGTCAGGAGATGCTCCACCTCCGGACAAAGGTCTCAGTTGATAGACGCCTCTGGGAAAAGAGCAGCCTCCCAAGCTGCAGATTTCTGGCGCATTTCCAACACCCAAGCCCTTTTAGCCAGGTACGATAGGGCGCATTGGGACAAAATGGAGCAATTGCTCCAATTCCTGCCTGATGAGCACAAGTCCAAAGCTCAAGACCTAGTGCAAGAGGGAAAGCTCATCTCTAACCATTCCATTAGGTGCGCGTTAGATGGGGCTGACACTGCAGCTAGAGCCGTCAACACCAGCGTGCTACTAAGAAGGCATGCATGGTTAAGAATTTCTGGCTTTAAACTAGAAGTTCATGCTTCTATTCTTAACACGCCGTTTGACAAACAACAGCTCTTTGGTCCTGTTGTAGACACGTCCGTAGAAAAGATGAAAAAGGACACAGACGTGGCAAAATCTATGGGAGCCCTACAGTCCCCTTCTGGCCGTGGTTCCTTTCGGCGCTCCTTTTATCGTGGGGGGTCCAAGAATACCTCCTCAGACACTGCCTCCACACCGTACAAGGGCAACAATCAGCCCTCTGCTTCCAAGGATTACTTCAGAGGGGGCTACAGAGGCAATAATGGCAAAGGTAGAGGTTCCAACACACGCACCTCCCCCTCCAATACCAAACAGTGACTGTCAGAGTACATCAGTTCGACTTCCTCAGGAGCAGAAGATGTTTCTCCAATCCCCTTCGTCACTACCCGCGACCGAAGCACTTATAAAATATACCTCGGTCCCAAGCACCAACCCAGGGGGAAAGGGGAATGGGATAAAAAGAGAGACTCCTCCCGTTCTGGTGCTTCTTGGTATTTTCTCCTACTCTTATTTCTGATTTGGTTGAAGGGCACCTCAAACAAATTAGCACAAGAATTATTAGGGACACACCTTCTACTCGTCTTTTCCTAGAATACTCCTACTCTATAAACTGATAATACATTTGACCTGTTTACTCTTGGAGGATTGCTTCTCTCTGGTAAATTTTAAGAATGTCAATTTAGTATTAGGAGTAAAAGAATGTCTTCTGCAGTTGATTATAACTCTTGAGTTCTTTTATACTCCGCAATGAATTCTCTGTTGCTTGTGTTTCTCTTTTTTAAAGTTCATTGCTAAGTCGCTAGACACATACATATATATATATATATATATATATATATATATATATATATTTATTTAGATTGTAATTTATTTCTTAAGTGATGGACTTCTTATTTCTAATGAGGTTCTGAATTACAAAGTTCACAAGTATTTGGGAACCTCTGCTTGGTTTGAAGATGCTGTTTCTCAGATGACACAATTTCTGAAGCTTTGACTGAACGCTAAATGTGTCTGTTATGCAAAATTCAAATGATCAGATTAGTACCTTGAAAATTGAAAACCATTGTACAACTGTCACAATTCCTTTGTTTAAAGTTCTAGAGTTGTACAATTTTTATCGTAGTACATTTCCTCAAAGAACTTGGCTGACTGAATATTCCTCTCAAGGAACGCGAACCTCCTGGCACTCGATAGGTAAACTGAAACGCTACTCACTAGAGTCTTGAACTTCTCTGAGACACATGCGCAAGGACTCTGAAGTGTCTCTCATGGATTTCGTCACTGCTGACAGGCGCTGCCGCCTCCTCAGACGTAACAGTTGAAGTGCGATGAGCGCTAGTCACTCGCGCGCACTTGCCTTTCCTTAATCTTGCCACACTAGACCGCTCACCTTCCTTCTTTAGGACGTCGGCTGCCATCTTGGAATTCTCGCGATGAAGAGTTTGAAGAGTCTTTAGTAGCACCTTGTCCAGCAACCTTCGGAGTGGGTACAACTTCCTCCACCTTGGATATTGGTTTAATCTATGGTATTGAACACCTCTTTTTCTATCCTTTGGGATTGTCGCCGAACAGGATCGTGGGTTCCTGACAGTACTCCCTCCCAAAAGGAGTTCCCCTCTTTTGGGTTTGTTTGGATATTTCTCATGGAATTTCTTAACTAATCTTGGTGCATGAACATTAGAACTGGGGTCCCATGACCTTTCTTCTGGCCCGAATCCTTTCCAATCGATTAGATAAAACAATCCATCTTTTTTAAATTTTGAGTCTAAAATCTGATTGATCTCAAACTCTTCTTCAGAGTTTACTTGAATTGGAATCGGAGGGGAGCTCAACCTGACATCTGGGGGGTTTCTTTTTAGTAATGACACATGGAACACTGGGTGAATCTTAAAATAGGAAGGTAATTGAATCTTTACTGCCACTGGATTTATCATCCGATCTACTTTGAAAGTCCCTACAAACCTTGGATGGAATTTTCTATTCCCTTTTAATTTTAAATGGCGAGTGGATAACCAAACCTTATCTCCTTTTTGAAAAGTAGGACTCTCCCTTCTTTTTTTGTCGGCTTGAATTTTGTAGGTTTCTTTAGCTTTTACTAAATATCTCTTAGCTGCTAAAAAGGACTTCTGTAACTCCTGTGCTAATTCCTCTGCCGCTGGAACTGACTCACTCTCTTTTCCTAGGAAAACATTTGGATGCCTCCCATGATTTAAATAAAAAGGCGTGAACCCTGTTAAACTATGAATTGAGTTATTGTATGCAAATTCTGCTGTCCAAACCAATTCGGACCACTCTTGTTTCTGATCTAATAGATATAACCTTAGGTACTGTTCTAATTCTTGATTGACCCTCTCTGTTTGCCCATCTGTTTCTGGGTGGTAGGTGGTGGAGTAATGGGAGTCTATTCCCAATTGTTTTGTAAATGCCTTCCAAAAATGAGAAACAAACTGGGACCCTCTATCTGATATTAAAACTTTTGGAATGCCATGGGCCCTTACAGTGTGTTGAGTAAACAGCTGTGCTGCCTGAGGAGCTCTGGGAATACTTTTCAGGGGTACGAAATGTGCCATTTTAGAAAAGGTGTCAACAAAGACCAGGATGGTGTTATAGCCTTGACTGAGGCTAAGATCTACTATTAAATCCATTGTGACGGTATGCCATGGATGAGGTGCTGTGGGCAATGGCATTAATAACCCTTGTGGAGCCATTCTATTGGGTTTCCCTTTTACACATCACTCACAGGTGGAAACATATTGTCTTATCTGGGCCTCCATATTAGGCCACCAGAAGGCTCTCTTGATCAATTCCTTAGTCTTATGCATCCCTTTATGACCAGCTAACGGGTCATCATGACAAGCATGTAAGATTTTTTCTTGTATTTTCTTAGTTGGAAAGAAAAGAAGCCCTTGGTGGTATGGCAATCCATCCTTAATTTCTCTCCCTGAGACTTCTTTTGACCATATTGACATTTCCTCTGTAAGGATGTTATTTTTAATCTCTGTTTTTAGATCATTGTATTGGATCGCCCCAAAAATTTTCCCCTCGGGAAGATGGGTTCCTTACTAGAAGTTTTCTCCACCATTTCCGTGTCGATTCTTGAAAGAGCGTCTGTTTTTCCATTTGCCTTTCCTGGACGATACGTGATCACGTAGTCGTAGTCCGCGAAATACAGTGACCATCTTAACTGACGAGCTGTGAAGGTTCGTGCTGATTTTAAGAACTGCAGGTTTCTACGATCTGTGAACACTGTAACTCTGTGACGTGCCCCCATTAGATAATGCCTCCATTCTCAAAAAGCTTCTTTCACTGCCAAAAGTTCTTTATCTGCAATTGAATAGTTGATTTCTGCAGGGGTAAGTTTTCTCGAATAGAAGGCCACTGGGTGTAGCTGGCCTGTGTTTGTGTCGCTGGGAAAGGATCCCTCCAATTGCAGAGTCCGAGGCATCTGCTTCGACAAAATAGGGCTCTTTGGGGTTTGCATGCAACAAGATCGAGCGGTGACAAATGACTGCTTCAAGAATTGGAAGGCCGAATCTGCTTCTGGTGTCCAATCAAATTTGACTCCTTTCTTTAACAAACGTGTTATGGGACTGACTGTAAATGAAAAATTTGAAATGAACCTTCTATAAAAGTTTGCAAACCCCAAGAAGCTTTGGATTTCTTTTACACTTCTCGGGGGTGGCCACTCTTGAACCGCTCTCACCTTGGCTGGATCCATACTGACTCCTTCCGACGACAATATGAATCCTAAAAATTCCACTCTATTTACATGAAAAGCGCATTTTTCAAGCTTGAAGTAAAGGTTGTTTTCTAACAGCCTTTTTAAGATGGTCCGCACGTGAGACACGTGTTCAACTTGGTTATTTGAAAAAATCAAAATATCATCGATGTAGACGACTGCAAATCTGTCCAAGAATTCACGTAGCACTTCGTTAACAAAATGCTGAAATGCCGCTGGGGCATTGCATAGCCCATATGGCATCACCTGGTATTCGAACAGACCATAACGAGTTCGAAATGCTGTTTTCCACTCGTCACCGGGTGCCACTCGAACAAGGTGGTATGCACCTCTGAGATCTAGTTTCGTGTAAATTTTGGCCTTTTTTACTTGATCTAACATTTCTGATACTAAGGGCAAGGGGTAGCGATTCTTTATGGTGACTTGATTGATCGTCTGTAGTCAATGCAAGTACGAAGTTCACCGTTCTTCTTGGGGATGAAAAACAGGGGTGAAGAGACTGGGGATTGAGATGGGCGTACAAATGCATTAGCTAAATATTGATCTAGATATTCTTTTAGATGTGCGTTCTCAGCCTCAGTTAGAGCATATACTCGACTGCAGGGTAAGTTCGCTCCAGGCTCCAACTCAATCTTACAATCGTACGGTCAGTGCGGGGGCAATTTTTCTGCTTCTTTTTTGTCAAAGACTCTGGCCAGATCTCGATATTCACTGGGGATTTCCTCAGTTTCGGTGGTACAGATGGTGACTGGGACTGATGCCAAACAACTTGTTTGAGACCTTTCAGTACTCTTGGGATTTTCATGAAAACAATTTTCCATGGAGTACGTTGAATTCATCACGACTGTTCTTTGACTCCAATTTATTTGGGGATTGTGTTCGGTGAGCCAAGGTAGCCCCAGGATGAATTGGAATTGGGGTGCATCAATTAAACTGAAGGCAATTTGTTCTCTATGACCATTTAATCCCATGAGGAGCAGTGACTCTGTTTCATGGGTAATGGGGCCTGATGATAAGTTGGTCCCATCTACAGCTCTGACTGCTTCCAAAATCTTCTTCTTAACAAATCGGATTCCATTCTTTTGGCACAATTTATCACAAAAATTGCCTGTGGCGCCTGAATCTATCATAACCGAAACCCCTTGAATTTCAGTGTCTTGAAACTGGATCGTGAATGACCGAACTAAATGTGGAGCTGAGGACTGCAAAGTATTTGCCACTCGTTGTATCGTTGGAGTTGACTTGTCTTTAGCTTCCATCAGAGCAACTGCTCCTACTGATGGAGCCTGCCTTTTACCAATGGTCCACCCTTAGGCTTTTTTGGACACTCTTTGATAAAATGTCCTGACACTCCACAATACAGGCACAATTGATTTATTCTTCTCTTCTCTTTCTCTTCCTTAGAAAGAGGACCACAAATTGCTCCTATTTGCATAAGTTCTTCAGTCTGGACATTGTCGGAAGCCTTATGATTTTCACTCTTGATTCTGTCAAATCTGGGTGGAAGTTGTCGGAAATCCCTCCTCCTTTCTGACCTACGTTCATTTTGACGATGGTCAATCTGTAATACCAGATCTATTAGTTCTGACATTTCTGTGGGTCGGCTGGGGACTTGTGCCAATGCGTCCTTCAAATCATCTTTCAACCCACGATAAAAAATTGCTGCTCTTTTTTTTATTTGGCCAATTTGTCTCTACTATTAGCTTATTAAATTGAGCTATGTAGGCCACAAGGTCTTGGTTTCCCTGTCGAAGATCCAACAATTCGTTATCCGTAGCTTGCGAGGCTGTACGGCGATCGAATATTCTCAAAAATTCTGTCTTAAAGTCCTGAAAGTTGTACAGCACTGGATCATTTCTGTTGACTATGGGCATTGACTAAGCTGCTGCATCCCCTGTCAGATAAGACAACATAAATGCCACCTTAGATTGATCCTCAGAAAAAATAACTGGACGGCACAAAAAATGTAGGGAACACTGAGTGAGGAAGATTTGGGCCTTATGTGGGTCACCTCCAAAACGCTCTGGTTGGGCCAACGGAATTATTGGGGAGACTGCATGTATGACCTGGGTAGATAACCCAGCGGGTTGGGAAACACTGGGAATATTCGTAGCTCCCCCTGATTGGGACCCTGTTGAGGCTACTAACTCTCCCATCTTTTGTTTTATCTGCAATGACTCCTGACTAGACCTGCGCAACTCTTCTCTCAAGACCTTATTTTCTTCTACTGTGTCATTTAGTTGCTTTTGCATGCCCTCTAGTATGGTTGTTAAGGTTTTCAGATCTATGCCCTCTGCCATTCTGCTCGGGTGGAAGTCTAGTTCCCAATTTGGGTGGGCACTTCAATCTGTCAAAGTACCTCAGTTCGACTTCCTCAGGAGCAGAAGATGTTTCTCCAATCCCCTTCGTCACTACCCGCGACCGAAGCACTTATAAAATATACCTCGGTCCCAAGCACCAACCCAGGGGGAAAGGGAAATGGGATAAAAAGAGACTCCTCCCGTTCTGGTGCTTCTTGGTATTTTCTCCTACTCTTATTTCTGATTTGGTTGAAGGGCACCTGAAACAAATTAGCACAAGAATTATTAGGGACACACCTTCTACTTGTCTTTTCCCAGAATACTCCTACTCTATAAACTGATAATACATTTTACCTGTTTACTCTTGGAGGATTGCTTCTCTCTCGTAAATTTTAAGAATGTGAATTTAGTATTGGGAGTAAAAGAATGTCTTCTGCAGTTGATTAGATCTCTTGAGTTCTTTTATACTCCGCAATGAATTCTCTGTTGCTTGTTTCTCTTTTTAAAGTTAATTGCTAAGTTGCTAGATACATATATATATATATATATATATATTCACTGAAAAAAACCATAGGTTTCAGACATGTTATAGTTAGGAATTAGCATTTAAAAAACCTTTGAAATTCACTGAAAAAACCATAGGTTTCAGGCACGTATAGTTAGAAATTAGCATTTAAAAACCTTACAAATTCACTGAAAAAACCATAGGTTTTAGGGACAGTTATAGTTAGTTGGACATTGCACTCGTACAAAACCCGTGAAATTCCCCCGTTATAGTTAGCTCAGCTAACTATAACTCGCGCACCCGCAATGCACTGCTGATGACGTCACATATTACATCACTCATGACATGGTCAGTGACATCACTGATGACATCACTGATGACATCTCAAATAACTTTGGCGTCGTTTGACGAATCATCGCGAAATTTTCAAAACTAGTGGGGCGCTCCGGTCCGCTCCTGTCTTGAAAGTTTTGGGGTGATTCATCAAGCGGGGGCCGAGAAAAAGGGGGTCCCAAAACGTGTTTTCTCCATGTTAATTCCCATAGGAAATTTTAGCCACGGCTACAGCCCGAACTGTTGAACGGAATTACACCAAATTTGGCAAAAAGGTAGCGCTTGGTTCAGAAAGCGACCTTTTTTAAATGGTGTAAATCCGTTCAGTAGTTGCGGAGAAATTCAAAAAATAAGAGTGAAAAAATCAATTTCCCATAGGAAACTTTATGCAAGGCAACAGCAAAAACTGCTGAACGTAATTACACCAAATTTGGCAAAAAGGTAGTGCTTGGTTCAGAAAGCACCCTTTTTAAAAATGGTGTAAATCCATTCAGTAGTTGCTGAGAAAATCCAAAATAAAAGTTGATATCTATGGCCGCGGTGGATCCGCGCACCCACCCGACCACAAGCTGCATGCTAATTGGCTGTCAACACTCCAAACCAGGAAGTGTTGGCAGCCATCTTGTTCCTCGGTAGAACCGAGGAACAAGAAAGCAGTAAAACAAGTGCGCAAAACGCAAAAGGGGGCAGGGTAGAAACACCCTGACCCCCTAGGTCTGCTCAGGGGTCCCACAAGGACCCCTGGGCAGAAAAAAGCAAAAAAAAAAAAAAGACCAGCATCGTGCCGGAGGCCCCGCCCCTCCCTGCAGCAGTCTGCAAGTTATTGGGAATAGAATGTTACGGAGTTCCTATGGATAATCGGTCCTAACTATAACTATCTACTGGCGACCGCCAGTAGATAATCTATATATATATATTCCAATCGAAACGCTCCATTGTGGAAAGGCCACATGCAGCGTGTTATTTTCTCCTTTTATTGGTAGACTGCACAATACAAACATGGCTGTTCCATGGTCCGGATGTTTGCACTTTGTTTTTCTTTAAAGAAGTCTTTCCATTCACGAGATAGGTGACTCCTCCTTTCGGTGATAGTGCGCATGGGCATCGACTCCATTGTTAGATTGTTTTTTTCCGCCATCGGGTTCGGATGTGAATTGTTGCGCTCAGGTTCGGCACCGTTCTTCGGGCCCCCTTCGACGCGCAATCCACTACCCTCGTCAGTATTGTTTATCGATCGCGTTTCCCTTTCTCCGCGTATCGTCTACACTCGAAAACCATCGGTTGGAAGATTCGTGGAAGCCCGTTGGGCCTACCCGTGCCGGGGTCGATAGCAGTCGATGGAATGGACTCCATTCAAGTTCTGTCCTGGGTGTCGCGCTAAGTTTCCGCGCACCGACTTGCACGAAGTGTGCAACCTTTGCCTATCCCCGGAACACGACGAGAAAGACTGTGACGCGTATCGGTCGTTTCGATCAAAAAAGACGCTCCTTGACCGTGTGGCTCGATGTCACGAAATGCACCAACAAAGCGGCTCCGCACCGGATCTCCGAACATGAAGAATCCCACGCGCCGGAAGCCGAATGCGAGGAGGAGCACATCTCCGTGTCTGAAGCTGACTCCGATGCCGAAGACCTCACACCGGGCCAACGGATCATGAGTACAGAGGCTTCCTTCCCCTCCCATCTCCTCCATAAAAAGGCTCCGGTCCCTCCTCTGCCTTCGGGCCAAGGTCGGCACCGAGAAAAAGTTTCGAGCGCCCCACCTTTGGGCCCGACGCCGAGACACAAACAGCCTTCCGGCTCGGGCTCTACCGGTCCTCACGCCGGTGCCGACCTGAAACCTTTGGCGTCGAAATCGAAACACGTTCTGGTGTCAGTGCCAGCGTTAACTAAGGCTAAATCTTCGGAGCCGAAAACTTCGGAGCCGAAACTTTCGACGCCAAAACGGGCATCTAAAGAAAGCAGTTCAACAAAAGAGCCTCGGACCGATGTTCCACCTTCGGATCCAAAGCAAAAGGAAATTGTGATTAATCCACAAACTGGACACATGCTTGCCAAACTACCTGAGAAAAGGAAAATGGGCTTACAAGAAGATTACCACATTCCTCTTAAAAGGAAAAATGTGGGTACTAACCCTTCACCTTATATTCCACCTTCTTCACCCATTGATCCAAATTTGCTCATCACATCCACACATTCACCACCACCAACATCACCTGACCTACAAGATATAGGGGTTGGGGATGCAGATGACTGTGCACCACAAGATACTAACCCATGGGATCAGACACTGACCCTCAACCGGATAATGACCCAGACTTGTATCCATCCAGACCTTCTCCTCCAGATGATAATATTGGATATATTGAGCTCCTGAACAGAGCTGCACATTATCATGGGGTAGAGCTACATAAAGAGGCTTCAGAGGAAGACTTTTTGTTTGAAACTCCAAGTTCATCTCAAAGGGCTACCCAAACATTACCAATGCTAAAAGGTGTGCTTAAACAGGCAGATGACCTCTTTAAAGACCCTGTAAGAGCAAGAATCATCACTCCCAGGGTAGAGAAAAAATACAAATCTGCGCCTACTGACCCTGTATATTTTAAAGGCCTGTTGCCCTTGGACTCTCTTGTAGTTTTTTTTTTTTTTTTTTTAAAGTATTATTACAGAGGTAAAATACTATCATAAAAACCCTCCAGATCCCCCCCACCTTCCCCCTTGTGCAACAATACGAATCAAAGACATAAAAGTAAGTAGAAAAACAAATTATACACTGGATAAACATAAGTAGAGAGAGAGAGAAAAAAAAGAGGAATAAATAGATTAAAAAAAAAAAACAAGAAATCGCATAAGACCAAAGGAGACAGGGAGGAAAAAAAAAACATGGCAAAATCCTAAACTACCATGATTTTAGTATACACCAATTGGAGATAAAGGCCCTTAAGTTGACAAGTAGACTGGTTAACCCTATAAACCAGTCTGGTCCAGCCAGATAGTTAGGGGTTCCCAGATATCTAATCCCTTCCTTTGTGCTTTACGGCCTTTTTGGCATAGATAGCCTTCTCAAGATGATAAGTCGCGACTAATCTAGCCAACCATTGGGAGAAAAGAGGAGGATCTGAGTCTACCCAAACTGATGCTATGCAAATTCTCCACACCGTCATTGCCACAAATATGAGTGCGCCGCCCTTCTTTCTACTGACCACCTCCTGGGTCCCTAATACGATAGTCGTAGGGGTCAGCTCTATGGCCTGGGAAATAACCTTCCCAAGGAAATCCTGTATTTTAACAAGAAGTGGAGTAAGTTTCCGGCAGGTGGCAAACATGTGTACTGCATCAGCCCCAAACTCCGAACACCTAGGACACAGCGTCCCCTTACCAGTTCCCCATTTGGCAACTCTACTAGGTGTAATGTATAAAAAGAAAATGGTTTTAAAATATTGTGCCTGTAATTTGGCTGACAACAGATCACTCTGGGCTAGTTTCAATGCGTTATAAAATGTGCTGTGCGGGACTTCCAGCTTTGCTTGCCATTTGTCTGCTATTCTGGGTAAGTCATCAGGAGTTTGACTGTTCAGTGCGGAGTAGATAGCGCCAATCCGAGGCGTGGCTGGGGCCCTTAAGTTTTCAATAAATTCTATTTTCATGAACCCGGCAAGTCCTCCAGCTTTTCGAGACAGAAAATTGTGAATGGCAATATGCTTAAAAGCATCTTGGTCCTTCAATCCATATTTACTTTGAAGCTCGGCGAAAGATTTAATACCTTCAGTAGAGATTAGGTCTCCCAGTTTCAAAATACCAGCTTTATACCAGGCTTGCAAATAAGACCTCCCAAAAATAGCAGGCAAATTGCAATTCTTGTTGATAGGAGAGAAGTAGTTCATTCTACCTAGCCCGTAAATCCTACGAACATTGTAAAAAACCTTAAAGGTGCTCATCAGTGTCTTGAATCTAACTCTCTTGTAATATCCAAAGGACATTTGTCTGATGAGACAGCCACGGGCCTCTTCTCCTAGTAGTAATTGAAATGGCGAGGGAAGCCCAGTAGGAGGAGAGAAAGAGTGTTCCTTCACTAATTCCACACTGTATTGCAAAACTGAAGCCCAGTATCTGAAAGAGACACGTTAGTGACAGATTCCTTACCTTAGAATATCCCCAGGCGTCAGGCTGGATCCGGAAAGTTTTTTGCGTAGCAGTACCCTTGCGCGTCGGTAGGCGGCGTCGTGCGGCTCCGCGTCCGTCGTCGGCGTCGTGATCGCCAGGATGACGTCGCGGGCAGTACTTAGGCGCCGCCCCTGCGCGCTGACGTCAGTTCTTCTTTTTCCGCGCCAGCAAGCGCAGATCCGGGAAGAGCAGTGCCCTGGTCATTTTTTGACCATACTTTTTGGTGAATTTTTCACTGTTTTTCAATCAAGGTGTCGTAGGGATGCCCGGTTTCAAACGTTGCGGCGCCTGTGCTCGGATGATGTCCGTCACCGACCCGCATTGGGAGTGTCTCTTCTGCCTCGGCCGAGGCCACGACACGGAGTCTTGTACCGACTGCCAGGCCCTCAACCCGAAAGCTTTGCGAGAGCGGTCTCGAAAGCTCCTCGAGGCCCGGCATTCGGCTCCGCGGAAGCCCCGGTCGCGTGAGAGGTCCAGGGGTCGATCGCGGAGTCCACACCGGTCGTCGGCATCGAAGTCTTCTTCGTCCGGTAAGTCAAAACACAAGAAGTCCAAAAAGCATCATCGCTCTAGGACTTCGCCTCGCCGGTCTCGCGACTCGGCTGAGGCCCCTCCCGGCACCGTCCCCGCGGCCCCGGACATGCCTGTGGAGTCGCCCCCGCCATACCCGCCCTTCTCGGGTTCGGGGGCGGATCCGGCCAAAGTGCAGGAATTCCTGTCGGCCATGGCCCGCCTCTTCGGGCCTTCAGGCACCTCCGGTGCGCCTTCTGGCCCCGCGGGCCCTGATGGAGTTGCTCCGGCGTCGCCGACGGCTCCGGCCCCGGCGTCGCCCGTGCCTCCAGCCTCGATCCCGGCTCCGGCTTCGGCCCCGGCCTCGATCCCGGCTCCACAACCCCCATCGACACCGGTCGACCTAACGACGCCGGCGCCGATGTCTCCGGTGCCGTTTTCGACGCCGCCTGGGGCTCCGAGCGGCGTTGTTCCCCAGTTCCTTCCGGCTCCGGACATGGACCCGGACCGACGTCGCTCGACGCCGGTTCCGGCGCCGATGGGACCTTGGGTCCCAAATGTCCCTCCTCCCCCTTATTTTGAACCTGAGGAGGACCAGGAGGACTGGGAGGGGTCTGATGACCCTCTGACACAACAGTGTCAGTACGATGAGGACTGGACAGAGGGTCTAGGGGATGCTAGTGGTCTAGATACTTCCCCTGACACTGGCATGCTGTCTCCTCCCGTGGCTACGGAGGAGGGAGCCAATTTTGCAACGGTGTTGCGTAGGGCGGCTGGGGCCTTACGTCTCCAACTCCCTACTGTGGTAGTCAAGACTAATATCTTGACAGAGGTGCTTCAGCCGGCAGCCTCCTCTTCGGAGACTGTGCTGCCGTTTAACGATGCCCTCACTGACGTTCTTTTGAGCGCCTGGTCCAAGCCCAACACAGGGGCTCCTGTGGATAGGAACGTGTCCCGACGCCATCGCCCAGCTCCGGGCGACCCCCTGTTTCTCTCTGTCCACCCCACCCCTGAGAGCTTGGTTGTCCAAGCCTCCGCTTCCCAAACCGCCTTCCCTACCGCCCCTCCGGATAGGGAATCCAAACGCCTGGATCAATTTGGGAAGAAGGGTTTTTCTTCCTCCAGTGCTGGCTTGCGGTCCGTCAACACCGCTTGCCTTTTGGGCCGATATACCCACTCCTTGTGGGATTCGGTGGCGGATGTTTTGCCCCAGTGTTCTGAGGAGGTCCAGACACTGCTTTCCCGCGCCATTGCGGAAGGAAGGGATGCGGCCAAATATACAATTCGATGTGGCCTTGATACCGCCGACTCGCTGGGCAGGTCTATTGCAACGACGGTGGCGCTACGGCGCCACGCCTGGCTGAGAACCACTGGTTTTTCAGGGGATGTCCAGAATACTCTCATGGACATGCCCTTTGATGGAGTCGGTCTTTTTGGGTCCAAAGCAGACCATGCGTTGGAGCGCTTTAAGGACTCACGGGCTACTGCAAAGTCCCTGGGCCTTTCTGCTACACGCCCTCTGCTGACTTCTGCTTTTCGCCCCTATCGTGGCCACGGTAGGGGCGCCCCTTCACGTCAGCAGCCCAGCCACCGGCCCGCGCAGCAGGCGTCTTCGCGTGGCCGAGGACGTGGATTCCGCCGTGGCGGATCGGGCAACCAGCGTGCGGGTCAGGCCACCACCTCCAACCCGTCCGCGGCCTCCAAACCCTCCTAGTCCCTCCTTTCAGGTGCACAGCACGCCAGTAGGGGGCAGGGTCCGCCATCACCTTCCCCACTGGCGTACCATCACCTCGGACAGGTGGGTCTTGGACATTGTCCGAAGGGGCTACTCCCTCCCTTCGAGTCCACCCCCAGCCATGCCACCTCAATTCCACCGCATGTCAGGGGATCACTTGGTGCTTCTGCAGAAGGAAGTCACGGCCCTCTTGGCCAAGAGGGCCATCGAGCATGTTCCGACCCCAGAAGTAGGGCGTGGTTGCTACTCCCACTACTTCCTGGTGCCCAAAAGGACAAGGAGGACATGCGTCCTATCTTGGACCTCCGGAACGTCAATCGCTTCCTCCGGAAGGAGAAGTTCAAGATGCTCACTCTAGCTCAGGTCTTGACTGCCCTCGACCCTGGAGACTGGTTGGTAGCGTTGGACTTGCAGGACGCATATTTCCACATCCCCGTCCTGCCGGCCCACCGGCGTTACCTTCGGTTCACGGTAGGCCCCGAGCATTTTCAGTTCACCGTGCTCCCCTTTGGCCTTACCAGTGCCCCTCGGGTGTTCACGAAAGTGTTGGCGGTGGTCGCAGCTCATCTGCGCCGGGCAGGGGTTTCAGATCGTCCCAGGCAGTCGTCTCCCACCTCCAGACTACGGCCGAACTCCTGCACTCGCTGGGGTTCTCCCTCAATGTGCCGAAGTCGCATCTGATTCCTTCTCCACAGCTCCTTTTCATCGGAGCAGTTCTGGACACGACGCAGTTTTGGGCCTATCCTCCCGAACGGCGAGTCCGGGATATTCAGGCTATGATTCCGATCTTTCAGCCTTTATCCTGGGTTTCGGCACGGATGACCCTGAGGCTGCTGGGCCTCATGGCCTCCTGCATCCTGCTGGTCAATCATGCCAGATGGCATATGCGGGCTCTGCAGTGGGACCTGAAGTTTCAGTGGGCGCAGCACCAGGGCAACCTGTCCGATCACGTCCAGATCTCGGAGGGGACTGCAAAACAGTTGCAGTGGTGGCTCTCGAACCGGCAATGGGTCATGGGCAGATCCCTCTCCCTTCCCCAGCCAGAGCACACAGTTGTGACGGACGCGTCCCTTCTGGGATGGGGCGGTCACATGGGAGAGGCGGAGATCAGAGGCCTCTGGTCTCCGGCGGAGTCCCGGCTCCATATCAACCTTCTGGAGCTCCGGGCGATCCGACTTGCACTCAAGGCATTCCTTCCCTCTGTCAAAGGGAAGGTAGTGCAGGTGTTCACAGACAACACCACCGCCATGTGGTACTGCAACAAACAAGGCGGGGTGGGGTCGTGGACCCTTTGTCAGGAGGCTCTGCGCCTCTGGACATGGCTGGAACATCAGGGCATGTTCCTGATGGTTCAACACCTGGCAGGTTCGCTGAACGCCAGGGCGGACGAACCTCAGCCGCAGGTGCATGATGGATCACGAATGGCGTCTTCACTCGGAAGTGGCGCAAGGACTCTTTCTACAGTGGGGAGAGCCTTGGTTAGATCTATTCGCCACCGAAGAGAACGCGCAATGTCATCAGTTCTGCGCGTTGGAATTTCCAAGGCGGCACTCGCTCGGCGACGCTTTCGTCACGAGTGGAGTTGCGGTCTGTTGTACGCCTTTCCGCCTATACCACTTCTACCCAGAGTGTTGAAGAAGATTCGGCACAACCGGGCCCAAGTCATTCTTGTGGCTCCGGACTGGGCTCGAAGAGTTTGGTATCCCGAGCTACTCAATATGAGCGTAGATCCCCCGATCCGTCTGCCTCTTCGGGAGGATCTTCTGTTGCAGCAGCAGGGGACGGTCCTCCACCCGAACCTGTCCAGTCTACACCTGCTTGCGTGGAGATTGAGCGGCGGCAGTTGATTCCTTTCGACTTGCCTCCCGAAGTTTGTGATGTGATTCTGGCAGCCAGGCGTCCCTCCACTAAGGTGGTATACGCCTGCAGGTGGAACAAATTTGTGGCATGGTGCACAGCAAAGGCTGTGAATCCCCTTTCTGCCCCTCTATCTGAGGTCCTTCTGTTCCTTCTCTCTCTGGCCCAACAGGGTTCTGCCCTGGGTACCATCAAGGGTTATCTTTGTGCTATCTCGGCCTTCCTCAGGCTCCCTGATCAGCCCTCCCTTTTCAAGTCCCCTGTTGTTAACAGGTTCTTAAAAGGCATTACACACCTCTTCCCTCCTGTTCCGTTTGTGATGCCTCAGTGGGACTTGAACTTGGTTCTTACCTTTTTAATGTGCGCTCCCTTTGAGCCTCTACATAACTGTCCTCTTCGTCTTCTGACTCTAAAGACAGCCTTTCTGGTGGCCATCACCTCCGCTCGGCGGGTGAGTGAGCTCCAGGCTCTATCTTGCAAACCTCCCTTTCTGTCTGTTCATCCAGACAAGGTTGTTCTTCGGACGCGTCCGTCCTTCTTGCCAAAGGTGGTTACTGCTTTCCACATTGGGCAGACCATCACTTTGCCCACCTTCTTTCCGCCTCCGCATCCTTCCAGAGAGGAAGAGAGGCTCCACCGTCTGGACCCAAAACGTGCGCTCTCCTTCTATATTGACCGCACAAAACACTTCCGGGTGGATGACCAGCTCTTTGTTGGCTACGTGGGCGCCAAAAAGGTCGGGCGGTGCACAAGAGGACCATCTCCCGCTGGGTTACCTTGTGCATCAAGACCTGCTATTCTTTGGCTAAGAAGGAGCCTCCTGTTGGGCTGCGTGCCCATTCCACCAGGGCAACGGCTGCTACCACGGCCTTAGGCCGCGATGTTCCGCTGCCGGTTATCTGTCAGGCAGCTACGTGGGCCTCGCTGCACACGTTTACAAAGCATTACTGCCTTGACAGTCCGGTCCGGAGGGACGGCTTCTTTGGCCGTTCTGTCCTCCAGGACTTCCTTGTCTGATCTTTGTTCGCAGACCCACCACCGGGGTTGGTATTGCTGGGGTATCTATTCTAAGGTAAGGAATCTGTCACTAACGTGTCTCTTTCAGATGCACAAGTTACTAACTTGTGTAACGATATATCTGTAAGAGACAGTAGTTAGTGACAGATTCCTTACCGCCCACTCCATCCTCCCCGTTCTGCGAACTGATTTCTAGGGTTAAGGACATCCCTTTCAGGGCCCTAGTATTTTTCAGACACCTGTGTCAGCTTCTTGCATGGCTCTGCGTTCCTGGCGCGGAAAGTCGTGTACAGAACTGACGCTCAGCGCGCAGGGCGGCGCCTAAGTACTGCCCGCAACGTCATCCCGGCGATCACGACGCCGACGACGGACGCGGAGCCGCACGACGCCGCCTACCGACGCGCAAGGGTACTGCTACGCAAAAACTTTCCGGATCCAGCCTGACGCCTGGGGATATTCTAAGGTAAGGAATCTGTCACTAACTACTGTCTCTTACAGATATATCGTTACACAAGTTAGTAACTTGTGCAATAGAGCACTATGTTAGGGAAAGCCCATCCACCCCTCTCCCTGGGAAGAGACAGTTGCTTTAGCGCCCGTCTAGGTTGAGAATAAGCCCATATAAATTGTGTAAAAAGGTGCTGAAATTTTTTTAGCATAATTTTGTTAAATTCTAATGGAATAGATCGAAAAAAATAAAGTAATTTTGGGAAATAAGTCATTTTAATTACATTGCATCTACCCACTAAGGTCAAGTGTAGGTTATTGATTCGATTAAGCGCTCTTTTTGTTTCAGTAGCCAAAGGGATTAGATTTTCTGCCACAATTTCATCTATATTTGCCTTCACAATCACCCCCAGGTATTTGGCCTTTGTGACAACCCGTCTGTCTATCCAGTTAATTTCTTTGTTAACTATAATTTGCGTTTTATTTTTATTCAAAGCATACCCCGAAATTTTCCCAAAATTTTGGGCCTCCAGTTCCAATGCTAAAATAGCACTTTCGGGTTCAGGGGTAGTTATGGCCAGATCGTCAGCATAAGCCATAATTTTAGTGTCCCAACCGAATCTACTTACTGCCTGGATAGCCGGGTTGTTCTCTATTTTCTTAATCAAGGGGTCTATATAAAGAGCAAAAAGCAAAGGGGAGCACGGGCACCCTTGCCTGGTGCCCCGAGAGATTTTGAATTGTTTAGTTAACCTCCCATTTATTGATACACTAGCTGTCGGGTTCAGATAAAGAACTTGAACAGCTTGTATTAGCTTTGGTCCAAAGCCCATCCTTCTCATAACACCCCAGAGAAACTGCCAGGAGACCCGGTCGAATGCTTTTTCAGCATCTAAAAGGATTAATGACATCGGGTCTCCTGTTGCTTGTGCTGCATCAAACAAGGTAATAGCCCGCCTAATATGTTCCCTTTCTTGGGAATAAATCCGTGTTGCCATTCTGAGACCAGGGTTTCGATAACTGAAGATATTTTTATTGCAAGAATTTTCGAGAAGATTTTTGAGTCACAATTTATAAGCGTGATTGGCCTATATGATCCCATTTCTTGTGGTGATTTATCTTTTTTAGGATATATAGAAATTTTGGCATTGGACCAAGATGCGGGCGGAGCGGCCCCGTTAAAAATAGAAAATACTAAAGAAGAGAAAATAGACTTTAATTGGGGAGCAAAGATTTTATAAAATTCCACAGGGATACAATCGACCCCTGCAGCCTTCCCATCCGGCAAACTGGCTAGAGCTTCGGCAATATCTTCCCAAGTTGGAGTAACATCAAGCTGATCGCGACTTTCCTGACTAAGTTGAGTTAGAGTCACTTCTTCTATATATTTAGCGTTCTCGTCCTCTCTTGCATCTACTGAGCTACTGTTCTTCTCTGTATATAAATTAGAGTAGAACTCTCGGAAGCCTTCTTGTATTTTACTTGGGTCATTAGTCTCTTCTCCCGTTGCCTGCTGAATCGACAGTATTTCACTACCTGTAACCAGCTGCCTGGTTTTGATGGCCAAATGATGGCCAATAAGATCACTATATTCGTAGTTTTTTTCCCGCGTCGTGGCCCATTTAGCTGCAACCTTCTCTGCAAATACTGACCCAATTTCTGCTTTTATGAGTATCACTTTATTTTGGGTAGACTCAGTATCCCCCCCAGCTTGCACAATTTGAATTAATTGCTCCTCTGCCTTTTTCAGCTTTTCCTGTAGTTCATAGATCGTTAGTTTTTCTTTCTTATTTTTCCTGATTGAAAACCTAAGTGTCTCCCCCCGAATGCCTGCCTTTAATGTGTCCCACACAGTCATAATTGGGGCCGACCCCATGTTTATCTCAAGGAATTCTTGAACCCATACTTGCATATGTGTCCGATATCCTGTATCTTGTAGTAGTGCTTTCTCAAAGCTCCATTTCGGGTTTCTCTCCAATTCCCAAGCCCCCCAATGTCTAAAATAAGCGGGTTGTGGTCTGACATAAAGCGCGGAGCAATATCTATAGAGCATTCGCGGAGTAGAGAGGACGAGATCAAAAAATAATCCAATCTGGCAAATGACCGGTGTGGGGCAGAGAAGTAAGTGTAGCCTAGCAGTTTAGAATTTAGATTAGCCCAGGCATCACTAAGCCCATGAGTTTGAATTAAGTTAACTATCGCTTGATATACTCGAGGCTTCCTTCCCGCATAAGTCCATTTATCATCCGCTTTCCAATTACAAGGCAGGTTGATATTAAGGTCGCCACAGACAATGATTGGGGAAGGCCAATGGGCAAGCTCCCCTGTAATCCAGTTAATGATCCCTGGGTCATCTGCGTTGCTCCCATAAATTGAACATAAAGTAAAAGGGGAATTAGATGGCAGGTGGCACTCTACAATTACCCATCTGCCCAATGAGTCAGATTTCACACGGGGATATTTTAAAGGTAGTCTGCTATCAGCCAAAACCCCTACGCCTTTTATTTTCGCACCCTGTGTAGTACTTCCTATAGTTTTAAACCCCAGTGTGTTCAATAAGTGTTTTTGTGAACCCTCTATATGTGTTTCCTGGAGGCTGACAATATCGGCCCCCAGCGATTTTAAGCCTTGAGCTACTTTTTGTCTTTTTGTAGCTTCATTCAGCCCACATATGTTCACTGACACAAATCTAAGAGTATTTATCTTAGTCATTTAAACATTTTAAAGAGATTAAACCAATAAATTCCTGTTCCCTTAAATAAGCTTAACTTTATGAACTTGTTTACTTTATCGTGTATTTTAACCAGTGATTGTAAAAAAAATGTCCTTGATTCAACTATTTCATAGCAATTTCCCCCCCTCCCCGTCCCACCCCTCCCCTCTCGTTGAGCAATCAGGAATAACCTGAATGATGGTGGTCAAGAGTAAGTCCCCGCCACTAGACCACGCCTTAGAAAGTTTAAGTAGGCCTTCGGCTATGTCTGTTCACACCTTATGTGAAAAAAATTAGAAAGGTGTGCCCTAGGTTTCTAGATAAAGCTAATCAGTATCAAAAAGTAGAGAAGAAGAAAAAAGAGAGCACATAAAAATAAAGAAAATGAAGAAAGAGATCCCCGCCACTCCCTCCCTTACCCCCCCTACAAAAAAGCAGGGAGAAAATCGCTTTAAGATTAACTTGAGCCCTTCTTCGACTTGATTTCTCCCAGGTATTCACCAGCCTTAATCTCAGACAAAAAGATTTTGGAAGCCCCATTAAAGATAACTTTGAGTCTGGCAGGGTTCATTAAGTACACTTGAGCTCCTGTCTGTTGGAACGGGGAGATTAGCTGACGCAGGCGCCATCTTCGTTCTACCATCTGATGGCAAACGTCAGGCTTCGCAAAAAAAGTTACCCCGTTGGACCCTTTCTGGGAGTTAGGGCGGGGCTGGTCGTATACCAGTTGCCTAAGGAGAAAATTTCCAAAATACACCAGGAACACCCTGGGATGTCCACCAGATGAGCTGCTACCGTCACGCTGTCGTCTCAAATTAAAAGGGAAGCGATGTGCCCTTTGTATCTCATGGTCCCAGTCCCAGCTTGACTGATCAGGAAAGGAATCTTGTAAAAGTTTCACTATGTAGCGCCTAGGATCTTCTCCCTCCTTCCCTTCTGGGATTCCAAGCAGACGGAGGTTGTTTCTGCGTTGACGGTTCTCCTGTTCCTCCATTTTTGTCATTAGGTCAGACAAACAGGCGGTATTGGAGTCGCTCTGGTTTTTGATTGAGGAGACCTCTGTTTCCAAACACTCAGTGCGGCCTTCAACCGTGGTGACACGGTCACTTATGTTGGTACAGATCTTATTCAGTCTTCTCATGCCCCCTTGTAGTTTTTTAGCTGCCCCTTTTGCAGCGCGGTTATCTGCCTGAGCCTATTCTTGGAATTCTTTTATAGAAGCTAGGATCGAAGCTAGTGAGGGTTCGGTAGTATTTTCAGGTGCGCTCTTTGTATTATCCCACAGTGTCGTGTGAGAGTCGTCTTCTTCAAGAGGGTAGGACATCTGTGAGTCTGAGTAGTCCCATTTAAGCTGGCTGCGTCTTTTAGCCTTGCTTCTTGCCTTCCTAGGGCGTTGTACTGTACCTATAGCCTTAGGTGACTCTTCACTATTATCTTCACTGGTGTTAAACCCACCCTCGTCCGAGGAGGTCCCAGTGCCGTCTGATACCGAGTAGAAGTTTTCAGTACCTATCTCCGGTGTCCATGGGACTTGAGAACCGGAGGCGGCTGCTAGACCTTGGATATAATTGTCAGTACCAGCTTCCGAAGTTTTTAAAGTATTCTCTAGGTTGGTTATCGTGGGGTCGAGATCACCTCCTGTTTCTTGGGCTACGGGAGCTGAATATATCAAGTTCTCCTGAGCAGTTGGTCCCACAGCTTCCCCTTCTAAATGAAGGCAGGGAGGGGCAGTCAAGTTGTCAGCCATTTCTTGCATGCCACTCATTATCCCCTTGTCAGCTTGTTGTGCCCCTATAGAGTTTTCCTGGGCTGGGAACATTCCTTGCTGAGTGGTCAGCACCGTTGGCTCATCAGTCAACAAATCCATGGGGGCACTCTCGGGGGGAGATGTGTGAGACACATAGTTAGTCTTAGAGTCCGTAACAGGAGGTGGCCCCTTAGCCCCAGAAAATAGTTTAGCAACTGAAGGCTGGGAGCCCACTAGATCCTTGTGTACACCACCCCCCCGTGCCTCCCTACTGTTTTTTTGTTAACACTGACCTCGCGCTTGATTTTGGGCATGTTTTCTCCTTGTCCGGTGTCTCCAGCGTCAGCGTTGGCGATAGCTGCTTTTGTCTTGCTGATTTTCCCCGCCTTAGCTCCTCTGGTCGACATAATCCTGGACCAACGCCGATGCCACCGATGCTGCTGAGCTCTCTCACAATCCCAGATTGGAGCGAGTATCAATGAAGCAGCGCACCACACAATCCAGAGAAAAAGCAGCGTCCGAAACCCCCAGCACGCTCGTAGAGTCACTAGCGTCGTCCGGGAGCCTTTGTAATCCTGGAATTTCACCGCATCCGCGATAAACAATTCAAAGGCGGCTGGCTGAGGGCAAAGACCGATCGTCTTCACTCTCTTTCAACATCTGTGTCACATCGCAGGGCGCCTAGCCGATAGTCGATGTGGCTAGCGTGTGCGGCCGAGCAGCGTAGGTTTCACTCTGACTCCATCTTGCTCCCCCACCGACTCTCTTGTAGTTTCTAACGCTCTTAAGAGAGCTAATTCACAAACCACAGGTGAAGCCCCTCCTCCTAATAAAGAGTCTAAATTAATTGATGCTTCGGGCAAAAGGGTAGCGTCGCAAGCAGCTAATCATTGGCGCATTGCCAATGCTCAAGCACTATTAGCGAGATATGACAGAGCTCATTATGATGAGCTCGAGAAGCTCATGGAATTTCTTCCTGATGAGCATAAGTCTAGAGCTAGTGACCTTATTCAAGAGGGTAAACTAATAACTAATACCTCCATCAGATGTGCACTAGATGCAGCAGACACAGCAGCCCGGGCAGTAAATACTAGCGTACTGCTTCGTAGGCATGCTTGGTTAAGAATTTCAGGATTTAAACCTGGGGTGCAAGCCTCTATTCTTAACCAACCATTTGACAAAGAACACCTCTTTGGTCCAGCTGTTGATACATCACTGGAAAAAATGAAAAAGGATACTGAGGTTGCAAAATCCATGGGGGCCTTACAATCGCCTTCCAACAGAGGATCCTTTCGTCGCTCGTTCTACAGGGGTGGCTCCAAAAATATATCTACAGAAAACCCCTCCTCCTCTTACAAAGGCAACAATCAGTCACCTTCTTCAAAAGGTTACTTTAGAAGTGGATATAGAGGAAACAACGGAAAGGGAAGAGGCAGAGGTAATTCAACACACACTTTCCCTGCAAACACCAAACGGTGACTTCCTTTCCATACCCCCGATCATTCCACTCCTGTCGGGGGACATCTTTCCCAGTTTTTACCCATTTGGAATACGATTACATCAGACAAATGGGTTCTACAAATTATCCAATCTGGTTACTGCCTGGAGCTAACAAACACTCCACCAAACATTCCTCCAAGGTCACACCTCATGTCACAAGAACATCTTACCCTTCTAAAGCAAGAAATTCTCTCTTTGTTTCAGAAAGGTGCAATAGAACCGGTCCCTTTACAACACCAAGGGGCAGGTGTGTAATCCCTCTACTTTCTAATTCCCAAAAAGGATGCTCTCTCAGGCCTATATTAGACCTCAGAGAACTAAATCTGTACATTTAGTCGGACCACTTTCATATGGTAACACTCCAACAAGTGCTTCCGCTCCTTCAGCAAGGCTACTTTCTCTCCACTCTGGATTTAAAGGATGCCTACTTTCATATCCCAATACATCCTGCACACCGCAAATACCTCCGGTTCGTGGTAACAGGCCAGCATTATCAATTCAAGGTGCTCCCATTCGGAGTAATAACAGCACCCAGGGTTTTCACAAAATGCTTAGCAGTGGTCGCAGCCCATCTACGAAGACAACATGGTCACGTCTTCCCATACTTAGACGACTGGCTCATAAAGGCCAGCTCGCACGACAGCCGTCTACGCCACACACAAAAAACTGTGCAATTGCTCCACGAGCTGGGATTCACAGTAAATCTGTCCAAATCCCATCTCCAGCCCTCCAACACTGAAGCATATCTAGGAGCTACTATAGGCACACAAAAAGCTCTAGCATAACCAACTCCGCCCAGGGTCCAGAATATACAAGTACTGCTCTCTCAGTTTCAGCCTCAACACTCTTTACCAGCTCGTATGTTCATGCAGTTACTGGGAATGATGGCGTCTTGCATTCTAATAGTCCCTTACGCAAGACTTCAAATGCGTCCCCTACAGGAATGCTTAGCAAGTCAGTGGAACCAGGCTCAGGGTCTATTATCAGATCTAGTGTTGGTAGACGGCCGCACCCATCGCTCTCTGCAGTGGTGGAACACACAAAACCTTTTAAAAGGGCGGCCCTTCAGCGACCCGGTTCCACAAAGAGTACTAACAGCAGACGCATCACTGACAGGTTGGGGAACACATCTCCAAACCCACACAATTCAGGGCATATGGAGCTTGCAGCACAAGCAAGTTCATATAAATCACCTAGAGCTGATAGCTATTTTTCTGGCGCTGAAAGCGTTTCAAGTTAATCTAGTACGCAAGACTGTCTTGATTCGTACAGACATGACAGCGATGTATTACATACAAAAACAGGGGGGGCACACTCTCTCCAGCTGTCACAGCTAGCACAGACCATCTGGAAATGGGCCATACATCACAAAATGTATCTCCTAGCTGAACACCTTCCAGGAGTAACAAACAGATGGCAGATCTGCTCAGTCATCAGACACAACAAATCCGCGAATGGGAACTACACCCTCAAGTTCTCCTCCCATTCTTTCATACGTGGGGCTTCCCAGACATAGATCTGTTCGCCACACACCTGAACGCAAAATGCCCAAACTTCGCGTCCAGGTATCCACACTGTAGGAAGCTGGCTCTGCATATACTATACCAAAGTGAGGTATAGTGTGCACAGAGTCCAGTGGAACCCAAAGGTAGGCAGAGATAAAGTTAGATAGCACCTCACTGTCTATTTGTGGTAGTGTGGTCGAGCAGTAAGGCAGTATCAGAGGACAGTGTTAAGCATTTGTTGTACCCACTCAATCGGCAAATGATTTCACACACTCAGACTGAACTTCAGACCAATTGGTTTTGTATAAAAATATTCTTTTAGTTATTTTATTTCCTAGAACCAAGCAAGCCTGGCACAGGTAAGTTGATAAATACTTTGCAGTAAATATACAGTTTGAAATGCAGTTGTAAATGTACTTTGAAATGGTTACAGTTTGAATTACTGCTAATGCAATACTGTGGAATGCTGTACATATACTTTGTATCGATTTTGCAGTAAAAATTACAAGTAAGTTACTTTCACGTTACTTTTGAGATTACTTTTTAGATTACTTTTTCTACTCAGTGTGATATACCTAGATATCACACTGGGACATTTCCTAGAGAAAAAGTAAGTAAAGTCAGTTATGCACAATTGTTATTTTTCAGGTTTCCATACAAATCAACTCCACACTTAAAACATTTTTCAGAGAAAAACAGTCAATAGGTTCCTATGGAGAGAAATGAAGTTAATGGTTACCAGGTAAGTAATCGGTCTTTGGAGTTGAGCTTCTGGGGTTAGGACAAGGGTTCCCCTAGGGTCAAGGATGCACTCTCGTTACACCTCAGCGGCACTAGGGTGGCCGGGTGCAGAGTGCTGTTTCGACGTCGGGCGCCCTGTTGGTTTCAATTGGGAACCTCCGGTTTGCAAAGGCACTGCAGGCTCGGGGACGAAGGTCTTCTGGGTGCGACCACCACTTCGAGAGGTAAGTTGGGAAGTTAGGGGTTTGTTAGGCACTGTCGGTTTGGGCACACAAGGCCGTGGGGCGTCAGTTGCCGGGGTACCTTTTGGGGTCGGATCTTCTTACCAGCTCCTGGTCGCGGTTGGGGGGACCTTCTGGATTTAGGAGGCAGGCTTCGGCGGAGGCTTGAGGCCGGTCGGGGGTCGCCGGATCTCGGATCAGGATCGCCGGGGTGACCTCCTCGTGGTGTTTGCCCACTCAAGCTCGGGCCGTGGACGGCAGGTGCAGAGTGGGGCGGATCCGCGATGTCCGGCCGGAGCCAGAGGTTGCAGATGAACAAATCCGGTGTTCACGGGAGACAGTCTTTGTAGTTGAAGGCAGGCAGGTCCTCCGGGGTTTTCGAGGTTCTCATCCAGGGGATACTCATCAATAGTCATAATCTATGAATAATCCCCGCCCACGTGCGGGATCCCGGAGTATATAGAAAATACATACATATATATAAATATATATACATATGTGAAACATATACATGCAGCCTAAACATGTTTCCAACATGGCAGAACTGCCAAAATTACATAGGTTTGCATTGTAAGATAAATACCCTCCTAACCCATAAGGAAAAGAGGACATGCACAGAACAATTGACATATACCAATGCTTTATTGCCACAAGGAAAAACTTGTAATTGCAGGCATTCGCCTGTAGGCTGCATTGCAGAGCAATAATGAAACCAAGACCAAAAAACTGGCACCTTGCCTTTAAGGCTTCCAAGGGTTAGGATACCGTGCCTTTAAGGCCTGCAGGAGACCCTCTGCTCCCATCATGCACCACAGGTGACAGTTAGGTCAGTTCTTTTTTCCGGCTCCTTCTATGAGGATCCTGGAGTTTGAGCTCTTCAGTTTTTTGACTGAAAGATAGATATTTGATAATTTCTTGAAATTTCGACATTTTTTTTAACCTAGAGGTATATTCTAGCTGGTTTTTGGTAAAATTTCCAGTCAGAATGCCTGCTTTATTTCGAAAATGTCCTTCCTGTGGCAAGAAGATGGCACTGTCAGACCCACACTCGGTGTGTATTGTGTGCCTTCCATCTTCACACAATCCTGACCAGTGTTATCATTGCCAGAAGTTTACTAAAAGGACTTTGCGTGACAGAGAACGCATCAAGCTTCATGCCCTGCTGGAGAGGGATGGATGCCATCATGGAGGTGGCCATGGTTTCCGAGCTCCCTCTTCAAGCCAACAACACCGAAAACGGCGTCATTCCACCTCTCCTGAGTCCAGGAAGAAGCAGGTGCCTGAATGTTCGCCGTCGACGTCAAGATCGCTGTCGAAGAGGCCGAGGCATTCTTCAACGTCGAGGGACAAGCCAGTGTCTAGACGTCGAGACTCTCCGCCGCATGCCAGTAAGTCGGCGTCGAGGCACAGCTCTTCGGGCTCGAAGGCTGTGGATCCAAAGAGACCGTCCAAAGCTCCGTCGACGTCGAGGCTTCCGTCGACGTCGAGGCATTCTCCGCCACCCTCGAGGGGGTCGGCGTCGAGAGACTCGCCAGCGAAGACTATGCCGCGAGGGGACATATCGACGTCGAGAGCAACGTCAAGGTCCCATCATTCGACGTCAAGGAGGTCGACGTCAGCGAGAAGGACGACGTCAAGGTCCCCCCATCGACGTGGGCGGTCGACGTCAAGGTCCCCCCGTCGACGTGGGCGGTCGACGTCGAGATCAAGATCGCTACACAGATCGGCGGTGAGGGCGCAGACCTTATCGACGTCGAGGGACAGGAATGCAACGTCGAGATCCCGTTCGACGTCAAGGGCCCAGTCGTCTCCAGGGCTGAATATTGTGCAGATTTCTCCAGAGAGATCTCCTACAGCTGGCGAATTGAAGGTTTGCGCCCTGTCGCCTCGCTGGCTGCAGGGCGTTGGAACAGGTGCCCGCAGAGGTCCGGGCTCGGACTACTCGCGGTCATACACAGCAAGACCTTCTAAGTCGCCTCCAGCAAGGCCTTCCAAGTCGCCTTCCAGAAGACCAAGGTCGCCTTCTACACGCCGATCTCGGTCAGGGGGTCGTCGCAGCTCGCACCACGATCCTCCACATAAGAGGAGGCGCAGAACATCATCCACCTGTTCTTCGTCCTCTATTCGGGACTACTCGCCAACTTTTTCATCTACGCCACCTTCAAGGGTGTCTCCAATTGATGACATTGGGACTTTCTCTGACGTACTTGGCAGAGGAGCTAAGAAACTTAATATCAGTTTATGCACTCCTGTGGTCCCGACATCGATTATATTTGAGACATTGCACCATCGTACAACTCCCAGACCTTTGCTACCTCTGGTGCCAGGTTTTTTAGAACCAGCTATGGCCACGTTCCTCACTCCTGCCACAGTGGGATCAGTTCCGTCGAGGATCGCAAAGAAATACAAAGCTCCAGACCAGGATCCCTTGTTCCTTAGGTCTGATCCTCCGGCGGATTCAATCATTGTGGCAGCCGCCAGGAAAACGCACCCCGCAGCCTCATCAGCTTCTGTTCCTCCAGAAAAGGACAGCAAACAAATGGACTCTTATGGCAGGAAGATGTGCAATACTTCGGCATCATCTATGAAGATTGCAAGTGCTTCAGCCCTTCTTGGGCGCTATGACAGGTCTCTTTGGGACTCCCTGGCTAGGTTTACTGACAAGCTTCCCAAAGAAGATCGACAAGACTTCCACGAAATCTTTCAAGAGGGTGGTTTAGTAGCCAATCAAATCATCAGTGCGGCGGCTGACGCCTCAGATCTCGCCGCGTACGGCTATTCACAGGGCATCTGTTCGCGGCGCTCAGCGTGGCTGCGCCTCACAGGTCTAAAACCGGACGCCCAGAAGAAGATCCTTAACCTTCCTTTTAACGGCTCCTCCTTATTCGGTTCTCATGCTGATGAGGAAATGACAAAGATGAAGACCGAGCTGGACACGGTCAAAGCAGTTGGACTGGAAAAGCGGAAGGAGTTTCGCAAACGCTTCCGTCAGAACGACAAGCGACCCTTCCAACAGAGGGTTCAAACCCCTCAATGGTCCTCCCAAAATCAACAAAGGTTCCAATTCCAGCACAAGCGTCCTGGCAGGGGAAGAGGGAACAATAAGCAACAGCAGTCCTCCACCAAGCAGCCTCCAAAACAGTGAGGCATTGCTTCCTCCGCACCCGTTCGCCACTCCGGTAGGAGGGAGTATCGTTTGTCACCTGGAAGAGTGGGAATCCATAACAAGAGACAGATGGGTGCTGAATATTGTACAGCATGGTTACTTGCTGAGGTTCAAGACCCCTCCTCCGCAAGTTGCCCCTCAATTGACGTGCCTTCCTCAACAACACAATTTATTGTTACAGGGCGAAGTGGGTACCCTCCTCTCCAAAAAGGCCATAGAAGAGGTCCCACCTCACCAGCGAAATCAAGGGGTGTACTCACGGTACTTTCTGATCCAGAAGCGAGGAGTAACTAAAGAGTACAGACCTATCCTCGACCTGCGCCTGCTGAACAGGTTTATAAGAAAAGAGAGATTTCGGATGCTAGCCCTGCACCATATTTTCCCACATCTTCATCTGGGAGACTGGATGTGTGCCATCGACCTGCAGGACGCCTACTTTCACATTCCTGTTTCAGTGAAACATCGCAAGTTCCTCAGGTTCCAGGTGTCTCGACAGCACTATCAGTACCGAGTACTTCCGTTCGGGCTCAAATCTGCCCCCCGGACGTTCTCCAAGTGCATGGCGGTGGTAGCTGCTTTCCTCCGCAAGCGCAAAATCTTCGTCTATCCCTACCTAGACGACTGGCTCCTGAAGAGTTCCACGCCTTCACTACTCCAGAGCCATCTCACTTACTGTCTCAACCTGCTCCACTCCCTGGGGTTGCAAGTCAACTACAAGAAGTCAGTTCTCAACCCCACGCAGAAGATACATTATCTGGGCGCGTCCCTAGACACCGCAACGGCAAGCGTGTGTCCTTCGGAGGAGAGGTTGTCCTCAATGTTGATCAAGTGCTGTGCTCTTCTCAGCACTATACATCCCACAGCAAGGCAGGTGTCATCACTGCTGGGATCGATGGCCTCATGCATCTTCATTGTGCCCAATTCCAGACTTTACATGAGGCCTCTACAGCTATCCCTCGAAGATCAATGGACACAGCGCTCAGGCCGTTGGGAAGATCGTGTCTCTCTTCCTCAGGCGGCCAGGGACTCCATCAAATGGTGGATGAAACGTTCACACCTTCTGCAAGGGGTACCTTTTCACCAGGTCCCTCCGACATAGACTGTAGTTACAGATGCCTCACTGCAAGGTTGGGGAGCTCACATGGGCCAGCTTCAGGTACAAGGTCTCTGGTCCGAGACAGAGAAGTTATCACATCAACTTCTTGGAGCTAAGGGCAGTCCATCTGGCTCTCAAGTCTCTGTACCCGTCCCTTCAGTCCAACTCCATTCAGATTCAGACAGACAACACAACAACAATGTACTATCTGAACAAGCAGGGAGGCACCAGGTCACGGGTCCTGTCTCTGGAGTCACAGACCATATGGAAGTGGCTTCTGGCGAGGAGTCTCACGATCGTAGCCGTTCACCTTCCAGGAATCTTGAACGTGCAGGCAGACGTTCTCAGCAGAGACTTCGTAGAAGCACACGACTGGGTGTTAAACGAAGAAGTCGCTCAGGACATTTTTCGGCAATGGGGAGTGCCAGACATCGACCTGTTCGCAGACGCGGCAAATACGAAATGCCCCGTCTTCGCGTCCAGATTCCCTCAGCAAGGATCACGGGGGAATGCACTTTTGATAAGATGGTCGCAGACATTGCTGTACGCTTTTCCACCACTCCCTCTGATCCCTGCGGTCATTCAGAAGTTTTACAGGACCAATGCCAGAATGATCCTGATAGCACCAGAGTGGCCGCGCCAGTGGTGGTATCCGGACCTCCTGCAGCTATCCGAAGCTCCACACCGGAGGCTTCCCTGCCGCCCAGACTTGTTGACCAAGAACGAGGGGAGAGTTTTTCATCCCAACTTCTCGTCCCTGCGATTGACTGCATGGCTCCTGAAGTCATCCAGTACGGACACTTAGACCTCCCTGCGGATTGTATGTCCATTCTCAAGGAAGCATAGAGACCCTCCACCAGGAAATCTTATGCTTTCAAGTGGAAGAGATTCTACCTGTGGTGCAAGGACAACGCCTTTGATCCGACTAAGGGTCAGGAGCAAGTGATCCTTCCCTACTTGTTATACTTGGCAAAGTCAGGTCTGCAATATTCCTCCATTAGGGTTCACCTAGCTGCTATAACAGCTTACAGGAAGTCCCCTACCCAGGGTTCATTCTTTCAAATGCCAGTGGTAAAGGATTTTCTGGAGGGACTCAGTGAGATCTCCTTCTCCCCCCTGGGAACTTAACATTGTTCTTACTAAACTTATGGGTGCTCCTTTCGAGCCTATTCATAAGGCGTCTTTGCAGCATTTGACCTGGAAGGCTGCTTTTTTGGTAGCCATCACTTCTGCCCGCAGAGTGAGTAAGATTCAAGCCCTGTGCTGTAAGGCACCTTATACTGTTTTTCATGCCAATAGGGTGGTGCTACGTACACATCCGAGCTTCCTCCTGAAGGTGGTCTCGGATTTTCACATCAATCAGGTTATTACGCTGCCCACCTTCTTTCCTAAACCTTCAACTCCCCCTGAGAGATCATTACACTCTTTAGATCTCCAGAGAGTGCTGAAGTTTTACCTTGACAAAACTCACACACTTAGGAAATCTGACCGGCTCTTTATTAACTACGGTTCTACTAACACCGGTCTAGCTGCATCTAAAAGATCCATCTCTCGATGGATTGTCTCTTGTATAGCTTTATCCTACCAGTTAGCTAACAAGACCTTACAAGGCAGACCTAAAGCGCACTCTACCAGAGGGAAAGCCTCTACCGCAGCTCTCCTTCGCAATGTTCCAATGTCTGAAATCTGTAAGGCAGCCACATGGCGATCGGTGCATACCTTTACACGCCATTACTGTCTAGATTCTGATGCACAGGCCGATGCCCAGGTGGGGCAGGCCTCTTTGAGGAATTTGTTTGCATGATTACAATTTGAATGTTATGTTCTGTATACTCCGTTGCTCGTCCGCGAGGTATTGGGTATGGGCTTGCTCCTCTATTCTTAGATTATGACTATTGATGAGTATCCCCTGGATGAGAAGGATTAGTTACTTACCTGTAATCCTAGTTCTCATCCAGGGGTATACTCATCATAGTCATAAGCGACCCTCCCTCCTCCCCGGACGAGCATCTCTGGAGTTCTTCTTTATTATTGCATCCTCTACTCAGGTGTCTCTACATTATACACCGTCAAAAAGAACTGACCTAACTGTCACCTGTGGTGCATGATGGGGGTCTCCTGCAGGCCTTAAAGGCACGGTATCCTAACCCTTGGAAGCCTTAAAGGCAAGGTGCCAGTTTTTTTGTCTTGGTTTAATTATTGCTCTGCAATGCAGCCTACAGGCGAATGCCTGCAATTACAAGTTTTTCCTTGTGGCAATAAAGCATTGGTATATGTCAATTGTTCTGTGCATGTCCTCTTTTCCTTATGGATTAGGAGGGTATTTATCTTACAATGCAAACCTATGTAATTTTGGCAGTTTTGCCATGTTGGAAACATGTTTAGGCTGCATGTATATGTTTCACATATGTATATATATTTATATATATGTATGTATTTTCTATATACTCCGGGATCCCGCACGTGGGCGGGGATTATTCATAGATTATGACTATGATGAGTATACCCCTGGATGAGAACTAGGATTACAGGTAAGTAACTAATCCTTGCTGGCTGCAGGACACACCGAGATTTCGCAGGAGCAGGTTTGAGGGGGAGACAGGCCGGTAGGGCTGGGGCTAAGTCAGTGGGCGTCTTCCTCTTGTTAGCTGCTGCACGGCTGTTCGGTCCTTCTTCTTGTAGTTTCTTCTTGTCTGAGGAAGCAAGGTTCAGGGGTGCCCCTAAATGATAGATTTATGGGCGTTACAGGTAGGTAATAGGTAAGGACCAATGGGTCCCTTCCCTTTTGGTGACACCCCCTATTATGCCGCCCTCCAGTGGGAGGGAGGCATGAGCCTGTACCTGGTTGGCTGAGTCCCCCATCTGCAAGATGGCGTGGAATGAGAGTTGTGCTTCACCTTGCATCCCCCACCTGAGGGGTGGAGTTGGCAGAGGTGGGCACACCTCTCTTCCTCACTTGTTTTTCCCGCCGGTTCTCCCGCGCAAAGTGGGGGTCAGAACCAGTGGGGACCAGTTGCTGAAAGCAGCAAGTGGCCTGGGGAAGCTCACAAAGGCGGCAAGCCTTTGAAGCTTCCCTTCGTGAACCCTGCCCATCCTGGGGAGGAGGCTTGGCACCTCGTCCCAGGATGTGCATTGTTTCAGGCCCCAGAGAGCAGCAGGCTCTCGACCCAGGGGTCCAGAAACATGTCTGGTGGTGGCAGCTGATAGCAGCCACTCAGCCTGGACACTAGTGGTGGGTTCGTTTTCAGGGGGCATCACTAAGATGCCCTCTGTGTGCATTTTTCATTAAATCCCACACTATCATCAGTGTGGGTTTAATGTGCTGAGAAGTTTGATACCAAACTTCTCAGTTTTCAGTGTAGCCCTTATGGTGCTGTGGAGTTCTTAATGACAAACTCCCAGCACCATATACTCTTAATGGCAGCACTGCACTTACAATGTCTAAGACTGGACTTAGACACTGTACGGGTACAGGGCTCATGCACCTGTACCCGCACCACTGGTATAGTGCACCCAGCTAGAGGGGTGACTGATCTATGCCAGGGCAGTGGGTTGTAGGCATGGCACACAGGGATGTGTGCCATGTTGACTCTTCATTTTGTTCTGCACCAAAAGACGCAGCCTGCAAAGGCAGTGTGTGTGTGTAAGGGTACAGGACCTCTAAGGGTGGCACAATAAGTGCTGCAGCCCTTAGAGGCCTTCTCTGGTCACAGTGCCCTGGGTACCTGTGGTACCATTTACCAGGGCTGACCTGTGGCCAGAGATGCCAATTGGGTTTAGGCTTCAATGGAGTTTTAGGGAAAGAACATAGGCCCTGGGTCCTGTTTAGCAGGAGCCCAGGGCACACTCAGTCAAAGCACATCAGCAATTCAGCAAAAAGTGGGGGCAACCATGCAGAAAGAGGGCACTTTCTCACACACACCCTTTGTCCAAAGGCAATGCACTATGGATGAATGGGTCAGGGATATTTGCTTACGCTTTTTCGCCTCTCCCACTCATTACATTAGTGGTTCAGAAACTCAAACAAACGTCCCTGACACTAATCCTAGTTGCTCCTCCCACGTGGGCACGTCAACCCTGGTTCACAACCTTGTTGGAACTGTCAGTAGTTCCTCATCAAAACTACGTCTTACACCCAATCTCCTCACACAGAGCCATGGAGACATAAGACACCCAGACCCCAGTCAACTCAACCCGGCGATCTGGCACCTGAAGTCCTAGAGTTTGGCTACCTTAACCTACCGCCAGACTGCATGACGTCCTACTACAAGAGCCTGCTATGCAGCAAAGTGGAAACGGTTTGTAATATACTGTACTAACAACCACATCAACCCGCTTGATGCTTCTGTTCAAAACATTATATGTTGTTTGTTACATCTACAGCGTTCCAATATAGCGTACACATCCATACGCTTACGTTTGGCTGCAATAGCTGCATACCTCCAGAATAGACAACATCTATCTCTTTAGAGTGCCTGTCATCAAAGCTTTTATGGAAGGACTCAAAAGAGTCATTCCCCCAAGACATCCACCTGCTCCAGTGTGGAATCACAACATTGTCCTCACCAGGCTAATGGGTCCACCCTTTGAACCATTGCACAAATGTGAACTGCAATTTCTCACGTGGACAGTAGCTTTCCTCATAGCTATTACATCACTGAGGAGAGTCGGTGAGCTTCAGGCACGAACTATAGAAGAACCCTTTTTACAGATGCACCAACATAAAGTAGTACTTCGGACCAATCCAAAATTCCTTCCTGAATTCATTTCTGCCTTTCATATCAATCAGTCTGTTGAGTTACCTGTGTTCTTCCCTCAACCAGATTCTGTGGCAGAACGTGCCCTACACACTTTAGATATGAAGAGAGCATTACTTTATTACATAGAAAGGACAAAACTTTTCCGTAACACAAACCAACTTTTTGTCGCTTTTGCTCCACCACATAAAGGCAATCCCATATCAAAATCAGGTATTGCAAGGTGGATAGTCAAATGCATTCAAATATGCTATGCAAAAGCAAAACTAACATTAACAGTTCCCCCTAGAGCACACTCTACACGCAAACTGGGGGCTTCTATGGCATTCTTAGGAAATATACCCATAGAAGACATATGCAAAGCTGCAACATGGTCTACACCTCACACATTCACAAAACACTATTGTGTAGATGTGTTAGCAAGACAGCAAGCTAGTGTGGGCCAAGCAGTTTTACGTAAACTATTTCAAACAATTGCAACAGCTACAGTTTAGCCACTGCTTTGGGAGATAACTGCTCTGTAGTCTATGCACAGCATATGATCTACAGCTCATATACCTCTAACGGAAAATGCTACTTACCCAGTATGCATCTGTTCTTGGCATATAGAGCTGTAGAGTCATATGCGCCCACCCGCCTCCCCGGGTACCTATACCTGTTGCAGTAACATCTTACTTAAATACATGCATTCATGGACATCTCCTTTTACTACTCTTACTAACTCCATTATCACCCTCTGTGGGAAAACAATCTAACAATGGAGTCGATGCCCATGCGCACTATCACCGAAAGGAGGAGTCACCTACCTCGTAACTGGAAAGACTTCTTCGAAGACAAGCATTGGCATAGCCAATAGGTCTCGCCTTTGGGACCATATAAGTGTTTAGCCATGCAACAGTTGATGTTGTTGCACCAAGGATATTGTGCTGCATAACTAAACACTTATAAGGGCCCAAAAGCGAGACCTATTGGCTATGCCAATGCTTGTTTTAAGTAAGCAGTTAGTTCGACATGAATATTTAAATGAATGAAAGTGCTAAAAGTAGTTACCGAGCCAGCCAGGAGTCGAACCTGGAATCTTCTGATCCGTAGTCAGACGCGTTATCCATTGCGCCACTGGCCCGATGCTAGATATGGGTCACATGGCAGTATACTAGAGCAGCACATATGTTCTTCAGTATATGTTCGGCAATATACATACTAGAGGTTGAATAGGCTGGAGTAATTATGGCGCTTTCAAGTTAATGAGCGAAGATAGTAGCAAACGTCAAATACTGAGGTATAAGGGGCGCGCTAAAGGAACTCAGCATGTATGGACAATACGAGTCACAACTTTAACATCCTTCTGCTCTCTTGGGCAAACAGTGATGATGCCACATTGTATATATTGTCCCCTGCTCTGATTGGACCAAAGTCTTTTCAATTTGTTTCAGACAGCCATTCAGAACTCGCGATTTAACTAGCAACGTTCTGCTGCAGTGCAAGTTCCCAGGAGGCGGGAAATGCAACTCTGTACACAACGTGATACATCGCAACTGGAAAGAACGACTGTTCCGCCGTCACAATAACTTTGTTATTTATTTCTCTACAACGGTGACCGTGCGCCAGTGTCTCCGATGCCACGTTATTTGGGCCAATTTAAATGGAATAAATAAGTCAGTACCAACTGTATCCTTGGCAAGTGGACTATTATCTGTATTGCACAAAAAAGACCTCTAGGGAAACACTGAATGCCTCACTTTTAAATAACAAGGGTTCTCGCACCAAGGGGAAGGCCCCTTGGCTGTGAATAGGTGCCCCGGTAGACGAATGCAAATCGGACAATAGTCCTGATCAAAAGCTGATCGGCTGGACGGCAAAGACCCTAGTTACCGGGATGTTATGGAGAGACCAACGATCAAGACAAAAACGAAGCCCAAGTGCAGTGAAGGAAAGGGGCAGCTGGCAGTGGGGGTCCCGTGTCATATCCCACGTCAAAGGGACGACCCCCCCCACCCGTAAGGAGGTCACCCTGCGAGGGGATGCAGGGCGGAACATACGTCCCAATCAAGTGCTGCTCTGCCGGACTGAAAAGACCCTGGTTACAGGGATTCAAAGTCCGTTGAGTAGTGCGTGTATGTAAAGAAATACATTCAAAAAACATGACGGAGCCTGAGTGCAAGGAAGAGAATATCTTACCTAAGTGACGAGTTCCTCCTGCCGGTTCGTGCAACTGGGAAGGGGAAAAAAAGCTCTGCCCGGGACGCCTGGTTTATGGCATTTGTCAGAGCCTAGACTCTGCCCATCCAGTAAGGTATGCAGAAAGTGAAGAGGTACTCCGCGTGAGGGGAGCCTCGGAATCGGGGCTTGAAAAGTAATACGGACCTCGGAAATAAAACAAAAATCAGAAGTGCCCTCAGAGCTAGCATAAGGGACAGAATTGTAAAGCTCAAATGTCTGAGCAGGAAAAAAAGCTTTGTTGGGACAGCTGAAAAAGCGGCGGTTCAAAAAGGGAGGATACAAGTCGCCAAAACTTTATTGAGAAGACAAGAAAGGAAAGCTAGAGTTATAAAACTTTATTGGGATATCGAATAACAATAGCAGGCAAATCCCCGCAGCGAAGCATAAAGAGCAACCGTCTGCAAAGGAGCCTCAAAGCTTAATTCAGATGTCGAGAGACAGTTCCGGGAAGGGGCCAAATACCATGAGTAGGGCTGGCAAGAGGGAGAAACAAGCAATGACCGCGCGGCCGTGAAACTGACACGGCCGCGAAAGTAATCGCGAGGGAAGCCATATGGCGCCTGATCGTGCGTGCACGCTCGCGTGAACGCAAGCTGGTCGCCAGCAAACTGCTGTTTGCACTTCCAAAACCCGCTTACTAAAACTCTCCCCAGAGCAGCGCATGCGCTGGCTCAGGCGAGACCTAAAAAACAAAGTGCAACCATCCGGACCCAACACTAGATGGCGATCTATGCAGAGCATATGACTCTACAGCTCTATATGCTAACAGATGCACACTGGGTAAGTAGCATTTTCCTTACTATACCAATCCCCCAATACAACCCTTTCTAAACCCTTCCCTCGGACTCTTCCCCTCCACATCCCTTTTACTCATCCCAAGCCTCCTCCTACTGCTATGACCTCCAAAAGAAACAAAAGAAAATATATAAAAATAAGTCTAAATCCTTCCCTCTTCTATCCCTCCACTATCCTTTTCAATCTAAATAACAGACTAACATGTCCACTCATATTTCACTATACTAATCGTTTATAGGTTCCAGAGTAGCGTTCTACTCACCGAAAAAGCGCTTCAACACCTCATCAGGGGTAGCAAGCGCTATATAAATGCAAACCTTTTTCCCTCTTCTGTCCCTCCGCTATCCTTCTCAATCCAAATAACTGACTAATATACACCACTCAAATTACTTTCATATTTCACTATACTAATTCAACACTAATCCTTTATGGGTTCCGGAGTAGCGTGCTACTTGCCAAAAAAGCGCTTCAACACCCCATCAGGGGTAACCAGCGCTGTATAAATGCAAACCTTTTTCCCCTCTTCTATCCTTCTGCTATCCTTCTGAATCCAAATAACTGACTAACATATCCACCACTCAAATTACTTTCATATTTCACTATATTAATTCAACACTAATCCTTTATGGGTTCCGGAGTAGCGTGCTACTCGCCGAAAAAGCGATTTGACGCCTCTTCAGGGGTAGTATGCGCTATATAAATGCAATTACAATACAATGTATATATCCAAAAGACAGATGCTCCTGCCGGAACCCTGTGACCCATGAGAGGTGGCACGCTCGCCGGCGGAGCCAGCCAGCAAATCACTATCTCCAATACACCAATGAAGGGCGATCTCAGGCCAATAGGGTAGATGCAGAAAAGAAGATGTATTACATCATAATCTATTGTAAAGCATTTCGACCGACCAGTGGTCTTGATCAATTTATTAAGCAATCTCTTGGAAATCAGTTCATACCTTCATAAAGCTTTTCTGCCTAGACTCAAGTAGAGCAGGCTTCCCTCAGAAATCTCTTTGCTTAAACATCCTGGTTCATCCTCTGTCCCCTCCATCGCTCTCAGTGGGGATGGGCTTGCTATTGTATTCAGTGCTATTCAATTTATGCAATTTATATATGATCTCACATCGCCTTCAAAAAGAACTGAAGCAACTGCCATCTGCTGAGCATGATGGGACACTGGTGGTCTCTGGGTTCTTAAAGGTACAGTTAACTTTTTTAGCCAGATAATGACAGCCTATGAGGCTACTCTGTCCTGCTCTCCTTCATCTCTATCATAAACCAGCATTGGCATAGCCAATAGGTCTCGCCTTTGGGCCCTTATAAGTGTTTAGCCATGCAACAGTTGATGTTGTTGCACCAAGGATATTGTGCTGGATAACTAAACACTTATAAGGTCCCAAAGGCGAGACCTATTGGCTATGCCAATGCTTGTTTTTAATTGTGCTTTTATTAACTATCAGCTGAGTGGCTGTTCCTCTGGAGCATAAAGGGGTTCCAAAGTGGTTCCTTGGTGATGTGAAGGATAGTTTGTTGATTCTCTTACAGAAGGACAGTGGTACTTTGGGATGTTCTTGTGTGTTGTATTACACCAAACTCCAAATGGATTATCCCTTTGTTTACCCTCATTCTTCTACCATGAATCACTTGTATTGTTTTCATATTATAAAGTCTGTCACTGTTCATAGGTCGGGCATGCTTGGTGAATAGTGCTTCCTGGCTTTTTCTGTTTGGGCCACACCAACACTTGAAATTGCTGTTTCACATATGTATCACAGAAAGTTACTGCAGTGACATCTTTAGTACTTTCACATATTGACTATAACAAGACCGTGTTCTTGGGTCTTCCAAAGCTGCTTTTGTATCGCCCTGTGAAACTCCAAAGTGGGGTGGCACGGCTTCTATCGGTCTACAGAGTTGGAGAGGCATAGTCCTTTCCACAAGTCCAGCTCTTTAGTCTTTTCACTGTTAGTTTATTAGCTTCGCGCCTTGACATTTTGTTAAACGTCACATTTTTTGGCGTAGATAGTTTGTTGTGCTTGTTGTTTTGCACTCTGGTGTAGTTTTATTTTTCTCATTTTAAATCTGGGACTACACATGCAAGAATGCAGAGAGAAATCCAGGGCTAGATAAGTTAGTCAGTCCTGACAGGGATCAACTTGTATCTCAAAATTTGGGTCGAAGATTGTAATATTTTTTGGGTGTTGTAGAAGAAAGATACAGCTTGATAAAAATACCACCCTTCCTCTGAAATGTGCAATGATGTCTTCCTGCTTTTGTTGTTGAACGAGGATAGCACAGTTGGTGATGCATTAGTTTCTGTTTCATTGCTTATTACATTTAGTTCTTTTGGTGGGCTATCAACTACATCACTCAACGATCTCATCTTCACATGCACACCCTATGATTGTGCAGCCAGCATTGATTTGGATGCAGCGTATAGCGCCTGTTTCCTATTAAAGTGAGTTGCAGCACTTCATCTTCCCTCGAGGGTGGCTAAGTTAATATTTGCTGCTAAGATATGTGATAAACTTAGAGGTGACAGCCTTATTCAGCCTACCATCCTTCTTTTAAATAACTTATTTTATTGATATTATTGTGTTAACAAATCATTATATTTCTGCATCACAGGCAGTATGTCATTTTCAGAATCTGCACTTGGATCCTTTAATCTTAGACCCATTTCATACATATGCCAAGTCATTTTCCTGCTTTGTAATGCAGTGCACTCGATGGGCATCTTCTTCCTTTCTCGCTGCCTTTGTCCCTCTCAGTCCGCCTCATTACCCAATTCTTTTGAGGAGGGCAAATTGAGCAGCATAAATGGGATAATATGTTTTTATCAGTGCTTAAAAGCGGTGAAGTGAGGTATAAAGCGCTATCTAAAAGACATGTTCTCATTATGACGGTGGCACAGCTGGCCAGCATGTGCTGCTTTTCGGTAGATGATGTCTACTTTGCTCCAAAACTGGTTTTCTTGTGGACAAAGCTGATTATCTTTCGCTGACAGAAGCTGTACCGGGGACTTGTCCTAACAAGCTGTAATTGTGTAATTAGGGGGCTTCCATTCAATCGGAGGAATCCCTGTTCCTTCGCTGCCCTCACCCTTGCTGACAGTTCTTGTCATTAGCGTTTCATAAAATGTATCTTGAAGCCTTTGTTGTTCGAGTTGTTGGGAAGTGGTCCTTTTGCACTCGAGCACTACGAAGATATGAGCTTCAGACTAGTTCAGAGCTTGGCCTTGCAGGCAACTAAACCTGAAAATAACACTGAATCACAAACTGCAAACCGTGTTGTTTTCAGAAGGCGACTAAAAAAAACGACTAACATCAAGAAAAGGACTGATCTATCAACTGGGCAATGAATCTAGATTTAAGGGGAATATGATTGTTTTGAAGTGGCAATAATTGGGCAGAGTAAGATATTTTATAAGATTTATGAATGTTACAGTGTAGAATCTACATTTATGTGGCCAGAACGTAACGTTCTTGGATTGGGGGGAGGAGGAGTGTGTATGACTGCGACATTTTCCCATAGAAACTTTGTAGAAACTACGGGAAATGATACAAATGACTCGAAATGTCGGTCATTTTCCGAAGACGATATCATCGCGTAAACAAGAGAGGAGCGGGGGCGAGCGAGCGCGGCAGCCTGGGCTTTTGAAAGCTGACCAGACGCTCGTGCGTCATGGCCTTTCCCCGCACGGCCGGCATGTGTTTCCACCATCGCGCCCGCGTCTGGGCACGATAATTGGAAACAGATGTCTGCCGCGCGCGTAACCGCAGGGAAAAGGCCATGACGCACGAGCGTCTGGTCAGCTTTCAAAAGCCCTAACTTAAAGTCTCGCAGAGCAGCGCTTGCGCGCTACTCGAGGCTCGACCTAAAAAGGGTTTGTGAGGGAGATTTATGCTGTTGGCAAATCATCTTGAATTGTCCTTATTTACTTTATATTGGTCCTTTTTTGTCTTCATGATGAAGAATCTGGCCATTGTATCCTAGGTATATAGGCTGCATAATCTGTCTCTGTCTTAAGTGTCTTTGCAGACCTTCCTCAAGAAGGGCAAGAGTTTACACTTAAGAAGATATATTGAAGTGCTCCGGGGTCCTCGCACGTGGGTGGGACTATTCAGTGCTTATGACTATAATGGAAATACCCCTAGGAGAGAACTGGAGTTACAGGTAAGAAACTATTCCATACCCACCATCCACTAAGGATAGGTACATCCATACCATACTGCTTGCTATTCTGATTCAAGCATATGAATCTATGAAAGATACCCCAATACTGGATAAGAAAATAAGTTACCTGTAACTTTTGTTATCCAGTATCTGATAGAGACATCTAGCCGCAGATTCTTTAACTTTGAATTCTCCCCGGGCTCTAGTCTGGATTCGGAAATTTTTCAGCAATACCTCTGCGCGCTGGGGGACGGCGTCATACGACTCCGTGATGACTTCGACTCCGGTCATGACGTCAGTGGAGCCATATAAGTCCCCTCCGGCACGCGGACGCCAGTTTCTTCTTTTCCGCGCTGCAACGTGGATCCAGAGAAGCCGTTCCTCTGGCTTTTGTAATTTTAGCGTAATTCAATGCATTTTTTTCGGCAGGGAACTGTGTGCCTTCCGGTTTTAAGTCGTGCAAGACATGCACTCTCCAGATGTTGGCTACGGATCCCCATCCCATGTGCATTTGGTGCCTGGGAGCGTACCACGACTGAGTCGTGCGACGCCTGTAAACTGCTGAATCCTAAGGCCTTGCGGGTAATGCGGATGAAGCTGTTGACAGCGCGGTTCTCCTCGTCGGAGTCTACGGTGACATCGGTCTGCTGCCTGCTATGAGATTTCTGCCCGGGACCGTTCAGGGAGCCTTACCCATGGGCGCCGCTCACCCAAGTCGTGAAAATTCCATCGTAAGGGATCGAGGTCAGGGCAACCTGCGACTTCACTGCATCGTGCCGTGGCTGCTGGTTCCTCCCGTTCCTTACTGGAGGACGTTCAAAAAGAGTCGACCCTGAGCCTCCATCCTTATCCTGGAGCTGGGGCAACTATGACCCAGATGCAGGCATATTATCATGCTCTGCATTCCTTTTTTGGATCCATGCCTTCGTCGGTACACAGCCTAGTGCGGCTTCCAGTTGTGACGCCGGCGGTGTTGGATGAGGTTGTACTGGATGTAGATACGACATCGCCTGACGTCGGTTGACGCCGGAGGCGCCGTTCATGTTGCATGACGATACAACGCCGTCCCGACATTGAACAGCGCCAGAAACGCAGCTCATAGCCACTGCAGTTCCTGTATCGTCTCCTTTGCATTTCAAGGACAGAGCTCGCTCTGTTGCTGTTTCTTCAGCATTGCAAGGTGGCTCAGGTGATGTAGGTGACTTCGACCGCTTGGTTGGTCTTGTTCAGCCTCGGGTAGGAGGTTCTGGAGCTGCATTGGGTGAGAATAGTAGTCTGCAACCCTCTCCTGTTTCTGATCTGCTTTCTCTGCCACGAATGGCTACGAAGGCTAGTGCAGCTTTTGCGGAGGTTATAAAGAGAGCTGCTGAGGTCTTGAAATTTCAGCTTCCTTCGGTAACTTTATCTGATCAGTTATTGGATCTGCTTCACAGGGTGTCACAGGTGTTGAACGTTTTCTGCCTTATGGAGAGTCTTTGTACGATATTCTCCTGGGGACTTGGGCGAGGCCAGTGTCTGGTGTCATTGTTGATCGTGCCATTTCCCATCGCCATGGTCCTGCTCCGGATGACCCTGCTTGTCTTTCTCGACACCCTACTCCTAAGAGATTCGTCGTACAGGCTGCTACTACTTTGCCGAATCTAGATGTTTCTCCTTTACTGCCACCTAGTAGAGAATCTAGGTGGTTAGATCTGTGTGGCTGGAATATCTTTGCTTCGACAAGTTCGGCCTTGAGGTCGTTAAACACGTCTTGTGTCTTAGGCAGGACTTCATATGCTTTATGGGACTCTGTCATCCATCTGCTTCCTTCCCTTTCTGAATGGACAGGGCTGAACTGTTTCAGCTTGCGCAAGATGGTCGTGAGATGGCAAAGCTTAATATCAAGTCGGCAATGGACACCACCGATTCTATTGGTAGAGCTATGGCTTGATTTGGTGCTCTTCGTAGACCTTCTTCGTTGCGTGAGTCGAAATTCTCTGATAATGTTCGGTAGAGCTTGTAAGATTTGACCTTTGACTGTTTTTTTATTTGACAGCCATGTAGAGTCAGCGATACAACGCCTAATGACTGGTCACTTATATTTTGTCCTTACCAGATTTTTTCCTCATCTTTTATAAAACCACGGTCATGGATCTTTAGGTTTGAGGATTTAAATCCTGCCTCTGCTGGTGTGCACTTGTGGTGTTGAAGTGTTTTCTTACTGCTAGAGTGTTTGACTCCGGATTTGACTATTTTATTCTCCAGATGTTCTTTGCAGTTGTGAGGCTGGTTTGTTTTTATTTTACTCTGATGAGGAGCTTATTCTCAAGAGTTTATACCCTTTTTTGGGTATACGTTTAAAACTACGTGGAGTATTGGTTTGCTATTGATTAGCTTTCTGTTAGTACTACTTACATGGTCTATTTGTTTACTATTAAATAGTTTTGCAGCGTGAATCTTTCTGGATTCACTATGCTGTGCATTATTCCGCTGTCTAGTGGTTGGGTCCGGAATCGTAGTCTCTTTTCTCTTTTTTTTTTGTGTAGCCCAGGTGGGCGTCGACGCCCCACCATTTGGTGTCCTCCCGTGACGTCGGCGCGCTTCCTCCGGAAGCTCCCACCCTTGGGCGCCATCTTCAGATTCTTTTTTCCGCCGTTGGGTCTGGATCGTCACGAGGAGCTCCAGAGTTTTGAAAAGGATAAAAGAGGAGAAAAGCAGAAAAACACAGAGAAATTGGAGTTCTTCATCACACGACAAAGAACATAGAACCGGGACGACGAAATAGGTGAGAAGGAGGTCAAACTTCGACGTCCAACGGAGAATGCGCACACAGGGGGCTCCCTGAGCGCGGGAATGTACAAGACACCATTCAAATTTTGCCGTAACTGCCACCACAAGTTCGCGCAGAAGGACCAGCATCCAGTCTGCAACCTCTGCCTGCCGATCGCCCACCAAAGTAACGACTGCAACGCCTGCTTGGCATTCGCCCCCAAGACCCTCAGAGTGAGGGACAGACAGAGGAGAGCAAACTACAGCATGCAGGGGCAAGGACAACCTCAGTCGCTTCGGGACCTGGGCCTCTCCAGCGGAGAAGAGGACAACATCGCCGAGGGACCTGATGACTGCACGGTCGTAGAGACCGATAACATGTCGAGGAAGGAGGTAAGCGAGACGTCGACCCCAAAAACCCCGACAGACTCTCGAAAAACAGAGCCAAAGTCCTCGAAAGGAGCACTGGCGTCGAAGCAATCGACGACCACAGTTGCATCCACGGACAAACAGCCCAGCGGATCCTTCGATAAGGACTCCCGGCCGGCGAAAGCTCTAGACACACCCCGGTCGTCGAAGCACGGTTCCGAAAAGCCGCACTCGACGCCGAAGGGAAAAGAGCAGAAGGCAACTTCGACGTCAACATCCACGACCTCGAAGAGAAACGCCGAAACTCTCGAAGCCGAACAAGCGGCCGAGATGGAAAGGAAGAAGAGAAGGCTCGAGGCCGAAATGAACAGTATCCTCCAGAGGAAGAAGGACTTCGACGAACGGATGAGTAGATACACCATCCCTTCGAAGCCCTCGACGGTTGTCGAAGCAGAAGTCCAGGAGGAGCTCGACGCCGTCGACCCGCCGAAGGCTCCCGAACCGGCGGAGCAACAGGACGAAGAGGGCCTGTATTATTACACTGAGGGCGATGACGACCAGCAGACACAATTTGGTTCGACAGCCTCGGAGGCTCAGGACCTGGATTGGCAGGACCTCGACGCCGAAAACCCGGAAGAGGCCGTGGAAACGTATCCGTCGAGGCCTTCGCCGCCAGACGACATTGGCATATACAATATGGTCGTCAGGAACGCTGCAGCAACCTATAGGGTGGAAATGGAGGAAGAAAAACCAAAGGCTTGCTTTCTCTTGGAGACACTGCTGCCAACCCAAACTAGGAGCCAATTTCTTCCAATGCTCCCAAGTGTGCTGGACCAAGGCAGGGAAGCTTTCAAGGAGCCATCAACCTGCAGATCTGTCGCCCCCAGGACAGAGAAAAAGTACAAGCACTCTTCTAAAGACCCAGCATAGATCCAGGGGTCCGTACCCGCTGACTCTATTATAACAGCGACAGCCAGGAAGAGGGCCAACGTCCCCACGAACTCAGGGCCACCTCCAGACAAGGAGAGTAAAAGAATAGACCTCACAGGGAGGAAAATTGAGAGGAATGCGGCAATTCACTGGCGCATCGCCAACTCTAATGCCCTAATAAATAGACATGCCTACCAACATTGGGAAGAAGTAGGGCAGTTGCTCAAACATCTCCCAAACGAACACCAGCAGAGAGCAGCGCACCTGGTGGAGGAGGGCAAGAACATGGCCAACACCTGCCTGAAGTCGGCCTTGGACGCAGCAGACACATCAAGCAGGCTTATGATGATCGGAGTAACAGAAAGAAGGCATGCCTGGCTGAGGATCTCGGGGTTCAAGCCCGAAGTACAGAACAATATCCTGAATATACCCTTCAACGGGGAAAAGCTGTTCGGCACGCCAGTGGACGAGACGCTGACACAGCTGAAAAAGGATAACGAGACTGTAAGGTCCATGGGAGCATTGCAGTTCAGAGGGATGAGAAGGGGCACCCCCTCACGAAGGCCAAATGGCAGAGGAGGGAGCCAACCGGGAACATCGCACCAGGCCTTCCAGCAAGCCTATCGGAAGCAACCAGGCGGAGCAAGGTCAGCAACAACAAGGCTGGCAGAACCAACAGAGGGGCCAGTCCTTTCGAGGTTGACCGAACGGACGAGGCCAGACCAGAAGAGGGGGGCAGCAACCCGCCCCCAAGTGACTCCACAGTACCAAAAGTGCCCACACACACAACATCCTTAGTGGCGCGGCACAACAAAAGACACAAAGAACAATTAGATATCAACGATCATGTTACACCAGTAGGAGGCAGACTGAAACACTTCTTCCAGGAGTGGAAGAAAATAACAACGGACAAATGGATACTCAACATCATACAGTTCGGCTACTGTATAAAACTGGTAAAAAAGCCACCAAACAGGAGGCCAGCCAACAAAACGCGCTCAGCAGAAGAGCTATCACTCCTTTGGCAGGGAGCACAAGAACTCCTCCACAAGGAGGCCATAGAAAGGGTACCATACAAGGAAAGAAACAGGGGAGTGTACTCCAACTACTTCCTCGTACCAAAAGTAGACGAAACGTTAAGACCCATACTGGACCTACGGTTCCTAAACAAATGCATAAAAACTCAAAAGTTCAAGATGACGTCCTTACAGGAGGTTATACCTCAGATAAGGCACGGGGATTTTATGTCCACAATAAACCTCAAAGATGCCTACCTACCAAAAACACAAACATCTACTGAGATTTACCATCAGCAAGACGCACTACCAGTTCACGGCCCTAGCCTTCGGCCTAAAATCCGCACCAAGGGTCTTCACAAAATGCCTCGCTGCCGTAGCGGCACACCTGCGGAGACAGGGAATACATGTATACCCCTACCTAGACGACTGGTTGGTAAAGGCGAACTCCTACAACCAATGCAAACTACATGCTCAGCGGGTCACACATACGCTCACGGAGCTAGGCTTCTCGATACACAACGGGAAGTCCTCGCTGGAACCAGAAAAGGTGAAGATTTACCTGGGTGCACAAATCGACACCATTCAGGGCAGAGTGTTCCCCAGCGAAAGGAGAACAGTCGCAATGCTGAAGGAGACTCCCCAATACTAGAAGGGGCGACGTCTGACAGTGAGGACGGTGAGCAAGCTCTTGGGGATGATGGCGTCCTGCATACACCTAGTCCCCAATATTCGACTACACATGAGACCATTCCAGGAATGGCTCCAACAACAGTGGTCACAAGCAACAGGGAGTTGGGAAGATCTAGTGGTTGTAACTCACGCAGTGCAGGAAGAGATAGCATGGTGGAACAAGGACAACATAACAAGGGGAAAACCTTTTACACCACCAACTCCGACAGTGACCATCACAACGGACGCATCCCAAATGGGGTGGGGAGCGCACATGAACCTGCTCAAAGTAAGGGGTTTATGGACACCAACAGATGCCGTCAAACACATCAACTACCTAGAACTAAAGACCGTGTTCCTTGCACTAAAGGCGTTCCAGAAACAGCTGTACGGGCAAAGGGTGTTAGTACAAACAGACAACACCACAACGATGTTCTACATCAACAAGCAGGGAGGAACACAATTAGTGGCGCTGTCAGATCTAGCGCAACAGATATGGAAATGGGCTATACCATTACAAATAGACCTCCTGGCGATACATCTACCAGGGAAGGACAATGTGGAAGCGGACAGACTCAGCAGACAGACATCAGTCTCACACGAGTGGGAGCTCAACCCCCAGGAGACGCAAAGGTTATTCAAGAAGTGGGGGACCCCACAAATAGACCTGTTTGCAACACACCAGTATGCAAAATGCCAATACTTCGCATCCAGACAGCCAGGCCACCAATCCCAAGGAAATGCCCTATGGATGAGCTGGTCAAAGACATTTGCCTACGCTTTTCCGCCGATACCGCTGATACACAAGGTGCTCAGCAAATGCAGAACAAGCAATATGACGCTAATTCTGGTGGCACCACAGTGGGCCAGGCAGTCCTGGTTCTCACAGATAGTGGAAATGGCACAGGGGCCACCACACAAGTTCACAAAAAGAAGAGACCTGCTCTCGATGCAAAACGGAAGGGTGCTCCACCCAGAACCAGAGAGCCTCAGCTTAGCAGCGTGGCTCCTGAAGACTTAGAGTTCGCTCACCTCAAGCTCCCCCAAAGCACACTGGCGGTGCTGTGAGAAGCAAGGAGGCCCACTACACGCAAATGCTATGCAGCAAAATGGAAAAGATTCACTCAATGGTGCATCAAGGAAAAGCTCCACAGGAGAATAACCAGGGAATCAACAGTGCTAAAATACTTGACACACTTGCTAAATTGTAATCTAAGCTGTACCTCGCTAAGAGTACACCTGGCAGCAATAGTAGCCTATACAAGAGGAGAAACAGGGAAAAGTTTCTTTACATCTCAAGTGGTAAAAAGATTCCTAGAGGGGGCCAAGAGAATAGCCCCACCAAAGAGGATGCCACCGCCGGCATGGAACCTCAATGTAGTTCTAACACAGCTTATGAAAGCACCCTTTGAACCCATTCACAAGGCCTCTCTGCATATGCTCACAATAAAAACAGCCTTTCTGGTAGCAATTACCTCGCTACGCAGGGTGAGCGAATTGCAAGCGCTCACACTACAAGAACCCTACATTCAGATTCACAATGACAGGGTGGTAATGAGGACGGACCCACACTTCATGCCAAAGGTGGTGTCCAAGTTCCACATAAGCCAAACAATACAAATTCCAAGTTTCTTCCAAAAACCATCCAACAGCGCAGAGAGGGCACTGCACACTCTGGACGCCAGAAGAGCAGTAATGCATTACATCGAAAGGACTAAAGATTGTAGGAAGACAAAGCAATTCTTTGTGTCCTTCGCAAGCAGTTTCCTGGGCAGACCAGTGACTAAAAACACCATCGCACGATGGATCGCACAGACAATTCAATACTGCCACAAACAGCCAGGTCAAGAACTGCAAGGAGCGCAGCACAAGCTCACTCTACCAGGAAAAAGGGAGCAACAATCGCCTTCCTGGCAAACACACCCATCCAGGACATTTGCCTGGCGGCAACATGGGCTTCAGTGCACACGTTCACGAAGCACTACTGCGTGGATATACAGATGAACAAGGAAGCACAAGTAGGTCAAAAGTGCTTCAACATATATTCAACAACCAACGCTCATCTTCCACCCAGCCGCCACACACATAGCAAACCGCTACAAAGTCTATGCACAGCATAGTGAATCCAGAAAGATTCACGCTGCAAAACGAATAGTTTCTTACCTGTCGGTGTAGTTTTGCAGCTTGAAGACTTTCTGGATTCACTTGCGAACCCACCCGCCTCCGCCAGAAAGATGAGACAGGAGGAAAGGGGGACTAAGACATGGAAAACACCTTCAAGGGGTAAAAGGATAAACAAGAAAAGCACAAGACAAAAAAAAAAAAAATCCGAAGATGGCGCCCAAGGGTGGGAGCTTTCGGAGGAAGCGCGCCGACTTCACGGGAGGACACCAAATGGTGGGGCGTCGACGCCCACCTGGGCTACACAAAAAAAAAAAAAAAGAAAAGAGACTACGATTCCGGACCCAACCACTAGACCGCGGAATAATGCACAGCATAGTGAATCCAGAAAGTCTTCAAGCTGCAAAACTACACCGACAGGTAAGAAACTATTCGTTTTCTATGAGTGCCCTGTCTTGTGTGGGCATCACTTGACTATACAGCTTAGTCCTCCTTGTACTTCGTTATATGCTCTTTTAAGGGCTACTGTTGTGAGCTAATGGCTGCTCTTTTCCTCTTGTGATACCCTTTTCTTTTGGTGTTCTGTTACATATACATGCCCCTCGCTTGAGTTGACTGCATATTTATTATAAGTGCTTACATTTTTGTAGAGTTGTGCTGGTAAATTCAGAGTTTATGGTGTATTCTTTTGAATACAGGGGTTAGTAGTCTTCTCCTCTGCGGGGTGGTATAGGCAATACCCTTGTTCATTTTGGAAGATGGCGGTGTGAACTCTGTATCTTAAGTAGGCGGTGTCTGTAACAGCTAAAGCTGTTTTCGGTCATGCATTTCATCGTAGACGTTTTTAGGCTTTATAATCAATCAATCAATCAATCAATCACAGAATTTGTAGAGCGCAATACTTACCCGCGAGGGTCTCAAGGCGCTATAGAAAGCTCTTCTTGTTATTATCCTACAGTGTTTTTTTTGTTGTTTTTTTTTTTTTACCTCTGTCTGAAGGTAAAGTGCATTATGTAATCTTGCATATACCAGGAAGATATTATTGTTTGTTTCTTGGTGTATAGATTATGTCTCCAGTTTTTACGTTAATGCTCACTCAACTTGGTATAATGGGAATGAGTTTTAAGAGTCCTTCTTTTTGGATTTTATCAGGATAGTTCTTTCTCTGATATTTCTTTATGGTCGTGAAGAATGCGTTTACATGACTTTTGTCTTGTACTTGACCCTTTTGGTCAATCGAGTCTTTCCCCTTTGGGGTTAGAGGATAATGTCTGATAACTGTCAGATGGTTAGGTAAGGGTTTACCCTCCCTCTTCTCCTCAAGGCCCGATTCTTTCGGTTCTGTAGATTTATTTATTATTTATATGTTCTGTGATAGTGATCATGGATTTTATTAAGAGCCAAGCTCTTGTCCTGCTATTCCTATGTACATTTGGTCGGTTGTTAGTTATGACCGGCTGGTTCTCTTGAGAACTTTCGTAGGATTAGTTTGCAGAGCCTCCTCCTGGGGGGTATAGCTATGGTATTTAATTCAAAGTTAAGGAATCTGCGGCTAGATGTGTATCAGATGGAAAAGTTACTTACCTTTGGTAACTTAATATCTGGTAGAGACACAGTCTAGTAGCAGATTCCTTAATGTCCTGCCCATCCTCCCCACTCTGCGAACGACATATGAGGTAAGGGTCATATACCCTTTTCCAGTACTGGTTTTATATACCGATCACTGTCTCATCTAATATTGGTATTCAACAGACCACTTCGTCTGACCACATAGGTTTTGTTTAAATGTTGCCATACCATCCATTTCCAAATGTGAGTGGTAGGTAGGGTAAGGGCTGTTTTCTTGCACACTGGATTAGACACCAGTGAGCAGTAGTGATTCATTTGTTCTATTTTTGAAAGTCTTTGTTTGGTATCACCATACCTTGTATTGGTACTATCACTATGTCACTTAATGGTGTGATTCAACAAACAGTTTGATGTTGTTTTTATAGGTTTTGTTTTTCTTTTACCATGCCATTCATTACCATTGATGAATGATTTATAGGGTATAAGGTTTTCTTCCCTAACATGATGGTTATTCACCAGGGTGCATGGTTTCACGTAGCTCTGTGCTTTGTTGATTCTTTTAGGGTTGTCTTTACAATCCATATCTGGTATTGACATACCATTTGATGTCTCTCCTTTATTAATGTTTCAAAGATTTTTGATCTTTTTGGCACATTGTTTCCACAACCAGTTTCTATGGTGGCTCCGCATTCTGGCATGGAAGGTTTCACAGAAGAAACTGACGTCTGTGCGCCGGAGGGGATTTATATGACCCGAGTCGACGTCATCACAGAGCCGTACGACGCCATCCCCCGGTGCTCAGAGGTACTGCTGAAACATTTCTGGATCCAGACTGGCGTCTGGGGAGAATTCAAAGTTAAGGAATCTGTGGCTAGACTGTCTCTCTACCAGATATTACGTTACCGAAGGTAAGTAACTTCTACATTGGTATCTTTCATAGATTCACATGCAACTCACCCTCCTCCCCGGAGGGGTTCCCCTTACACTTGGGATATTTCTCCCACTTGTGCTGGAAAATCTGCGGGACTCGACCTCTCTTGGGAGTGTTCTAGAGGGTGCTAGTACCCGATTGGTTATAGTTTAAGTTTGGCCTTTTTTTTAAAAAGGGCATAGATAGGCTATTAAATTCATGGCCTAGGGCCATTATAGCCTATGACAGTTTTATCATGCTGCTTATTTAAGGTACCTCGGGACTCCCACTTCGGCAACAGGGAATGATTCAAGCATGTGAATCTATGAAAGATACCAATACTGGATAACTGCAGTTACAGGTAAGTAACTTATTTTCTTATGCGACTGCCAGACACTGATGCCGGTCACGGACCTGCATGACGTGTGCCTTTGGTGCCTATGTTCCGTACACAAATCAAGTCGTGATAAATGTGTCCTAATGCACCCAAAGGCAATTTAAAACCGGGAGGTAAAGTTTTGTAGCATGTATCTTTCTGGATTTACATGCTGTGCATTATTCTGCTACCTAGTGGTTGGGTCTGGAATTGTCTTGATTTCTCTGGATAGGGCATTGACGTCGAACTTTTGGTCCTGTGTTCCTCAACTATCATGCCAAACATATGCTCCAGAAGCTTCATTGCATGGTTGCCATCTTCAGATTATTTTTTCTGCCGTTGGGTCTGCATGCAATGTAGTGAGCTCCGGGACGGATTGGAAAAAAATGTTTTTTGCATCGAAAAACAGGAAAACCTCGAGAACAACCTTTCCAACACTGACTAATTCTGACGAATACTGACGAGGATCACAGAAAGACCTCTGGGTTATGTAACCCTTATAGACTATAAGGTCCTTGATTACGGGAACTTTCCTGCGACCTCTCTATTTCCTGCTTGAAGTCCTCTAGTAAGTTCAAGTCCAGAAACAAGCATAAGAAAGTGAAGCAGGGATCAACCTCATCTTGCCACTCAGACTGCAAAGAGAAGGCACAAGGGCATCAAGATGTGTTGCATTCCATCAAGGTCACCGACCATGAAACATTCCTCAGTTTGTCCTAGCATGCCCCAAATTTCCTGTACTGTTGTTGACCCTGCAGTGGCTCGACCCCTTTAAAGAGGCCATGCTGTAAATTTTCAGTGCTCTTCTGCCACCTGTGGGCCCCATGGATCTGCTGGGGCCTCAGTCGGGCTGCTACCAGCAGGTCCTTCCCTGGTGCCATCTGTCCCATTGGTACCCATTTCTTGGCCCATACCGACTGCCAATCTGGCCCACAGAGATCATGCCAGTTTCTGCCCTTCCGACGCAGACACCCACTGGCGGATGATCCACTGCTGAGACCCATGTGGGACTGTGAATCTACTTCACTTCAAGCTCAAAAGATATTGCGCTATGAAAGTTCAAAAGCACAATCTGTTGTCATGTACCCTGATTTTAACCCTGTGCCACTAATGCATTGCAGCTGTCAGCAAAAGCTCCATTATTTTCGTCATTATAACTGATCATGTGTCTGAACAGGGTGCATCCCAGGATATTTATCATGATTATGGTGAGGGAGGTGGCTTGCTCCTTACTCATTACAATGATGCCTTATACCTTGATTCACAGAATGCCTGCAGGCATGATATGTTCCTTGAGACAGATTGACTTGCTACATGGGCCACCAACAGAAGAAAGTGCTTCTTTTTTAGCAGTGGTGGTCTAGGGGGCAGCCATAGTCCTAGAATTACAGCTGCCCTCCATTGAGAGTGACAGCTTGGACAGCAACATCTGAGCACTTGTCCCATTTTATGATGTCCCTCTGATACTCTGATGGTTAGCTGGTCAAAAAACCATGTTCTTGCCTGCCTGTTAGTCGGCAGGTGACCTGACTCCTGGACAAGTGAGGTGAACTCTAACTTGTTTCCAACCAATCATCTGGATAGAGAATCCAAAAGAATTGATGTCTTTAGAAAATGTATGTGTACCTTTTCTAGACTAGCATGGCGATCCCCAAATGCAGCCTCTCCTATTGAGCTGATTCACACATGCTGTTTAGAACATGGTCATTGAGATCTTGATGCAGGCCTGGAGGATATTCAGGCCTCTTACTTTTTATTTTCTAGAATATCACAGTTGAAGTGTATGGTGTTTAATGAACAAGTATGACCCTGTTACTTGTCAAGAAGAGGTTCTTATTACTTAACTATTATATTTGACAAACTCTCGACTAAAGTGTTCATTCATTAAAGTTCCTAGCTGCAACTACTGCATATAGAAAACGCCCAAGTCATTTTTCTCCAATACCAGCAATTAGAATTTTTAGAAAGTTTGAAGAAAATCTTTCCTCTCAGACGGAATCTTTCTCCATCATAGGTATCCTTTACAAATTATTGTCTCTTACCTTTGAACATATCTATAAAGCCACTTTGCAGCATCTTACTTGGAAAGTAGCTTTTTAATAGCAATTGCATCAGCTGGAAAGTTCAGTGACCTCCAAACATAATCATCTATTGAGCCTTACCCAATATTTCATCATGAGTTGTTTTGATAACCAGTCCTAACTATCTGCATAAAGTACTTTGAGACTTTCATATTAATCATTCTATTTCCCTACCAGTGTTCTTCTCAAACCTTCCAATCCTGCAGAAAGATCTCCCTATTCTTTGAATGTTAGAAGGGTTCTGATGTTCCACTTGAACGGAATGAAAGATATGAAACACATTAATCAGCTATTTGTTAATTATTGCCCCTTGGTACAGAGATAGTGTCTACAAAACAAACCATTGCTAGATGGATAGTTGTAGGAACCTGGCTTTCTGTTGCAGTAACCCCCTGGCACCTCTCTGACCACATGTCAGTCCCTTGTAAAAGGTACCATGGGTACCAAGGGCACTGTGGCCAGGGAAGGCCTCTAAGGGCTGCAGCACTTATTGTGCCACCCTTGGAGGCCCTGTACCTTTCCACACACTCGCACACACCCACACACACTGCCATTGCTGGCTGTGTGTTTTGGTGCAGAACAAATTGAATAGTCGACATGGCACACATCCCTGTGTGCCATGCCTACAACCCACTGCCCTGGCATAGGTCAATCACCCCTCTAGCTGTGTGCACTATACCAGTGGTGAGGGTACAGATGCATGAGTCCTGTACCCCTACAGTGTCTAAGTCCATTCTTAGACATTGTAAGTGCAGTGCTGCCATTAAGAGTATATGGTGCTGGGAGTTTGTCATTACGAACTCCACAGCACCATAATGGCTTTACTGAAAACTGGGAAGTTTGGTATCAAACTTCTCAGCACATTAAACCCAGACTGATGCCAGTGTGGGATTTAATGAGAAATGCACTTAAAGGGCATCTTAGAGATGCCCCCTGAAAAAAGACCAGCCTCTGGTGGGTTCTCTAACTGGTACACACCAGCCTGCCACAACGAGACTTGTTTCTGGACCCCTGGGGTGGGAGCCTTCGCTCCCTGAGCACAGAAACAAAGCCTTTCCTGGGCAGAGGTGGTTGCACCCTCCCCCCAGGCCAGAAAAGAACCATCTGTGGCAGGGGAGCTTCAAAGGCCTTGCCGCCTTTGTAACATGACCCCCAGCCTCTCCTGCTATCAGGAGCAGGTCCCCTCCTTTTCGGCGGGAAGACCGGCGGGAAAAATTAGCACATCCCAGATGGTGTGCCCATCTCTGCCAACCCCACCCCTCAGGTGGGTGAGGCGAGGTGAAGCCCACTCTTCAGTGTCCGCCATCTTGCAGATGGCAGGCACTCTCCAATCAGGATTAGGGATTGTGCCCACACCCCCACGTGGCTACTGACCTCAAGACCCCTAAAACGCCCCCGAAATACAGTATTTAGGTGGGCAACCCTGAACCAAGAAGGCAGATTCCCGCAACCTAAGAAGGACGAAAGAAGACGCCCAGCAGAGGAGACTGCAGAGAAGATCTGACTTGGCCCCAACCCTACCGGCCCGTCTGCAGTATCCAGAGATCCTGCGCCAAAAGTCACCTTGTCCCGCAGCCAGCGACCTCCAGAACCCTGGGAGGACTGACTGCCTTCAGCAAAGACCGGATCTCCTGTGAACAGCAGCTCTGTTGGCAGTCAATCCACTTTATTCGATTAATTAAAATCATAAAAGTACAATACACAAAACATAAAACAACAATATCATTCAATTCAGATGGGCGATATACATTTTTTTAAAAATTCCTACAAAAAATCTATAATTCATCAGAACTTGAAGGTTATCAAATAAAACAGTTACGATAAGATAAATTAAAAATTCATACATCATTAGTCATAGGAAATCTCCTTTTCCTAAGGCGAACAGCAGCAACAAGAAAACTAGCAATATTAAAAATGTTCCAGGTGTCATCTAACAGTTGAAGATACATTAAAGCAGGTCTTGCCTGTAAGAAACCCTTTGCCCTCAGTAGGGGACTATAAACCTCCTCCGTATGTCATTATAAAAATCACAAAACATGATAAAATGCAATGTATCCTGTGATGAAAAATTATCGCACTGGCACAGGCCTATATCCTCTGGTTTACACCATCCCGGAAGGCTACCCAGGGAAAAATGAATCAGATTGAAGCGGAACCTAGACAATAGCCAACGATGATAAGGCTTGGTTACAATTCTCAGGTAGGGCTCAATTAACGGGGAAAAATAATTAGATATGAGCTCTGACCAAAGGTTTTTGAATCTCCTGTTCCTCCCGTTCCAACATCAATATATTCAAAAATTGTGATTTTACCCAAATTACATAATCTTTTTGATCCCATCTGGGGCATTATAAATGTCAGGTCGCCCTAGTTTGAGAAACATAGACTTAACATAAGACAGCCACGGAATGCTGCTGGCTTTCTCCAGGGCAACACAATCCCGTAAGATCTGGTGATTCAGAGTTATCTCAGGATTAAGCCAGGTTTTAATCCAGCAAACCAAGGGGGCCAGTCTCAGTGAGTCAGTTACATAACCCAACCCCAATTCCTGGTGAATAGCAAATGTCGGGGTTGATTGGGGCACAGACAGGAGGGTTCGTAAGAATTTATTTTCAGCCAGCTGCATCCCTACCATCTGTTTATAGCCCCAAATAGCAGAGCCATATGTAGCAATAGCCAGACATTTAGATCTGTAGATGGAGAGAATAGCTTCAAAAGGCCTTGCTCCCAGTCGCTGTGAAAACCCTAATAAAGCTGACGTCGATCTTACTACTGCGTTTTTTTTAGCTTTAAATTGGGGGACCCAGGAACATCTATCATCGAATAAAACCCCCAAATATGTAAAAGAGGTCATTCTAGACACCTCCGTTCCATTACATGAGAAAGTTTTATCTTTTCTTTTTCTTTGGCCCATTATCATGACATGTGATTTCGACATATTCACAACCAAATCAAGGGATTTCATGTAAACCCCAAATGCATCCAACAGTCTCTGAAGGCCTATAGCAGTTCGGGATAATAAAACGGCATCATCCGCGTATAGGAGGACCGGGATATTCCTGGTCCCTACACGCGGGATATCCAAACTCGCCTGATCCAAAGTTTTATCTAGAGCATTAATATAAAGAGTAAAAAGTAATGGCGCCAATATACAGCCCTGGCGGACACCTCTGCCTGATTTAAAGTGACTAGTGCATTTGCCGTCCTGTGTGACCCTGACTGCTGCTAAAAGATCCCGATGTAAGTCTGCTAAAAATAAACCAAACAGGGGTCAATACCCATAGCAAGTAAAATAGACCAGAGCTTCGATCTGTTTACCAGATCGAAAGCAGAGGTAAGATCCATAAAAGCCATTTGTAGGGAACCTTTTTGGCTACGGTGTATTTGCCTATTAATAAATATAAATTAAGACACTGATCCATGGTACTTCTGCCTTGTCTAAAACCATACTGAAGATTGGATAAAACCCCGTTATCAATTACCCAATCAGTGACTTTAACCAAAATCACTTTACCTAAAATTTTGACGGCAGAATCAATCAATGATATAGGTCTATAACACCGTGGGTCTCCTCTCTGACCTTTTTTAAAAACTGGGATAATTGTAGACCGGGACCAAGACACGGGAAACCCCTGCACAACAGAAGCATTAAACACATTTGCCAAAATCTTGGCCCAAAATTTAGGTTCACTTTTATACAGGTCTGCAGGGACACAATCAGGGCCAGGTGCCTTATTACTGGAAGTCTCTATTATTGCCTTTTCAATATCCGCCTCTTTAAAAACCATCAAAGGAAAATCACCATATGTTTCTAAACCTGGGAAGGGAACCTGCACCTCGCTTGATCCATAGATAACCTTAAAATGTGCTAGCCACTGCTCTTCTGATATATTAGTTTCCATGATGTCATTCTCTATGCCCGAGAAGAAAGGTGTATTAACAATAGCCCAAAATTTTGAGCTATCCTTTAGGACTTCGACAGACATTAAAGCATTCCAAGCCTCCGATTTGATCTCACTTTTACGGGTATCTACCGCTAGCTTATAATACTTCCTGAGGCTAGCTATCTGCTCCCTGTCTCTTGGTTTATTTTTCAGGGCTTGTACTAAGATGCGATGAGCCCTAGAGCAATTTGCGTCAAACCACCTTTCCACTGGGTTAGATCTAGGTTTAGTTTTAACAGTCAGGTCAATTGCTACCTGACTGCAGATACCTTCAAAAGCTCTAATCGCCTCATCCTTTGGGGTAGAATAATCAACGCATTTTGCAATATCATCTTTAGCCTTCATGCGTAAATTAACAAAAAAGGATTCAGGAATTACCTTAGACCATTTGAGCCTCCTTCCCCGGTCTCTTGGGGCCACGTGATTAACTCCTGTGTTCCTACCCAGTAAACACAAAAGGCCCAAGTCTTTGTGTAATTCAAGAATTACTGGGTTGTGGTCACTAAAGGGGGACAACTTAGCATTATAGGATACTACATTAGCTAACATTGAGGGGGACAAGAATATGTAGTCAATGATAGTATCCCTTCCCTTGGCTTTAAATGTCGGAACCCGCTCAGATACATCATTGAAACCAGGTTCAAAGAGGTCAGCTCCTGCCAGGAGATCCTCCAGGGCCTCCCCCTTTGCGTATGCTCAAAATGGGGTGACACCGAATATTCAGGACCCAAGTGATCATCACCATAACAATTCAAATTACACAAGTGAATATTAAAATCGCCCATAAGAATGATATAGTAAAAAGTGGATTGCTTCAATCTATAAACTTCTAAAAAGCATTTCAAGCAAGAAAGGTGTTCATTCAAAGTGTCGCATTCCCCAGAATTATAAAAATTAATTAATAATATTTTGGGACAATTGGGGGTACACAATTCTAATATCAGACAGTTATGGGAGCTTACCTCCATCATCTTTACAGACCCTTTTAATTTTAAAGAAAGAAGGAGTACTAAGCCCCCCTTGGCTCTACCTGCCAGGGTAGAATGTGCAGGTGAACAAAAAGATTTAAACCCATCCAACCAAAAATTGCTCTCCCTGTCCCATGTTTCCTGGAGAGCAATAATATCGTATTTTTTTATAAACTCAAGCTAGCTAGGATCATCCCTTTTAGATCTGAGCCCCGCAATATTCCAGCTGATGATCTTACAGTTGGAGACAACTTCTAGGTCCATCGGCTGGAGATTATGACCGGAGTCAGATGGACAATCATGAGATGGCTCTAGTCAGTCATTCTCGTCTAACTGGGACAGTGGAGAAAATCTATTTAATAGGGCTATGCCCTGCCCTTCACAGCCTAATTGAGTAGGAAAAATTTGCGGGTCTATTGTGTCTCTAACATTAAAACTATCTGGGAGGATCTCCAAATTTTTAATTTCAACAAGGCGTTGAGGAGACTGAAAAGACCTCCTCGAATATACCTCATTATGGGATTTGATCAGTGCATTCAATCGTTTTGCTGGGGGATAAAAATAACCCAATGGCAGGGCTCTAATACCCCCCTTCCCCTGTTCTGAGTTAAAATCCGAGGCATCCCAGAACAATCTATCCACTACATTCCGTGTGTTAAAATTAACAATAATGCAATCGCCATCAAATTGTTTCGGGCGGTTACCCACCCACCCACCCCACCCGTCTGGCCATTATAATGCTAGAAGAAATCTCAGAATTTCCAGTACAATATTGATCACACCATTTTTTGACTTTTACTAGAAGAGCCGGAGTGGATTCATTACCATTGAAATCAAGTGGTGGGACCCTTACAAGGACCGCAACCAATGGGGTCGCTTCTGGGGGGAGATTAAAACTACCACTATTAGGATTTACTGGCCTCTCATGGGATGATAGGGGCTCCCTAGTAACCAGGGTCTGGGCATTAGCTGACAATTCCACAAAATTCCTATCGCTGCGGCTAGAGTTCCCCCATCTTACTGGGCGGCCCTGGTGTGCCCCAACTCTCTCCATCAATCCGGATTCTGGCCTTACCCGTAATGGAGAAACTGGTTGAACACCTAAGTTGTCTAAACCAGTGCTTGGCCTGGTCTCTAGCTGGACTTTAGGGAGCGTTAATGAACTAGGAGAAACATACAAAGGTTTTGAGGCCATTAAAAAAGAATCAATACGCTCACATTTTTCAAAATCCCAGCAACGCAAGTTTTCAAAGTGTCAATAATATCTTTAGCTATGGTAGTAAGAGCAGATTCCAGCCGTGAGGTAAAAATCTCTTCCACCGTATTCCGAACTATCAGGTCAATATTTTCACTCATATCATTCCCTTGAGTAGGGGTACTCTTTTTACGCCTCTGTCCCGTTTACAAGTTTTTCTAGTAGATCTCTTTTTCCCAGCGGATCCCAAAAACATCCTTTTGGTGCCTTTTCCAACACGGGCAAAAGGTCCTTAGTGACATCAACCATGTCCCCAGTCTGAACAACATTACACGTTAAAGTGCCCTGCGCAACTGTCGGTGTTGTTATCAGTACCGTGGGTTCCAGGGGAACGGGTATTATTGTTGCGCGGTCAGATGTAGCATTCCCCTCATCTGGCTCTTGAGTCGTACCCATACCCAGCTCTTTTTCTGCATTGGCAATCTCCTTGTTAAGGGCTCCCACCGCCGAGGTTAGATAAGAAATGATGGATGCCGACTTCCTTGGGATTTTTGCTTTTACCCCCCCCTGATCGTGACCACACAATTGTTTTCGCTTACCCATGGTAGACGTTAAAGGGGTGGCCCAGCCCGGCCTCTTCCGGACACTGATGGGCAAGGGCGGGCTCGCCCTTGGCCCGGGCTTCGCCCGCGCGCGTCCCGCACTAAACTTTATGCGCCTCCTGGCACCTCCTGCTATCAGCTGTAGCAGCCCAAGGAGCAGTCTGGGAGCTGTAGTCTCCCCTGATAGCGCGTTGCCAGTGTGAAGCGGGTCCCGGGTGTGAAGGTGTCTTATGGTCTTATGGTTAGCCACTAGTCTGACACCAGCAATTGTAGCACTTAAAGCAGGTTACTCACAGTTTTGTTGTTTTTGAACCCTCTAAACCTCAAAGCCTCTCTTGGCTTACTTGTTCCAGCTCCTCTGCCTTCAAAACGCCTCTCCCACAGCTCTCCCAGCGGGTAAGACCTTATGCAGAGGGGGGGGGGGCACTCACATAGCCATGAGAGTAGGCAATAAACAAAAAGTAGTCGTAAAGGAGCCTCCGCTGCGCTGATACTACCAATAACGCTGATATTACCCTTGCCTTGTTTCTGTACCTTTTTTGAGCACCACTCGCCGCTCTGTTCAAAAGAAACTCCCAAGACAGACTCTGAGCCTGCTGAGGACAAAGAAACCCGACACCTGGAACCACCACTGCACCCGTCGCCTACGGCCCGAGTTCGAGTGGCCCTCCGGTCCCAGAGAGGTCCCCCAGCACTCCAGAGTCCGGGTCCACCGTGGGTTGACCCCTCCAGGACTTCCTGACGTCGCCTGCACGAACCACGAGTGGCCTGGTAAGGTGAAATCCGACCTCGAAAGACACCCCTGCATCCAGCCGTCCTGCACCCTGGAGAGAACCTGAGGTGCACCTACATCCCCAAGCCCTCCAACTTACCTGCCCAGCTGTTGGTTCCTCCCGGAAGTCTTCCTGGACCGAGCCTGCAGCCAAAATCCAAAACCGGCAACTCCCATTGAAAACAGGGCACCTGATGCCAAACCAGCACCCTGCACCCAGCCGCCCCTGCGCCGCTGCGGGTGCACCTTGTGTGCTAACTCGGATCCCCCTTTGCCCGGAGTTTAACTTCGGGAGCTTTGCTCCCACAATCCTGTGGCCTGCTCGTGAGCAGCCACCAACCGGAGGCCCCCTATCCCCCATTGGATAACATTGGGCCTCTGCACCTGGCCGCCCTAGTGCAGCTGAGGGTGTTTTGAGAGTGCATCTTTGACCCTGGGGGAACCCTGGTTCTAACCCTATAATACCAACTCCCACAACAAAGTACTTACCTGTTAACCGATAACTTCATTTCTCTCCTTAGGAATACATTGACTGTTTTTCCTTGAAAAATGTTCTAAGTGTGGAGTTGATTTGTATGAAAACCTGAAAAACTACAACTGTACAAAATTGATTTTACTTACCTTTTCTCTAGGAAATGTCCCAGTGTGATATCTAGGCATATCACAATGAGTAGAAAAAGTAACTTAAAAAGTAATCTGAAAAGAAACAGAAAAGTAATTTCGACATTTTGTCTTACTTGTATTTCAATCAACTGCATTTGAACCTGCATTCAATTGTAAAACACTGTATAAGATTTTGCAAAGCATTTATTTCACTTAACTGCACCAGGTTTGGCTTGTTTCTAGAAATAAAATAACCTAATAATATTTTTATACAAACAAATTGGTCTGAGTTCAGTCTTTGAGTGTGTGACATAATTTGCTGCCCGAGTGTGCACAACAAATGCTTAACAGTACCCTCTGATAAAGCCTTACTGCTCGCCCACACTACCACAAATGGAGGGTAAGGTGCTATCTACTTTTACCTCTGCCTACCTCGCAGGCTGCGTGTTTTGGTGCAGAACAAAGTGAAGAGTTGACATGGCACACATCCCTGTGTGCCATGCCTACAATCCACTGCCCAAGCATAGGTAAGCCACACCTCTAGCTGGGTGCACTACACCAGTGGTGAGAGTACAGGTGCATGAGCCCTGTACCCCTACAGTGTCTAAACCAATTCTTAGACATTGTAAGTGCAGTAGTGCCATAAAGAGTATATGGTCTGGGAGTTTGTCAGTACGAACTCCACAGCACCATAATGACTTTACTGAAAACTGGGAAGTTTGGTAACAAACTTCTCAGCACATTAAACCCACACTGATGCCAGTGTGGGATTTAATGAAAAAGGCACTCAGAGGGCATCTTAGAGATGCCCTTTGAAAAACGACCTAACTCTAGTGTCCTGGCTGAGTGGCTGCTCGCCAGCTGGCCACCACCAGACATGTTTCTGAACCCCTGGGTCGTGAGCCTGCCGCTCTCGGGGTCATGAAACAAAGCACATCCTGGGACGAGGTGCCATGCCTCCTCCCCCAGGATGGGCAGGGTCCACGAAAGGGAAGCTTAAATGGCTTGCAGCCTTTGGGAGCTACCCCAGCCACTTTCTGCTCCCAGCAACTGGCCCCCACCGGTTCTGCCCCCCACTTTGGCGGGAGAATCGGTGGGAAAGCGAAGTTAGGAGGAGAGGTGTGCCCACCTTTGCCAACCCCACACCTCAGGTGGGGGAGGCGAGGTGAAGCACAACTCTCAGTCCCCGCCATCTTGCAGATGGTAGGACCCAGCCAACTAGAGTGAGGCTTATGCCCCCCTCCCACTGGAGGGTGGCATAATAGGGGGTGTACCCACCCCCAGGAAGGGACCCATTGGTCCCGACCTCTACCTACCTGTAACGCCCCTAAATGTATTAGTTAAGGGCAACCCTGAACCTTGCCTCCTCAGACAAGGAGAAGCAAGTAGAAGAAGGACCGAAGAGCCATGCTGAAGAGGAAGACACCAAGCCCCAGCCCTACCGGCCTGTCCCGACCTCGACTGACTACAGCGAAATCCCAGTGTGTCCTGCGGCCAGCAGCCCCCAAGAACCCGGAGGACCTGCCCTGCCTTCCCAAACCAGACTTTGTCTCCTATGGACACCGAATTTGCTCACCCACAGACTCTGGCCAAATCCGGGAGTCTGCACTCGACGCACCCGGCCCGAGTTTGAGTGGCCCAACACCACGAGGAGGTCTCCCCGGCGAACCTGACCTGGGGTCTGGTGATCCCTGACCTGCCTCGAGTCTCCAATCGATGCCTGCAGCCCCTTTCTGGAGGATCCCCGTGACCGGAGCTGGTAAGAGAAACCCGATGCCAAAAGACACCCCTGCACCTAACGTCCCACGGCCTTGGGTGGCCCAACCGACGGTGTTCCGGCATCCCAAGACATCCCAACTTACCTCTCCAACTGGTAGTCACGTCTAGAAGATCTTCATCCCCTTGCCTGCGGTGTTTGTTGCAACTGGAGATTCCTCATTAAAATCAACAGGGCACCCAATGCCAAAACAGCACCCTGCACCTGGCCGCCCCTGTGGATGCACCTTGTGTGCTAAATCGAATCCCCCTTTGCCCTGAGCCTAACACCAGGAGCTTTGCTCCCACAGCCTTGTGGCCTGCTCGTGAGCAGCCACCAACTCGATGCCCCATATCCCCCTTTTGATAACATTGGGCCTCTGCACTCTGCACCCGACCGCCCTAGTGCTGCTGAGGGTGCTTTGAGAGTGCATCCTTGACTCTGGGGGAACCCTTGTTCCAACCCTAGAAAAGCAACTCCCAAAACTAAGTACTTACCTGTAAACCGATAACTTCATGTTCGAGGCATGTGAGCTGTAGATCACATGCTTTGCATTCTCCTGCCATTTAGTGTTGGGTCCGGATGTTTTCAAGTTGTTTTTGTTCGAAGTCTTTCCAGTTACGAAGTAGGTGACTCCTACTTTCAGTGATAGTGCGCATGGGCATCGACTCCATTGTTAGATTGTTTTTTTCCGCCATCGGGTTTGGACGGGTATTGCTGCGCTCTGCTTCGGAATCGGTCCTTGAGTTCCCCCTCAGTGCGTGCTCTCTCTACCTCGACTGTATTGTTTTCTAACGCGTTTTCACTTCCCGCTGTTCGATTAGAACTTCAACAAAACTTCGACATTTCGACCGGAAGATCTGCGGGCGGCCTTCCGCCCCATCCGCTTCTGTTCGGCTCCTTGTCGATGGAATGGACTCCATTTAATTTTTGTCCCCTTTGCTACGCGAAATATCAGCGTACGGACTCTCACCCGGTGTGTAATTTGTGCTTGTCCCCTGAGCACAAAGAGCAAGACTGTGACGCGTGGTGCTCTTTCAGGTCAAAGAAAACTCTGTGATCGTCGGGCTCGACGTCGAGCGATGCAGCGGTTGGATGTCACAACGGACCTCTTCGGCGAAGACTCCGAACAAGAAGAGGTATCAGCGGGAGAGGAGGAGATGGCTTCAGCTGCGTCTGACTCTGGATCAGACTTACAGATCGACCTCGGACGATGATGTGCCACAGGGACAAGGGGACATGAGTACCGAAGACACCTTCTCCCCCTCTTACCCCCCCACCCCCCTCCCATCGACCCTAAGAAATCTAAGGTTTCGGCACCACCTCCGCCTCAAGGCCAAGGTCGGCACCGAGAAGAGGTTTCCAACGCTCCGCCTCATGGCTCGGCACCAAAACCCTCTGAAAAGCCTTACGGCTCTGGACAGAGTCGGCCAAAGCCCACTTCCGAGCCTAAAGCTTCCATCTCGAAATCCAAGATGGGTTCCAAACCTAAACCTTCTGAACCGAAACCTTCGACACCAAAAACTAAGAAACATCCCTCGGAGTCGAAACCCTCGGCACCGATAGGACATTCCCGCTCGACTCCGAAAGCTTCGGTGCCAAAAAGCAAAGGCTTGCCTACAACACAACCAGAGCCAAACATAGACACTGTACCTCCTAAACTGGATCCAAAACAGAAAAAGCTGTATATTCACCCTGACACAGGGCATATCCATGCTAAAACACCTTCTAAGCACAAGCTTTCTGAGGATGATAGCCCATGCCAAATTCCTCTCAAGAACAAAAGTGTAGGCACTAGTCCTTTCCATACACTTCCATCTCCTTCTCCCTCTCCACCACAACTTGATTCATTACAGATTACACCAAGTCAGTCTCCTCTACCTCATCTTCACACAGGTGACACTGACGATGCACAATTACCAGATCCTTGGACGGACTACAGAACTGATCCTCCACAGGACACAGACCCAGATCTTTATCCTGCCAGGCCATCTCCACCTGATGACAATCTGTCTTACCAACAGCTTATTGCTAGAGCAGCAAAATACCATGGAGTGGAGCTACATAAAGAGTCTTTAGAGGAAGATTTCCTCTTTGACACTCTAGGATCCCATAAGTCTAGTCAGACACTGCCTGTGCTCAAGGGTATGTTAAGGCACACAGACTATCTTTTTAAAGACCCTGTCCGTGCCAGAATCCTTACTCCTAGAGTAGACAAAAAATATAAATGTTCCCCCACAGATCCTATTTTTATTAAGGGTCAGTTACCACTTGATTCTTTAGCAGTATCAAATGCTAGAAAGAGGGCCTACTCTCAAGCATCTGGGGATGCCCCTCCCCGAGATAAAGAATCGAAGCTTATCGATGTTTCGGGTAAACGGGTGGCTTACTAGCAAGATACGATAGAGTACACTGGGACGAAATGGAACAATTCAGTTTCTCCCAGAGGAGCATAGGGCAAAGGCTGAGGATTTAGTCTAGGAAGGCAAACTCATTTCTAATGCCTCTATCAGATGTGCTCTAGATGCAGCTGACACACAACTAGAGAAGTAAATACTAGCATCTTACTACGACGACACATGGTTGCGGATATCAGGCTTCAAACCTGATGTTCAACAATCCATCTGGCTATATCCTTTGATAAAAAGCATCTCTTTGGTCCTGAAGTCGATCTAGCACTCAAAAAAATGAAAAAGGACACCGATGTAGCAAAATCGATGGGAGCGCTTCAATCCCCCCATAATAGAGGTTCCTTTCGGCGCTCATTTTATAGGGGATGGTCCAAGTCCACAGGCACTGACCAGAACACTTTCTCCTACAGAGGCAATTCCCAATCCTCTTTTACAAGAGGATTTTTCAGAGGAGGTTATAGAGGAAACAACACACCTCGCACTTCCCCTTCCTCAAGCAAACCGTGACTTCCCAACACTTCCCTCCGACTATTCCACACCTGTCGGAGGAAGACTTCAGGACTTTCTCCCCATTTGGAAATCAATAACAACAGACAAATGGGTGCTTGGAATTATCCAACAAGGTTATTGCCTGGAGCTTATCAACAATCCTCCAAACATCCCTTCTTGATCTCACAAAATATCACCAGCCCACCAGCACTTGCTTCAACAAGAAGTGCAATCTTTATTCAGACTTCTTCCTTCTAATAGGAGATTTTAATTATCACGCTGAGATACTACAGGACCCGGACACAGACCAGCTGATTACTAATATGAGCACTCTGGGACTAGCTCAAATGGTAATCGGTCCTACCCACACTGCTGGCCATACGCTCGACCTATTGTTCACAAATTCCACAGATATTACAGTTGAACCTCCATCCCCACTACTATGGTCAGACCACAGTCTACTAAAATGTACTATTCCAGTACACATTACCAAAACTGATTACAGGAATTAACAAATATGGCGAAGGTCATGGCGTAAAATCACCTTACCCCTCTTTGCAACTCATTTCTGCCCCATTCAATATAGCCAAATGGTCAACATCAACCAAGCTGCAACCTCCTTCGAGAAAGCAATAATGGATGTGCTAGACAAAATTGCCCCTTTTACCAAGGTCAAAATTAAACCCAGAGCCGCCCCCTGGTTTACGGAGCAACTGAAGACAGCAAAGCTCTCCTGTAGGACAGCGGAGCGGAAATGGAGAAAAAGTAAAGATCCGATAGATTGTGAAACATATAAATGTATCCATCGTAGCTACATGAATAATATTAGACAAACAAAAAAATTGTATCTCCTAAACCGGATCGAAAAAGCGGCAAACTCTAACAAGGAGCTCTATCAAATCTTAAAAGAATTTACGACGCCTTCTGCCCAGACACAAGCTCCCATCTCACAGGACTGGACTGACACTCTTTCCAAATTCTGCGACGATAAAATAGTCGCAATCTATAACTCCTTTCCACCCCAAGAAAACACTAATCCCTCAGGAAATCTTTCCATCGTATCTCCTAGCCCTACTCATATCCTGGATGAATTTTCCCAGTGTAACCCAGAGGAAGTGGCCAAAACCACGTTAAAAATTAAATCTGGTTCACCAATAGACCCTGTGCCACCGAGATTCCTTCTAACCATCGCCCCGGTGCTGCTAGATAATCTTACTGACTTATTTAACAAGTCATTGCTACAATCCGAGGTCCCAAAGATATGGAAAGCCGCCAGAGTCAAGCCAATACTCAAAAAATCCACTGCAGACCCTAAACTTCCCTCTAACTATCGTCCTATTTCGTTGCTCCCTCATTTTGGGAAGATGCTAGAGTCACTGGTCAACCAACAGCTTGTCACCCACCTCGAGAGTCATGGGTTACTCGACCCCTCACAATCAGGTTTCAGGGCCGCCCATAGTACAGAAACAGCTCTGGTAGAAGTAACAGATAACCTCAGGTTAGCAATGGACAGAGGGCAGTCATCAATTCTCGTCCTGCTAGATCTATCAGCAGCTTTTGACACCATCTCCCACAGCATTCTCGAACTTCGGCTCTGGGAGATTGGTGTCAGGGGGAAGGCCCTAAAGTGGCTCAAAAGCTATTTACCTGACCGAGTCACGACGGTACAGATGGGAAACACCGTCTCATGCAACAGACCAGTCAGGACTGGAGTGCCGCAGGGCTCTATCTTGAGCCCGACACTTTTTAATCTTTACGTGACCCCACTGGCCAAGGTGATCAAATCTTACGGCTTTGATGTAGTGTCATACGCAGATGATCCTCAGATCCTGATCACTCTTGGTCCAGACCCAACAGAAACAAAGTCACGTTTTAAGGACTGTATGTCCGAGGTTGACAGGTGGATGAGCACAAATCACCTACAACTAAATGGAGGCAAGACCGAGATTATACTTTTTGGCAGGGCTCATGAGCACTGGTCTCATGATTGGTGGCCTCCCAATCTAGGCCCCTGCCCAACCCCAAAATAGGTGGTTCGGAACTTAGGATTCCAAATTGACAACAAACTATCAATGAAAAACCAGATCAACCATATAATCGGCTCCTGTTTGGTATTTTGCGTAATTTACGCAAAGTTTTTAAATGGATTCCGATGGAGGCCAGGAAACCACTAGTCCAGGGACTGATCATAAATCGCATGGACTATGGAAATGCCCTGTTGTCTTCAATAAATGAAGATCTTCTCTCTAGGCTTCAGATTCTGCAGAACACCGCGGCCAGGCTTGTACTTAACCTCCCGCCAAGATCCCCATCGGCTCCTAACCTTAGACTTCTGCACTGGCTCCCTGTCAGAAAGCGAATCCGTTTTAAGACTTTGTCTAACCCACAAAATATGTATGGAAGAGGTCCAGGCTATTGGGCCAAAAGGTTGAGCTGGTATCAGCCTTGCAGGACTTTGAGATCCAGCAACGAATCACTTCTCACACCTCTCAGAATCCGTACTTCTAGAAACGGAGGAAGATCCTTTTCTTTTCTTGCACCGGCCCTCTGGAACAAACTGCCCTTACATCTGCGCACCATCATCGACCACACCTGTTTTCGCAGGAACCTGAAGACATGGCTGTTCGACAACAGACTCTCCCTTTCTTTTTTCTTTTGAGCCGACCTGTCAGTTGCCCGCAAGCGCCATGAGACTTTCGAGTGATTTGTGCGCTTAAGAAATGTCCCTGATTTGATTTGATTTGATATTACTCAAAGGGGCTATAGAACCAGTCCCACTTCAATAACAAGGGTCAGGGGTCTATTCCCTTTACTTTCTCATTCCCAAAAAGGACGGCTCTTTGAGACCTATTCTAGATCTCAGAGAGTTAAACAAGTATATATTGTCAGAACACTTTCACATGGTAACTCTTCAGCAAGCACTTCCTCTCTTGCAGCAGGGCGACTTTGTCTACTCTAGATCTAAAGGACGCCTACTTTCATATTCCAATTTATCCTGCTCATCGCAAATACCTCAGGTTTGTGATAGCAGGCAAACATTACCAGTTGAGGTACTTCCATTTGGCGCCACCAGAGACCCCAGATGTCTCGCAGTAGTAGCTGCTCATCTCAGAAGACCATGTATACATGTCTTCCCTTACCTGGACGACTGGCTTGTCAAAGCAGGCACTTACCAGAACTGTATTCTAAATACTCAAACAACAGTGCACCTACTTCACCAGTTAGGTTTTACAATAAATGCGCAAAAGTCTCACCTGTGCTCGGCACAAGTGCAATCTTATCTGGGAGCTTCCGTCAACACACTCAAAGCTCCAGCCACTCCCAATGTAGCAAGAATTCACAATATTCAGGCCACACTATTACAATTCCAACCCAACCAATCATTACCAGTGAGAGTCTTCATGCAACTGCTGGGAATGATGGCATCCTGCGTTGCAATGGTACCTCATGCAAGGCTTCACATGCGTCCTCTGCAAGAACGTCTAGCGAGTCAGTGGAATCAGTCAGAGGGTCTTTTAACCAATCTAGTGTTGGTAGACGGCCGCACCCATCGCTCTCTGCAGTGGTGGAACCCTCAAAACTTAGCAAAAGGGCGACCTTTCATCGACCCAATTCCACAAGCCATGCTAACTGCAGATGCATCTCTCACAGGTTGGGGTGACCATCTCCAGCATTTAAAAATTCAGGGTTTATGGAATGACATGCACAAACGTCTTCACATCAATTACTTGAAGCTTCTAGCGGTTAATCTAGCACTAAAAGCTTTTCAGCCTCACCTTGTCGCAAAAGTTGCCTTGGCCTGGACGGACAATATGACAGCTATGTACTATGTAAAAATATAGGGAGGGACACACTCTCTACAGTTGTCACACCTCTCTTAGACCATTTGGCGTTGGTCAATACATCACAAAATCCATCTTCTTGGAGAACACCTTCCAGGGAGGCACAACCTATTTTCCGACCTCCTCAGCAGGATCTTGCAACAAGTACACAAATGGGCACTTCATCCCTAGGTTCTCTTTCCATACTTCCAAAAATGGGGGTTTCCACAAAGATCTCTTTGCCACAGCAGAGAACTCAAAATGCCCAAACTACGCCTCCTAATTCCCACACCATCTATCCCTATGGATCAACTGGTCAGGGATATTTGCTTACGCTTTTCCGCCTCTCCCTCTCCTTCTATTTCTGGTTCGGAAACTCGGGCAGACATCTCTCACACTGATTCTAGTGGCTCCCACATGGGCTCCTCAATCATGGTTCACCACACTACTAAACCTGTCAGTGGTTCCACACCAAAAGCTACACCTCACTTCCAACCTTTTCACACAGAACCATGGAGAAATCAGGCATCCAAACCCCAAGGAGCTCAATCTAGCGATTTGTCTCCTGATGTCATAGAATTTGGATACCTAAACCTACCACCAGTTTGTATGACAATCCTTAAAGAGGCAAGGAAACCTACCACTAGAGCATGTTATGCAGGAAGTGGAAAAGGTTTGTTATATTTTGTAATATTAACACAATTGATCCATTAGATGCATCTATACAAAATATTATTTGTTACCTTTTTCACCTACAGCGAGTTGGTGTAGGAAGCTGGCTCTGTATATACTATGTGGTAAATCTTGACTTCAAAAAAGGGGGGAAGACACCCTAATTCAAGCCAGAAGGGTGGAGAGGTTCTTCAGCTTATTAGAAGAGGTGCAGGAGGGATATGTCCTCCCTATTTAATACTAGCGAACAAAAATGTATCCCACCCTGTTACTGTCGTTACGTGGGGCACTAATCTCGTCCGGTGGTACACCGTCCACTTAGGGGCAAGGAAGAAAAATATTCCTTTTCGTTATATAACCCTCACACACTCTAGTAGTGTCATGCTTCATCATCAGGTTCAGCCTGACTCCTAAAGGTCAGGGTGGGCTCAACCGTATTTCAGGGAGCGCTTAGGAGAAGTAGGCCAGTTAACTCCAGGTATCCCTTTATTAGCGGAGTCAAAGGGGATATTAAAAATCAGAAATAGGGTGGTGAGGATACAATGGTCCTATGACCCTAAAGCCAACATGTTTCAGCACTTTTAAATTGGCCCCAGTGGGTCCTGGGCTTTCTTCAGGGCAATTCGGATTCCCTCCCTGGGGTATTATAAGGTTCTACTTAGTTTTTGAAAGTGTGCAGAGTACTGCACCTAAAACCGGCCTGGTATATACTTAGCCTCAATCCGGTTCTTTAGTTATGGTGTCCAACCTGTAAATAAAATTACAATAAGGAGCGCGCTCGGCATATTTTGGGATACTATGTTGCACATCCCCCGGATGCCTGACCTGGGCAAAACGCTGCTCTTCTTTTCTCCTTTTTCTCCCCTTCAACTCTGTTACCCGCCACAAGTGTGTGACTATAGGGCTACCCTTGACTCCACGTTTCCTTGTGAGGCGAGAAGTCCACCACAGAACGGTGAGTGCCCATGAAATTTAACAATGGTAAATATGTCCCAAATGAGTGTTGCTATATTTATAAATGACAAACACTTGGGTGTATGATTTTAATGGTGCATGGCAGTAAACAGGAGGTGTGTAAAATAAGTCTACACCTATACTTCTAATTCTCACGAGATGAGTGGTTGTGTGAAGGTTACACTACCACTAACCTGAGGGTATTTTGGGTAACTAGACACCCAACGATCGCTCGATAATGAGTGCACTATGCATGAATGGGCGCAGAGTCCCCCGCAAGGACTTCAATATTGATAATAATAGCGCAGCATGATATGGGCACATGAAGCAACAGTTAAAAATACTGTTTTTATATACGGGTTAGACACCATAACTAAAGAACCGGATTGAGGCTAAGTATATACAAGGCCTTTTTTAGGTGCAGTACGCTGCACACTTTAAAAAAATAAGTAGAACCTTATAATATCCCAGGGAGGGAATCTGAATTGCCCTGAAGAAAGCCCAGGACCCACTGGGGCCAATTTTAAAGGGCTGAAACATGTTGGCTTTAGGGTCATAGGACCATTGTATCCTCACCACCCAATTTCTTATTATTTTTAATATCCCCTTTGACTCGGCTAACAAAGGGATACCTGGAGTTAACGGAGGATTTGTAATCTTTAAACCCCCTGGCCTACTTCTCCTAACCGCTCCCTGAAATATGGTTGAGCCCACCCTGACCTTTAGGAGTCAGGGTGAACCCGATGATGAAGCATGATACTAGTAGAGTGTGTGAGGGTTATATAACAAAAAGGAATTGTTCGAGGCATATGAGCTGTAGATTATATACTTGCATAGATCACCATCTGGTGTTGGGCTCGGATGTTTGCACTTTGTTTAGGTCTTCGAAGAAGTCTTTGTAGTCACGAGATAGGTGACTCCTCCTTACGGTGATCGTGCGCATGGGCATCGACTCCATCTCAAGATTGTTTTTTTCCGCCATCGGGTTCGGATGTGATTTGCTACGCTCCGGGTCGGTGTCGTTCTCGAACCCCCCCTTCGACGCGCAATCCCTCACCACTCGACGGTATTGTTTCGATCTAGTTTCCCTTTCGACGTGCATCTTTGAAAAATATAAAATCCTCGACCTAGGTCTTCGACGCAGGCCGTTAGGCTTATCCGCGCCGACCACCCCAGCAGTCAATGGAAAGAACTCCTTTTAAAAAATGCCCCGGGTGTGGTGCTAAGTTCCCACACACGGACTTACACGAGGTTTGTAATCTCTGCCTCTCCCCGGAGCACAAAGACCAGAACTGCGAGGCCTGTGCATCTTTCAGGTCGAAGAAAACCATCCGTGACCGTCGGGCTTGACGTCCCGAAATGTCCCGCGAAAGCAGCTCGGTTCCGGATATCTTCGGAGCAGATCCCAATGTCCATCCAGAACAACAAGCTGATGAAGGAGAGACCTCCATCTCCGAGGCCGACGACTCCGACATCGAAGACCAGGCAGTCACCCCGGCTCAACGGTCCTTGAGTACCGAGACCACTCTCCTAACAAATCCCAAACAAAAGGCTCTGGTAACACCTCCGCCCTCTGGCTCAGGTCGACACCGGCAACACATTTCAGACGCCCCGCCCTCGGGCCCGGCTATGAAACCGAAAGAAAAGCCTTCTGGCTCGAGCCAACCCCATTCCGGTGCTAAGTCCCCTCCGGCACCGAAGCCCAAAACTAAACCTGTGCCACACCTTTCTTCGTCGGCACCGAAAACAACCTCGACGCCAAAGCCCTCGGCGTCGAAACAAACAAAGGACAAGCCTTCGGAGCCGAAACAGGTTAAATCAAACCTTCGGAGCCGAAAAAGGTCTCGGAGCTACAAACTCCTACACCAAAAGCTAAAGAGTCCAAGACCCCGCAGAAAGCTTCAGAGACAAAGTCAAAGGAACTTTCTGACCCTAAGCCTTCGGCACCGAAAAAGGACATTGTACCCAAACAACAGTCTGTGCCAGATTTTTAGGATCCAAAGCAGAAGACCCTACACATTGACCCACAAACCGGTCATGTTACCACCAAGCCTCCTAAAAAGAGGAGACTGGACCATTCAGAAGACTGAAATACCCATTAAACGGAAGGAAATGGGCACTAATACTTCTCTACCTTCCTCTCCTTCTCCAGCTGATCCCAATTTGTTAATTTCTCCAGCACACTCCCCACAACATACATTTTCACCTCAACCACACGATGATGAAGATGATTATACCGATGGGGATGGGAACGGAGATCCAGATAGGGATGATGACGCACATACTATCCCACACGATACAGACCCTTGGGATGATTATAATACCGATCCACATAATGACCCAGACCTCTACCCCTCTAGGCCATCACCACCAGATGGTAATATTGGGTTTGCGCAACTAATTAATAGGGCTGCCCAATACCACGGGGTGCAATTACACTCTGATCCCTTAGAAGAAGACTTCTTATTAGAAACATTTGCACCCTCACAAAAGTCTACACACACCCTGCCAATGCTAAAAGGCATGCTAAAACATGCACCAAAAGTGTTTAAAGACCCTGTCAGAGCCAGGATCCTCAACTCCAGGGTGGACAAAAAATATAAGGCAGCTCCCAATGACCCAGTGTACATCAGGGGTCAGGTCCCTTTAGATTCTCTTGTGGTGTCTAATGCACGCAAGAGGGCTAATTCACAGAGCACAGGCGACGCCCCTCCTCCTGATAAGGAATCAAAACTCATAGACGCATCCGGCAAACGAATTGCGTCACAGGCTGCAAATCATTGGCGGATTGCCAATGCCCAAGCTTTGTTGGCTAGATATGACAGAGCTTACTATGACGAGCTTGAAAAGCTTAAGCAACATCTTCCTGAGCAATATAAAAACAAAGCTAATGACCTTATACAGGAGGGTAAACTAATAACCGACACATCTATAAAATGTGCCCTCGATGCGGCTGATACAGCATGTCGTGCTATTAATACCAGCTTTCTACTACGCAGGCACGCTTGGCTCCGGATATCTGGATTCAAGTAAGAGGTGCAATCCACTATTCTTAATCAGCCTTTTGACCAAGAGCATCTCTTTGGGCCCACAGTCGATACATCTTTAGAAAAGATGAAAAAGGATACTGAGACTGCCAAGTCCATGGGGGCCTTGCAATTGTCTTCCCCATGAGGCTCTTTTCGTCGCTCCTTTTACAGGGCTGGCTCCAAAACTACTGGCTCAGAACATCCCTCTTCATCATATAAAAGTCCCAATCAAACTACCTCTTCCAGAGGATATTTTCGAGGAGGATACAGGGGTAACAACAATAAGGGAAGAGCCCGCGGTAACAACACCCGCAACTCCCCTACCACCAAGCAGTGACTTCCCTTCACTTCCCCCCGATCATTCCACTCCTGTTGGGGGACGTCTCTCACAGTTCATACCTGTCTGGAATTCCATCACAACAGACAGGTGGGTAAGACAAATTATCCAGTATGGTTATTGCCTGGAACTCACCTCCACTCCTCCAAATATCCCTCCCAGACAACGTCCAATGTCCTCGGAACATCTGACTCTTCTATTACAAAAACACGCAATAGAACCTGTCCCCTTGCCTCATCAAGGCACAGGGGTTTACTCCCTATATTTTCTAATTCCAAAAAAGGACGGCTCTTTCAGGCCAATACTGGACCTCAGACCGTTAAACCTTTACATTCAGTCAGACCACTTCCACATGGTCACTCTCCAACAGGTGCTACCACTGCTTCAACAAGGTGACTTTCTCTCCACTCTGGATTTAAAGGATGCCTACTTTCATATTCCCATTCACCCAGCTCACAGGAAATATCTCAGGTTCGTGGTATTCGGTCAACACTACCAGTTCAAAGTCCTCCCGTTCTGAGTGACCACAGCACCCAGAGTCTTCACCAAGTGCTTTGCAGTAGTGGCAGCTCACTTACGAAGACAACATATTCACGTGTTCCCTTATCTGGACGACTGGCTCATAAAAGCCAAGTCACACAGCAGCTGTGTGCAACACACACACAAAACAATCCAGTTGCTTCACAACTTGGGATTCACGGTGAACCTCACCAAATCCCACCTCCAGCCGTCCAGCACACAACAATATCTAGGGGCTACAATAAACACTTCAAAAGCTCTAGCATACCCCAACCCAGTCAGGATACGCAACATGCAAGCTCTAATATCACAATTTCAGCCTCAACACTCATTACCAGCTCGAGTGTTCATGCAGTTAATCGGGATGATGGCTTCTTGCATTCTCATCATCCCTTATGCAAGACTCCAAATGCGTCCCTTACAGGAGTGTTTGGCACGTCAGTGGAACCAGGCTCAAGGTCAGCTAACAGATCTGGTGTTGGTGGACAGCCGCACACATCGCTCTCTGCAGTGGTGGAACACACAAAACCTTTCCAAAGGGCGGCCGTTCCTCGACCCGGTTCCACAGATAGTGCTAACAGCAGACGCATCGCTCACCGGCTGGGGAGCTCATCTTCAAAACCATACCATTCAGGGCATATGGACCCTTCAGCAAAAACAACTCCACATAAATTACCTGGAATGACTGGCAATTTTTCTGGCATTAAAATCCTTTCAACTCCATCTGGTAGGCAAAGCTGTCCTGGTCCGTACAGACAACATGACAGCAATGTACTACATACAGACACGGGGGGACACACTCTCTACAGCTTTCACGCCTAGCTCAAAGCATATGGAGATGGGCCATTCCACAAAACCTATATCTCCTTGCAGAACACCTCCCAGGAGTACACAATCAAATTGCAGATCTGCTCAGTCGTCAAAGACAGCAGATCCACGTATGGGAACTTCATCCTCAAGTTCTTCTTCCATTCTTTCACATGTGGGGCCACCCAGAAATAGATCTGTTCCCCACACACCAAAATGCAAAATGCCCAAGCTTCGCGTCCAGGTATCCACACTCATTGTCCAAAGGCAATGCGCTGTGGATGAACTGGTCAGGCAAATTTGCTTACGCTTTTCCGCCTCTCCCACTCATTCCGTTAGTGGTTCAGAAGCTCAAACAGCATTCCCTCACAATGATCCTGATTGCTCCAACATGGGCCCGACAACCATGGTTCACAACCCTCTTAGAACTATCAGTAGTTCCTCATCAAAAGCTACGCCTCTCACCCAAGCTTCTCACTCAGAACCATGGAGAGATAAGGCATCCAGATCCCAGTCAACTCAACCTTGCGATCTGGCACCTGAAGTCTTAGAGTTTGGCTACCTCAATCTCCCGCCAGACTACATGAACATCATTAAAGAGGCTAGACGTCCTTCCACCAGAGCATGCTACGCCGCAAAGTGGAAACTATTTGTAATTTACTGTACAAATAAAAAAATCAATCCACTAGATGCTTCTATTCAAAACATTATCTGTTATCTCTTGCACCTACAAGAATGTAACCTAGCATATACATCCATAAGACTACATCTCGCTGCAATTGCAGCTTATCTCCAAAACAGACAACACTTGTCTTTATTTAGAGTACCCGCTATCAAAGCATTTATGGAAGGACTTAAAAGAATAATTCCACCCAGAGTTCCACCCTCTCCGGTATGGAATCTAAATATTGTCCTTACCAGACTCATGGGTCCCCCCATTTGAACCTCTGCACAAATGCGAATTACAGTTCCTCACTTGGAAAGTAGCCTTCCTGGTTGCTATCCCATCTCTTAGAAGAGTTAGTGAACTCCAGGCATTAACCATACAAGAACCATTTTTGCAAATCCATTATAACAAAGTGGTTCTTAGGACTAACCCCAAATTTTTACCCAAAGTCGTGTCTGCCTTCCACCTTAACCAGTCTGTAGAACTCCCAGCTTTTTTCCCTCTACCAGACTCAGTGGCAGAACGAGCTCTTTACACGCTAGACTTTAAAAGAGCAATACTCTACTACATTGAAAGAACAAAATCCTTTAGAAAAACTAAACAACTCTTTGTGGCTTTCTCCCCACCTCATATAGGCAATCCCATCTCAAAAGCGGGTATTGCAAGGTGGATTGTTAAGTGCATCCAAATATGCTACCTTAAAGCCAAACGTACATTAACCATTCCCCTAGAGCTCATTCCACACACAAATTAGGGGCTTCTATGGCTTTCTTAGGGAATATTCCCCTAGATGACATCTGTAAAGCAGCAACTTGGTCTACACCGCACACTTTCACAAAACACTATTGTGTAGGTGTACAAGCAAAACAACAATCTAGTGTGGGCCAGGCTGTATTAAGAACACTTTTTCAGACCACTGCAACAGATACAGGTTAGCCACCGCTAGGGAGATAACTGCTGTATAGTCTATGCAAGTATATAATCTACAGCTCATATGCCTCGAACGGAAAATGCTACTTACCAGTATGCATCTGTTCTTGGCATGTAGAGCTGTAGATTCATATACGCCCACCCGCCTCCCCGGGTACCTCTATCTGTTGCAGTGCTATCTTACTTCGATACATCACACATGGACATCACTTTCTATTTCTTACTAACTCCATCATCACCCTTTATGGCGAAAACAATCTGGAGATGGAGTCGATGCCCATGCGCACTATCACCGTAAGGAGGAGTCACCTATCTCGTGACTACAAAGACTTCTTCGAAGACAAAAACAAAGTGCAAACATCCGAGCCCAACACCAGATGGCGATCTATGCAAGTATCTGAATCTACAGCTCTATATGCCAAGAACAGATGCATACTGGTAAGTAGCATTTTCCTTTTCCTTCCCCGCCCCTAAGTGGACGGTGTACCACCTGACGAGAGTAATGCCCCACGTAACAGACAGTAACAGGGTGGGATACTTTTTTGTTCGTCTGTATATACTATACCAAAATGAGGTATAGTGTGCTTTCTATTTGTGGTAGTGTGGTCGAGCAGTAAGGCTTTATCAGAGGGTAGTCTTAAGTATTTGTTGTACACACTCAGGCAGCAAATGATGTGACACACTCTAAGACTGAACTCAGACCAATTTGTTTGTATAAAAAAATATTATTTAGTTATATTTATTTTCTAGAACCAAGCAAGCCTGGTACAGGTAAGTGTAAATTGTACTTTTCAAGGCAGGTCGAACAACACAAGCAAGCTGAATGAAAATGTCTTTGTTACAGGTTTGTAAATCTTTTCATTACAGTGAAAATTACTGTTAGATTACTTTTGATTACTTTATGGATTACTTTTTCTACTCAGTGTGATATGCCTAGATATCACAGTGGGACAGTTCCTATAGAAAAGGTAAATAAAGCAGTTTTCAGTTATTTGCAGTTTTTCAAGTTCTCATACAAAACCAACTCCACACAACAATTTAATTTTCAAGGAAAAACAGTCCATGTATTCCTATGGAGAAAATATGGTTATCGGTTTGCAGGTAAGTACTTGGTTGTGGGAGTTGGTATTCTGGGTTAGAACCAGGGTTCCCCCAGGGTCAAGAATGCATTCTCAAAGCACCCACAGCGGCACTTGGGCGGCCGGGTGCAGAGTGCTGAGGCCCAATTTTATCCAATGGGGGATAGGGGGTCTCCGGTTGGTGGCTGCTCACGAGCAGGCCACAAGGTTGTGGGAGCAAATCTACTGGTGTTAGGCTCAGGGCAAAGGGGGATCCGAGTTAGCACCAAAAGTACACCTGCAGCGGCGCAGGGGCGGCTGGGTGCAGGGTGCTTTTTTGGCGTCGGGTGCCCTGTTGATTTCAATGGGGATTCTCCTGTTGCAACAAAGACTGCAGGCTCTGGGCCAAAGATCTTCTGGAGGTGACCACCGGTTGGAGAGGTAAGTTGGGATGCCTGGGGATGCTGGGACACCGTTGGTTGGGGAACCCAAGGCGTGGGACGTCGGGTGCAGGGGTGTCTTTAGGCGTTGGGTTATCCTTACCAGCTCCGGTCGCGGTTGGGGGGGGGTCCTCCAGAAAGAGGCTGCAGGCTTCGCTTGGAGATTCGAGGCAGGTCAAAGATCACCAGATCTCAGGTCCGGATTACCGGGGAGACCTCTTCGTGGTGTTGGGCCACTCGGGCCGTAGGCGTCCGGTGCAGAGTGGTGCAGACTCGTGGATTTGGCCGGAGCCAGAGTCTGTTGGTGAGCAAATCCGGTGCTCACGGGAGACAAAGTCTTTGGCTTGGAAGGCAGGGCAGGTCCTTCTTGTTCTTGAGGCTGCTGGCTGCAGGACACACCGGGATTTCGCTGGAGCAGGTTCGAGGTGGGGACAGGCCGGTAGGTCAGTGGGCGTCCTCCTCTTCTTAGTTCAGCACGGTTTCTTCGATCCTTCTTCTCCTTCGGGTCGATTCTTGTCTGAGGAGGCAAGGTTCAGGGTTGCCCCTAAATACTAGATTTAGGGACGTTACAGGTAGGTAAAGGTTGGGACCAGTGGGTCCCTTCCTTGGAGTGGGTACACCCCCTATTATGCCACCTTCCAGTGGGAGGGGGGCATATGCCTCACTCTGGTTGGCTGAGTCCCCCCATCTGCAAGATGGCCGGAGACCTAGAGTTGTGCTTCACCTCGCCTCCCCCATCTGAGGGGTGAGGTTGGCAAAGGTGGGCACACCTCCCTTCCTCACTTGGTTTTCCTGCTGATTCTCCCGCCCAAAGTGGGGGTGAGAACCGGTGGGGGCCAGTTGCCAGTGTGGGTGTTAAGGTGAAGGGTCTCTGAGGGTGTCATAATGCATGCTGCAGCCTTCAGAGGCCCTCTCTGGTCACAAGGCTCTTGGTACCGGGGTACCTTTTACAAAGGACTTACATGTAGCCCAGAGGTGTGCCAATTGTGGAAACAAAGGTACAGTTTTGGGAAAGAACACTGGTGCAGGGGGCCTGGTTAGCAGGGTCCCAGCACACGCTCAGTCAATTTAGCATCAGGTATCTGGCAAAATGTTAGCAAGTAACCATGCAAAAAGGGGCTCTTTCCTACAGTCCTATTTTCGATCTGGGCCCTCTCAACGTCTTCTTCCAGAAGGACAAATTCAAGATGCTTACTCTAGCCAAGGCCTAGTCTGCCCTCGACGCTGGAGACTGGATTGTGGCGCTAGGCCTGAAGGATACATATCTCCAGATCCCCGTACTCCCAACTTGCACTACTGGCAATTTGTTGTGGGACAGGGGCATTTTTAGTTGACTGTGCTACCCTTTGTTCTCAGCAGCACCCCTAGTGTTGTCGCAAAAGTGATGGTGCTGGTGACAGCAGATCTTTGGAGGTCAGAATTACAAGTCTTCCCCTATCTCGACGACTGGCTGCTAAAGGCAGCCTCTTCTCAGGCAGTCGACTCCCACCTCTAGACTATGACGAACCTGCTAACATCCTTTGGGTTCACTATCAACGTGCCTTTCATTGGAGCCATTCTGGATACGGTCCAGTTTTGTGCCTTTCCCTCAGAAAGCAGAGTTCTTGTATTCAGGTAATAATTCCAATCTGGATCTCAGTGAGGTCAAGTCTAAGACTGATGGCGTCCTGCATCTTGATGGTCAAGCCCGCCAGGTGGCAAATGCGGGCTCTGAAGTGCTATCTGAAGTCTCAGTGGGCCAGACAACAAGTGCATTTCTCTGACCATGTCCATATCTTGAAAGAGACAGCAAAAGACCTGCAGTTATAGTTGCTTGACCTCCAGTGGCAGATCCAACTCTCTACCCCACCCAAAGCCGACAGTGGTCACGGGTTGGGGCGGCCATCTGGGAGAGGTGAAGATTAGAGGTCTGTGGTCTCTGACAGAGCCCCAATTCCACATCAGCCTCCTGTAGCTGAGGGCCATCCGCCTGGCTTTGAAAGCTTTCTGCCCATCATCAAGGAAAGGCTGGTGCAGGTGCTCAGATACAACACCACCACCATGAGGTATTGCAACAAACAGGGCAGTATGAAGTCGTGAACCCTGTACCAGGAGGTTCTGTTTCTCTGGAAATGGCTGGACCATCAAAGAATCTTCATGGTGGTGAACCACCTGTGAAGATCTTTGAACACCAAGGTGGAGAAACTCAGCCATCGAGGCCTAGTAGCAGTTACAGGCGGAGGTGGTGCAGCATCACTTCCACGCATAGGGAGATCTTGGCTCGATCTCTTCGCCACCACTGTGAAAGCATAATATCTGCAATTGTGCACGCTGGAGTTTCCAAGGCAATCTCTCGGAGATGCGTTCCCGCTATGAGGGGGACTTGGGACTCCTATATGCCATCCCATCGATACCTCTTCTGCCCCGAATTCTGAAGATCAGGAACAACCAAGCCCAAGTCATCCTAGTTGCTTCAGAATGAGCATGGAGCATATGATCTCCAAAGCTCCTGATCATGAGCATCTGTCCTCCCATCAAGCGGACCCTCTGGGAGGATCAGCTGTCACAGCAAGAGGGCAGGGTCTTACACTCTGATTTCCACAATGTCCAGCTTCACGCTTTGGATTGAGCGTCGAAAGCTAAATACCCTTGGCCTTTCTCTGGGGGTGGTTAATGTCATCTTGACAGCCAGGCGTCCCTCGACAAACTGTATACGACTGTCATATGGACAAATTTGTGGTCTTGTGCGACACATGACCGATAGAACCCTCCAGGTCAAGTTGTCTGATATTGTGGTGTTTGTTCTCTCCCTCGCCCGACAAGGTTGCCGGACCTGTCCTCTTTATTTACATCAACTGTTATGATGAGTTTTTTTATAGGAAGCCAATATTTGTTTCCTCCTTTGCCCTTTGATATACCGCAGTTGGATCTCCGCCTGGCCCTCACTTATTTTATGTACACTCCATGTGAGCCTCTTCACAGCTGTCCTTTGCGGGCTACGGTTCTCGGGATATCAACTAATAATCTCAGCATATGCGGACAATACCTTGTTGTTTGTCAGAGACACCGGGACCAATATTAATCCAGTTTTGTCAGAGGTGGTGCAGTTTTGTCAGAGGTGGACTTAAGATCAACTGGACAAAATCGTTAATCTTCCCGCTAACTCCGGTGACAACCCCCACTCAGATAGATTTTCCTATGCAATGGACTTCGTTATCTGGGAATACAGATCCACACTCATCCGGTAGTGGTGATTGCAGAGAATTATGGGAGGGCTATTTCAAGACTAGAGTATGATATTAACAGGTGGATTAGGCTTCCTCTTTCGCTGATAGTGCGTATCTCTCTGATGAAGATGGTGATCCTGCCCCGCTTCTTATTTGTTTGTTAACATTCCCATCCTGCTGCCACGTGCTGTGTTTGCCAACTTGGGCAAACTTTTGATTAAACTCGCTTGGGCCGGAAAGCAACCGAGTGTCCGCTGGGACACACTGACTCTCCCGTACGTTGCCGGGGGACTGGGTGCGCCAGACTTAGAGTTATACTACAGGGTGGCTCAGGCCTCTCAAGCATAATCCTGGATTCACGGCCCCCTAGACTTGGTCCATTTGTTCATTGAGCGAGATGCTGCAAACTCCCACACACTACCGCAGATTCTATTTATATCCCCAACCCGACGGCACGGAGTACTGGACTCCCTCGATTCCACTGCGCATGCATGGCTCAGACTACTAGACTCCCAGACAGGTGCACTCATGTACTCCCTGCTAATACCGCTGGATTGGTGTACCTGGTTTCCAACAGGCAGAGAACGGGATGTGCTCCGCACAGTGAAGCTCTTGGGTATACCCACTCTGGGAGACTTCTTTCAAGAAGGGGTGGTACGTAGCTGGGAGGACTTGGCCGAGGGTACACAAGATCTCACGCTGTTGGACAGTTTTCAATACTTTAGGGCCAGGCATGCATGGCAGGAACTACTGGGAGAGGAGATGCAGCAACCTAGTACACTTCCTGCGCTTTCCCATATTATCAAAGCAAACTCTCCAGCGAAACTAATCAGTGTTATATTCCCTAGCTCAGGAACCCAGGAAAACACAGCTACACAGAGCCAGACAGGGATGGCAGAGGGACCTGGACATGTCAATAGATGACAAATGCTGGTCATACTACTGCGAAGTCACGAAGCGCGTGTCCCTGAATGGCCTGATTCACTTTAAGTATATCAATAGGGTGTACTACACTTTCAGCAGATTGTTTCGCTACAGACTGCGGGTTTCGGCAAAATGCGACAGGTGCAGGGAGCAGAAGGCTGGGTTCCTCCATGTGGCATGGCACTACCCCAGTATTTTTTTTTGTTGTCAAACATATGTTTATTAGAATTTTTCATATACTTCAAAACAATCTGACAAATGGTACATCGAGATACGCTTACAAAGCATGGCAGTATGGAGAGTCCAGGGTTGATGTATGGTACTAGACACATATCCCAGCCTGTTCCCCCCCCAAAAAAAACCTACTATAACAAGTACAGATTCCAAGATTGTACAGGTGAGGAGTAAGCTTATCCTAAAAAAAAAAAAAAGATATACCCATAACCCGTCTTTCTTTTGCGACAGGTTTTGTCTCTAAGCCTTCCAACGGGGAAGGTGCTCCCCCAGAGGAGAAACCCCCAGAGGTAGAACTCCCAGAAAAAAAAACGTAAAAAAAAAACGTAACCCACCCCCTATCTCCCAACCTAATACTGGTCGCGGCTACACAACACCAACATGTTTCCGGATCATATCGTGCACAGGTAGGTTAAAATTGAAAGAGATGCATATCTCTGGTAGAGGCAGGACAGACTGGAAGTGGTAATCCCCTTGTAAGGAAAGCAACCAGCGGGCCCCATCTGTATTCAAACTTTTTATAATCGTCTCGGAATATATCTGCCATCCTTTCAAGACATAATAACTTCCAGAGCCTAGAGTGCCATAGTGAGATGGCGGGAGCCTCCTTCTTCTTCCAGGCTGCCGCTATCGCTACCTTCGCTGCCCCAATGCATGTCCACATAATGGCCTTATCTGCCTTGGTTTGATGTACGAGGGAGGGGTCACGGAGACCCAGGAGAATCTCTGCCATAGTGGTCGGAATAGGATACCCCAGCATATCTTTGAGTTGCGCGAGAATTTCCTCCCAGAAGGGTCGTATAGCGGGGCAGTCCCACCAAATATGTTGAAAGTCACCCAATAGTCCACACCCTCTCCAGCATGTATCTGATGTGTTTGGGAATTTTTTTGAGTTTAGCGGGGTACAGGTACCAATCCATCATTGTTTTAAGGTGGGCTTCCCTTAGCTCTATAGAGTGATTGAATTTCGTGATATCTGACCATAGCCCCGTCCACTCCCTGTCCTGGATGTCGCGTTGCAATATTCCTTCCCACATGGTCATATAGTGTGGTCTCGGAGAGTGTGTAGAGGTAAGTAGATATGTGTATAGAAATGAAACCACTCCTTTCATAGAGTCTACATTTTGTACGTATGTTTCAAATTTCGTGAGCGGGAGTGTGGCTGCTTCATGGATGTGGGGTGTGAGGGCCCAGTGTTTCAATTGAATGTAGTGAAAATGTTCAGCAGGCACCAAGCCGTAGTCCCTTCTGCAGTTGTCGAAAGTGAGAAGATTAGAATTATGGAATAGACAAGTCAGCGCCCGACATCCACCCTCTCTCCAGGGGTCAAAGGGTCCCTCTCGAAGAGCCGGGGGGAAAGCCGGGTTAAAATGAAGAGGTGTATATGGTGATGGGAATGTGGTCCACTGTTCGTTCCCCGATATGGAGTCCCATACTCTCAAGGTAGTCCGGGTAGGGGTGCTAATGTAGGCATTCTCGGGCCTCTCCCTCTTGGGCCGCTGTGAGAAAGTGCCATCTTTCTTGCATGGTATGCCCCCACTTTTTGCTGAATTGCTGATGTACTTTGACTGAGTGTGCCCTGGGCTCCTGCCAATCAGGTGCCCAGGGCCTGTGTTCCTTCCCTAAAACTGCATTGAAGCCTAAACCCAATTGGCATCTCTGGCCACAGGTCAGCCCCTGGTAAATGGTACCTTAGGTACCCAGGGCACTGTGACCAGAGAAGGCCCCTAAGGGCTGCAGCACTTATTGTGCCACCCTTAGAGGCCCTGTACCCTGACACACACACACTGCCTTTGCAGGCTGAGTGTCTTGGTGCAGAACAAAACAGTCGACATGGCACACATCGTGCCATGCCCACAAACACACTGCCCTGGCATACCTCAGTCACCCCTCTAGCTGGGTGCACTATGCCAGTGGTGAGGGTACAGGTGCATGAGCCCTGTACCCCTACAGTACCCAGGTCCATTCCTGGGCACTAAGTGCAGTGCTGCCATTAAGAGTATATGGTGCTGGGAGGTCGTCATCACGAACTCCACAGCACCATGATGGCTACACTGAAGACTGAGAAGTTTGGTATCAAACTTCTCAGCACATTAAACCCACACTGATGCCAGTGTAGGATTTAATGTAAGATGCACGACAGAGGGCAACTTAGAGTTGCCCCCTGAACCTAACCCACAATCCACGTCTTGCCTGAGAGGCTGCCTAGGCTGCCACCCAGCAGACATGTTGCTGGACCCCTGGGTAGAGAGCCAACCGCTCTCCCGGGCCTGCAACAATGCACGTCCTGGGCGAGGTGCTAGGTCTCCTCACCCAGGATGGGCAGGGGGAAGCTTCAAAGGCATTCCGCCTTTGTGAGCCTCCCCAGACCACTTGCTGTACCCAGCAACTGGTCCCCACCGGTTCTAGCCCCCACTCTGGCGGGAAGACTGGCGGGAAACCCCAAGTGAGGAAAGGGGTGTGCCAGCCTCTGCCAACCCCACCCCTCAGGTGGGGGAGGCGAGGTGAAGCACATCTCCGGGCTCTCGCCATCTTGAAGATGGGGAGCCCTGCCCAATCAGGACTAGGCTCCTGCCCCCTCCTACTGGAGAGTGGCAGGATAGGGGGTGTACCCACCCCAGGGAAGGGACCCATTGGTCCCTGCCCTTTACCTACCTATAACGCCCCTAAATTTAGTATTTAGGGGCACCCTGAACCTTCCTTCCTCAGATCCCGAATCCGAAGCAAGCAAGAAGAACAAGAAGAAAGAAGACCTGCTGTGCAGCTGCTCACAAGAGGAAGACACCAACTGACTTGGCCCCAGCCCTACAGGCCTGTCGACCCTCGAACCTGCTCCTGCTAAACCCCGGCGTCTCCAGTGGTCAGCAACCTCGAAAACCCCGGAGGACCTGACTGCCTTGTGACTCTAAAAGAACTGGGACTCCCACGAGCAGTGGTACTGCTCAAAGCAAGTAACAAACCCCTGGTGCCAGCCAGGAACCGTGACTCCTGCACACTCTGCACCCGCCGAGCCCGGCCTGTGCCTGAGTGGACAATGACCACGAGGACGTCCCCCCGGCGACTGTGACCCAGAATCCAGCACCCAAGGACCCTCCTCGACGCTCCTGACGACGCCTGCAGCCTCAGAACCAGGGTCCCCTCCAACCGCGACCAGCAGAGGGTAAGATTTCCCGACGCGAAAAGACACCCCTGCACCCGGCGGCCTCCTGTGCCCAACTCCGGGTGCCTACCTATCCTCCAACTACCCAACTTACCTCTCGAAGTGGTGGTCGCACCTGAAGAATCTCCGTCCCCGAGCTTGCAGCCTTTGTTCAACTTCCAGCTTCTCCATTGAAATACATTGAGCGCCCGACGGCTCAAAAGCACCCTGCACCCAGCCCCCCGAGTGCCCCTGGGAGTGCAACACCTATCCTATTTTTCTTCCCCACCTGCCCTGGGTAAGTGACCAGGAGCCCAGCTCCCACAGCCGCGTGGCCTGCCTGCTAGCAGCCACCAACCAAGGGCCCCCTGCCTGCCATAGGCTAACATTGGGTCTAACTCACTCTGCACCCGGCCGCTCCAGTGCCACTGAGGGTGTACCAACTGTACCTACCTGACCCTGGGAGACCCCTGAGTCTATGCCCAGAACCTTAACTCTGCCAGTCGAGTACTTACCTGAAAGCCGATAACCTACATTTTCTCCATAGGGTAACATTGACTGGTTTACACTGAAATTTCTTCTAAGTGTCGAGTTTTGAAACTTTAAAATATTTACTAAAAATCGTCCGATCAACGAAAACGAAATTACTCACCTGTTATCAGGAGAGATCCCAGTGCTGGATCTTGGTGCCCAGCAGTGACCCTGAAAAGTAAATACAACTGTACTTACCGATAACTTGATTTTCCTCCATAGGATAACATTGCCTGGTTTTCTCCAGAAATTCTTCTAAGTGTCGATTTTTGAAACAAACAAATATTCCTTAAAAATCGCCTGTGTAACAAAAACGATTTCTTTCAACTGTTTACAGGAAATGCACCAGGGCTGAATCCAGGATCCAGCCCTGAGTAAGAAAATCATACGTAAAGTAATTAATATTGCATTTACTTAAAATTCCCCATTGAGCTCAATGTTATAATTGTGTTTGAATTGGGTTGCCTATTGCAACAACTGTAACTATTGCATTTAAAAGTCTATTGCTTTCTGAAAGTATACAACTACAGCATTTGATTCTGAGAAAGTATTTTGATACCTATTGTTGGTTCTAAAAATAAAACAACCATATATTTTTATATACAAAACCATTGGCCTAGAGTTCAGTTCTTGAGTGTGTGTGACCATTTGCTGACTGAGTGTGTACAACAAATGCTTTACACTGTTCTCTGATACTGCCTTACTGCTCGACCAAGCTACCACTTTAGAGAGTAAGGTTATATCTAACTTTAGCCTCTGCCAAACCTCTGGGGACTGTGGACTCTGTGCACACTGAACCTTACTTTGGTGCAGTATATACAGAGCCACTTTCTTACAGCCACCATATGAGGTCCCAGATCGTCCTCCCTGCAATAGCTCTATCCATATTGAGCCATTGTTTCTCGGATTCCCTCTTGGCCCATTCTGTCACCACCCGCAGTTGAGCAGCTTTATAGTAGAGTCCAAAGTCTGGGAGACCCACTCCACCCTCTGTCCTCGATCTCCTCAGGATTGAAAAGGAAAAACGTGGTCGCCCTCCCTGCCATATAAACCATAGTATCATGGACCTGACTTTAGGGAAGAAAGTCTTTGTCGAGTTCAATGGGTAGTGACTGAAAAAGATACAGGAGTTTAGGGAGCACTGTCATTTTGACTGCGTGTATACGGCCTAACCAGGATATAAAGAGCGGCTTCCAGCGTACGAGGTCCGCTTGGAGCCGTAAGAGGGAAGGTGGGAAGTTGGCCCTATATACCCCTTCCACCCATGGCGTCAATTGAACTCCCAGGTATTGGAGAGAACGGGAGGTCCACTGTAGCAAAGTGTGCGTCTGTAACTCTCTGACCTCGCCCTCTGGGACTGTTCGATTAAGTATATAAGATTTATCTATATTGACCTTAAAACCCGCTACAGCTTCGAACCTTGCGAGTTCAGCTTGAAGCGTGGAGAGAGAGGTGGCCGGTTCGGTAAGGGACAAAAGCACGTCGTCCGCAAAGAGCCAAATTCTATGAGTATCGCCACTAAAAGGGATTTCCTTTATTTCCGGGCTGCGCGAATGGACATGGCCAGCGGTTCAATGCTAAGGGCGAACAATAGGGGCGAGAACTGGCACCCCTGGCGGGTGCCCCTAATCGGGGAGAAGGGAGCTGACAGAATACCATTCACCTGCACTCTAGAGCGAGGTCGGACATAGTTGGCTCTAATCATGTTAATAAATTTATCAGCGAACCCAAAGTGTGTGAGCGTTTTAAAAAGGAATGCCCAATCCACCCTGTCAAAAGCCTTCTCGGCATCTAGCCCGACCAGTACTGCTGGAATCTTTCGCTTGTTGGCTTTCTCAATAAGGTGTACTATGCGTCTGGTGTTATCATGAGTCTGGCAGCCTTTAATAAAGCCGCATTGATCAGGGTGGATTAGGTCCGGCATAAGGGCATTCAACCGGGCCGCTAGAATAGCCGAGTAAAGGTTCGCATCAAGATTTAAAAGTGCGATGGGACGGTAGGAAGCGCACATCTACGGGTTCTTCCCCTGCTTGGGAATAACTGTGATCACAGCCTCTTCCATCGAGGGAGTGACTTCACCTTCCTCCGACATTGTATTAAAAAGGCGTGTAAGATGGGGCATAAGATCCGGGGCGAAGGTTTTGTAGAAGTGGGCCGTAAACCCGTCTGGGCCTGGGGCTTTATGTGGTTTCAGAGATTTGATGACTGAGTTTACCTCTTCTGCTGTTATAGGGGCTGTAAGTTTGTCATTCCATTCCTGCGAGACCCGGGGGAACTGTAGAGTCTGAAGGTAGCTATGTTGCCTGTCTGCGGCTCGTGGTTCCTCTGTGTATAGGGTCTTGTAGAAGGAGCCGAAGATATCGGCCTTTTCCGCGTCTTTGTGGTTCAGCCCTCCCCGCCCATCCTGTATTCCTCCTATGTATTTTCGTTCCCGTTGTTCCTTCAGCTGTCGAGCTAAGTGTTTACCAATCTTATTCCCCTGGGCGTAGGTAAGTTGACGTAGTTTCACGAGTGTGAGTTCCGCCCTGTTGTTGTAGATGGCTCTAAGTTTCCCCTGTAGTGCGTTAAACGTGCGTAAAGATTCTCTAGTGGGGTTGTGTTTGTTTCGTTTCCGCTAGTGCCAATTCAGCCTCCAGGTCTACTCTCTCTTTGGTCTGCTGTTTATTCAGGGTGGAGTTGAGTGCTATACATTTACCTCTAACAACCGCTTTGAAGGTTATTAAACACTGAGGTATCTGTGGGCGCATTCATAGCAAAAAAAATCTGTGAACGTGTCCCTTAGTTCAGTACAGAGTACCCTATCCCTGGTAAGTGAGGCTGGGAAGTACCATTTGGGAGTGGTGGGCGTGATACTACTCACTCCAAATCAGACAAATCGAGACGAGGCAGTGGTCCGACACGGAGAGTGGGAAAATCTTGGCCTCCCGTAGAGTTCCCATTAAATTCTGGCTAATGAAAATGTAGTCGAGCCGAGAGTACGTGCGATGTACATGAGAGTAAAAAGTATAGTCTCGTGTCTGGGGATAGAGAGTACGCCAGGCATCCCTAAGACCCATGTCATGCATTTGTTGTTTGACCTCTGTGGAGAAGGAGCTAGTTTCCAGTCTATGGGTGTGTGTGCTGTCTAGATCTGCCTGCCAGGTCAAATTGAAATCCCCCAGCAAGATTGTTGGCCCTCCTGCAAAATCCTATATTTTCCCCGTTAGCGTATGTCAAAAGGCTGCCTGTCCTGTGTTGGGTGCGTAGATCGCAATGAATGTGCAGAGTTTACCCATCAGGATGCCCTTAACCATAACCCACCTTCCCTCTCTATCTGATCGGGTGTCGGTGGGCTGAAAGTTCGTAGAGGTATGGAAAAGAATTGCAACACCCCGGTGTTTAGTGAGTGCGGAGGCCCTGTATATCAGTGGATATTGTTTGTGGCGGAAGCGGGTTTCCTCTGCTCTAGATAGGTGTCTCTCCTGAAGGGCCACTATATCAAGGTGATGGTCTGTAAGATATTTCCAGACTTTGTCATTTTTGAGGCGAATTGAGACCCTTCACATTCCAGGAGCCTATAGTGAGTACCATCTGTCCAGTGTTGATCCCCCCCGCCGTGTGTTTGTCCCATGTCTCCTGTAGCAAAGGCCTTGCGGAGTGAGCTCCCTAGATATATCTGCTGTGTGAAGTGCATCCTGATCAAGACATAGCTTTGCAGGAGGGATTTAAAAAGCCGCCACCAGATCCCAAACCCTCCCCCACCCAACAAACTTAAAAACCCAAAACACAACATTAACAACATCATCAAGTGTCAGATCAGTGATAGTCCTCCGACAGTGGGTTGTGTAACCCAAGTAAACTTGATGGGAGGACGGCGTGACCTAGGTCCCCGCCCGCGCCCATTCCAGACGCTCTGAAGAGTTGTGATCACCTTACCAGCTTAACCAGGCGCCGAGGCCGACTCTATATGCCCAAGTTCTTAATATGGGCAGAAGAGTTCTGGTTGCATGCGACTCCATAGCAGGGCTATCTGCCGTGTTGCAATAGAAGTTGTAACCCCCTGGGGTTATGGGCTATAGTTGGCCTTGTTCTTGGTTGTAGTCCATCGGTGTGTCCCATCCTCAGGCTGGTGGGTTCCTGATTCACAGTCTTGTTGGCACAATTGTTCCCGAAGTTAGTGTTGCCGGTCGTTCCCCCCCCCCTTCCCGGGGCTTTTCATCATATCCTAGTCTTAGGTGACCCTTAGCTAGGCGGTGTTGGCCCACGGCCGCACGTACCTCGAGTTGTGGTTGAGACGTAACTGTACCTCCTGCTTGTATCATTTGTGGTGTCCTCGCGGGCTTGCGGACCATTGCGACATGGGGGAGCCGTTGCTCCGTGCTCCTTGCGTTTTGTTTTGTGAGGGCTCAGAATCCCCTGTAGAAAGACCCAACAGTTCTAGTCCCTCCTGTAGGTCTACAATGTGTCGCTGCTTGTTGTGGTAGTCGAAGCTCAAACCAAATGGGTAGGTCCATCGATATCTAATTTTCTCGTCGCGTAATTTGGACGTGATGGGTCAGAACTGCTGTCTCTGTGCCAAGGTCGCAGGCGCCAAGTCCTGATAAATGGTGCAGGAGTGCCCCTGAAAGGAAATATCACCCTTTTTCCGAGCAGCCAGAAGGACCGCTTCTTTCACCTTATAGGAGTGGAATTTCACGAGGACATCCCTCGTCCGCTGCCGGTCGATGGGCCTCCAACTCTGTCTAGCTTGATCTTGAGTGTCTGCGGACTGATGATCTCTGCGCACAGACCCTCGAAGAATGCTTCAAGGTCTGGCCCTTCTGCTCCTTCCTCCAGGTCTCAAATTCGTAGGTTCTCCCTTCGTGCTCTATTTTCTAAGTCTTCTGCTTTTAACTGAGTTTGGCGTAGCTGGTCTTGGAGGGTAAGCACGCTTTCCTGCAGCTCGGTGGTGCGTTTGTCAACTTCCTGAGTTTGTGCTTCCAGATCCACCACTCTGGTTCCCACTGAGTCCACTTCGTGTTGGAGGTTAGCCATCCGCGTGTTGAGGTCAGACTTCAGTTGGTCGATGGAGGTCGTAATATCTTGGCTCAGTTCCCTCCGCAGCTCTGTTTTAAAATCGCGCAGGGAGGCCATCCTTGGTAAGAGCCATGGTGTCCGTTCCCTCTTCGCGATCCGCTGGTAGGCGTTTGTCCGCTGGGGGGGAAAAAATTGGAGACTTTATTCGATGCTCTGGTCAGCGTCTTCTTCGGCGGCATAGAGGCGGGTCCAACCTGACCCCCCACCGTTATAGCAAGGGATACCCTTTATTGCAATGTCTTTCCGTACTGTGTTCCCCGCTTGTATGTAGTTGGGGGGGGGGGGGGGTATCGATGGAAACCACTGCCCGGGATCCCTGCGGGCGCCGGTACCTCAGGTCAGTGCCCTCAGATTTGTTGATTATGAATCGCACCGCGGGCCCCCGCGCAGCGACCGCCACCCGTGAGCCCCAAACTCCAATGGCCTGAGGGTGTTGGGCTCCGCTTGGCTCCTAAGGTCGATCCGGGTTTATTGCTGTTAAGGACTCTCACTGTGGTAGGAGGGAGATCTGCGGATCGCGTTCTGTTGCCCGTCAGGTGGCTTGCCTAGCCGCTGCGGAGGATGTGATGTTCAAGCCGTCCTCTGAAGCGGTCGATGCCCCATGTGTTTGCGCAGGCCCGCACCGCAGCGGTGTCCCATATCTATCATCAATCTCGCCCCAGACATCAGTGTCAGTCATTTAAGATGGTTCTTCCTTCATCGGTGCATCTCTGGGGCGGGCAATGTGAACATGGAACAGTCGGCGGTAGATTCGGCTCACTTGTCGATGCCTGGTCTGGGCATGGCCGTCATCTTAGGGTCAGGCATTCCGTGTGCGCATAGCATTGAAAGGAGCAAACACCACTAAAGCTCAGAATCGGGGTACAGTCTGATGTTGCCGCCTTGCCTTACTTGTGTGATGTTCCATGAGTCCCCCGGTCTCCCAGCCTGTCTCCCCCTTGTGTCTTCCAGTGGTGCGGGGAGCGACTGGACGAATCGCGGGACGCCCTCCTCCGTGTCCGATCCCTCAGCGCAGGTGTCGAGCTTCCCCGCCGGTCGTCAGGGCTCGCATTTGGCTAGATTCGGTGGGGCCTCGGCTCCGGCCCAGCCTCGTGCTCACCGCGCCGGTGTTCAGCAGCCTCCCTGTGTTAGGAGACGGCGGCCGCCATTTTGGCGAGCTCCGGGGCCAATCCGGGAGGGTCTCGATGTGGCTCTCAAGGGCTAGCACGCACGGAGTTCCCCATATGCGCTGATCTTGGGGCTCTCAGAGGATAGTCTCAGCGGCAGCTGCGGCGCTGGTAGGTGGCATTTAGGCGTCTGGAACTCAAGCGCGGACCGGGAGCCGAGACGGATTACGTCCGCTCGGCCATCTTGTCCGGCCACGCCCCCTGCCCCAGTATTTTTGCATTCTGGGGAAAAGTATTCTCGATATTGAGTGAGGCTGTGCAACAGCAATTGGTGCCTAGCCCCTAGTCGCGTTGTTGGGGTACGATAAGGAGATAGCAGCCAACAGCAGGAAACTGGTAGCAATGGGACTGTTACTCGCCAAACGCTGAGTTGCCATGCGCTGGGCAAAGGGCCCCATTCTACTAATTTCTGAATGGAATGCTGATATGCTTTATTGCAACATTCAGTCTGATGCATACAATGAGCTCCTTCCACCACAGAGTCGCCCCAAGGGTTACTGGGGGCTATACCAGCAATATCTGATTGGGAAAGAGATGGGAGAGCCAGAAGGTGGTGAGGAAAGGATCAATCATTCCTAAGTCTACATACCCCCGCTGAGAATTGTTACTGTACATAAAGTGAAGAATGTTACCTATTATGTCTTGAACACTTTGCCCTCTGAATGCCCCATCGGCCTGCTCTGTGAAGAGTTCACACAAGGTACATAGGATTCGCCCTGCACTTGTCATATAAGCTGTTGGTAACGCTGAAGATGTAGCATCACGTCCAATACAGAGAAGAGCTTGTCTCTCCCAGTGGGTTGTGCTTATTGTGCATGCAAAAAGGTTTGTTTTGTTGTTATTCTGTGCATCAGTTATTATGTGAAACTTACTGTGATACATCGAGCTATGCTATGTAAAATGTAATAAACAAATAATAACATTTTTTTAAAAGCCCATCACCTTGCCGGCATTCTATGCTCTGCTTCACCCCTTTAAGGATGAGGAGAGACTCCATCACCTTCACCTCAATAGAGTGCTGAGTTTTTATATCGATTGTACTAGAAAACACTGAGTGGACAATCAATTCTTTATGGGATCAAAGGCTGTGCAGAAAAGTGCTGTCTCTCGCTAGATTGTGTTCTGCATAAAGATCTGCTGTGCATTGCCCGAGAAGCAGCCCCTGGAAGGGTTAAGGGCTCATCCCACCAGAACCAAGGCCACTACTTTAGCACATAAAGTTCCTGTCCTGGGCAATTATCAGGCAGTAACTTAGACGTCCCTTCACATGTTCATGAAGCAGTACTGTCTGGGCAGTCAGGTTTGCCGAGAGGGGAATTTTGCCCGCTCTGGTATCTATTTAAAAGGTGAGGAATCTATCGTTCGACATCTCTATTAGAAGAACATGTTACTTACCTTCAGTAGGGCTTTTTCTGATAGAGCCACCAATTGCAAATTCCTCACCAACCCTCCCTTCCTCCCATTCTGCGAATTGGACTCTGGCCATTGAAAAAAGAGCCTAAATCTAGGAATCTACACACTGGTCGATACCAATTTGCCGTTCAGGTCTCTGCATGTCAGGGTGGAGACAAACTCGAAAGCAACTGACGTCAACGTATGAGAGTGGTACCTATATTTGTGCCGCACATTATTTCGGGAGTGGAACGGCATCAGTACGGAACCGAACTGCATCACCTTCCAACACACAGAGGTAATGCTCAAAAGTTTCCAGATCGAGTTTGACGCCTGGGGAAGTATTCCGAAAGTGAGGAATCTGCGGTCAGATAACGTCTCCACTAGAAAGAGCCTTACCGGAGGTAGTTAACTTGTTTGTTAGGGTGCAAGTCCTGTTGATATATAGTTCTGCTAACATCATCACGGCTTCACGTCTGAAGTCGAAACAGTCAGTGCCTCCTTCCGGTGCTGGAAGCTTGTTGCAGACGTTTTCCAGGTCCAATCTTGCACCTGGGATATTCAAAGGTGTGGAATCTGTAGTAGATGGAATATTCATCAGAGAAATCTTTATTGAAGTTAAGTAATTTTTTGGTAGCTCCTACCTCTGCTTGCAGAATAAACAAGAGTCAGTCATGTTTTCAAGAACCTTACACTATGTTCCTTAAGAACAGGGTGGTAATGAGCACTCATCTGAGTTTTCACCCTAAAATAGTTTTTAGATATTCAAAGTAATCAGATGGTTTTCATTCCTACGCTTTTTTTTGTTTTTTTTTTGATTCTTTCAACTCCAGCAGACAAAACTCTTCAAACTTTGGACATGAAAAGAGTAGACCGGACGAAAGTTAAAACAGTCAAATCATCCATTTATAAATTATACTTTTGTAAAAACTGGTTTACCTATGACAATTTAGTCCATCTCAAGGTCGATAATTCATAAATAAATCTTTCCCCGATAGGTCTAAAGCACCTTTGACCTAGAGAAAGCTACCACAGCTCTGACAAGAAATGTCCCTATTTTAGATATGCAATGCGAGTACATGGAGGTCTGGACATATATTTGTGAGACACTATTGTCTCGATTTAGACTCAAGCAGATGCCCAATAAGGACAGGCATCTTTGAGGAACCTGTTTAGATTCTGGCTAATTCTGTTTTATTTTCATATCTGCCTGTTTTGATAACAAGGGCTTTGTAGTCTAATCAGTGCTTTAGACAATTGATGAGGATCCCATAGAAGAGAAGGAAACATTACTTGCCTTTAATCCTAGTTTTGCAGCGTGAATCTTTCTGGATTCACTTTGCTGTGCATTATTCCGCGGTCTAGTGGTTGGGTCCGGAATCGTAGTCTCTTTTTTTTTTTTTTTTTTTGTAGCACAGGTGGGCGTCGACGCCCCACCATTTGGTGTCCTCCCGTGACGTCGGCGCGCTTCCTCCGGAAGCTCCCACCCCTGGGCGCCATCTTCAGATTCTTTTTTCTGCCGTTGGGTCTGGATCGTCACGAGGAGCTCCAGAGTTTTGAAAAGGAGAAAAGAGGAGAAAAGCAGAAAAACACAGAGAAATTGGAGTTCTTCATCACACGACAAAGAACATAGAACCGGGACGACGAAGTAGGTGAGAAGGAGGAAAAACTTCGACGTCCGGCGGAGAATGCGCACACAGGGGGCTCCCTGAGCGCGGGAATGGACAAGACACCATTCAAATTTTGCCGTAACTGCCACCACAAGTTCACGCAGAAGGACCAGCATCCAGTCTGCAACCTCTGCCTGCCGATCGACCACCAAAGTAACGACTGCAACGCCTGCTCCGCATTCGCCCCCAAGACCCTCAGAGTGAGGGACAGACAGAGGAGAGCAAACTACAGCATGCAGGGGCAAGGACAACCTCCGTCACTTCGGGACCTGGGCCTCTCCAGCGGAGAAGAGGACAACATCGCCGAGGGACCTGATGACTGCACGGTCGTAGAGACCGATAACATGTCGAGGAAGGAGGTAAGAGAGACGTCAACCCCAAAAACCCCGACAGACTCTCGAAAAACAGAGCCAAAGTCCTCGAAAGGAGCACTGGCGTCGAAGCAATCGATGACCACAGTTGCATCCACGGACAAACAGCCCAGCGGATCCTTCGATAAGGACTCCTGGCCGGCGAAAGCTCTAGACACACCCCGGTCGTCGAAGCACGGTTCCGAAAAGCCGCACTCGACGCCGAAGGGAAAAGAGCAGAAGGCAACTTCGACGTCAACATCCACGACCTCGAAGAGAAACGCCGAAACTCTCGACGCCGAACAAGCGGCCGAGATGGAAAGGAAGAAGAGAAGGCTCGAGGCCGAAATGAACAGTATCCTCCAGAGGAAGAAGGACTTCGACGAACGGATGAGTAGATACACCATCCCTTCGAAGCCCTCGACGGTCGTCGAAGCAAAAGTCCAGGAGGAGCTCGACGCCGCCGACCCGCCGAAGACTCCCGAAGCGGCGGAGCAACAGGACGAAGAGGGCCTGTATTATTACACTGAGGGCGATGACGACCAGCAGACACAATTGGGTTCGACACCCTCGGAGGCTCAGGACCTGGATTGGCAGGACCGAAGACCCGGAAGAGGCCGTGGAGACGTATCCGTCGAGGCCTTCGCCGCCAGACGACATTGGCATATACAATATGGTCGTCAGGAACGCTGCAGCAACCTATAGGGTGGAAATGGAGGAAGAAAAACCAAAGGCTTGCTTTCTCTTGGAGACACTGCTGCCAACCCAAACTAGGAGCCAATTTCTTCCAATGCTCCCAGGTGTGCTGGACCAAGGCAGGGAAGCTTTCAAGGAGCCATCAACCTGCAGATCTGTCACCCCCAGGACAGAGAAAAAGTACAAGCACTCTTCTAAAGACCCAGCATATATCCAGGGGTCCGTACCAGCTGACTCTATTATAACAGCAACAGCCAGGAAGAGGGCCAACGTCCCCACAAACTCAGGGCCACCTCCAGACAAGGAGAGTAAAAGAATAGACCTCACAGGGAGGAAAATTGAGAGGAATGCGGCAATTCACTGGCGCATCGCCAACTCTAATGCCCTAATAAATAGACATGCCTACCAACATTGGGAAGAAGTAGGGCAGTTGCTCAAACATCTCCCAAGCGAACACCAGCAGAGAGCAGCGCACCTGGTGGAGGAGGGCAAGAACATGGCCAACACCTGCCTGAAGTCGGCCTTGGACGCAGCAGACACATCAAGCAGGCTTATGATGATCGGAGTAACAGAAAGAAGGCATGCCTGGCTGAGGATCTCGGGGTTCACGCCCGAAGTACAGAACAATATCCTTAATATACCCTTCAACGGGGAAAAGCTGTTCGGCACGCCAGTGGACGAGACGCTGACACAGCTGAAAAAGGATAACGAGACTGCAAGGTCCATGGGAGCATTGCAGTTCAGAGGGATGAGAAGGGGCACCCCCTCACGAAGGCCAAATGGCAGAGGAGGGAGCCAACCGGGAACATCGCACCAGGCCTTCCAGCAAACCTATCAGGGAAGCAACCAGGAGCAGCAAGGTCAGCAACAACAAGGCTGGCAGAACCAACAGAGGGGCCAGTCCTTTCGAGGTTGACCGAACGGACGAGGCCAGACAAGAAGAGGGGGCAGCAACCCGCCCCCAAGTGACTCCACAGTACCAAAAGTGCCCACACACACGACATCCTTAGTGACGCGGCACAACAAAAAACACAAAGAACAATTAAATATCAACGATCATGTTACACCAGTAGGAGGCAGACTAAAACACTTCTTCCAGGAGTGGAAGAAAATAACGGACAAATGGATACTCAACATCATACAGTTCGGCTACTGTATAGAACTGGTAAAAAAGCCACCAAACAGGAGGCCAGCCAACAAGACACGCTCAGCAGAAGAGCTATCACTCCTTTGGCAGGAAGCACAAGAACTCCTCCACAAGGAGGCCATAGAAAGGGTACCATACAAAGAAAGAAACAGGGGAGTGTACTCCAACTACTTCCTCGTACCAAAAGTAGAGAAACGTTAAGGCCCATACTGGACCTACGGTTCCTAAACAAATACATAAAAACTCAAAAGTTCAAGATGACGTCCCTACAGGAGGTTATACCTCAGATGAGGCACGGGGATTTTATGTCCACAATAGACCTCAAAGATGCCTACCTACACATCCCCATGAACCAAAAACACAAACATCTACTGAGATTTACCATCAGCAAGACGCACTACCAGTTCACGGCCCTAGCCTTTGGCCTAAAATCCGCACCAAGGGTCTTCACAAAATGCCTCGCTGCCGTAGCGGCACACCTGCGGAGACAGGGAATACATGTATACCCCTACCTAGACGACTGGTTGGTAAAGGCGAACTCCTACAACCAATGCAAACTACATGCTCAGCGGGTCACACATACGCTGACGGAGCTAGGCTTCTCGATACACAACAGGAAGTCCTCGCTGGAACCAGAACAGGTGAAGATTTACCTGGGTGCACAAATCGACACCATTCAGGGCAGAGTGTTCCCCAGCGAAAGGAGAACAGTCGCAATGCTGAAGGAGACTCCCCAATACCAGAAGGGGCGACGTCAGTGAGGACGGTGAGCAAGCTCTTGGGGATGATGGCGTCCTGCATACATCTAGTCCCCAATATTCGGCTGCACATGAGACCATTCCAGGAATGGCTCCAACAACAGTGGTCACAAGCAACAGAGAGTTGGGAAGATCTAGTGGTTGTAACGCACGCAGTGCAGGTAGAGATAGCATGGTGGAACAAGGACAACATAAGGGGAAAACCTTTTACACCACCAACTCCGACAGTGACCATCACAACGGACGCATCCCAAATGGGGTGGGGAGCGCACATGAACCTGCTCAAAGTAAGGGGTTTATGGACACCAACAGATGCCGTCAAACACATCAACTACCTAGAACTAAAGACCGTGTTCCTTGCACTAAAAGCGTTCCAGAAACAGCTGTACGGGCAAAGGGTGTTAGTACAAACAGACAACACCACAACGATGTTCTACATCAACCATGAGGGAGGAACACAATCAGTGGCGCTGTCAGATCTGGCGCAACAGATATGGAAATGAGCTATACCATTACAAATAGACCTCCTGGCGATGCATCTACCAGGGAAGGACAATTTGGAAGCGGACAGACTCAGCAGACAGACATCAGTCTCACACGAGTGGGAGCTCAACCCCCAGGAGACGCAAAGGCTATTCAAGAAGTGGGGGACCCCACAATTAGACCTGTTTGCAACACACCAGAATGCAAAATGCCAATACTTCGCATCCAGACAGCCAGGCCACCAATCCCAAGGAAATGCCCTATGGATGAGCTGGTCAAAGACATTTGCCTACGCTTTTCCGCCGATACCGCTGATACACAAGGTGCTCAGCAAATGCAGAACAAGCAACATGACGCTAATTCTGGTGGCACCACAGTGGGCCAGGCAGTCCTGGTTCTCACAGATAGTGGAAATGGCACAGGGGCCACCACACAAGTTCACAAAAAGAAGAGACCTGCTCTCGATGCAAAACGGAAGGGTGCTCCACCCAGAACCAGAGAGCCTCAGCTTAGCAGCGTGGCTCCTGAAGACTTAGAGTTCGCTCACCTCAAGCTCCCCCAAAGCACACTGGCGGTGCTGCGAGAAGCAAGGAGGCCCACTACACGGAAATGCTATGCAGCAAAATGGAAAAGATTCACTCAATGGTGCATCAAGGAAAAGCTCCACAGGAGAATAACCAGGGAATCAACAGTGCTAAAATACTTGACACACTTGCTAAATTGTAATCTAAGCTGCACCTCGCTAAGAGTACACCTGGCAGCAATAGTAGCCTATACAAGAGGAGAAACAGGGAAAAGTTTCTTTACATCTCAAGTGGTAAAAAGATTCCTGGAGGGGGCCAAAAGAATAGCCCCACCAAAGAGGATGCCACCGCCGGCATGGAACCTCAATGTGGTTCTAACACAGCTTATGAAAGCACCCTTTGAACCCATTCACAAGGCCTCTCTGCATATGCTCACAATAAAAACAGCCTTTCTGGTAGCAATTACCTCGCTACGCAGGGTGAGCGAATTGCAAGCGCTCACACTACAAGAACCCTACATTCAGATTCACAATGACAGGGTGGTAATGAGTACGGACCCACACTTCATGCCAAAGGTGGTGTCCAAGTTCCACATAAGCCAAACAATACAAATTCCAAGTTTCGTCCAAAAACCATCCAACAGCGCAGAGAGGGCACTGCACACTCTGGACGCCAGAAGAGCAGGTATGCATTATATCGAAAGGACAAAAAATTGTAGGAAAACAAAGCAATTCTTTGTGTCCTTCGCAAGCAGTTTCCTGGGCAGACCAGTGACTAAAAATACCATCGCACGATGGATCGCACAGACAATTCAGTACTGCCACAAACAGGCAGGTCAAGAACTGCAAGGAGCAGCACAAGCTCACTCTACCAGGAAAAAGGGAGCAACAATCTCCTTCCTGGCAAACACACCCATCCAGGACATTTGCCTGGCGGCAACATGGGCTTCAGTGCACACGTTCACGAAGCACTACTGCGTGGATATACAGATGAACAAGGAAGCACAAGTAGGTCAAAAAGTGCTTCAACATATATTCAACAACCAACGCTCATCTTCCACCCAGCCGCCACACACATAGCAAACCGCTACAAAGTCTATGCACAGCATAGTGAATCCAGAAAGATTCACGCTGCAAAACGAATAGTTTCTTACCTGTCGGTGTAGTTTTGCAGCTTGAAGTCTTTCTGGATTCACTAGCGAACCCACCCGCCTCCGCCAGAAAGATGAGACAGGAGGAAAGGGGGGACTAAGAAATGGAAAACACCTTCAAAAGGTAAAAGGATAAACAGGAAAAGCACAAGACAAGAAAAAAAGAATCTGAAGATGGCGCCCAGGGGTGGGAGCTTCCGGAGGAAGCGCGCCAACGTCACGGGAGGACACCAAATGGTGGGGCGTCGACGCCCACCTGGGCTACACAAAAAAAAAAAAGAAAAGAGACTACGATTCCGGACCCAACCACTAGACCGCGGAATAATGCACAGCATAGTGAATCCAGAAAGTCTTCAAGCTGCAAAACTACACCGACAGGTAAGAAACTATTCGTTTTCTTCCTGGCAAATCGTTATCAAAGTCTTAAGCAACCCTGCTACCGCCCCAGACACGAAAACGTGCAGCAATGTTTTCATCTTGTACCCAGAATCGCTTAGGTACCGTAAAAATAAACTGACCTGTCACCTGTGATGGGGCAGAGGAGGAAGGCTCAGTCCCTTAAAATTATACTACCGGTTTTGTTCATTTAACCAAGGCTGAGCTTAAATATTACTTTATAAAAACCCACGTATCAACATTCACTGCATACAGAAAACGTCATTGACAGACTTCTCTTTTTTCAAATTCCTTGTAGTTAGTGATTTCCTGCAGGGCAGTCATGAGCCCTGCCTTCGAGTTTATTCATAAGGCTCCTTTACAACGTCTTTGCGCGAAGGCCACTTTCCTGGTTGTGAAAATATCTGCATGCAGGGTTGCCGAGATACAGGCCCTATGTGTTCATAAACCTTATATAGTATTTCACAGTAATAGGTTAGTAATGAAAACTCACCCTAAATTCCTCCGTATGGTAGTTTCAATTCTTTAGTGTTTAACGAAGCATTTCTTTACCAACCTTTTGTTTTTATTTTATTTATTTTAGAATCCCACTCTACTGCAGAAAGGTCTCTCTACACACTTGACATGAGAAGACTTTGAAAGTTTTATCTATGTAAGACCAAAGACTTAAAGTCCAGTTTTGTAAACTATGGTCCATGACGGGCAGGGTTTGCCACATTGAAACAATCCCTGACTAGATGGATAATTTCTTGCATTCTTCTGTGGAATCAAAAAGTTAACAAAGCTTTATCCATAGACCAAATGCCCATTCAGCAAGAGGTAAAGCAGTTACTGCTGCTTTGTTGAGAAATATTCACATTTTTGAGATCTATAAAGCACACTATTGTCTTGATTCAGAGTGTAGAGCAAATGCCCAAGTGCGATAGGCCTCCTTGAAAAATCTCTATCCTGGGGTCTATGAATCTGTTTTTTTATCTCTTCACTTACCAAGTCTGGCATGAGCTAGCTATTCTATTTAGTGCTTATGATTATCAATATAGGTCCTCGGAAGATGAAAGATTGGTTTCTTACCTGTAATCCTTGTTCTCCTTCATGGGAATCTCCATTGAAAACGTAATCAACCCTCTCCCCACCCTGGTGGAAAAGATAGTCGACCTTAAAAGCATCAAGTGCGACCGTACACCATGGCGCCAACCTGTCACCAGTGATTCTGTGACTAGAAAGTGACGTGAGACACTGGCATAAACTGCCGCTGTCTCTTTTAGGCAGGGCAGCTGCGTTTAAAATAATTGCACGGTTATTGTACATCCTCCAGAGCTGCCCTTATAAAATTCTGGATGCTTTCTTCTCAGGTATAGATAGTATGATCAGAGCATTAATGTGGGGGATGGGGGCAGCCTCGGATAGCAATAAGGGTTCTCCAGTGCAGCAAATACGATGTTGGCATAGCCCTTCCCAACGTGAGAACATATTATGAAGCGGCAGAGGTTGGGGTGGTTTGCGACTGTGCCTATTCGGACTTCGATGACCCAGCTTTTTGGTTGGATAGGGAAGGTGTGGGTGATGGGAGTTACCTCCCAGGCGCTGTAAGCAAAAAGCAGTATATGTATAAAGAACAAGGGGACCCCAGTAGTAAGACCAGGGGTAGTATTAGGTGGTGTGTAGGACAAAGGTCTAGTGGAGGCCAAAAGGTCCTCAGGTAGCCTAGGCTACTAATGATTTAAGAGCAGTATTTAGTCAGACGAAACAATACAAAGAGTTCAGGTGGGACTCGGTACGCAATATATGCTGGGACATAAGGTTTTGGAATGACATCACATTTATTATCAGCATAAATGGAATATCATATACTTGGTAATAGTTCTAGTGCTCACACAAAAAGTGAAAGTGCGTGAAGTGAGGAAGTGCTGGTGACATTTAAAATTTACATCGCATTGGCAAACAACAGTAGTAAGCAAAACTCCTAAATAAATAGAATGCAATAGTGGAGTTTTGGTTGGAGAGGTGTCGTGTTGTATTACAAAAACCCTCTTTCGATCGGAGAGCTCGTGGTAGGCCGTTGGACCTACCCGCGTCGGTTCGACTCGCAGTCGATGGAACGAACTCCCTTTAAATTCTGCCCTCGGTGCCACACGAATTACCCGCGCACCGACTCACACAGAGTGTGTAATCTGTGCTTGTCTCCTGAGCACAGAGAACAGGACTGCGACGCGTGCCAGGCTTTCCGCTCCAAGAAGACGCTTCGCGACCGTCGGGCTCGACGTCGCAACATGCAGAGTCAACACACAAGCTCTATTCCGGACCTCTTCGGACCAGGATCGGATGAAGAAGCTGGCGATGCTATCGGGGCCGAGGAGGAACAGGAACCGATCTCCGTTTCCGAGTATGGCTCCGACCAGGATGAATACATCCCGCATGGACAGCGTACTGTAAGTTCAGAATCTCCCTCTCCCCGACATCCATCTCAACCGAAAAAGAAGGCTCCGGACCAACCCGCGCCCTCGGGCCCTGGTCGGCCCCGAGACCACGCTTCTGATGCCCCGCCTTCGGGCTCGGCACCGAAGCCTGCAAAAAAGCCTTCCGGCTCCGAAAAGTCCCACTCTAAATCGGGCACCGAGCCGAAACCTTCAGGATCGAAGCCAAAGTCCGGCTCCGAACCACATTACTCGGCACCGAAACATACTTCGGATCCGAAGACACCAACTCCAAAAATGTCGGCATCGAAACCTTCGGCGCCGAAACAGACTGATGCACCAAAGTCACCAAAAAAGCACCGTTTCGACGATCCGCTCGATAAACCGGACCTGAAACAGAAGGTGTTGTTTATTAATCCTCAGACTGGACATATTACCACAAAAGTGAATCTAAAAAGGACTGATGCAGAAGAGGAATATCACATTCCCTTGAAGAAGAGAACTGTTGGAACTAACCCTTCCCCACCTCCTCTTCCTCCTACTCTTCCATCATCCCCTTCTCCTCAGTTTCTGCCTGTGCCAACTTCACCTCAACATTCACAACATACACCGGACAATCAGGATGACGGGGATGGCAATGGGGATGGGGATGATATTCAGCCTATACCTACAGACCCATGGGACGACTACAACACTAACTCGCCCACAGGCAATGATCCTGACTTATACCCCACCAAGCCCACTCCACCGTAGGGCAGCTAATTACCATGGGGTGCAGCTCCACAAAGAGTCTCTCAAAGAGGATTTTCTCTTTGAAACCCTTAGCAGTACACAAAAATCATCACACACGTTACCCATGCTCAAAGGGATGATTAGGCATGTAGACGATTTCTTTAATGATCCTGTCAGGGCACGTATCCTTACCCCTAGGGTAGATAAAAAATATAAGTCAGCACCATCTGACCCAGTCTACATAAAGGGACTCATTGGTGGTGTCCAACGCACGCAAAAGGGCCAACTCCCAAACTACAGGAGACGCTCTACCCCCAGATAAAGAATCTAAGCTTCTTGATGCTTCTGGGAAAAGGGTGGCCTCTCAGGCAGCAAACTTCTGGCGCATATCTAACACACAAGCATTGTTAGCTAGATACGACCGTGCGCACTTGGATGAGATGGAACAATTACTCCAATTTCTACCCCAAGAACATAGAGCTAAAGCTCAAGACCTAGTGAGAGAGGGACAACTTATCTCAAATAATCAAATCAGGTGCTCCCTAGATGCTGCTGACACAGCTGCCAGAGCGGTAAACACCAGTGTCCTGTTACGAAGGCACGCCTGGCTTCGCATATCTGGGTTCAAACCTGAGGTCCAAACTTCCATTCTAAACACACCCTTTGATAAGGAACACCTCTTTGGCCCAGTGGTAGATTCTTCACTGGAAAAGATGAAGAAAGACACTGAAGTGGCAAAATCCATGAGAGCCCTTCAGTCAACACAAGGCCGTGGTTCCTTTCGGCGCTCATTCTATCGAGCAAGGTCCAAAAATACTTCCTCAAAGACTACATCCACCTACAGGGGCAATAACCAACCCTTTGGCTCAAAAAATTACTTCAGAGGGGGTTACAGAGGAAACAACGGCAGAGGTAGAGGGTCAAACACATGTACCTCCCCCTCCTATACAAAACAGTGACTTAACTATACTTACTCCCAACCATTTAACACATGTCGGGGGAATACTGTCACATTTCTTACCAACTTGGCAGTCAATAACAACAGACAAGTGGGTTCTACAAATTATCCGTTCTGGTTACTGCCTGGAGTTCATCAACACCCCTCTAAACATTCCTCCAAAGGCACACAAGCTTTCACAGGACCACCTACACCAACAAGAGGGTACAGTCTCTACTTCTAAAAGGAGCTATAGAACCAGTACCGCTACAACACCAAGGGTCGGACGTGTACGCCTTTTACTTCCTAATACCCAAAAAGGACGGTTCACTCAGACCAATATTAGATCTCAGGGAACTAAATTTTTACATACAGTCGGACCATTTCCACATGGTAACAATTCAACAAGTACTACCTCTTTTGCAAAAAGGCGACTTTCTGTCTACTCTAGACTTAAAGGACGCCTACTTTCATATTCCAATCCACCCTGCTCATCGCAAATTTCTCAGGTTTGTGTTAGCGGGTCAATATTACCAGTTCAAGGTACTCCCATTCGGAGTCACCACTGCCCCCAGAGTCTTTACAAAGTGTCTGGCGGTAGTAGCTGCTCATCTAAGAAGACAAAGCATCCATGTCTTCCCATACTTGGACGACTGGCTCATCAAAGCCAACACGTACCAACAATGTCTCAAGCATACTTCCATAACTATTCAGGTACTGCATCAACTAGGGTTCACAATCAATGTGCCAAAATCACATCTTCAGCCAACCAATACTCAGAACTATCTAGGAGCCACTTTAGATACTCAAAAGGCTCTCGCGTTTCCCAACGCAGCCAGAATTTGCAACATTCAGGCTTTAGTTCTCCAGTTTCAACCCAATCAATCACTTCCAGCTCCGGTTTATATGCAACTGCTGGGGATGATGGCATCTTGCATCATGATCGTTCCCCATGCCAGGCTGCACATGCGTCCGCTTCAAGAATGCTTAGCCAGTATGTGGAACCAGTCATACGATCTATTAACCGATCTAGTGTTGGTAAGCGGCCGTACTGATCACTCTCTGCACTGGTGCAACACACAAAATTTATCAAAAGGACGGCCCTTCATAGACCCGGTTCCACAGATAGTACTAACAGCGGACGCATCCCTAACTGGCTGTGGAGCTCATCTTCAGCAACACACTGTACAAGGCCTGTGGAGCCAACAGCAGAAGTTGCTCCACATCAACCATGTAGAGCTGATGGCAATATTTCTAGCTCTCAAGGCTTTTCAGACCCATCTAGCAGGCAAAACTGTCTTGGTTCGTACCTACAACATGACCGCTATGTATTGCATCCAAAAACAGGGGGGGGACACTCTCTCCAACTGTCCCACTTAGCCCAAGACATCTGGAGGTGGGCTATTCACCACAAAATCTATCTCCTAGCGGAACACCTCCCAGGAGAAAACAACCAGATTGCGGACCTCCTTAGCAGGCAGGGGCACCAAATACACAAATGGGAACTTCACCCTCAAGTTCTCCTCCCATACTTCCAAGCTTGGGGAGTCCCTCAGATCTGTTTGCCACACACCAAAACGCAAAATGCCAAAGCTTCGCCTCCAGGTACCCACACCTGTTATCCAAGGGCAATGCACTATGGATGAACTGGTCAGGGATATTTGCCTACGCTTTTCCGCCTCTCCCACTCATTCCATCAGTGGTTCGGAAGCTCAGACAAACCTCTCTCACACTAGTCCTAGTAGCTCCTACATGGGCACGTCAACCTTGGTTCCCAACACTGTTGGAGCTCTCTCTGGTCCCACATCTAAAATTGAATTTAGGGGGGCGTGGCCAAGATGGCGAGCTGGTAAGACGTGTTTTACATCGTCTCCCCGCTCCCGAGCGCCCAAGTCAGCCCACTCCGGCGACGTGCAGCCCCCGAAGGCCGGGGAAAAAGTGAAGACGCACCTACAGCGCTCCCAGATAAGGTGAAAATAGGGCTGGAGGTTGATTTGCGGATAACTTAGCGGCCGCGGCACAGAGCGAGGAAAATGGCGGCCGGCCCCAACTAGTTGCGACGAGGCCGTGCGAGGTGCTTGGCGGCAAGCCCGGGATACAAAGCGGGCCCCAGGGGGCAGACAAGAACCCATTGAGAGCGGTTGACTGGGGTGAGGGGTTAAGTGGGGGGGCCCCGTGCAGAGCCAAGCGCCGAGGAGAGAAGAGTGGACGCCTGGGTGTGCGCGACGGGGCGAGGCCTAGCAGGCTGCGCAGAACCCCGGCGTGGCGTGGCTGAGGCGAAGCTGAGCGAAGTAGAGGCGCGCTGATCCGCGCCTCAGGGGCATCGGCCAGTAAGTCAACTGGCGCCGAAGGTCCCATGCAGAGCGGAACCACGGTACCCATAGCTAGTGCACCGCAGGAGATAGTAACGGAGCCCCGGCTGGTGAGCGGCCTGGCGGGCTCCGGGGGGCTCAAGGAAGCAGCAGCGGCTGAGGTGGTGTCAAGAGCTCCGGAGGTGCCGACCGGCCCAGCAGAGCATCGGCCAGGCGCACCGGCTGGCGCTCGCGGGTCTGCGAACATGAGGGCGAACTGGGCAGTGTCCCGATCAGGCAACTACCCTTGCGGGCCGACGCTGGCGGCTAGCCGAAGGTCTAGACGGACGGCGGCCCGAGACCCCAGACGAGGTAGCGGAGCTGGTGGTTCGCGCAGCCGACCCGGGCCTTACATTGAGCGGTGGTTCTCCCGGAGGGTGTTCAGAGAGTGCCGAAGTAGCTTGTGAGCCCCATAGCACTCAGCTATACGTATGGGCCGAAAGAGGGGGCTCCGAGCCTGAGAGCGTACGGCATCACAGGGGCTCCATCAGCGGGGTTCACCTAAGGAGTCCCATTTGGCAGCGGACGAAGGGCGGCGCGAGCGGCTGGCCACGCAATTGAGACCTGGGAAGCCTTCATTTTCGGCTGCCGATCCAAGTGAGCTCGGCGAAGGATGGAGATCCAGACATAGCGAGACAAGAGGGGGCACCGCAAGGGATGCATAACGAGAGCGGCCAACCCTAGCGTCTGAGCCGTTGAGGGCAAGGTGTCTGCTGCCCAACTCGGTGGGCTTTGGTACAGCGAGAAGCAAGGCCCTAATAGGGGCGGGGGCCGGAGGGGTATTGCACGAGACCCAAGTAGAGCATAGCGCACGGTCTCAATACGCTCCACGGAGCGGAGCCACACACGGGGTCTACTGGTAGGCGGCCGCATCTGGCAGAGAGCAGGGACACGGAGGCCAGAGGAACCTGCCGAGCTACGGAGCAGCACTACCGACAAGTCCATCTGGGCAGCTTCAGGCAGAGGTTGGTGGAGAAGGGGCTCTACATAAGGAGGAGTGCGCGACGTGACCCACACACCGGGGCGGTGAGACGGTCAGCTACCAGAGCAGCGACGGATGGTGGAATAGAGTAGCAGAAAAGGGAGGCACTGCACAGAGAGCTCACTCTGCCCTGCAACGTTCTGGCCAAAGCAAGTGCCTGGAGTGAATGACCTGAGACGGTGGATCTGTCGGAAGCACACAGCGGCCACGCATAGTCGGGAAGCGCAGAGGGGCAAAGATACACTCCAGTCCCTAGAACCTCCACTGTTAATATGTCTTCCATGAGGGGAAAAAAAGACAGAACATTGAAAGACATGCTAACTAAACCCCCAGCGGCGGGCAGCGGAGAAGACAGATCCTCCCCCACGAAACAATTTCAGCTCGACTCGGAGAGCACGGAGGCCCCGATCACCCGCTCCTTCTTGGAGACATTATTCAACACCCTACGGGAGGACTTCCACTCACTCAAAAGCGAGGTGGCAGGAGAGGTGAAAGAGATCCAAAGGGACGTCGACCCGATCGGCGAAAGAGTGGCCGCCATAGAGGATCAGGAACAGGGCAGGGACGAGGAGGTAACACTGCTCCAGCAAGAAGTGATCCGCCTAAGGGAACAACAGATAGACCTACAGGTCCACACGGAGGATCTCGAAAACCGCTCTCGGCGGAACAACATTCGGGTGAAGGGAGTACCTTCGGACGCAGAGGGTGCGGACATAGCCCACTACTTGCAGGAGCTTTTCCGAGACATTTTAGGAGTCCCGCCAGACATGGAGATCCGTATTGACCGGGCAGATAGAGTGGGGTTGAGAAGACGGGCCCCGGCGCCCCCGCCAGACATCCTGGCTTTTTTGCCAGACTACCCCCTTAAAGAACGCATCCTTCGGGAGGCCAGGGCGAAGCAACCGATCAAGTATATGGGTCACTCCGTAGCTCTCTACCAAGACTTGGCCGCCAGTACACTACAAAAGAGGCGAGAGTTCAGAGAAGTAACCACCCATCTCCGAGACAAAGGAGTAGCTTACTCTTGGGGCCACCCGTTCCGTTTAATCTTCAAGTGGGACAGCAACCTCCACCAGGTCAGATCCCTTCAAGAGGCCTGTAAGATAGTAGGTCTACCAAATCCTAGCCCAGCGGAGTCGACCAGCCCGGAGCGCCAACATGCACGAGATCGCTGGCAGAGAGTCGGAAAGAAACGCCTCCCTGGGACCTCGCTGGGGCCTGATCCTACAACTATGGTACAGGAGCGGCAAGCGGCCTTAGAAACAGTACTAAAGGACACTGCATCCCAGGACAACTCATGATCCCTGGAGGCGTTGCAGCAATAAAGTGAGATAAGCAGGGCTGGGGAGGGGTCTGCTGGGAGCGGGGATTCTTGGGCCACAGTATGTCCCTGCTTTCTTCCTTTTCCAGAGGCGCGCGATCACGCCTTGCGGGCGATGGACATTATGGGTGGGGGTGGGGGTGGGGGGGGGGTGTTGGGTGTTCAGATTAGGGAGGGGGAGGGGGGAACTGGTGTGCTGCAAGGTAGGGGACGGCGGTCGGGGCGAGGGGCAGAACAGCAAAGGGGCAGGGGGGGGAGGGTCCTGGACGCGGGCGACGAACCTCGGCGGAGCAGCGAGCGATCTGTGACCAGATCTCATGACACATTCTACTTTACAAATTGTTACCCTAAACGTGAGGGGCCTGAATAACCCTAATAAGCGGAAAGCCATTTTATCCTACTTGGAGAATTTAGGGGCTGATGTATGCCTTCTGCAAGAGACCCATCTCCTCCCCAAAGATTGGCACCGAATGCGATCTAGGGCCTTCCCTCAACAGTTCTTCTCATCCACACAAGATAAGAAAGCGGGGGTAGCCATCCTGGTGGCTAAGCGCTTTGCCAGGAAGGTGGGAGATAAAGTGGCGGTTGTAAAAGGGCGCCTATTAGCTTACAAGTTCTGGGTGGGGGGCTCGCCCTTGGTGCTGGGGTCCATCTACGCACCCAACTCGGGACAAGAGAAGTTTCTGAAAGCGGCCCTCTCTGAAACCCTGAGTGCGCAAGAGAAGTGGTTACTTATTGGAGGGGACCTCAATTTAGTGATGGACACGGCAGTGGACAGATCAAGTCACCGTTACACTCAAACTGGGGAGCTATCACTTGAGGGGAAAACCTGCCTACGGACCCGGAGGCTGACTGACCTGTGGCGGGAGGCTCAACCACACACTTCACAATTCTCTTTTTATTCACACGCCCACGGTACATACGCTAGGCTGGATCACATGCTAGGCACAACAGAACTCCAGCAACTAGTCAAGGACATAGATATGACACCGGCAGCACTTTCAGACCATGATGCGGTGACAGCGACCCTTTGGGTGCCTCAACCACGTAACAGATCCGGGGGATGGAGACTGCGGGAGGGCATGATACATAGGGCGGAGGTGAAAGATCAGATCCTCAAATGCATCACAGACTATCTCGCACTAAATGACTCCCCCGATATTTCCCTGTCCACTTTATGGGGGGCCCTTAAAGCAGTAGTGCGCGGGGAATTAATAGCGATATCAGCGGCCGAGAACAAAGAACACAAAGCTAAAAGAGAACAACTAACGGCGCAGGTTCTTGAGCTCGAGAGGGTACACAGTAAGACGGGGGCGCCTAGGGTTTGGCGCCAGCTAAAGGCAGCACGGGCCCAATTGGCGGGCCTTGACTTGGACAGGGCTGAATGTGCTTCACTCAGGCTCAAACACTCCTACTACATTGGGGGTGACAAAACGGGCGTATGCTGGCTAGCAAGTTACGCGCCCGCACCCAGCAAATGAAAGTGCAATCCATCCAGTCGAACCCGGGGAAACTAGAGGAAGGCGATGAGGAGATCGCAAAGGCCTTTCAGGCATTTTATGCCGAGCTTTACTGTAAAGACACCCCGCCCCGCTCCCGCATTACCACCTACCACCTACCTACAGTACGCCCACACGACGGCACTAAACCCAGGGCACGCAGAATCTCTGGAGGCACCAATAAGGGTGGAGGAAGTGATAGGGGCGATATCGTGCCTCAAGCTAATGAAATCACCGGGACCTGACGGCTTCTCGGCCGGGTTCTATAAATCTTTCTGCCAGGTTTTAGCTCCACTCTTGACACGACTTTTTAATTCCTTTACGGGGCCTGGGGCGATTTCCCCGGAGATGCTGGCGGCCTCTATCGTGGTACTGCCGAAACCAGGGAAAAGTAAAAAACCCCTGTGGCTCCTTCCGCCCGGTGTCGCTTCTGAATTTGGACTTGAAGCTCTTCACCGGGGTGCTAGCGGCCCGTCTGGGCCCTCTCATGCCGGGCATCATCGAACCGGACCAGTCCGGCTTCATCCCTAACAGACAAAGCAGCGACAATACCAAACGCATATTACATCTAGTTGACAAAGCCCACCGTACAAATATGAATGCTCTCCTCCTGTCGGTAGATGCCGAGAAGGCATTTGATCGGGTGGACTGGGACTTTTTAGATCAGACTCTGGTGCACTTTGGCCTGGGGGAAAGATTCAGGGCCTGGGTGTCGAGCTGTTACAATGCGCCCACGGCGACTATTAGTCAATGGGGTCTCATCCAGCCCCTTCGAGATCCAGAGAGGGACCCGGCAGGGATGCCCGCTGTCGCCCCTCCTCTTCGCGTTGTACATCGAACCGCTGGCCCAGAGGATCAGGGATAATCCCAACATTTTGGGTATTCCGTTTGGCGGGGAGAGGCACGCGATCAGCCTTTATGCAGATGACATCATCGCATCCCTCGAATCACCAGAGCGCTCTGTCCCGGCATTTTTACAGGAGTTGGAATCCTTTAGCCAGGTCTCGGGATTCCGAGTCAACGTTGGGAAATCGATGATTCTTTGGTTGCACCAACAGGGGACAGCAAATACGCCGGGAAGGGACACCTATGCGGGGATACCAGTCATGACGTCTATCCCATACCACGGAACTGAACTGGCCCCATCCGTTTCACAAACGGTTAAATTAAACTATTCCAAGTTAACCACTCAGCTCACTAACGAGCTGCAGCATTGGAAGCACTATCCACTATCACTCCTGGGAAGGGTAGCAGCGATTAAGATGTCCATCCTTCCCAAAGCACTATATCTCTTCCAGACAATTCCGCTATGGCCCCCGCCGGGTACTCTCCACAAACTACAGCAGGGGATACTACAGTTTGTCTGGGCTGGGGCACGTCCCCGGAGGGATCTGGGCTACCTACGACCCGATGAGGGAGGCTTGGGGATCCTGTGCATACTGGAATACTTAAGAGCAGCGCAACTCAGGTACTTCGTGGAATGGAATAGGTCAGAATCTGAAAAGAGATGGCTGTTCCAGGCTAGAGCGTTAGCAAAACTTTCCCTCTGGAAGGTCCCTTTCCTCAAGAGCGCAGATAGGCCCTTAAATTTACGTGGATCACCCATAATACACACACAACTTGGGGTTTGGGACGGGGTAGCCACTAAGAAGGGACTGACTTCTTTCCCCTCGCCCATGACTCCTCTATTGGATAATAAAGGCTTTACACCGGGGCTGGACGAAAGAGCGTTCCTGGGGTGGCGGGAACTGAATGTAAAGCGGCAGGACACTTCTTTGACCTCGACGGGATTATTTCATTCCCTGACCCATTAGATTATGGCCTTCCCGAAACGGAGCGATTCCACTACCTACAACTCCGGCACTGGCTTCTCCAAACGGAGGTGCGGCCAAAGGTGAGTAGGAAATTGACAAAATACGAACGTTGGCTATTAACAAAGACTACAGATAGGAAAATGATCTCTGAACTGTATGATATGATACGCCCACAGACGCCCGAGGCGCCCACGGCTAGTCAGAAAAGATGGGCGAAAGACTTAGGAAGGGAACTCACCGGAAAAGAATGGAAGGATATCTACTACCGAGCCAATCATACGGCGCGTAACACCGCCAGCAGGGAGACTGCAATTAAAATAGCCACATACTGGTACCTGACACCGGTTCGCCTTAACAAGGGGAACCCGGATCATATTCTGACCTGCTGGAGGGGCTGTGGGGAAGAAGACACGCTCGTACATCTGCTTTGGAAGTGTAAGGAACTAGCAGGGTACTGGCTGGCGATCCTAGATGATGTAGATAGACAGTTTGAGACGCAAATCCTGAGATTCCTGGTCTATGTAATACTAGGACTACCTAACCCCCTTACATATCCTCTACGATCTAGGAGGGGGAGGCAGATGGGACTGATACTGGGAGCAGCACTTCAAAACATCTTATCGCACTGGGGAACACAGATAAGGCCGACATACTTAGGGTGGTTGCACAGGTTGTGGCACATTTTAGGGATGGAAAGGATGCAGGCTTCTTTCACTAACTCCACAGCAACCTTTACTGAAATTTGGCAGCCAATAGTCTCTTTGCTAGCCACTGAAATGAATGAAATCACATGCCCAAGGTACCTCCGGCTCCTCCGCCTCACATCTCCGGATACACCGCCTCCAACCTCATGATCAGCATCCTCGCTCTCGCCAGATATTCTGCTCTAATTCAAATAGGCCTCAAGCACACCAGTTCGTGGGTGGGAAGGGGAGGGGGGGGATTATGTTCCTGTTTTTTCTGTTTCTGTTTTCTCTCCCTTTGGCATTGCTGTATACTTAAGATTTTTATGATACTGGAACATACAGAGACTCTATGGACTACCTCATAGCTCTTGACGGACATGGACCGTATGACACCCATAAATCATCCGCAGATTTCTATATGTATGGCCTAAACAGGGCAGTGGGGATGAGATGCTGTTCCACCCTTGAGATGTATGTTATTTTATGGCTGCAGAATGTCAATAAAAACAAAGTTAAACCTAAAATTGCATTTAACCTCCAGTCTCCTCACACAGAGCCATGGAGAAATCGAGCACCCAGATCCCAAACAACTGAACCTCGCGATCTGTCTCCTGAAGTCATAGAGTTTGGTTATCTGAATCTTCCACCAGACTGTATGAACATCATTAGAGAGGCTAGAAAACCTACCACAAGAGCCTGTTACGCAGCTAAATGGAAGCGTTTTGTTATTTATTGCAATAACAATCATATCAACCCTCTTGATGCTTCCATACAGAACATCATATGCTATCTGTTACACTTGCAGCAGTCAGCATTGGTTTATACCTCCATCAGACTGCATCTTGCTGCAATAGCTGCGTATCTTCAGAATAGACAACATTTATCGCAATTTCGAGTGCTTGAGTTTAACGCTTTTATGGAAGGACTAAAACGAGTCATACCACCAAGACTCCCACCTGCCCCAGTGTGGAATCTTAACATAGTCCTCACAAGATTAATGGGCCCACCCTTTAAACCCATGCACAAATGTGAACCACAGTTCCTCTCTAGGAAAACAGCTTTCCTCATTGCGATCACTTCATTGAGGAGAGTGGGTGAACTACAGTCACTAACCATAGAAGAACCTTTTTTCCAACTACACAAAGATAAAGTGGTTCTTCGTACCAATCCCAAATTTTTACCTAAGGTAGTATCTGCCTTTCACATCAATCAGATGGTAGAATTACCTGTATTCTTCCCTCAACCTGATTCTGTTGCAGTACGAGCTCTACACACCTTAGATGTCAGAAGAGCACTCTTGTATTACATTGAAAGAACAAAATCATTTCGTAAGACCAAACAACTCTTTGTTGCTTTAGCACCACCCCACAAGGGCAATCCTATCTCTAAATCAGGTATTGCAAGGTGGATTGTTAAATGTATTCAAATTTGCTACGCAAAAGCAAAGAGGACTTTAACTGTACCCCCTAGAGCACATTCCACTCGCAAGCTAGGGGCCACTATGGCTTTCTTAATAAACGTTCCCATAGCTGACATTTGCAAAGCTGCAACATGGTCTACACTGCACACATTCACAAAGCACTATTGTGTAGATGTGTTAGCAAGACAACAAGCTAATGTGGGCCAAGCAGTACTTAAAACACTGTTTCAGACAACTCCAACAGTTACAGGATAGCCAACGCTTTTGGGGGATACTGCTGTATAGTCTATGCACAGCATGTGATCTACAGCTCGCATGCCTCAAACGGAAAATGCTACTTACCCAGTATGCATCTGTTCTTGGCAAGTAGAGCTGTAGAGTCACATGCGCCCACCCACCTCCCCGGGTACCTGTAGCTGCTGTAGTTCTCTCCTTTACTATACATACATACGCATGGACATCTCTATTCTTTACTACTACTCCATTCTCACCCTCTGCGGAAAAACAATCTGAAGATGGAGTCGATGCCCATGCGCACTATCACCGAAAGGAGGAGTCACCTATCTCGTGACTGGAAAGACTTCTTCGAAGAAAAACAAAGTGTAAACATCTGGACCCAACACTAGATGGCGATCTATGCACAGCATGTGACTACAGCTCTACATGCCAAGAACAGATGCATACTGGGTAGCATTTTCCTTTCATGTTACATGTTTTAATAAATCCAACACTGGCATTAGTGTGGGTTTTTCAAGTATAGTTGTTTGGTACCAAACACTCCTGGGTTAGTGAAGCCGCAATGGTGCTGAGGAACTCGAGTTGTCGAGTTTCCAGCCCATGTACTCTCTATGGCTTCCCTGTCACTTACACAATATTAAGGAATAGACGTAAATATTGTAGGGTCGTATCTGCTCATCCATCTGAGATATAGTGCACCCTGCTTTAGGGCTTGTAAGGCCTGCTAGAGGGATGACTTACCTAAACCTTAGGCAGTACTGCGGGACATGGCACAAAGGCAGTTTGCCATGTCGACTTTGGAGTTTTTCACTGCACCAAGGCATGCAAGCTGCAGTGACATGGACTTGGTGAGGGCTCCCTAGTGGACCCTCTTCAGTCCCCATGCCCTAAGTAACAGGGGTACCATTTACTAGGGACTTACAGGGGGTCTGAAGTGGTATGGGTTTAGGGAAAAAACTCTGGTACTGGGAACCTGATGAGCAGCGACCCAGTACTCTACAGTCAAAGTGGAATCAAAAGCCAGGCAAAAAGTGTACAGGAGGGGTTACTGCAACAGACACCAACTTTTCTACAGTTGCTAAAGTATGTGCCAAAGACACTACAATTAGACCATTACTTGGTTTTAGGGAAAGAGCACTGGAGACTTGTTAGCAGGCTTTCATGCACTGTCTGAGTCGAAAACCTGAACCGAGTAGTTCTATTGGGGGCAAAAGGTGGGGGGACAACTGCAACAAAATTCCAGTTTCCTACAGTCCTGCAATGTAGTGTAGGGCTCAGACATTGGCAAGTTATTTTTCTTCGAAGAAGTCTTTCGAGTCACTAGATATATAGTGACTTCTACCTTAGTTGGCGATGCGCATGGGCACCGACTTCATTTTAGATTGTTTTTCGCACAGTGGATTGAGAGCATTATGGAATGGTGAGGGAGCACAATATGATGCACATGTGTGTTTCACAAAAAAGAATGTAATTCAATTAGAGACGAGACCTATGATCAGGGTCACACACATCCTGGAAGGAGGGTGGGCACACGTGAACCTACAGCATTACACTCTACGAACCAATGCTAACAGGGTAAGCAACATTTTTCATTCATAGCATGTGCTGCTGGAGATACATATGCGCTGCATAGACTGTAAAGCACTACCTTCCATAAGTCGTAGCTAGTGTGTGAATGATGCAGATGTCTGAAATAAGGTCATTCAGACTGTCTGGCCAGCCATAGTCTGTTGTCTGGCTAGAATATCCACACAGTAATGTTTAGTAATGTTTAGTAAGAGTAGGTGTGAGGTTGACCACATAGCTGCCTTACAAATGTCGGCTAGAGGGAAATTTCCTAGAAAGGCCATAATTGCAGCCTTCTTCTGGGTAGAGTGTGCTCTGGGTGTGCTCTCTTGGCTTTAAGATAGCAAGTCTGAATGCACTTGACTATCCACCTGGCAATGTCTGCCTTACATATAGGCTCACCCTTGTGGGGTTTTGCAAAGGCTATAAACAGCCGGACTGCTTTGCAAGAAGACTTGGTTCTGTCTATTTAATACACCAGTTTGCGCTTCACATCTAGGGTGTGTAGTGCTCTGTCTGCTACAGACAGAAGTTGAGAGAAAAAGACTGGGAGCTCTATGGTCTAGTTATGGTGGAAAGGAGAAACCACCATAGGGAGGAACTTGAGATTAATCCTGAGCACTACACTGTCCTTCTGGATTTGGATAAAGAGTTCCTGCCATGTGAGGGCTTACAGTTCACGAATGCATTGTAGGGACGTTATTGACAGCTAAAAAGGTGCCACCTTCCAGGAGTGATACTTGAGAGAACTGGAGTATAAGAGCTCAAATGGGGGATCCATGCATCCGGCGAGGACAATGTTTAGGTTCCTTACTGGTGCCGGAGGAACCCTGGTAAGAGTGAGCCTCCGAAGACCTTTCATGAATGCTTTAAACACAGGTATGTGCAAGAGGGAGGAGTGTTCCCTATTTTGCATGTAGGCTGCTATAGCTGTATTGAGGTGTAGGCTATTTGATTACTTTTAATTCCTATTATCTTCCCACCATTCTGGTATTTCAGGGCAGTCTATCTTATTAGGTGTTAAACAACTTCTTAAGATAGTTTTTGTTGGATGAGGGCTGTTAGTATCTTAACTATTTGGGCATAGGTTTCCTGACAACTCAGACTTTGCACATTTAGGCCACTCTGTGGAAAACCTGGGAATTCATGACTGTCCACCATCAGAAGACAGTACGGAATGAAATTGCTAGGAGGCCATTATGGGCACTGGTGAAGAGCATCAACCTCCTCACTTGCTTGTTGGAGGATACATTTTTACCTCAGAATTTCTTTGAATGTTGTTTCGAACCTTCAAGACTTGAAATGTGTGGTTTTCTGCATTTATTTGTTTAGCCTTAATGACTCCACAGTTTGTGAAGTGTTCCCTGTGGCAAATAAAGCAAAACAAAAACCGGAAAATAATCTTCATAACCTATGCATCCTATTCCTGTCAGACAGTTGTAAATAAAATGAGTGGCTGTCTGTCAAAAATATCATGGATCAAACGAATGGATCAGGAAGAGAGCGCTTGCGGGATAATGAACATTTAATAGCATCATCTTTTTATCTTCTACCATCATTTTCCTTGTATGCTGTCTGGTGCTAATCTGTCTTTTATAAAAAAAAAAATACCAATAAGACTTGAAAGACTGGAAACAGCCTGCCAGAGTGGGGATTAGCTCTGTTTTATAGCTATGTACTCTTTCACTGCAGTCTATTACTGTTAACAATTCAGAATCAGAGAATTAAAAGTGCTGTCATTGTATGCTGTTTGAGCAGTTCATACAAAGGTTATCTGTAACCATGGAATTGAGAAAGTGGAGGAGGGATCGAGGCAAGCTGTTTTTCTTAATAGCAGCTTGAACTTCTTCAGAAGATCTTTTTTGTGTTGTTGGGAGTGCTCATTATGCAGGACTGTCTTCCCTTTACCAGTCACAAACTTATTGTGGTTTGTTCTTTTTATGTAGGAGATGGCTTCCTATGCCATGATGTCTTTGTTTTTCATGGCCAAATGGATGTGAAAATTGAAGTGTTGGTTAAATTACAGCATAATTCTTAACCTGAACACATTTTACCCTAAGAGCAATTGGCTAACTTTTCCTTCTTTCTGTTCTTGAATTCTGCAGCATAATTTATAAGAATATTATCATTGAAGGTATAAGTGACATTTGTTACATGATGGCTTAAAGTTAAAGGTTTAAAAGTCAATCATTGTTTTTTTCTTTTGTCAGTCATGTGGCGGACTTACACAAGTCTGGCTGGGAAGATCCATGTAGAGAGAAAATGCCCCCTGGATGGGGACCTCAGTCTGGTGCAGGCGATTCTACTGCGAACCTCAATAGCTCTGCGGGCACTCAGATACCATCATTACTCTCCATGTCGACAAGAAACCATATGGACATCACTACCCCACCTCTACCACCAGTAGCACCCGAAGTCCTTCGGGTAGCTGAACATCGCCATCGGAGAGCACTTATGTATCCGTACATCTACCATGTACTTACAAAGGTGAGCAAGATTTGGTGCAGTTGGATATCTAAAAGTCAGCATCTGTGTCATTTTGTGGCCAGATTAGTTCTTTGTGCCTTTACTACTTGATTACTGCTGATATGATTGATAATGGTTACTGATAGATACTTCTAACTGCAGATCCCTCACTATAAGAATATCCCTAACTGCCAGACTGGATCCGGATCATTTTCAAGAGCAATTCCGGCACATGCCCATAGGTGGTTTTATGCGGCTCCACATCCGATTGGTCCTGCCCCAGATGTGACATTTAGCCACTATAAATGCGCCGCTTCTGCGTGCAGACATCAGTTCCTTTCTTTTCGTACCTTCTGACACGGATGTAGAGCTTGATCCCTTGCTCCTGTTAGGCTTCAGACATATTTTTTCCAAGTTTTTCCAGTGTGCAATTGACATGTCCACCACCTAAAACAGGGTTCAAACTGTGCAAGAATTGCCATAAGCAGATGTCAATGACAGACCTCATCAGGTCTATCTCCGGTGACTCTGCTGCAAACAAAACTCTGTGTCTTGTGACCGAAGAGCGAGGATGAATTTGAAGGTCATCCGCAATTTCGAAGCGAAGCTCGAAGGCTATCCGTGACCACAAAGCTAATCTATATGTCGCCAAAATACGGAAAGAAGTTGAAGACGGGATGGTCTTGGTTGAAGTCAAGATTGCAGGTGCACTCTCGCGATCACTCTTCATCGAAGTCGCAGTTTTTAGGTAAGACCAAAAAGCCAAAGAAACACAACCAGTCCAAATACAGCTCCACTTCGTCCTACCATTCCCACTCGCGTAATGCAAGACTTTAAGTTGGCCGGTGTAGGAAGCTGGCTCTCTATATAGTGTGCTAAAAGGAAGTACACTGTGTAGAGAGTCCAATGGGTCCCCAATTGGTTTACAGAGGCAAAAGTAGATAATACGAACACTCTCTTTTGTGCTATTGTGGGCGAGCAGTTAGGCTTATAAGAGGGTAGTGCTAAGCATTTGTTGTACTCAGAGAGGCAATAAATGTGACACACACTCAAAAGAATAAATCCGAGACTAAATTTAGAAAAAAATAACACTTCTTTTTGTATATATTTTGAAATCAAGTACATTGTTTCAAGGTAAGTACAGTTTTCAATAGAAATATTCACTCGTAAGTAAAGCGTTCAGACCTGTGCGCTTTTACGCACAATGCAATCCTATGGGAGGAAAAGTCAAAGGTGCATAAAGATTAGATACATTTGTTTTAAAGGGGTTCACCTTCTGGGATCGAAATAGTAGCAGGCCAAGGTTCATAGTAATACCAGCAGTTCTTCGGGAACCGCCAGGGTTCTACCGGGAGCAGGGTGCTGGTGAGGCTGGTAGCTGACGGTACGGAGTAGGGGGGGCTACCTGGAAAGAGGCTGCGCAGGGGGATTGCGGGCAAGTCCGAGGGCTTTCAAACAGGGGCTCAGGTCTCAAGGGGTCTTGGAGCACGGATGCACAGCCAGTTCATAGGGACCCGGGCCGGTGTTCTCAGGAGCAGAGTTATTTTGGTCGGCTGGGCTGGTGCACAAAGTTGCACCTCGCGGTCAGAAACAAACGGCTGGCAGGGGCAAAATCAAAGCAGCTGAGCCACTCTCGAAGTGGGTTTCAGTAATGCTGATGTCCCTCGACAGCTACTGGTTCTGGTGCAGGGAGAATCCAGACTGAACTCTCGCTGTTGGTGTTTGATGCAGGGTGTCTGGTACCCCGGGGGTTGGTACTGCATGGCTCAGGTGGGTCCTGGTGTCTTCACACTCGGTGGGGAGACAGATCTGACCTTCCAGAGCACAAGTACCTTCTCCTGGTCGTCTGCAGCGTCGGTTGAGCCGGGGAGCTGCAAGGCGGTGGACCAGACTTCTGTTGTCAGTGCCTGCGGACTTCAGGGGAATAGCTCCTCTACTCCAAGGGAGACTTTCGGTGTTTGTCGAAGTGCAGGCAGACTACCCAAGGCTTTGTTAGTTCTACAGCCCGCAGGATGAGTCACTCTGTCGCAATTGTCAAGAGAGGTTTAGGAAACTGGCTCTGTATGTACTGTACCAAAGTAAGGTATAGTGTTCACAGTCCAGTGGATCCCCTGAGATATAGCAAAGGCTAAAGTAGATAATACCTTACTCTCTTTTGTGGTGGTGTGGTTGAGCAGTCCGGCTTATCAGGAGGGTAGTGTTAAGCATTTGTTGTAGATACTCAGGCGAGAAATGAGTCACACTCAAAGACTGAATTCATACCAATTGTTTGTATAAAAAGTTATTTTGTTGTTTTACTTCTAGAACCAAGTAGTAGCAGGTAAGTTAAACTCTTCATACAATGTTGCTTTCAGTAATACAGTGAATATTGGATTTGTAGGAACCTTCAGATTACTTTTACAGTTGAGAAAACTATTTGTAAACCGTTAAGAAATGCTTGCAATCACTTTTAGATTACTTTTGCATTACTTCTTGATTACTCTTCTAGTTTGACTTGAAACACACTCCTAACACATTTCAAACAACACAGTTCATTGATAAATAGGTTAAGTCTGGTGAGGGCCTAAGTTATCTCTGTTGCAGTACAAGACAGTTCAACACTTAATAGAATTTTCATTGAAAACCCCACCATTCAACCCTATGGAGAAAACGAAGTGTTAAGTTTACAGGTGAGTAAAACTGTTTCAGGATTGGAGTTTTGGAGGGTAGAACCAAGGTTCTCCAAAGTTCAGGTTGGCACTCGAGGGGCACCACCAGCGGCACTAGGGATACCGGGTGCAGGGTGCCATGGTTAGCCAATGGGACTAGATGGCACCTCGGTTGGGGAATGCTCCCAGGCAGGCCACTCGTCTCAGGTGCCAAGGTTCTAGGGTTAAGAGTAGGGCAAAGGGGGTCCCAGGTTGGCACCAAGTCCACACCACCAGCAGAGCAGGGGCGGCAGGGTGCTCAGGGGGTGTAGGGAGCCCAATGCTTTTCAATGGAGGATGCCGGTTGCTAAAAAGGACTGCAGGCTGGAGCCAGAAAACTGGATGAGGGGAACCAATGACTGGAGGATGAAGATGAAGAGTTGCTGGACACCAGGACACCGTTGGTCGAGCACCTTAGGACTGAGGAGCTGCGGGTGCACCAGCTTCCTTTCGTGCCTGGTTCTTCTCACCCGTCGAGGTTGGGGGGGACCCCTTCAGCTGCAGGCGTTGAGGTGAAGGTCGGTGGAGGTCGTCCAACGCTTGCACTCAGGTCCACTTGCCGGGGGGTGGGGGGGGTGGACCTCGCTGGGGTGTTGGACCACTCGAACTCGGGTCGTGGGTGTCTGATGCAGAGTGGTGAGGACTCGCTTATCAGGCTAGATCTGGATGCCTAGTTAGGTTGGTGATCTGCTCGGGAGATCAGAGTTCTTTAGGAAGGCAAGGCAGGTCTCCAGGGCTCTTGGAGGCTGCTGGCTGCCGGACACGCTGGGTTCAGCTCGAAGGGGGTTTCAGAGCAGGAGACAGGCCGGTAGGGCTCGGGCCATAGCAGGTGTCATCCTCTTCTGCAGCACGGCTCTTAGGTCCTTCTTCTTGTCACGTCGAATTTGATGAGGCAAGGTTCAGGGGTGCTCTAAATACTAGATTTGAGGGCATTACAAGGGTGTGCAAGTTGGAACCAATGGGTCCCTACCCTGGGGTGTCTACACCCCCTAGTCTACCACCCTCCAGTGGGAGGTGGGCATATCCCTCTTCCTGATTGAAGGGGTCCCCCATCTCCAAGATGGTGGGGACTGAGAGGTGGTCTTCACTTAGCCTCCCCCATCTGAGGGGTGGGCTTGGCAAAGGTGGGTACTCACTTTCTGGCTATGTTTTCCTGCCGGTTCTCGCTCCCAAATTGGGGGCCAGAACCAGTGGGAGCCAGTTGCTGATAGCAGCACAAGGCTGGGGGCAGCTAACAAAGGCAGCAGGCCTGTGAAGCTCGCTCTTCGAGCACCTTGCCCATCCTGGGGGAGGAGGCATGAAAGCCTCTGCCCAGGATGTGCTTTGTTTCCATACCCAGAGAGCAGAGGGCTCCCTACCCAGAGTTCCAGAAACCTGTCTGGTGGTGGCAGATGGCTGGGAGCCAGTCAGAATGTGGGCACATCTCCTAATCCTTCTAATTTTCCTGACTGTCTTGCTGATGAAAGTGGGTGCCGGACAGGGGGGTGGGCGTCTCCACTGTCTGGAGAGGCCCGGGGTCGCATAACAAAGGCGGCAGGGCCTTTGAAGCTTCCTGCTCTAGAATGCCCATCCTGCTTGGAGGAGGTGTGAACACCTCCGCACAAAGCAGGCTTTGTTCCTGACCTCCAAGAGCGTAGGCTCTCACCTCAGAAGGTCAGAAACCTTTCTATGGTGGCTGGCTGGTCGAGCGCAGTCAGTCAACACGTAAGTAGTCAGTAGATTTTCAGGGGTCACCTCTAATGTGTAATCTGGGTGCATCTATTAGTAAATCCAGCACTGGCATTAGTGTGGGTTTATTAAGACGAGGTGTTGGGTACCAAACACCTTGGGGTAAAGGAAGCCATCATGAACTTGTAATGATGGGTGTCCAGCCCATGTACTCAGTATGGCTTTCTTGCACACTATTAATAATATATGGGTGAACTTGGATATCACGGGGACACATCTACTCAGGCAGATATGTCCACGCATGGGTATAGTGCACCCTGCTTTCGGGCTGTACGGCCTGCCGTAGGGGTGACTTAGCTACCCCACATGCAGTATTTTGCTGGCATGGCACACACAGGTGTGTGCCATGGCCACTCCGTTTTTTTATGCACCAAGACATGCAGGCTGCAGTGGCAGTTTGCGCGAGCTTGGTGAGGGGTCCCTTAAGGTGGCACAATTCGTGCTGCAGCCCTTGGGGACTCTCTTTAGTTCCAAGGCCCTAGTTACCATGCGTACCACTTACTACGGACTAACAAGGATCCTTAAGGGGTGCCAGTCGTGGAACAATGGTACAATTTAGGGAAAGAACACTGATGCTGGGGACCTGGTTAGCAGGAATCCATCACACATTCTTTCAAGCTGCATTAGATACCAGGCACTTTCCTCCAGCCGGGGGCTTAACATCGACAGTTTTTAAAAAGCGGCATTGAAACTGGTCCTTATCAGGCTCTGCATTCATGCCAGTGGTACAGACAGTCCGGATTTTGCTCAAGAGGTAGCGTTGGAGTGAGCATGTGCACTAGTGTGAAAAAAGATGTGCACGTGCTCACTAGTGGAAACATTGTGGCATGACATCTCGCCAGGTGAGCGTTGTAGCAGGAAGGGAAATCCTTTAAAGAGACATATTTTCTCTCTGAATGTAACTTCTCTTTCTGCAACTTTGGAGCAGCAACAACTTAATCTGTTCTGACAGTGTCATCTGCCCCTCAACCGTTCGAGACAGATCATCAGAACCACCAGCGACCAGCGCAGCTCTGCTCTGGCTACTCATGTCGAAGCTCACAGAGGACCAGTGACATCCAGCCACCAGTGCAACCCTGCTCTGCCCTTTTGCGGCAAGCATTGAGTGTGCAGATTGCCATGGAATCCAGCCACAAGAGTAGTGTTTCTCCCTCCCCTTCCAAAGCGACTTGCAGAGTAACCAGTCTGTTTGATCCTACCTCAGCCTTAACAGCACCAGCAAGTTTCAACTGTGCTGAACCTCTGAAATCCACCTGATCAAGGAATCGGATGCTGTTTGCTATGAAGATGGGTGAAGTGTAGGGGGAAATTTGTTTACTTCTTGCTAACCCAGTGCGACACAACTGCAGCAAACAGTGTAGGAAGTAATGAATGTGTCCTTATGTAATGTAACTGGTGCTTATTTATAGCGCTCCTGTACCCTCAGGTCTAGTTTGCGCTATATAAAACTGCAAAACAATGGTATAGTAATAGCTATTTTAACACTAAAATGAAACCTTATATTCTCCAGTATTGGATCTTTCATAGATTCACATGCTTGAATCATTCCCCGTCGTTATGATGGGAGTCCCTGGTGCTTAAAATAGTAGTAGTAGTAGTAGTAGTAGTAGACTTAAATAGTCATAATACACTAATAGGTATAGACTAAAGAAAGGCCTCTTAGTTTAATAACCTATCCTAGCCCTTATAAACAAAAGGACCAAACTTTTGCCTCAACCAATCAGCACTAATCACCCTCTAGAACACTCCTGAAGGAAGCTCAGAACCTCAGATTTTCTACCGCACGTTATGCTAGGGAGTCTCCTCTGAGCTCTGCTCCGCTTTCTCATCAGGAATAGAGAATTATGGACTTTTACTACAGGAAAGTACAATTTGTATATTTCTCTATATCATCTTCCTACTTTGGTGGGTCTTCAGTATATTTGGACTATGTCTGACAAAGCTAAGAAGGCTCTCTTCAGAGAATGTGCCACTTGCTTGAAGAGAAGACTTTATGTGGATGATCCCCCACAAAAATTGTATTTGCTGCCTATATCCATCTCATAAGGCGTCTGAGTGCAAGATTTGTCGTACTTTCTCTAATAAGACCCTTGGAGACAGAGAAGGACGTCTGCTCATCTGGCTTCAGAAATTAAAAACTAGATCAGACCCTGTGTCAGACTCTGAGAGTGACCAGTCTACATCTACGAAAGCCTCTTCAAAAAGGGCTAGAAAGTCATCGCAGTCTGATAAAGAGCCTGCTAAAAAGTGCACCAAGAAGTCCTCTCATGAATCTTCCTCTGAGCGCAAAGGTTCGCATAAAAAAGAACAGCCATCTAAGACTGTTACTGAACCAAAAACACAGAACTTAAACTGACATTCAAAAGACCAACTTCTGAAATCCTGTCAGGAAGTTCTCAGTCAGTGAGGAGAAGCACTTCAGCGCCGTCCACGACAAAAGGATGTATTTCTGATACGTTGACGCCGACTACATGTTCTACGGCTATTTTTATCATCGACGACGACCCTAACCTCGTCGACCCGAGGTCCAATTTCATCTGCCATCTCCTTAATATCTTATAAGGAGGCTGACACACTGTCGACGGAAAAGTCGTCGACGCAGCAAATGTCTGCGAGATAATCACCAACGACGAAGGTTCCACCGTCGTCAGACATATTGACGTCGACGAAGACTCCGGCGTCTACGAAGTCTCTACCGTCGACAACTCCGCAGGCATCGATGACGTCCCCCCCCCCCCCCCTTTGTCGACGAAATCATTGTCTACGACATCACCTACGGCAGGTACAGTCAAGGTTATGGAGGCGAAGACGCCGTCGTCGACGAAGGTTATATCATACAGCTGACTACGCCAAAAAAGATTCTGGCATCAGAAATCATGCCTGAACACACCTCATCCAGTAAAATGACTCCTCTTTTACCTACACACCTTTTAGAGGAGGGAGATTCTGAAGAAGGGGATGACGAAGAAGGTCCCTTTGGGGTTGCATATAGCCCTTCAGAATTACACGTCAAGTGCCAAACAGAAGATGATGAGGATGAAGACCAACAATACTATGGTCAAGCCTATTTTACCCAGCCCGAACAACATCGCCAGTAACATGAGGAAATGGTTACAATGCCATCTGCATTATTAACTGATTTGCAATTTATGCTGCAGGACTACAGACGGCCCTTTCCACCTTCGAATCCGGCTATTGTAACTCCTCAGGTGACATCTGTGAGAAAGTGCCATCTTTCTTGCATGGTATGCCCCCACTTTTTGCTGAATTGCTGATGTGCTTTGACTGAGTGTGCCCTGGGCTCCTGACAACCAGGTACCCAGGGCCTGTGTTCCTTCCCTAAAACTGCATTAATGCCTACACCCAATTGGCATCCCTGGCCACAGGTCAGCCCCTGGTAAATGGTACCATGGGTACCCAGGGCACTGTGACCAGGGAAGGCCCCTAAGGGCTGCAGCACTTGTTGTGCCACCCTTAGGGACCCTGTACCTTTACACACACACACTGCCCTTGCAGGCTGCGTGTCTTGGTGCAGAACAAAAGTGAAGAGTCGACATGGCACACATCCCTGTGTGCCATGCCTACAAACCACTGCCCTGGCCTAGGTCAGCCACCCCTCTAGCTGGGTGCACTATGCCAGTGGTGAGGGCACAGAGGCATGAGCCCTGTGCCCCTACAGTGCCCAAGTCCATTCTCGGGCATTGTAAGTGCAGTGCTGCCATTAAGAGTATATGGTGCTGGGAGTCTGTCATTACGAACTCCACAGCACCATAATGGCCCCACTGAAAACTGAGAAGTTTGGTATCAAACTTCTCAGCACATTAAACCCACACTGATGCCAGTGTGGGATTTAATGTAAAACGCACTCCAGAGGGCATCTTAGAGATGCCCCCTGAAACCAACCCGACCTCCAGTGTCCGGACTGAGTGGCTGCCCAGGCTGCTCTGCTCTCCTCTCAGGGGCCTGAAACAATGCGCATCCTGGGGCAAGGTGCCAAAGCCTCCTCCCCCAGGATGGGCAGGGGAAGCTTCAAAGGCCTGCCACCTTTTGAGCTTCCCCAGACCATTTGCTGCTCCCAGCAAACTGGTCCCCACTGGTTCTACCCCCACTTCTGGCGGGAGAACCGGCGGGAAAACCAGCGGCAGGAAATGGGTTGTGCCCACCTCTGCCAACTCCACCCCTAAGGTGGGGGAGGTGAGGTGAAGCACAAACTCGAGTCCCCGCCATCTTGAGGATGGGGGGACCCAGCCAACCAGGGACAGGCTCCTGCCCCCCTCCCACTTGAGTGGCAGAATAGGGGGTGTACCCACCCCAGGGAAGGGACCCATTGGTCCCTGCCCTTACCTACCTGTAACCACCCCTAAATTCAGTATTTAGGGGCTCCCTGAACAGTTCCAGATTCCGAAACAAGAAAGAAGAACAAGAAACAAGAAGACCTGCCGTGCAGCTGCTCACAAGAGGAAGACACCAACTGATTTGGCCACAGCCCTACCGGCCTGTCGACCCTCGAACCTGCTCCTGCTAAACCCCGGCGTCTCCAGTGGTCAGCAACCTCACCAACCCCGGAGGACCTGACTGCCTTGTGACTCTAACTACCTGGGACTCCCAAGAGCAGTGGTACTGCTCAAAGCAAGCAACCAACCCCTGGTGCCAACCGGGAACCGCGAATTCTGCACCCGCCGAGCCCGGCCTGTGCCTGAGTAGGCAAATACCAAAAGGACGTCCCCCCGGCGACTGTGACCCAGAATCCAGCACCCAAGGGCCCTCCTCGACGCTCCTGACGACGCCTGCAGCCTCAGAACCAGGGACCCCTCCGACCGCGACCAGCCGAGGGTAAGATTTCCGACGCCTAAAGACACCCCTGCACCCGACGCCCCACGGCCTCCTGTGCCCAACTCCTGGGTGCCTACCCTTCCCCCAGCTTCCCAACTTACCTCTCGAAGTGGAGGTCGCACCTGAAGAATCACCGTCCCCGAGCTTGCAGTCTTTGTTCGTCACGCAGCTTTCCCATTGAAAACCATTGGGCGCCCGACGGCCCAAAAGCCCACTGCACCCGGCCGCCCCAGTGCCGCTGAGGGTGCACCAACTACCCTGTTCGACTTCCCCACTTGCCCTAAGTAAGTGACCAGGAGCTTTGCTCCCACAGCCGAGTGGCCTGCTAGCCAGCAGCCACCAACCAAAGGCCCCCTGCCGTCCATAGGATAACATTGGGCCTACTCACTCTGCACCCGGCCGCCCCTGTGCCGCTGAGGGTGTAACAACTGTACTTACCTGACCCTGGGGACCCCTGAGTCTATGCCCAGAACCTTAACTCTGCCAGTCGAGTACTTACCCAAAAGCCGATAACTCACTTTTCTTCCATAGGGTAACATTGACTGGTTTCACTTGGAAATTCTTCTAAGTGTGGAGTTTCTCAACTTTAAAATATTCACCTAAAATCAACCGAGTAACGAAACGGAAATACTCACCTGCTATTAGGAGAGATCCCAGTGCTGGATCTTGGTGCCCAGCACTGACCCTGAAAAGTAATCACAACGTTACTTACCGCTAACTCAATTTTCTTCCATAGGGATCCATTGACTGGTTTTCTGTGAAATTTCTTCCGTCCACTTTTGAAATACCAAAATATTGCTTAAAAATCACAACAGTAACGAATTCCGGTTTACTCACCTGTTATCAGGAGAGACCTCAGTGCTGCATCTTTTAGTCCAGTACTGACCCTGAAAAGTAATTTTAACCGTACTTACCAGTAACTTGAAATTCCTTCCATAGGATATCATTGCCTGCTTTTTGCTGAAAAAGTTTCTAAGTGTCGATTTCTGAAACTTACAAATATTCTTTAAAAATCGTGCCAACGATACAAACGTAATTACTTGCCTGTTTTAGATAGATATCCCAGTGCTGAACCTGAGAGCCCAGCACTGGATTACAAAAGTAACGTAAACATACTTTACTTGCAAACTGAATTTCCTTCCATAGGATAACATTGGTAATTTTACCTAGAAAAGTTTCTAAGTGTCAACTTTTAAAATACAATAATATTCCTTAATCACTACTGTAACCAAAACGCTTTTACTCAACTGTTTACAGGAAGTGTCCCGGGACTGAATCCAAGATCCAGTCCTGTGGTTAGAAAAGTAATCCACAAAGTAACTAATTGCATTTAACTAAAACTTTCCATTGAGCTCAATGTTGCATTGTGTTTGACATTGTGTTGCCTTTTGCACCAACTGTGACTACTGTAATTAAAAAGTCTATTGCCTATTTAAAAGTGTTTAATGAAGGTAACCCATTCTGAGAAAGTATATTTTGATACATATTGTGGTTCTAAAATAAAACAACTATATTTTTATACAAACAATTGGCCTAGAGTTCAGTTCTTGAGTGTGTGAATTCATTTGCTGACTGAGTGTGTACAACAAATGCTTTACACTGTCCTCTGATACTGCCTTACTGCTCGACCAAGCTACCAGTTTAGAGAGTAAGGTTATATCTAACTTTAGTCTCTGCCTTACCATTGGGGAACTGTGGACCCTATACACACTGTACCTTACTTTGGTGCAGTATATATAGAGCCACTTTCCTACAACATCTTCAGTGAGAGTTAGAGCTCCTATGATTATTTCAGTGACGAATACTCCACAATCTGTTCCTCTCCAGGAACCAGTTTCTTCTGAGGAAGAAGGTGAACTTCATAATACAGCTTCTGAATGGGATGACTACAGGATGTTTTCACCAGCCTCACCTGTTCCTCCTCCGGTTGATTCCCCACCTGAAGACATTGGGGGTTTTCACAATCTGTTAGAGCGTGCTGCGAAAAGGTTTGCCATTCAATGCCTTCCAAACAGGCAGACAGCTTCCTATATGACTTTAAGGAACCATTCCGTAAGTCAGTCAGGGCTATTCCCATAATTGATTATATTTGGAAGGAGGGTGTCAGAATTATGAAGAATACAGCATCTGTACCAGCGGTGCTCCCACGTCTAGATAAAAAGTATAAAACGACTGAGGACGCCCCTGTGTGCTTCACAGGACACCCAAAACCGGACTCAGTAGTGATGCAGGCCGCTCAACGCAGCTCGAACAATCCTACAGTACCCCTTTCTGTGCCTCCGGACAAGGAGGGCAGACGTTTAGATTCTATTGGAAAAAGATGTTCGAGGCATATGAGCTGCAGATTGTACAATGTGCATAGATCGCCATCTGGTGTTGTGCTCGGATGCTTGCACTTTGTTGTTGTCTTGGAAGAGTCTGTTGTAGTCACGAGATAGGTGACTCCTCCCTTGGACGATAGTGCGCATGGGCATCGACTCCATCCTCAGATTGTTTTTTTCCGCCATGGGGTTCGGATGTAACTTTTGCGCTCCAGTTCGGTACTTTATTTTCCAAACCCTTTCGTCGCGCAAACTATCTACAACTCGACGGTATTGTTTCCGATCGCGTGATCTTCGCGCATCTCCCCTACTCGATTCCAGTCGTCGACGCGGGCCGTTGGGCCTATCGACGCCGTTTGGGCCTACAGCGCATGGAAAGGACTCCATTTAAAAAATGCCTCCAGTGTGGAGCGAAATTCCCACACAGTGACCATCACAAGGTCTGTAACCTGTGTCTCTCTCCCGAACACAACGAGAACAATTGCCAGGCCTGCGCCTCTTTTCGATCTAAGAAAACCATCCGTGATCGCCGGGCCCGACGACACATCATGGCGCAGAGAACAGCTCCGGCACCAGTGGACATCTTCGATGAAGGCCCCGATGTTCCGGAGGACGATTCTGAAGACTTGCAAATTGTGTCCGAAGCAGACGACTCAGATGACCACATCACTCCTGGTCAACGAGTGAGTACAACTGCCCCTACCCCAACTCCACCCGAAAAAACCAAGGCCCTGGTCAAGACTTCGCCTGCTGGCCCCAGTCGCGACCAAAAACAAGCTTCAGAAGCCTCGGGCTCGGCTCCGAAGATAAAGGACAAGCCTTCCGGTAGCTCGGAACCGAGCAAACCGTATATCAGTGTCCCGCAGGCGCCTTCGGCACCGAAGATGGGAGACCAACCTACTCCCAAAAAGAAGTCGGCACCGACCACCTCGACGCCGAAAGAAAAACCATCGACTCCGAAGCCAAAACCTTCGGAACCGAAAAAGATTTCCGGCTCCATAGCCAAGCCAAAGAACCCTAAACCAACTCCTAAGGCCTCGGAGCAGAAATCAAAACCTCGCTCGGACATGAAGAAGTCGGCGCCCAAAGCGGTTACCGAACGGGAAGAACTTTTCCAACCGGATCCCGTCGATCCCAAGCAGAAAAAGCTGCACATAGACCCTAAAACAGGACATGTGGCTACTGTTCCACACAAGAAGGGGAAGCTGGACACATCAGACACTCCTGCAGTGCCTGTAAAGAAAAAAGACTGTGCCACTTCACCTATAAGACCCTCTTCTCCTGTTTCTCCTGGTCAGTCTGTTCTTCCTCCTAAGCCTGTCCTTCCTCCTGAGCCAGTTCTTCCTCCTAAGCCTGTCTCTCCTCCACAGCCTCCAAGACTTCCACCACAGGATGATGATGATGATGATTTAGGGGGTGGGGGAGGCACCAATGACCCTTTCACTGATCCTGACGACGATACAGACGTACCACAGGACGATTGGGACGATTATGATGACCCAATAGGTCCCCCAGACCTCCCTGCTCCCCAGCCATATCCAACAAAACCATCTCCCCCAGATGACAATATTGGTTTTGGATTACTCGTAAATAGAGCTGCTGTCTACCATGGTGTCCACATACATTCAGACCCTGCAGACGAGGACTTCCTTCTAGACACCTTTGAACAGTCCCAGAAGACTGTCCAAACCCTGCCTATGTTAAAAGGGGTCATTAAACATGCCCCAGACATATTCAAAGACCCAGTGAGGACTAGAATTCTCAATCCCAGGATTGACAAAGTATAAACCCGCCCCTGACGATCCCACCTACATCAAGGGGCAGCTACCCTTAGACTCACTAGTGGTGTCTAACGCTAGGAAACGCGCCAACTCTCAAACCTCCGGTGACACACCACCTCCGGATAAGGAATCTAAGTTGCTAGATGCCTCTGGCAAGAGAGTTGCTGCTCAAGCAGCTAATCACTGGCGCATAGCCAACACCCAAGCATTACTTGCTAGGTATGATAGGGCTCACTATGACCGACTAGAGACCCTATTACAACATTTGCCTGATCAATACAAAACCCAGGCAAATGATTTAATTCAAGAGGGCAAACTAATAACCAACGCATCAATTAAGTGTGCCCTGGATGCAGCTGACACAGCCTCTAGATCTGTTAACACTAGTGTGCTACTCAGACGACATGCCTGGTTACGCATTTCAGGTTTTAAACAGGAGGTTCAAACAGCTATCCTTAACCAACCGTTCAATCAAGAACACCTTTTTGGACCGGCTGTAGACACCATTCTAGAGAAGATGAAAAAGGACACGGAGACTGCTAAATCCATGGGAGCATTGCAGTCTCCATCCACACGCGGTTCCTTTCGTCGCTCCTTCTATAGGGGAGCATCCAAAAACATTGGAACAGACACCGCCTCCTCTTCATATAAACACACCACTCACACATCCCCCAATAGAGAGGATATTTTAGAGGCGGATACAGGGGAAATAACAACAAGGGGAGAGGCCGAGGTAGTAACAACACTCGTACCTCCCCCGCTACTAAACAGTGACTTCCCTCCACTCCCTCCAGACCATTCCACTCCAGTCGGTGGGAGACTCACAGTTCCTACCTGTCTGGGATTCCATCACAACAGACAAGTGGGTAAGACAAATTATCCAGTATGGTTACTGCCTGGAACTTACAGCAACCCCGCCCAACATTCCACCCAAACAGCGTCCAATGTCCACAGAACACATTACGCTCTTAAAACAAGAAGTTCTCTCACTGCTTCAAAAGCATGCAATAGAACCAGTTCCCTTACAGCATCAAGGAACAGGGGTTTACTCACTGTATTTCCTAATCCCCAAAAAGGACGGGACCCTAAGGCCAGTACTCGACCTCGGACCCCTCAATCTCTATATACAGTCCGATCATTTCCATATGATCACTCTGCAACAGGTTCTTCCACTGCTACAACAAGGCGACTTCCTTACCACACTAGATCTCAAAGACGCCTACTTCCACATTCCCATACACGTTGCTCACAGGAAGTATCTAAGGTTCATAGTGGACGGACAACACTATCAGTTCAAAGTCCTACCATTCGGGGTGACCACCGCACCCAGAGTGTTCACAAAGTGCCTTGCGGTAGTAGCAGCACACTTGAGAAGACAACAAATCCATGTCTTTCCATATCTCGACGACTGGCTGATAAAAGCCAAGTCATTCAACCAGTGTGTTCATCACACTCATCAAACTATCCAGCTGCTACACGACTTAGGATTCACAGTACATTACCCCAAGTCAAATCTCCAGCCCTCCCACATACATCAGTATCTAGGGGCCACAGAAGACACTTCCAAAGCTCTGGCATATCCCAGTCCAGCCAGGATAGCCAGTATGCAAGCCCTAAGCAGCAAATTTCAACCACAGCACTCCCTCCCAGCAAGGGTATTCATGCAACTCATAGGAATGATGGCCTCTTGCATCTTTATCGTACCTCATGCAAGGCTTCAGGTGCGCCCCTTACAGGAATGCCTTTGCACGTCAGTGGAACCAGGCTCAAGGACAACTTACAGATCTGGTGTTGGTGGACAGCCGCACACATCGCTCTCTGCAGTGGTGGAACACACGAAACCTGTCCAAAGGGCGGACGTTCCTCGAGCCGGTTCCACAGATAGTACTGACAGTAGACGCATCACTCACCGGTTGGGGAGCCCATCTCCTAAACCATACAATTCAAGGCAAATGGACCACTCAACAGAAAGTACTCCATATCAACCACCTAGAATTACTGGCAATATTTGTAGCATTAAAATCATTCCAAGTACATCTACAACACAAGACTGTCCTAGTCCGCACGGAACAACATGACAGCCATGTACTACATACAGAAACAAGGAGGCACACATTCTCTGCAGCTGTCCCAGCTCGCACAAAACATTTGGAGATGGGCCATTCCACAAAATATATACCTACTGGCAGAACACCTTCCAGGAATTCACAATCAGATTGCGGATCTACTAAGTCCACAGACACAGCAGATACATGAATGGGAATTTCATCCCCAAGTTCTCCAACCTTTTTTCCAGATGTGGGGTCAACCAGACATAGATCTGTTCGCCACACAAACGCAAAATGCCCAACCTTTGCCGCCAGGTTCCCACACCCATTGTCCAAAGGCAATGCGATATGGATAAACTGGTCAGGCAAATTTTCGTACGCTTTTCCGCCACTCCCACTGATTCCACTAGTAGTACGCAAGCTCAGACAACAGTCTCTCAAGATGATCCTGGTGGCTCCCACATGGGCACGCCAACCGTGGTTCACAACACTACTGGAACTCTCAGTGGTTCCACACCAAAAACTACGCCTCTCCCCAACATTGCTAACGCAGAGCCATGGAGAGATAAAACACCCCGATCCAGGACAACTGAATCTAGCGATCTGGCTCCTGAAGTCCTAGAGTTCGGTTATCTTAACCTTCCGCCGGACTGTATGAACATCATTAAAGAAGCCAGACGCCCTACTACTAGAGCTTGCTATGCGGCAAAATGGAAAAGATTTGTCATCTACTGCAAAAATTATAAAATTGATCCTCTAGATGCTTCCATCCAGGACATCATTTGCTATTTGCTACACTTACAAAGATGTAATCTAGCATATTCATCCATACGATTACATCTAGCAGCGCTCGCCGCTTATTTACAAAACAGACAACATTTATCATTATTTAGAGTACCTGCAATTAAAGCCTTTATGGAGGGACTTAAAAGAATAATTCCTCCCAGACTGCCACCCTCTCCAGTGTGGAATTTAAACATTGTTCTTACCAGGCTCATGGGTCCCCCATTTGAACCTCTACATAAATATGAACTTCAGTTCCACACATGGAAAGTTGCTTTCCTTGTCGCAATTACCTCTCTCAGAAGGGTAAGCGAGATCCAGGCTTTAACCATACAAGAACCATTCTTACAAATACATCATAACAAAGTGGTTCTAAGAACAAATCCAAAATTCCTTCCCAAAGTCATCTCTGCTTTTCATCTTAACCAATCAGTTGAGTTACCGGTGTTTTTCCAAAACCCAAACTCTGTGGCACACAGAGCTCTTCATACACTAGACGTCAAAAGAGCACTACTCTATTACATTCACAGCACTAAACCCTTTCGCAAAACAAAACAACTGTTTGTAGCCTTCTCCCCACCTCATAAAGGTAACCCCATCTCCAAAGCTGGGATCGCAAGGTGGATAGTAAAATGCATTCAAATATGCTACCAAAAGGCTAAACGCACATTGACAATTCCCCCTAGAGCGCATTCAACATGCAAACTAGGGGCTTAGGGAACATTCACTTAGATGACATATGTAAAGCAGCAACATGGTCTACACTACACACCTTCACCAAACACTATTGTGTTGACGTGCAGGCGAAGCAACAAGCTTCTGTAGGCCAGGCTGTTCTTAAAACATTGTTTCAAACTACTGCAACAGATACAGGTGACCACCGCTAAAGGAGACAATGCTGTACAGTCTATGCACAGTGTACAATCTGCAGCTCATATGCCTCGAACGGAAAATGCTACTTACCAGTATGCATCTGTTCTTGGCATGTGGAGCTGCAGAGTTGTACACGCCCACCCGCCTCCCCGGAACCTGTATCTGTTCCAGTATTATCTTAATTAGATACATTCACATGGACATCTCTTACTTCTTACTGACTCCATCATTTCCCATCATGGCGAAAAACAATCTGAGGATGGAGTCGATGCCCATGCGCACTATCGTCCAAGGGAGGAGTCACCTATCTCGTGACTACAAAAGACTCTTCCAAGACAACAACAAAGTGCAAGCATCCGAGCCCAACACCAGATGGCGATCTATGCACAGTGTACAACTCTGCAGCTCTACATGCCAAGAACAGATGCATACTGGTAAGTAGCATTTTCCTTTCATCAATGTCAGCTCTCACAGTAAAGGCAGCAAATTCCTTGGCGATTTTAGGGCGCTATGATCGCCAAATGTGGTCGGACATTGCTTCCTATATCGATCAATTGCCGAAGGATGTTAAAGAGGAAGCAAAAAAGATTTTGCATGAGGGGGAAAGAACATCAAACGAGATTATAGACTCAGCGATGGATGTTGCTGTAACAGGATTGAGACAACTAGCTGGCTCAGCAGTTCTACGGAGACAGGGCTGGCTTAAGGCCACTTCCTTTCGCCCTGTGGTTCAAAACAAAATATTGGACCTTCCATACGATGGAGAGGCTCTTTTTGGCAGCCATGTAGCGGAAGCCCTTAAAACCATCAAGGCAGACGCAGACACTGCCAAGTTATTTGGGGACGCTGCAGATGTGGAAAACTCCCTCTCGGGGATAAAAGGGTAGAGGTCAACCTTCGTATAGAGGTGGTTACCAGCAATATCGTTACACGGCGTACTATTCCATGTCAGTCATACAGACCTCAGTTCCAACAAAGACAACCACCTCAGACATCCTATGTCAGAGCAGATAGAGGAAAAACGTCAAGGGCTGGCAAGGATACTAACCGCCGCCAATGATACATCTCTGGCTCCAGTTCCACCTCTCAGTTCATCAAACCAATGGTTCTAATCTCATCCTACCCGCCTGGGAGGCAACATTTCATACTTCCTCCACCAGTGGCAAGCTATTACTACAGACCAATGGGTTCTGCGCCTAATTCAATTTGGACACACTCTAGAATTCACCCAAACATCGCCTACAATTCCCCCACAAGCATCTCAGGGCTCTTCAACAAGAGGTGAAAAACATGCTAAAAAAAGGGGCAATAGAGAAAGTACCATTCTCAAGCAGGGGCACAGGTTTTTACTCCCGTTTCTTCTTGATCAAAAAGAAGTTAAGGCAGTGGAGACCAATTTTGGACCTTTGAAATCTCAATCTGTATCTGAAAAAACAATCTTTCAGAATGATAACATTACAAGAGGTACTAAAGCTCCTAAACCAGCACGATTTCATGACATTAGACCCCCAAGATGCCTATTTCCATGTGCCTATTCAGCCAAAACACAGAAAATACCTAAGATTTGTGGTAGCCGGATGCCACTACCAGTTGAGAGTGCTCCCATTTGGTTTACAAAGTGTCTCGCTCCGATTGCAGCATTTCTCAGACAGCGGGTACATCAAGTCTTCCCGTATCTGGACGACTGGCTTATCGAAGCTGTAGGAAAGTGGGTTTCTGTTGCAGTAATCCCCCCACTTTTTGCCAGACTACTGATGCACTTTGACTTGATGTGCCCTGGGTCCCTGTCAATCAGGTTCCCAGGGCCTGTGTTCTTTCCCCAAAACTAACCCAATTGGCATCTCTAGCCACAGGTCAGCCCCTGGTAAATGGTACCCAGGGCACTGTGACCAGGGAAGACCTCTAAGGGCTGCAGCACTTATTGCGCCACCCCTAGAGGCCCTGTACCTTTAGACACACACACACTGCCATTGCAGGCTGCATGTTTTGGTGCAGAGCAAAGTGAAGAGTCAACATGGCACACATCCCTGTGTGCCATGCCTACAACCCACTGCCCTGGCATAGATCAGTCACCCCTCTAGCTGGGTGCACTATACCAGTGGTGAGGGTACAGATGCATGAGCCCTGTACCCCTACAGTGTCTAAGTCCATTCTTAGACATTGTAAGTGCAGTGCTGCCATTAAGAGTATATGGTGCTGGGAGCTTGTCATTACGAACTCCACAGCACCAGAATGGCTACACTGAAAACTGAGAAGTTTGGTATCAAACTTCTCAGCACATTAAACCCACACTGATGCCAGTGTGAGATTTAATTAAAAATGCACACAGAGGGCATCTTAGAGATGCCCCCTGAAAAACGACCAGCCTCTGGTGGGTTCCCTGACTGGTACACACCAGCCTGCCACCACGAGACATGTTTCTGGACCCCTGGGGTGGGAGCCTTCGCTCCCTGAGCCCAGAAACAAAGCCTTTCCTGGGCAGAGGTGTTCACACCTGCCCCAGGCCAGGAAGAGCCATTTGTGGCAGGGGAGCTTCAAAGGCCTGGCAGCCTTTGTAATGCGACCCCCAGCATCTCCTGCTATGAGGAGCAGGCCCCCTTCCTGTCTCCGCTCCTTTTCGGCGGGAAGACAGGCGGGAAAAACTAGCCAACCCAGAAGGTGTGCCCACCTCTGCCAACTCCACCCCTCAGGTGGGGGAGGCGAGGTGAAGCCCACTCTTCAGTGCCAGCCATCTTGCAGATGGCAGGCACTCCCAATCAGGATTAGGGATTGTGCTCACTCCCCACGTGGGGTGAGCACACCAAGGGTGTAGTCACCCTAAGGTCAGTAGCCCATTGGCTACTGACCCAGAGACCCCTAAATGCCCCCTAAATACAGTATTTAGGGGACAGCCCTGAACCAAGAAAGCAGATTCCCGCAACCTAAGAAGAAAAAGGATGAAAGAAGATACCCAGCAGAGGAGACTGCAGAGAACAACTGTCTTGGCCCCAGCCCTACCGGCCCGTCTGCAGTTTCTGGAAATCCTGCGCCAAAAATCGTCTTGTCCTGCAGCCAGCGACCTCCAGAACCCCTGGGAGGACTGACTGCCTTCAACAAAGACCGGATCTCCTGTGAACAGCAGCCTTGTTCAAAAGAAACTCCGAAAACAGACTCTGAGCCTGCTGAGGACAAAGAAACCCGACGCCTGGAACTACCACTGCACCCGTCGCCTACGACCCGAGTTCGAGTGGCCTACCGGTCCTAGCGAGGTCCCCTAGCGCTCCAGAGTCCGAGTCCACCATGGGTTGACCCCTCCAGGATTCCCCGACGTCGCCTGCAGCCTCTGCACGGACACCCCCCCCAACCGCGAGTGGCCCGGTAAGGTGAAATCCGACCTCAAGATACCCCTGCCTCCAGCCGCTCTGCGTCCTGGAGAAAAGAACCCGAGGTGCACCTACATCCCCGAGCCCTCCAACTTACCTGCCCAGCTGTTGGTTCCTCCTGGAAGTCTTCCTGGACCGAGCCTGCAGCTAAAAACCAAAACCGAAAATCCCCATTGAAAATAACAGGGCACCCGATGCCCAAACAGCACCCTGCACCCAGCCGCCCCTGCACCGCTGCGGGTGCACTTTGTGTGCTAAACCGGATCCTCCTTTGCCCTGAGCCTAACACCAGGAGCTTGGCTCCCACAACCAAGTGGCCTGCTTGTCAGCAGCCACCAACCGGAGGCCCCCTATCCCCCATTGGATAACATTGGGCCTCAGCACTCTGCACCCGGCCGCCCTAGTGCCGCTGAGGGTGTAACAAGAGTGCATCACTGACCTTAGGGGACCCCTGAGTCTACCCCCAGAACCTCAACTCCCACTGCCAAATACTTACCTTTAAACCGATAACACTATTTTCCTCCATAGGATAACATGGACTGTTTTTCTTGGAAAAGTTTCTAAGTGTGGAGTTTGAAAACCTAAAGAAATTCTTTAAAATTGTTCTATTTAACAAAAACGATTTTACTTACCTGTTTGCAGTAAATGTCCCAGAGTAGTATCCAGGTATACTACTCTGAGTAAGAAAAGTAATCTAAAAAGTAACTTACCTGGTATTTTACTGAAAAGCCCATTCAAGTGTATGTACTGTATTTACAAAGCATTGCATTTCTCTGAAACAATACTGTAAGTCAAAACAAAGTGCATATACAATTACTGTAAGGAAGTGGGTTTCTGTTGCAGTTACCCCCACTTTTTGCCAGACTACGGATGCCCTTTGACTTGATGTGCCCTGGGTCCCTGCCAATCAGGTTCCCAGGGCCTGTGTTCTTTCCCCAAAACTGTACCCAAATGGCATCTCTGGCCACAGGTCAGCCCCTGGTAAATGGTACCACAGGTACCCAGGGCACTGTGACCAGGGAAGACCTCTAAGGGCTGCAGCACTTATTGTGCCACCCTTAGAGGCCCTGTACCTTTACACACATACACTGCCTTTGCAGGCTGCGTGTTTTGGTGCAGAACAAAGTGAAGAGTCGACATGGCACACACCTCTATGTGCCATGCCTACAACCCACTGCCCTGGCATAGGTCAGTCACCCCTCTAGCTGGGTGCACTATACCATTGGTGAGGGTACAGGTGCACGAGCCCTGTACCCCTACAGTGTCTAAGTCCATTCTTAGACATTGTAAGTGCAGTGCTGCCATTAAGAGTATATGGTGCTGGGAGTTTGTCATTACGAACTCCACAGCACCATAATGGCTGCACTGAAAACTGAGAAGTTTGGTATCAAACTTCTCGGCACATTAAACCCACACTGATGCCAGTGTGGGATTTAATGAAAAATGCACACAGAGGGCATCTTTGAGATGCCCCCTGAAAAACGACCAGCCTCTGGTGGGTTCCCTGACTGGTACACACCAGCCTGCCACCACGAGACATGTTTCTGGACCCCTAGGGTGGGAGTCTACGCTCCCTGAGCCCAGAAACAAAGCCTTTCCTGGGCGGAGGTGTTCACACCTCCCCCAGGCCAGGAAGAGCCATCTGTGGCAGGGGAGCTTCAAAGGCCTGGCAGCCTTTGTAATGTGACCCCCAGCCTCTCCTGCTATCAGGAGCAGGCCCCCTTCCTGTCTCCCCTCCCTTTCGGCGGGAAGACATGCAGGAAGAACTAGCAGCCCAGGAGGTGTGCCCACCTCTGCCAACTCCACCCCTCAGGTGGGGGAGGCGAGGTGAAGCCCACTCTCCAGTGCTCGCCATCTTGCAGATGGCAGGCACTCCCCAATCAGGACTAGGGATTGTGCTCACTCCCCCACGTGGGGTGAGCACACCAAGGGTGTAGTCACCCTAAGGTCAGTAGCCGATTGGCTACTGACCTCAAGACCCCTAAAACGCCCCCTAAATACAGTATTTAGGGGGCAGCCCTGAACCAAGAGATCAGATCCAGCCTACCAACAAGAAGAAAAGAAGAAGGACGAAGAGCCGTGCAGAGCTAACAAGAGGACGACGCCCACTGACTTGGCCCCAGCCCTACAGGCCTGTCTCTCCTCGAACCTTCTTCTGCGAAATCCCGGCGTGTCCAGCAGCCAGCAACCTCACAAACCCCGGAGGACCTGCCTGCCTTCACTTCCAAGACTGTTTCTCCCGTGAACACCGGTCGTGTTTAAACTGCAGCTTCTGGCTCCGGCCGGACACCGCAAATCCAGCCCACTCTGCACCCGCCGAACCCGGCCCGAGCTCGAGTGGAAAAACACCACGAGGAGGTCACCCCGGCGATCCTGACCCAAGATCCGCCGACTCCTGACCTGCCTCAAGCCTCCAGATGACGCCTGCAGCCTCAATCCAGAGGCTCCCCTCTACCGCGACAAGAGCGGGTAAGAAAATGCAACCCTAAAAGGCACCCCTGCACCCGACGCCCCACTGCCTTGTGTGCCCAAACCAACGATGCCTAACCAGCCCAAGAAATCCCAACTTACCCCTCGAAGTGGTGGACGCACCCAGAAGGTCCTCTTCCCCGAGCCTGCAGTGCTTCTTCAAACCGGAGGCTCTCCATAGAAAACAGGGCGTCCGACGCCGAAACAGCACTCTGCACCCGGCCGCCCCAGTGCCGCTGAGGGTGCACCTTTTGTGCCTACTTGTTTCCCCCTTTGCCCTGACCTAAACCCTCGGAGCTTTGCGCCCACAACCCAGTGGCCTGCTTGCCAGCAGCCACCAACCGGAGACCCCCTATCCTCCATAGGATAACATTGGGCCTCAACACTCTGCACCCGGCCGCCCTAGTGCCGCTGAGGGTGCAACAACAGTGAATCACTGACCCTGGGGGAACCCTTGTTCTAACCCCAGAACCTTAACTCCCACAGTCGTTTACTTACCTGCAAACCGATAACCTGTTTTTCCTCCATAGGATAACATTGACAATTTTTCTTCGAAAAAACGACTGTGTGGAGTTTTGAAAACTAAAGATATTCTTTAAAAATCGTACAATTAACCAAAACGTGTTTTCTTACCTGTTTGCAGGACATGTCCCAGTGCTGAATCTAGGCATCCAGCACTGAGTTAGAAAATGTAACATAAAAGTAACTTACCTTCAATTTGTTGAAACAGCCCATTCATTTCAATGTACTGCTCCAAAAAGTTTCTAAGTGTGGAGTTTTGAAAAGTGAAAATATTCTTTAAAAATCGCACGAATAACAAAAACGCATTTACTCGCCTGTTTCCAGGAAATGTCCCAGTGCTGAATCCAGGCATCCAGCACTGAGTTAGAAAAAGTAACGTAAAAGTAACTTACCTGCAATTTACTGAAAAAGCCTATTCATTCCAATGTACTGCATTTACTAAGTGTTGCATACTACTGCTCCCCTGTAAATCAAACAAATTACAATTTCCATTGCATTTTCAAACTGTTTGACATTCAGTAACTTATTACTACAAAGTATTTTATGCTTACCTGTGCCAGGCTTGCTTGGTTCTAAAATAAACAACAGTATATTTTTTATACAAAACAATTGGCCTAGAGTTCAGTTCTTGCGTGTGTGAATTCATTTGCTGACTGAGTGTGTACATCAAATGCTTAACACTGTCCTCTGAAACTGCCTTACTGCTCGACCAAGCTACCACAAGTAGAGGGTAATGTTCTATCTAACTTTAACCTCTACCTACCTTTGGAGTCGCCTGGACCCTATACACACTATACCTCATTTTGGTGTAGTATATATATAGAGCCAGTTTCTTACAATTACCAATCCAAACTGTATTACAACTGTATATTTACTGCAAAGTATTTATCACTTACCTGTGCCAGGCTTGCTTGGTTCTAGGAAATAAAATAACTAAAAGAATATTTTTATACAAAAACAATTGGGCTGAAGTTCAGTCTTTGAGTGTGTGAATTCATTTGCTGACCGAGTGTGTACAACAAATGCTTAACACTGTCCTCTGATACTGCCTTACTGCTCGACCACACTACCACAAATAGAGAGTGACGTGCTATCTTACTTTACCTCTGCCTACCTTTGGGGTTCCACTGGACTCTGTGCACACTATACCTCACTTTGGTATAGTATATACAGAGCCAGCTTCCTACAGAAGCCCCGTCCGAGCGAGAAGCGATAGCGTCCACAAGGGCCTGCACAGATCTTTTTAGAAACTTGGGTCTGACTATAAATCATCAAAAATCCAACCAGAATCCATCACAAAAGATTGTCTTCTTAGGAGCACTATTGGACACGGTCTGCTTAAAAGCATACCCTGCAGAGGAACCGCAGCAACAATTGCTTGTTCTAGCAAACTCTATCAAAAGTAAAAAGTCACTTTCGGTCCGACTTTTCAAATCCTTGTTCGGGATGATGTCATCATGCATACCTCTGATTCCGTTCTGTCGTCTCAGGATGCCCCCATTCCAGGAGGAGCTGGACAGACAGTGGGTACAGTCAATAGGCTCATTCGACGACATTGTCAGAGTAACTCCTCGCATGCTGAAGGCCTTGGAGTGGTGGCTGGACACAGACCATTTATCAGCAGGGATGTCCTTGCATCAAGAAGCCACACCACTAGTAGTCACAACAGATGCATCCTTAGAGGGATGGGGAGCTCACCTACAAGAGCTCCAAGTAAGCGGAAAATGGCACCAAGTTCAAACTCAATCTCACATAAATTTGTTGGAGCTGAAAGCTGTGTATCTGGCCCTCCAGGCATTTCTGCCCAGAATACAGAATTCATCAGTGCTAGTCCGAACGGACAATACCACAATGATGCACTATGTAAACAAGCAAGGGGGCACGAAATCTCGCCTTCTCTCCAAGGAAGCCCAAAAGTTGTGGGAATGGGCCATAGACCACGGAATCTGCCTTCGAGCGGAACATGTTCCAGGACGACAGAACATGATTGTGGACACATTAAGCAGATTGACATCATCGTGCCACGAATGGGAGCTGCACCAACAGACCCTGAGGAGCATATTCCGGCGCTGGGGCACACAGAACCTGGACTTATTTGCAACTCCCCAGAACAGCAAATGCTGGTACTATGCAAGTTGGCATCCCTAACAGGGTTCATGAGGGAATGCCTTTTCAATTGCATGGTCCGGCGTCTTTGCCTACACTTTTCCTCCAATTCCTCTTCTTCCAAGAGTCCTGAGAAAAATGAGTCGAGCCATGCAGCAAACTGATCCTCAGCGCTCCGGCTTGGCCACGTCAACACTGGTACACGGAACTGCTTCTCCTAACGCAAGTCCCACACTTCAAACTTCCAGTGATTCCAGATCTCCTGACCATGAACCAGGGGCAGATACCACACCAACCTCAAGAGCCTGCATTTGTCAGCTTGGCTCCTGAATACAATGAATTCAGAGATTTAAAAATTTCTAGCGAATGCCGCAATATCTTAGCCAAAGCAAGGGCAGAGAGTACCAACAAGACGTACCGCCTCAAGTGGAAGCGTTTCTACATCTGGTGTAATCGTGAGAGTTTACATCCACTGTCTTCCTCTCCGAAACAGATCCTACCTTACCTTCTGCTTCTTGCAAAATCAGGTTTGGCCCATGGTTCTATTAAGGTTCACTTAGCGGTATTTCCCGATACAGAAGATCATCGCCTTCTTCTCCTTTATGGTCTTCTAGAGTGATTAAAGAGTTTCTAAAAGGGCTCTTTAGAGTGTTTCCGCCAGTCAGACCTCCACCACCAGCTTGGCTACTGAACATGGTTCTTTCACAATTAATGAAAGCCCCCTTTGAACCAAATCACACTGCAGAAATCAAATTCCTATCTTGGAAATTGGCTTTGTTACTTCCTTTGACCTCAGCCAGACGGGTCAGTGAAATACAAGCTTTTGTAATAAAGGAACCTTTTTTGCAATTCAAATCAGATGGAGTTCTGCTTCGAACAAATCCAAAGTTCATTCCCAAAGTGCCATCTGATTTCCACCTCAAAGAACCAGTGGTTCTTAAAACATTCTTCCCGAATCCTACTACATCGACGGAGAGAACTTTGCATTCGTTGGGCGTCCAACGTTGCCTAAAATTTTATTTAGATAGAACAAAATCTTTCCGCAAGACCTCTCAACTATTTGTGACATACAGTGCACTGAGGAAAGGCTTTCCACTCTCCAAACAGAGTATTTCCAAGTGGATTGCAGGTGCAATACAATTCTGTCATTAAAAGGCTGGTAGACCTCTGCCGGCTAGAGTCCGAGCCCATTCCACGAGGTCAGTGGCAACATCTACAGCTTTGTTTGTGGGAGTATCACTTCCGGAAATTTGCCGGGCAGCAACGTGGAAGAATAGACACGTTTTCACCCTGCACTACTGTTTGTACTCAGCAGTTCTCAATGATACAGCAGTGGGTCAGGCAGTACTTCGGCATTTGTTCCATTAAGGTGAGCCACCCCTGTCTACCCTCCTACCTATATTCAACTGTATCACATTTACATATGGTAATTTGGTTATTGTCTTAAATGCTTATGAAGTTTTTCCTTGACTGTTAACTTTATGGTTATGTATTTTACACTGTTTGGTGATTGCTTGCAGGTTACACTGTTTACTTTCCTGTTAAGCGTCAAAACTATGGTAAATGTGCTATCAAACTGCTTGATACTCTGATTCAAGCATGTGAATCTATGAAAGTTCCAATACTGGAGTAAGAAATAAGTTACTTTCCTGTAACTGTAGTTCTCCAGTATTGGAAGCTTTCATATATTCACATGCAACCCACCCTCCTCCCCAGGGGGAAGCTCACCTTAGATGTCTCAGCAGGTTGTATATAGCACTTGTGCTCGAAAATCCGAGGTTCTGAGCTTCCTTCAGGAGTGTTCTAGAGGGGGATTAGTGCTGATTGGTTGAGGCAAAAGTTTGGTCCTTTTTCTTTATAAGGACTAGGATAGGTTATTAAACTAAGAGGCCTAGGCCTTTCTTTAGTCTATACCTATTAGTGTATTATGACTATTTAAGTCTACTACTACTACTATTTTAAGTACCGGGGACCCCCATCATGACGACGGGGAATGATTCAAGCATGTGAATCTATGAAAGCTTCCAATACTGGAGAACTACAGTTACAGATAAGTAACTTATTTCTTCTCCGTCGTCAAAGTGGGAGTCCCGCGGTACCATAATACAGCAGTATGTATCACTATTATAGGCTATAATGGCAATGGAAAAGTCAGTTTAGTAGCCTATCTATGTCCTTTTTTTTTTTTTTAAATGACCAAACTATAACCAATCATGCAACAGCACCCTCTAAAACACTCCCAACCGAGGCTGAGTCCCTAAGATTTTCTACTGCACCTCGTGTAAAGGAAGTCTCCCTGAGCTCTGCTCAGTTTCTTCAGGTATTACTTCTTTTGGATCATCCAAGTTGATGTTTCATGTTTCATTTCTCTCTTGCCCTGGCACTATTATGTCAGAATAGCAGAAAACAAGGTAAAGGACTACAACATATGTTGAACCTTTTCCTCAAAAACCCACTTTCAGAGAGTTGAGGCTATTATTGGGACTACAGAAACTGAAATCTGTCATTTCTGATGAGGACAATGAGGATTCCTTCACCTCACAGGAGAGGTCAAAGAGAGAAGTCACGCCAAGAGTCTCCACAAGGCACAGAGAAAAGCCATAAAAAAGACTTACGATGAGTCTTCATAAGGCACTTCTCACAGAGAGAGAAAATTGGGGAAACAAACTTCCCCAAAGGCAGACCCTACAACTCTGTCTTCAGCCCTGACACTACATCAGGGGAATCCTCATAACCTGACAATGAGGCGTCTACCTTAAAACTGCTGTCAAAATCATTAAAAACAATTACGATAACATCAATGACCACAACCATGTCGACTATTACTGCCTCTTCTATGTATGGCCTCATCTGTGAATGGCATCGTCGATGACGGTTGTCGACGACAGCCTCGTCTACGACAACCTCATCTACGACGGTCGTCTACGACAACCTCATCTACAACGGTCGTCCATGACGGCCACGTCTACGATGGTCGACGACAGCCTCCTCTATGATGGCATTGTCCACGACGTCCTAGTCTACGGCCTCGTCTACAATGGCCTAGTCTACAATGGTCTCATCTACGATTGCCTCATTTACAATAGCCTCATCTACAATGGCCTCCTCTATGATGGCATCGTCTACAACGGTCGTCTACGACAGCCTCATCCACAGTGGTCATCTACGACAGCCGCGTCTATAACCGTCCGTCTACAACGGTCATCTAAGACGACAGCCTCATCTACGATACCTTGTTCACGATAGCCTCGTCTACGACAGCCTCATGTATGACTGCATCCTCTGATGGCCTCATCTACGTAGAAAGCCTTGTCGACGACAAACATTGTTGACTTCAGTCTAGGTGCCTCGTCGACAATCTCAATGACCATACAAGCGACGACAAAATCACTGTAGTCGACAACAAGAACAAAAGACACATAATCCAGAATAACTTAATGTCAAGAATTAAGGGGATTAATATGAGCATGTCTACAACAGTCAGCAATATATGGAAAGGCAATATGTGGAGCAATTTCACCACTTCGCTCTACCTCCAACTCCAGAGCATGGGTCAGGTCCATGTAGCTTTAGTACTAGACCTACAGGGCATGTTTCTGCAAACACTTTCCTGAGCCTGCAAGGTCATATTGTGTCCTGATATGTCAGCATCCTCCGATGCTCCTGCCACTCCAACAATGATCCCAGTGTCAAATATTGCCATGCTTCCCGGGAATGACCCGTTGACATCTGGTAATGAGAGAGAGAAGGCCCACAACCGGTGGATTCCCCACCGGGGGATTGTTGGTAGTTTCCTTACCCTTAGGGAACGAACAGCCAAATACTTCCAACTTCCAATAGCAAACAAGCAATCAGTTTGTTTTCTTTATGATTTTAAATATAAAAACTGTGAGACCTACTCCAATTGTTGATATATCCGAGAAGAATTACAATCATGGAAAACCCTGTCAATCTTAACCCCGCCTAACTAGCAAGGACATGTTCTTAACTATGTCCTGTGCTACTGTATGGGCTGCCAATTCACTAGCAATACAGGGCAGGTATAACCACCAGATGTGGTCAAACATTGCCACATACAGAGAATTTCTGTTGAAGGCAGCAAGGGCAGAAACAAAAAAGATTCTGCAGGGGGGCAGAACGTCCTCATCAGAAAACATATATTGCCCTATAGATATAGCTTCAATAGAATTCCCACAACTGGCAGGGTCAGTGTTCCTTAGACATCAAGGTTGGTTCAAGGCCACAACATTTAGAAACTGGGGTGCAAATACATCTAATATTTTTACCTTACCATGGTGATGCTCTGTTTGGCAAGCACATCGACGCCTTGCAGCAGTCAAGGCTGACTGTGACACCAGAAGATCATTTGGGCATATTACAGTTTTGAAAGCAACACCCTTTAGAGGGACGCGCGAAAGGGGCACTTATGTATATCAAGGAGGATACCGGAGATATCACACTCATCAACCCTCTCAGTAGCTCTTAGGCTAGCGTAGCTATAGTGACAACGTTCTAGTGCTGCTTACCCATCCTGTGGGAGAAACAATTCCAAAATGTTGTCATCTATGGTGGAAAATAGCATTGGACAGAAAAGTCTTCGAGCTCATCACATATGGTCTGACGTTAGAGTTCACCCAGATGGCGCCTACCTCATCTCCATCTGCTTCGGAAGGGAGTGTTGGCTATGCTAACCAAAGGTTCCATAGAGAAAGGCCTACATTCTCATCAAGGAACAGGCTTCTATTCTCTATTTTTCCTGACAGATACGAAAACAGTGGAGTGGTGATCCATCATAGACCTACTCAAATTAAACAAGTATTTTCCGAAACATTTCTTTTCCATGGCCACTCTCTGCAGCACCACGACAGCTCTGAATTGTCCGGATTCATACCTGCGCATTCCTACCCATGCATGAAAGTTTTCCCATTTGGCTTCAAATCGGCTTCCTGCATTTTTACCTACTGCCTCGCCCCTGTGGCAGCTTTTTTCAGGAAGGACGGTCATCAGATATTCACAACTGGTTGATAAAAGCATCAACGTCATTTCAAACGTCCAAGGCCACAGAGGCTTGCCTAAAGTTGTTTCACATACTAGGTCACCTTAGGAGTTATCAAAGATCTACTCCTCCATCAAAGAATATACTGTTCCTGGGCCACATCACTAGATACTATCTAAACAAAGACTTTCTATCCCAATACAAGCAACAAAGGCTCTAGGAACTAGCTCTCGAACTAAAAAAATATTTCAGTGCGTCTGGTCAATTAGCTTCAGGGCAATTAGCTTCAGGGCATCATGTCCTCAGCGATCAATATCTCTCTTGCACGCCTGAAAATGAGCCTTACAGGAACAGCTACAAAAACAATAGATTCAAATGAAAGAATAGTTCAAGGGCCTGGTGAACTTCACACAGGTAGGATGGTACCTCTAGCCTGGTGGTCCCAGACCTCCTACCTGTCAGAGGACCTCACGTTATTGCCTCAAATACCTCACTTCGTATTGACTACGGATGCCTCCCTGGAGAGCTGGGGCGGTCATCTACAGAACCTGCAAATTTCAGGTAAGTGGTATCTGTTCCAGAAGAGCATACAATCAATCGCCTGGAGCTTAAAGCCATCTAACTCAGTCTCCAAGCTTTCCTGCCAATGATAGCAGGGTCTTAGTTCCCACAGGCAATACCACCAGCATGCAATACATGAACAAACAAAGCGGCACAAGATCACTGGCGCTGTCCAAGGAAGCTCATGAAACAGGCCTCAAAATCTACTCACCCACAGTTTCCATCTTCGGTCGAAAACATCGTGGGCGGCCTTTAAGCCTAGCCACGTCGGTCCAGCCTTCTGCCGATGCAACAGACTCCGTTTCAATTCTGTCCTCGGTGCCACTCGAAGTACCCTCGCACTGACCTACACCAAGTCTGCAACTTGTGCCTCTCACCGGAGCACAAGGAAGAACATTGTGAGGCTTGTCGGTCGTTTCGATCAAAAAAGACCCTTCGGGATCATCGGGCTCGACGACGAGAAATGCAGTGCCAAAGCACTCAACATACTCCGGATATCTTCGGAGAAGAATCTGAACAGGAAGAAGCGACAGCTGCGGAAGAAGAGGGGGCCTTCTGGGTCCCAGAATCGGATTCCGACGTAGAAATCGAATTGGAGTCCGAAGACGTTCCAGCGGGGCGAGGTGTCATGAGTACTAAAGCCCCCTTACCCCATAAACTCTCTTCCACTAAACATAAGGCTTCTGCATCACCTCTGCTTTCGGACCTTGGTCGGCACCGAGACGATGTTTCTGATGCCCCACCCTCGGAACCGGCACCACAACAAATAGTCAAGCCTTCCGGCTCGGGATCAAGTCGAGACAAATCGTCTTCGGATCTGAAAAATTCCACTGCAAAAGATAAATCTGGTTCGGAGCTGAAATCTTCCACTTCGAAGGATAAAAGAGACAAGTTCGGTTCAGCACTGAAACCTTCGGCGCCGAAATCTAAGGAGGATCTCCCGGATCCACCGGAACCTATCTTAGATGTCATGAAGGACAGATTAGCCCCCGAAACAGAAAAAGCTTTTCATCAACCCAGATACTGGACACATTTAGCTAAAATTCGTTCAAAAAGGAAAGTTCGTTCAGAGGACACTCGGTATAAGATTCCTCTTAAGAAGAAGGACATTGCTACAAGTCGTATCCACCCTACTTTGCCATCACCTCCACCATCTTCACCATTACCACAACTGCCAGCCTCCGATCCATTACGCATAACACCACAGGGGTCTCCTCATATACAGCCTGATTTAGGAGATGATGATGAGGATGGCAATGTTCCTTTACCAACAGATCCATGGGATGATTATGATATTGATCCACTCCTGGATAATGATCTAGATTTATATTTATACCCTGCAAAACCATCACCTCCAGATAACATATCTTATCAAAAGCTGATTTCAAGGACAGTAGCTTATCATGGAGTTACAATGCGAAAAGAGGCTTTGGATGACGACTTTTTATTTATTAGGGTCTTCACATAAGACTAGTCAGAGTCTCCCTATGTTGAAGGCATGATGAGGCATGCGGATGAGATTTTTAAGGACCCTGTTTGCGTCCGTATTTTACCACCCAGGGTTGACAAGAAATGCAAACCATCACCATCTGATCCTGTTTTTTATTTAAGGACATCTACCCTTAGACTCACCAGTAGTTTCTAATGCTCGTAAAAGAGCAAACTCACAGACCTCTGGTGATGCACCTCCCCCGGATAAAGAGTCTAAATTAATTGACGCATCCAGTAAGAGAGTGGCTGCTCAAGCCGCTAACCACTGGCGTATTGCCAACACGCAGGGCCTACTAGCTAGGTGTGACAGGGCACACTGGGACGAGATGGAAGGCCTCCTTCAATACCTCCTAGACGAGCACAAGAAAAAGGCACAAGAGCCTGTCCAAGAAGGAAAACTTATATCTAATTCTTCTATTAGATGTGCTCTAGATGCTGCTGACACTGCAGCAAGAGAAGTTAACACCAGCATTCTTTTACATCGACATGCCTGGCTTAGGATTTCAGGTTTTAAACCAGAAGTCCAGCAATCTATTTTAAATACCCCCTTTGACAAGCAACATCTTTTCGGACCTCAAGTTGGAGGCTTTAGAAAAGATGAAAAAAGACACAGACGTGGTGAAATCCATGGGAGCGTTTCAGTCTCTATCAAGCACAGGCTCCTTTCGCCGCTCATTTTATAGGGGAGGGTCCAAAAGTACATCCTCAGACCCTAACGCTTCCTCATATAATTTCAACACGCAACCCTCATCCTCTAGAGGCTTCTACAGAGAAGGGTACAGAGGAAGCAATTTCAAAGGTAGGGATAAGAGCACGCCAACGCGTAACTCCCCTTTCCCCAATATACAGTGACTTGCCTACACTTCATTGCGATCATTTAACACCTGTCGGGGAAGACTTAAACAATTTCTCCCCATCTGGAAATCCATAACATCAAACAAATGGGTGCTAGACATTATCTGACATGGTTATTGCCTGGAGCTCACCAGCAATCTTCCCAATATTCCACCTCGCAATCACAAACTCTCATCAGAGCACCTGCTGCTTCTCAAACAAGAGGTACAAGATCTTTTAGCAAAAGGAGCCATAGAAGCAGTTCCATTACAGTACCAAGGTTCAGGGGTTTACTCTCTGTACTTTCTAATCCCCAAAAAGGACGGCTCCTTAAGACCACTTTTGGATCTAAGGATACCTGTGGTGCCATTTACCAGGGGCTGACCTGTGGCCAGAGATGCCAATTGGGTTTAGGCTTCAATGCAGTTTTAGGGAAAGAACATAGGCCCTGGGTACCTGATTAGCAGGAGCCCAGGGCACACTCAGTCAAAGCACATCAGCAATTCAGCAAAAAGTGGGGGCAACCATGCAGAAAGAGGGCACTTTCTCACAATCATGCATTGCAATAGTGCCTCATGCAAGGTTACACATGCGCCCTCTACAAGAGTGTTTAGCATGTCAGTGGAATCAGTCTCCGGGTCAATTAACAGATCTAGTGTTGGTAGACAGCCGCACCCATCGCTCTCTGCAGTGGTGGAACACACAAAATGTATCAAAAGGGCGGCCCTTCTTCGACCTGTTCCACAGATCATGCTATCAGATGCATCTCTCACAGGTTGGGGTGCCCATCTTCACAATTTGACAATTCAGGGACTAAGGGACAACAAGTACAGACGTCTTCACATCAACTATCTACAGCTTCTAGCTGTGTATCTAGCACTGAAAGCTTTTCAGTCTCACCTCATAGGGAAAATTGTCCTAATCCGCACTGACAATATGACAGCTATGTACTATGTCCAAAAATTCGGTGGGACACATTCTCTGCAACTGTCACGCCTCTCTCAGACCATCTGGCGTTGGGCAATTAATCAGAGTTCATCTTCTGGCAGAGCACTTCCCAGGAGTGAATAATCAAATTGCCGATCTCCTCAGCAGAAGGTGGCAACAAATACACAAGTGGGAACTTCATCCTTAAGTTCTCCTTCCATACTTCCAACAATGGGGATTCCCACAAATAGATCTGTTCGCCACAGTGCACAACTCAAAATGCCCAAACTTCGCCTCCAGGTTCCTACCCCCTCTCTCCAAAGGCAATGCCCTATGGATGAATTGGTCAGGGATATTTGCCTACGCTTTTCCGCCTCTCTCTCTCCTTCCATTTCTTGTTCGGAGGCTCAGGCAAACATCCCTCACACTGATTCAAGTGTCTCCCACTGGCGCCAGGCTACCGTGGTTCACCACACTCTTGGAACTATCAGTGGTTCCACACCAAAAGCTGCATCTCAGTTCCAGCCTTCTCACGCAGAACCATGGAGAAATTAGACACCCAAACCCCAAATAGCTCATTCTAGCAATTTGGCTCCTGAAGTCATAGAGTTTGGTTATCCAAACTTGCCACCAGAGTGTATGACTATTCTTAAAGAAGCAAGAAAGCCTACTACCAGAGCATGTTTGGAAGAAAGTGCACTCTTTTTCCATGGTTGCACCCACTTGTTGCCAAACTGCTGATGTACTTTGAGTGTGCCCTGGGTTCCTGCCAAACAGGTACCCAGGGCCTATGTTCTTTCCCTAAAACTGCATTAAGACTAAACCCAACTAGCACTCTTTGGCCACAGGTCAGCCCCTGGTAAATGGTACCACAGGTACCCAGGGCACTGTGACCAGGGAAGACCCCTAAGGGCTGCAGCACTTATTGTGCCACCCTTAGAGGCCCTGTACCTTTACACACACACACACACACACACACACATTGCCATTGCAGGCTGCGTGTTTTGGTGGAGAACAAAATGAGGAGTCGACATGGCACACATCCCTGTTTGCCATGCCTACAAACCACTGCCCTGGCATAGATCAGTCACCCCTCTAGCTGGGTGTACTATACCAGTGGTGAGGGTACAGGTACATGAGCCCTGTACCCCTACAGTGCCTAGGCCAATTTTTTTTTTTTATATAAATCTTTTTATTGAAGAACAACATTGTAAATTTACACAGTCAAACAACAGGTGTTTAGCGCATACTGATTTAAGCTTTGTTAATTTAGATATTATCCCAGCCCTTTGACACTTTGCTAGGTCCATCTTCACAATGTTTATTCTGTACAGATTCATCCAGTAATGGAAGGGGTGGGGGGGGGGGCTACAGGAGGGGGAGTACATATGTCGCCATGATAGGCATTCCATTTGGCCCATATTTGAGACCACTTCTTCGGGCATCCCCTGGAAACATATACGTTTTTTTCTCGAAACATACACCAGTCCATGTCTTTTTTCCATGAGTTTAGGCCTGGGGCTTCACTTGCCCCCCACATTCTGGCAATATTACGCTTGACTACCATATGTCCCAGGGTTGCCCATATTCTCTCTTTGCTACTCAGGTCTGTCGGTCCCCACACATTCAACAGACATCTTTTGGTCTCTAAGGTCAGGTCCAGTCCCAGAACTTCCCCCATACAATTGAGAACGTCTGTCCAATACTTGCTGATTTTGGGACATTCCCACAGGATATGCAGGAACGGGCCTTCACTACCACAATGTCTCCCACAGCTGGAGTCCTCTCTATATCCCATGCGAACCAATGCTGGACCCGAGTAATATACTCTATGGAGAACTTTAAGTTGCACCAGTTTAAGTCGTGATGAGATTGCAACTTCCTTAGGGGAGGCGAGCGCCTCCGTCCAATCTTCATCATCCAGTTCTGATAGGTCATCTACCCATTTTTCCCGAAGCCGCCCCAGGGGATCAGAGGCGTGATTGATTAACTTTCGGTAAGTGAGGGATATTGATTTCTTAGGTATATACCCACTAAGCCAATTCTTAGACAATGTAAGTGCAGTAATGACATTAAGAGTATATGGTGCTAGGAGTTTGTCATTACAAACTCCACAGTACCATAGTGGCTTTACCGGAAACTGGGAAGTTTGGTATCAAACTTCTCAGCACATTAAACCCACACTGATGCCAGTGTTGGATTTAATGAAAAATGCACTCAGAGGGCATCTTAGAGATGCCCCCTGAAAAACGACCTAACAATAGTGTCCAGGCTGAGTGGCTGCTTGCCAGCTGCCACCACCAGACATGTTTCTGGACCCCTGGGTCAAGAGCCTGTTGCTCTCGGGGGTCTGAAACAATGCCCATCGTAGGACGAGGTGCCAAGCCTCCTCCCCCAGGATGGACAGGGTCCACAAAGGGGAAGCTTTTGTGAGCTACCCCAGCCCTTTGCTGCTTCCAGCAACTGGCTCCCACCGGTTCTAACCCTCACTTTGGGCAGGAGAATCGGCGGGAAAACCAAGTGAGCAAGAGAGGTGTGCCCACCTTTGCCAACCACACCCCTGAGGTGGGGGAGGCAAGGTGAAGCACAACTCTCAGTCCCCGCCATCTTGCAGATGGGGGGACCCAGCGAACCAGAGTGAGGTATATGCCCCCCTCCCACTTTGGGTGCTAACTCAGATCCCACTTTGCCCTGAGCCTAACACCAGGAGCTTTGCTCCCACAACCTTGTGGCCTGCTCGTGAGCAGCCACCAACCTGAGACCCCTTATCCCCCATTGGATAACATTTGGCCTCAGCACTCTGCACCCGGCCGCCCTAATGCCGCTGAGGATGTTTCAAGAGTGCATCCTTGACCCTGGGGGAACCCTGGTTCTAATTCCAGAATACCAAATCCCGCAAACCAGTACTTACCTGCAAACTGTTAACTTCATTTTTCTCCATAGGAATAAATTGACTGTTTTTCCTTGAAAATTGTTCTAAGTGTGGAATTGATTTGTAGGGAACATTGAAAAACTGCCTATGTACTAAAAGTGAATTACTTACCTTTTGTCTAGGAGATGTCTCAGTGTGATATCTAGGCATATCACACTGATTAGCAAAAGTAATCTAAAAGTAACGTACATAGTAATCTGAAAAGTAACTGAAAAGTAATTTCGAAACATTGACTTAGCTGCAATTCAATCAACTGCATTTGAACCTGCATTCAATTGTAAAACACTGCATAAGATTTTGCAAAGCATTTATTTCCCTTACCTGCACCAGGCTTGGCTTGGATCTAGAAATAAAATAACTTATTATGTTTTTTATACAAACAAATTGGTCTGAGTTCAGTCTTTGAGTGTGTGACATCATTTGCTGCCTGAGTGTGTACAACAAATGCTTAACACTACCCTCTGATAAAGCCTTACTGCTTGTCCACACTACCACAAATAGAGAGTAAGGTGCTATCTACTTTTACCTCTACCTATCTTTGGGGTTCCACTGGACTCTGTGCACACTATACCTCATTTTGGTATAGTATATACAGAGCCAGCTTCCTACAATCACCGGTTGGAGAGGTAAGTTGGGATGCTGGAACACCGTCGGTTGGGCCACCCAAGGCCGTGGGACGTCAGGTGCAGGGGTGTCTTTAGGCGTCAGGTTTTTCTTACCAGCTCCGGTCGTAATCGGGGGTGGGGGATCCTCCAGAAAGGGACTGCTGGTGTTGATTGGAGATTCGAGGTAGGTCAGAGATCACCAGATCTCAGGTCAGGATTGCCGGGGATACCTCCTCGTGGTGTGGGGCCACTCAAACTCGGGCCGTGGGCATCAGGTGCAGTCTGGGGGTGAGCAAATCTGGTGCTCACGGGAGACAAAGTATTGGTTTTGGAAGGCAGGGCAGGTCCTTCGGGTTCTTGAGGGCTGCTGGCTACAGGACACACCGGGATTTCGCTGGAGCAGGTTTGAGGTGGGGATAGGCCGGTAGGGCTGGGGCCAAGTCAGTGGGCGTCCTACTCTTCTTAGTTCAGCGCAGCTTCTTCGGTCCTTCTTCTGTTCGGTTCTTGTCTGAGGAGGCAAGGTTCAGGGTTGTCCCTGAATACTAATTTTAGAGGCGTTACAGGTAGGTACAGGTCGGGACCAATGGGTCCCTTCCTTGGGGTGGGTACACCCCCTATTATGCCACCCTTCAGTGGGAGGGGGGCATATGCCTCTCTCTGGTTGGCTGGGTCTCCCCTTCTGCAAGATGGCGGGGACTGAGAGTTGTGCTTTACCTCGCCTCCCCCACCTGAGGGGTGGAGTTGGCAAAGGTGGGTACACCTTGTAGGAAGCTTGCTCTGTATCTCCTATACCAAAATGAGGTATACGGTGCATGGAGTCCAGTGGAACCCCAAAGGTAGGCAGAGGTAAAAGTAGATAGCACCTTACTCTCTATGTGTGGTAGTGTGGGCGAGCAGTAAGGCTTTATCAGAGGGTAGTTGTGAGAAAGTGCCATCTGTCTGCATGGTATGCCCCCACTTTTTATTGAATTGCTGATGTTCTTTGACTGAGTGTGCCCTGGGCTCCTGCTAATCAGGTACCCAGGGCCTATGTTCCTTCCCTAAAAATGCATTGAAGCCTAAATCCAATTGGCATCCCTGGCCACAGGTAGGCCCCTGGTAAATGGTACCACAGGTGCCCAGGGCACTGTGACCAGGGAAAGCCCATAAGGGCTGCAGCACCTATTGTGCCACCCTTAGAGGCCCAGCACCTTTTCACTCCCACACTGCATGTCTTGGTGCAGAACAAGAGTGAAGAGTCGACATGGCACACATGCCTGTATGCCATGCCTACAACCCACTGCCCTGGCCTAGATCAGCCTCCCCTCCAGCTGGGTGCACTATGCCAGTGGTGAGGGTACAGGTGCATGAGCCCTGTACCCCTACAATGCCCAAGTCCATTCTTAGGCATTGTAAGTGCAGTGCTGCCATTAAGAGTATATGGTGCTGGGAGTTTGTCATTACGAACTCCACAACACCATAATGGCTACACTGAAGACTGGGAAGTTTGGTATCAAACTTCTCAGCACATTAAACCCACACTGATGCCAGTGTGGGATTTAATGTAAAATGCACGACAGAGGTCATCTTAGAGATGCCCCCTGAAACTCGACCAACTTCTAGTGTCCCGACTGGGTGGCTGCTTAGGCTGCCATCGACAGACATGTTTCTGGACCCCTGGGTCGAGAGACTGCGGCTCTCGGGGGCCTGAAACAATGCACATCCTGGGACGAGGTGCCAGGCCTCCTCCTCCAGGATGGGCAGGGTTCACGAAGGGGAAGCTTCAAAGGCATGCCGCCTTTGTGAGCTTCCCCAGACCACTTGCTTTCAGCAACTGGTCCCCACTGGTTCTGCCCCCCACTTTGGGCGGGAGAACCGGCGGGAAAAACAAGTGAGGGAGGGAGGTTAGCCCACCTCTGCCAACTCCACCCCTCAGGTGGGGGAGGCGAGGTGAAGCACAACTCCGAGTCCCTGCCATCTTGAGGATGGGGGGGACCCAACCTACCAGGGACAGGCTCATACCCCCCTCCCACTGGAGGGTGGCACAATAGGGGGTGTACCCACCCCAGGGAAGGGACCCATTGGTCACTGCCCTCTACCTACCTGTAACGCCCCTAAATCTAGTATTTAGGGGGCACCCTGAACCTTGCTTCCTCAGATCCAGAAACGACAACAAAGAAGATAAGAAGAAGGACTGAAGAGCCGTGCAGAGCTAACAAGAGGACGACGCCCACTGACTTGGCCCCAGCCCTACCGGCCTGTCTCCCCTCGAACCTGCTCCTGCGAAATCCCGGCGTGTCCTGCAGCCAGCAACCTCAACAAACCCGGAGGACCTGCCTGCCTTCACTTCAAAAGACTGTATCTCCCGAGAACAGCGGACCTGTTCAACTTGCAACTTCTGGCAGCAGCCGGAGACCGCGAATCCAGCCCACTCTGCACCTGCCGAACCCGGCCTGAGCTTGAGTGGAAAAACACGACGAGGAGGGCTCCCCGGCGATTGTGACCCAAGATCCGGAGGTCCCAGACCAGCCTCAAGACCCCAGCCGACGCCTGCAGCCTCAATTCAGAGGACCCCCTCTACTGCGACCAAGAGAGGGTAAGACTTTCCGACGCCAAAAGGCACCCCTGCACCCGACGCCCCTTGGCCTTGTGTGCTACAACCAACGGTGCCTAGCCAACCCAAGACATCCCAACTTACCCCTCGAAGTGGTGGTCGCACCCAGAAGGTCTTCGTCCCCGAGCCTGCAGTGTTTCTTTCGACCGGAGTCTCTCCATAGCAAACCACAGGGCGCCCGGCGCCAAAACAGCACTCTGCACCTGGCCGCCCCAGTGCCGCTGAGGGTGCACCTTTTGTGCTGACCTGCAACCCCAATTGCCCTGAACTAAACCCTAGGAGCTTTGTTCCCTCAGCCGTGTGGCCTGCTTGCTAGCAGCCCCAACCCGAGACCCCCTATCCTCCATAGGATAACATTGGGCCCACTCTGCACCCGGCTGCCCTAGTGCCGCTGAGGGTGTAACTAGAGTGCATCACTGACCCTGGGGGACCCCTGAGTCTCACCCCAGAACCTTAACTCCCACAGTCGATAACTTACCTTTGAACCGATAACCTGTTTTTCCTGCATAGGATAACATTGACAATTTTTCTCCCAGTTTCTAAGTGTGGACTTTTGAAATCTAAAAATATTTTTTTAAATCGCACAAATAACCAAAACGTATTTACTTACCTGTTTGCAGGAAATGTCCCAGCGCTGAATCTAGGGATCCAGCACTGAGTTAGGAAAGTAATGTAAAGAGCAACTTACCTGCAATTTACTGAAAAAGCCTATTCATTTCAATGTACTGTATTTGCTAAGTATTGCAACCTACTGCATCCCCTGTAAATCAAACAAAGTACAATTTCTATTGCATTTTCAAACTGTTCTACATTCAGCAACTTATTACTGTAAAGTATTTAATGCTTACCTGTGCCAGGCTTGCTTGGTTCAAAAAATAAAATAACAATATATTTTTTATACAAAAACAATTGGCCTAGAGTTCAGTTCTTGAGTGTGTGAATTCATTTGTTGACTGAGTGTGTACATCAAATGCTTAACACTGTCCTCTGATACTGCCTTACTGCTCGACCACTCTACCACAAATAGAGAGTAAGGTTCTATCTAACTTTAACCTCTGCCTACCTCTGGGGTCACCTGGACTCTATACACACTATACCTCACTTTGGTGTAGTATATATAGAGCCAGCTTCCTACATTGGTGGATCAGCGGTGGGATACACAACTTTGCATTTGTTGGACTATTTGGTTACCACCCGATCACACAACAGAACTCTTAAATTGCCTTTAGAATTCTGATTTTTTCAAATTGCCATTTTTGCAAAATTACTAAAAGTCTTGTTAGGGCCTTGCTAAAATCCCTTTAGAATTTTAGAAAAAAAAGTCAATGTAGTCAAGGGTTGAGGGGTTAGAACTTTTTTGTTAGAATGTCTCAAAATAAGAACCCAGCTACTAGTGAAGATAACCATAATGACGTACAGGACATGGTTGAGGAGCTTGACCTCAACCCTTACCTTCACTTGTCTTTCAAGGAAGTAAGGTCCTTATGTAAAATTAAAAACATAGCAATGGGTCTCCATCCAACCAAACAAAAGCTCCAGGAGCTGTTGGCTGAGTATGCAAAGGCCCACCCCTCTGAAAATGGTGATGACCAGTCAGAGGGAGAAGGAGGTGAGGAGGATGGAAATAGGTGCCCACCTCCACCACTTCCTGGGGAAGAAAGGGACCCTGTACCCTTACTTCCAAGAATTAACCTCTGGGGACCTAGAGGCCACACAGGTGGCTCAGGTTCTGGTGAGGACATTGAGGACAGCCTCAATGAGGAGGTCAGCCTTTTAGCAAGGCTGACCAAAAGACTGGATCTAGAGAACAGACTCCTGGCTCTAGAGAAAGAAAGAAAGAAAGGAGATGGGATTAGCACCCATCAATGGTGGCAGCAATCAAAATAATAAGGATAAAGAGCAATCTTATGATCCTAAAATCCCCAAAGGGATTGTCCCTAAATTTGAGGAGGGTGATGACATCACTAAATGGTTCACAGCCTTTGAGAGGGCTTGTGACATGAGAAAGGTGAAGAAACCTCTATGGGGGGCACTCCTATGGGAACTGTTCTCTGGTAACTGCAGAAACAGACTCCTGACCCTTTCTGGGGCAGATGCTGGGTCTTATGACCTCATGAAGAGAACTCTGATTGAGGGATTTGGACTCACAACTGAGGAGTACAGAATTAGATCCAGGGGGGCTCACAAAACCCAAAACCAGTCCTGGATTGATTTTGTAGACTACTCAGTAAAGACACTAGATGGTTGGTTAACTGGACACAATGTGCATGACTTTACTGGAATTTACAACCTGTTTATGAAGGAACATATTTTAAGTAATTGCACGAATGAAAAGGTACATCAGCATTTAATTTACTTGCATGTTTCACTATACTAATTCAACACTAATCCTCTATGGGTCCCGGAGTAGCGTGCTACTCGCCGAAAAAGCGCTTCGACGCCTCGTCAGGGGTAGTAAGCGCTATACAAATGCAATTACAATACAATACAATACAATTTGGTAGACCTAGGTCTAATTTCTCCCCAAGAATTGGGAAAGAAGGCAGACCACTGGGTCAAGACTAGAGTGACTAAGACGACCACTGGGGGTGACCAAAAGAAAGGGGTTACAAAACCTCCCCAGGGGAAAGGTGGTGAGAATCCCCCAGATAAAAAGTCTGAGTCTTCTAAAGGGCCCCAAAAACCTGCACAGGGGGGTGGGTCCCAAAACTCACCCCAATCTGGTCCTAGATACAGGGGGAAGAACTTTGATCCTGCAAAGGCCTGGTGTAACAACTGTAAGAAGTTGGGACACTTAACTGGGGGCAAGCCTTGCCCTAGCAAGAAGTCCCCTAGTCCTACAGCTACTCCTGGTGTAGCCAGTCTCCAGATGGGATCAACAGTGTGCCCAGAGCAAATCAGGTTGCACACTGAAGCAGTTCTAGTTTCAGAGGGGGAAGTTGAGTTTGCCACTGTAGCTGTGTGGCCACCCAACTTAAATAAGTACTTACAATACCCTTGGATTAATGGAACTAGGATAGAGGCTCTGAGGGATACAGGTGCCAGTGTCACTATGGTGAGAGACACACTGGTTTCCCCTGAGCAATACTTGATTGGGCGTACTTACCCAGTCACCAATGCTGACAGTGTTACCACTAACCAGGCAATGGCTATGGTGACATTAGATTGGGGGGGTGGGGGGTTACTGGCCTAAAACAGGTAGTGGTCTCTCCAAAGCTACCAGCTGCATGTCTGCTTGGCAATGACCTGGAAACCTCAGCCTGGGCTGAGGTTGAACTAAAAACCCATGCAGCAATGCTGGATATCCCTGAATTGGTGTGTGTAAAAACCAGAGCACAGAGCAAAAGGCAGGGTGAAAAAGAAGTGTTGGAGCCTGAAAGTATGGCCCAACCTTCCAAGAGAAAAGGTAAGAAGACTGGGAAACCAGCTTCTGTTCAGCAAAAGGATCAGGACCCCTCTCCTCAGGGAGAGGACTTGGACACCCCAGAGGTAACTGAGCCTATGGAGCTTGACCCTTACCAGGTTGAACTCTTGGGCCCAGCGGGACCCTCTAGGGAAGAGCTGTGCCAGGGGCAGCAGGACTGTCCCACCCTTGAAAGCCTGAGGCAGCAAGCTGTTTCAGAAGCAAAAGGAGATGTCAGAGGTACCCGCAGAGTTTATTGGGAAGAGGGATTACTGTACACTGAGGCAAGAGACCCCAAACCTGGAGCCACCAGGAGAGTGGTAGTGCCACAGAGGTACAGGGAGTTCCTCCTAACTTTTGCTCATGACATCCCCCTAGCTGGACATCTTGGCCAAACCAAGACTTGGGAGAGGCTAGTTAGCCACTTTTACTGGCCCCAGATGCACCAAAAGGTGAAGGAGTTTGTCAGCTCCTGTGTTACCTGTCAAGCCAGTGGCAAGACAGGTGGCCACCCAAAGGCCCCCCTGATACCACTGCCTTTGGTGGGGTTCCCTTTGAAAGGGTAGGTGTGGACATAGTGGGTCCACTTGAACCTCCCACAGCATCAGGGAACAAATTCATTCTAGTGGTAGTGGATCATGCCACTAGGTACCCTGAAGCAATTCCCCTTAGGACTACTACAGCTCCTGCAGTAGCCAAGGCCCTCATTGGTGTCTTCACCAGAGTAGGGTTTCCTAAGGAGGTGGTTTCAGACAGAGGTTCCAACTTCATGTCTGCTTACCTAAAACACATGTGGAAAGAGTGTGGAGTGCAGTACAAGTTTACTACACCCTATCATCCACAAACCAATGGCCTTGTTGAGAGATTCAACAAGACATTGAAAGGCATGATTATGGGACTCCCTGAAAAACTCAAAAGGAGATGGGATGTCCTCTTACCATGCCTGCTTTTCGCTTACAGAGAAGTGCCACAGAAGGGAGTAGGGTTTTCCCCCTTTGAACTTCTGTTTGGCCATCCTGTGAGGGGACCACTCTGTCTTGTAAAAGAGGGTTGGGAGAAGCCTCGCCAAGAACCCAAACAAGATATTGTGGACAATGTGCTTGGCCTAAGGTCCAGAATGGCTGAGTACATGGAAAAGGCATCCAAAAATCTTGAGGCCAGCCAGGAGCTTCAGAAGCACTGGTATGACCAAAAAGCTGCACTGGTTGAATTTCAACCTGGGCAAAAGGTGTGGGTTTTGGAGCCAGTGGCACCAAGGGCACTCCAGGACAGATGGAGTGGCCCTTACCCTATCCTAGAGAAAAAGAGTGAGGTCACCTACTTGGTTGACCTGGGCAAAAGCAGGACACCCAAAAGGTTTATCCATGTGAATCGCCTAAAGCTCTACAATGACAGGGCTGACATCACCATGCTGATGGTGACTGATGAGGACCAGGAAGCAGAAAGTGAACCTCTCCCTGACCTCCTCTCATACAGCCCAAAAGATGGGTCAGTAGATGGAGTTGTCTTTTCAGACACCCTCTCTGCCCAACAGCAGACTGACTGCAAGCAAGTCTTGCAGCAGTATGCTAAGCTCTTTTCCTTGTCCCCTGGTCTGACAAATTGGTATACCCATGATGTGGACACTGGTGACAGTGCACCTGTCAAAAACAAAATCTATCGACAGTCAGACCAAGTCAAGGAAAGCATCAAAACTGAAGTCAGCAAGATGGTGGAGTTAGGGGTTATTGAACCCTCTGGGAGCCCCTGGGCTAGCCCAGTGGTTCTAGTCCACAAACCTCATCCACAGGGTGGGAAAAGAGAAATGAGGTTTTGTGTGGATTATAGAGGGCTCACCTCTGTCACCAAGACAGATGCTCACCCTATCCCAAGTGCAGATGAGTTGATAGAGAAATTGGGTGCAGCCAAATTCCTGAGTACCTTTGACTTAACTGCAGGGTACTGTCAAATTGGCATGGCCCCTGGAGCAAAAGAAAAAAACAGCATTCTCCACACCTGATGGGCATTATCAGTTCACTGTTATGCCCTTTGGTCTAAAGAATGCCCCTGCCACCTTCCAAAGGTTGGTGAATCAAGTCCTTTCTGGGTTGGAGTCCTTTAGTGCAGCTTATCTTGATGATATTGCTGTCTTTAGTTCCACCTGGCAGGATCACCTGATCCACCTTGGGAAGGTTTTAAAAGCCCTGCGAACTGCAGGCCTAACTGTCCAGGCATCCAAATGCCAGATAGGGCAGGGAACTGTGGTGTACTTGGGCCACCTTGTGGGTGGAGGCCAGGTACAGCCCTTACAGCCCAAGATACTGGCCATCCTGGACTGGGCAGCTCCAACCACCCAGACCCAAGTCAGGGCATTCCTTGGCTTGACTGGGTACTACAGGAGGTTTGTGAAGGGATATGGGTCCATTGTGACTCCCCTCACAGAACTCACCTCCAAGAAAATGCCCAAGAAGGTGAACTGGACAGTTAGTTGCCAAAAGGCTTTTGACACCCTGAAAGAAGCAATGTGCTCAGCACCAATTCTGAAGGCCCCAGATTATGCCAAGCAGTTCATAGTGCAGACTGATGCCTCTGAGCTAGGGATAGGAGCGGTCCTATCCCAGACCAATGTTTAAGGCCAGGGCCAACCTGTTGCTTTCAGAGGCAGAAGGCTTCTCCCCAGGGAGCAGCGTTGGAGTGCCATTGAGAGGGAGGCCTTTGCTGTGGTTTGGTCCCTGAAGACGCTGAGACCATACCTGTTTGGGACTCACTTCCTAGTTCAAACCGACCACAGACCCCTCAGATGGCTAATGCAAATGAAAGGGGAAAATCCTAAACTGTTGGGGTGGTCCATCTCCCTACAGGGAATGGACTTTGAAGTGGAACACAGACCTGGGACTGCCCATGCCAATGCAGATGGACTTTCCAGGTTCATCCACTTAGACAATGAAGACTCTCTAGGGAAAGGTTAGTTTCATCATCTTTCGTATGGGGGGGTTGTGTGAGAAAGTGCCATCTTTCTGCATGGTATGCCCCCACTTTTTGCTGTTATTCAGTAGTTAAAGATTTTATTGTGTATAGTTAATAAAAACCATTACAATTTGTAACTTAAAATCATCAGATTCACAAAACATTCCTATATAAAAACTGAAATCATTTGTTCTTATTACATAAAGCTTATGCCTAATATATTGGATTCCAAATCGGCACGGTTTAACTAGCAATTATATAAAAATCAGCTGACCACTTCCCATTTAGTGTGTGGAAGCTCTTAATACATACTGGTAATTCTTCGATTATTTGCACCAGCCACTGAAATCGGCAAAGTACATCAAAAACCCCAAAAGATGTAATCCTAAAAACAGGTACCTGCTGGGTATTAATCGTCCTCAATCTCGATCTTTAAAAGGCTTGTAAAAATACTTTTTGCTGAATTGCTGATGTTCTTTGACTGAGTGTGCCCTGGGCTCCTGCTAATCAGGTACCCAGGGCCTATGTTCCTTCCCTAAAAATGCATTGAAGCCTAAACCCAATTGGCATCCCTGGCCACAGGTAGGCCCCTGGTAAATGGTACTACAGGTGCCCGGGGCACTGTGACCAGGGAAAGCCCCTAAGGGCTGCAGCACTTATTGTGCCACCCTTAGAGGCCCTGCACCTTTTCACTCCCACACTGCCTGTGCAGGCTGCATGTCTTGGTGCAGAACAAGAGTGAAGAGTCGACATGGCACACATCCCTGTATGCCATGCCTACAACCCACTGCCCTGGCCTAGGTCAGCCACCCCTCCAGCTGGGTGCACTATGCCAGTGATGAGGGTACAGGTGCGTGAGCCCTGTACCCCTACAATGCCAAAGTCCATTCTTAGGCATTGTAAGTGCAGTGCTGCCATTAAGAGTATATGGTGCTGGGAGTTTGTCATTACGAACTCCACAACACCATAATGGCTACACTGAAGACAGGGAAGTTTGGTATCAAACTTCTCAGCACATTAAACCCACACTGATGCCAGTGTGGGATTTAATGTAAAATGCACGACAGAGGGCATCTTAGAGATGCCCCCTGAAACTCGACCAACTTCTAGTGTCCCGACTGGGTGGCTGCTTAGGCTGCCATCAACAGACATGTTTCTGGACCCCTGGGTCGAGAGCCTGCTGCTCTCGGGGGCCTGAAACAATGCACATCCTGGGACGAGGTGCCAAGCCTCCTCCACCAGGATGGGCAGGGTTCACGAAGGGGAAGCTTCAAAGGCATGCCGCCTTTGTGAGCTTCCCCAGACCACTTGCTGCTTTCAGCAACTGGTCCCCACTGGTTCTGCCCCCCACTTTGGGCGGGAGAACCGGCGGGAAAAACAAGTGAGGGAGGGAGGTGTGCCCACCTCTGCCAACTCAACCCCTCAGGTGGGGGAGGCGAGGTGAAGCACAACTCTGAGTCTCCGCCATCTTTAGGATGGGGGGACCCAACCAACCAGGGACAGGCTTATGCCCCCCTCCCACTGGAGGGTGGCACAATAGGGGGTGTACCCACCCCAGGGAAGGGACCCATTGGTCCCTGCCCTCTACCTACAACGCCCCTAAATATAGTATTTAGGGGGGAACCCTGAACCTTGCTTCCTCAGATCCAGAAACGACAAGAAAGAAGATAAGAAGAAGGACCGAAGAGCCATGCAGAGCTAACAAGAGGATGACGCCCACTGACTTGGCCCCAGCCCTACCGGCCTGTCTCCCCTCGAACCTGCTCCTGCGAAATCCTGGTGTGTCCTGCAGCCAGCAACCTCAACAAACCTGGAGAACCTGCCTGCCTTCACTACAAAAGACTGTATCTCCTGAGAACAGCGGACCTGTTTAACTTGCAACTTCTGGCAGCAGCCGGAGACCGCGAATCCAGCCCACTCTGCACTTGCCGAACCCGGCCCGAGCTCGAGTGGAAAAACACGACGAGGAGGGCTCCCCGGCGATTGTGACCCAAGATCCGGAGGTACCAGACCAGCCTCAAGACCCCATCCGACGCCTGCAGCCTGAATCCAGAGGACCCCCTCTACCGCGACCAAGTGCGGATAAGACTTTCTAACGCCAAAAGGCACCCCTTCACCCGATGCCCCACGGCCTTGTGTGCTACAACCAATGGTGCCTAGCCAACCCAAGACATCCCAACTTACCCCTCGAAGTGGTGGTCGCACCCAGAAGGTCTTCGTCCCCGAGCCTGCAGTGTTTCTTTCGACCGGAGTCTCTCCATAGCAAACCACAGGGCGCCCGGCGCCAAAACAGCACTCTGCACCCGGCTGCCCCAGTGCCGCTGAGGGTGCACCTTTTGTACTGACTTGCAACCCCAATTGCCCTGAACTAAACCCTAGGAGCTTTGCTCCCACAGCCGTGTGGCCTGCTTGCTAGCAGCCACCAACCGGAGACCCCCTATCCTCCATAGGATAACATTGGGCCTCAACACTCTGCACCGTGCCGCTGAGGGTGTAACTAGAGTGCATCACTGACCCTGGGGGACCCCTGAGTCTAACCCCAGAACCTTAACTCCCACAGTCGATAACTTACCTTTGAACCGATAACCTGTTTTTCCTCCATAGGATAACATTGACAATTTTTCTCCCAAAAAGTTTCTAAGTGTGGACTTTTGAAATCTAAAAATATTCTTTAAAAATCGCACGAATAACCAAAACGTATTTACTTACCTGTTTGCAGGAAATGTCCCAGCGCTGAATCTAGGTATCCAGCACTGAGTTAGGAAAGTAACGTAAAGAGTAACTTACCTGCAAATTACTGAAAAAGCCTATTCATTTCAATGTACTGTATTTGCTAAGTATTGCAACCTACTGCATCCGCTGTAAATCAAACAAAGTACAATTTCTATTGCATTTTCAAACTGTTCTACATTCAGCAACTTATTACTGTAAAGTATTTAATGCTTACCTGTGCCAGGCTTGCTTGGTTCAAAAAATAAAATAACAGTATATTTTTTATACAAAAACAATTGGCCTAGAGTTCAGTTCTTGAGTCTGTGAATTCATTTGCTGACTGAGGGGGTACATCAAATGCTTAACATTGTCCTCTGATACTGCCTTACTGCTCGACCACTCTACCACAAATAGAGAGTAAGGTTCTATCTAACTTTAACCTATGCCTACCTCTGGGGTCACCTGGACTCTATACACACTATACCTCACTTTGGTGTAGTATGTATAGAGTCAGTTTCCTACAGTAGTGTTAAGCATTTATTGTACACACTTAGGCAAGAAATGATTTCGCACACTCAAAGACTGAACTCAGACCAATTTTGTTTGAATTTTTTTTTATTTAGTTATATTTTATTTTCTAGAACCCTAGCCAGGCCTGGTACAGATAAGTATCATAACACTTTGCAAGAATAATGCACTTAAATACAGTTTGAATGCAGTTGAGTGCAAATGGATTGGTTACAGGTAAGCCATTTGTTTGTAAAACAGTTGAAATTACTTTTCAGTTACTTTTCAAATAATTTTGTACATTACTTTTCAGATTACTTTTTAAGTTACTTTCTCTACTCAGTGTGATATGTCTAGATATCACACTGGGATATTTCCTCGAAAAAAGGTAAGTAATTCAGTTTTTGTACATTTGCAGTTTTTCCAGGTTTCATACAAACCAACTCCACACTTCTTTCAAAGAAAAGCAGTCAATGCAATCCTATGGGAGGAAATGAAGTTATCAGTTTACAGGTAAGTACTTTGTTGTGGGAGTTGGTATTCTGGGGTTAGCACCAGGGTTCCCCAAGGGGCAAGGATGCATTCTTCAAGCACCCTCAGCGGCACTAGGGCTGCTGGGTGCAGAGTGCTGCAGCCCAATGTTATCCAATGCGGGATAGGGGCCCTCCGGTTGGTGGCTGCTCACGAGCAGGCCACAAGGTTGTGGGAGCAAAGCTCCTGGTGTTAGGCTCAGGGCAAGGGGGGATCCGAGTTAGCACACAAAGTGCACCTGCAGCGGCACAGGGGCGGCTGGGTGCAGGGTGCTGTGTTGGCGTCAGGTGCCCTATTGATTTCCATGGGGATTCTCCGGTTGCAACAACACTGCAGGTTCGTGGACGAAGATCTTCTGGAGGTGACCACTGTAGGAAGCTGGGTTTCTGTTGCAGTAACCCCCCCACTTTTTGCCAGACTACTGATGCACTTTGACGTGCCCTTGGTCCCTGCCAATCAGGTTCCCAGGGCCTGTGTTCTTTCCCAAAACTGTTCCTTGTACCCCCAATTGGCACCTCTCTGGCCACATGTCAGTCCCTTGTAAAAGGTACCATGGGTACCAAGGGCATTGTGGCCAGGGAAGGCCTCTAAGGGCTGCAGCACTTATTGTGCCAACCTTAGAGGCCCTGTACCTTTACACACACACACACTGCCATTGCAGGCTGCGTGTTTTGGTGCAGAACAAAGTGAAGAGTCGACATGGCACACATCGCTGTGTGCCATGCCTACAACCCACTGCCCTGGCATAGGTCAGCCACCCGTCTAGCTGGGTGCAGTATACTAGTAGTGAGGGTGCATGAGCCCTGTACCCCTACAGTGTCTAGACCAATTCTTAGACATTGTAAGTGCAGTAATGCCATTAAGAGTATATGGTGCTGGGAGTTTGTCATTGCAAACTCCACAGCACCATAATAGTTTTACTGAAAACTGGGAAGTGTGGTATCAAACTTCTCAGCACATTAAACCCACACTGATGCCAGTGTGGGATTTAATGAAAAATGCACTCGGAGGCCATCTTGGAAATGCCCCCTGAAAAGCGACAAGCCTCTGACGGGTTCCCTGACTGGTACACACAACCCTGCCACCACGAGACATGTTTCTGGACCCCTGGGGTGGGAAACTTCGCTCCTTGAGCCCAGAAACAAATTCCTGGGCCGAGGTGTTCTCACCTCCCCAATGTCAGAAAGAGCCATCTGTGGCAGGGGATCTTCAAATGCCTTGCCGCCTTTGTAACGTGACCCCCAGCCTCTCCTGCTATCAGGAGCTTGCCCCCTTCCTGTCTCCCCTCCTTTTCCGCGGGAAGACAGGCGGGAAAAATGAGAACAGCCCAGAAGGTGTGCCCACCTCTGCCAACCCAACCCCTCAGGTGGAGGAGGCGAGGTGAAGCCCACTCTTCAGTGCCCGCCATCTTGCAGATGGCAGGCACTCTCCAATCAAGATTAGGGATTGTGCCCTCTCCCCCACGTGGGATGAGCACACCAAGGGTGTAGTCACCCTAAGGTCAGTAGCCCATTGGCTACTGATCTTGAGACCCCTAAAACGCCCCCTAAATACAGTATTTAGGGGGCAGCCCTGAACCAAGAAGGCTGATTCCCGCAACCTACGAAGAAGGACGAAAGAAGCCGCCCAGTAGAGGAGACTGCCGAGAAGAACTGACGTGGCCCCAGCCCTACTGGTCTGTCTGCAGTTTCCAGAGATACTATGCCAAAAACCGCCTTGACCTGCAGCCAGCGACCTCCAGAACCCCTGGGAGGATGACTACCTTCAACAAAGACCGGATCTCCTGTGAAGAGCATCTCTGTTCAAAAGAAACAGCCAAGAAAGACTCCGAGCCTGCTGAGGAGAAAGAAACCCTATGCCTGGAACCACCATTTCAACCGACACCTACGGCCCTAGTCAGAGTGGCCCACCGGTCCCAGCGAGGTCCCACAGCGCTCCAGAGTCCGAGTCCACCGTGGGTTGACCCCTCCAGGACTCCCCGACATCGCCTGCAGCCTCTGCACAGAGACCCCCCCCCCTAACCGCAATTCGCATGGTAAGATGACATCCGAAGTCAAGACACCCCTGCATCCAGGGCACACTTAGTCAAAGAGCATCAACATCTGGCAAAATGTGGGGGGCAACCATGCATAAAGGGGCACTATTCTACATTGTTTACCACCCTTAGAATGAGGTTTGGGGTCTAAAACCACTGGGCTGGCCCAGGGACTTTCAGAGTGCTCAATCACCCCTAACTCCAGCCACTTGCTGACTTCAGCTCGGATGCTTTCAATGACTTTATCAGGCTGCCTATAAATTTTGTTTTGGCCAGTTAGGCTGTCCCCAGTATCCACATCATGTTTACTCCAGGTTGTCTGACCAGGGGGTCAAAGAAAAGAGCTCAGTATACTGCCTTAGGACTTGCCTGCAGTCGTTGGTTTTGGTCAAACCATTGCTTCTGGAGCTTCTAGCTTGCCTCAAGGTTTTTGTTTGATTTATTTCCATGTACTCAGCCATCCTGAATCAAAGGCCAAGCACATAATCCACAGTGTCAAGTTTTGGTTCTTTGAGAGGCTTCCCCTAGCTTTCCCTCACTAGACTCAGTGTTCCCTTAACTGGATGGGCAAACCGATGCTCAAAGGGACTAAAGCCTACTCCTTTCTGTGGCTCCTCTCTTTAGGCGAAAAGCAGGCATGGCAAAAGAACATCCCATCTCCTTCTGAGTTTTTCAAGGAATCGCATGATCATACCTTTCATGGTCTTGTTGAATCTCTCAACCATATCGGTTTGTGGGTGATATGGGGTAGTGAACTTGTAAGCCACACCACATTCATTCCATATGGCTTTTAGGTAAGCAGGCATGAAGTTACTACCTCTATCTGAAACCACTTCCTTAGGGAAACCCACTCTTTTAAAAATAGTTAAGAGGGCCCTGGCAACTGCAGGAGCAGTGAAAGTCCTAAGGGGTAATTGCTTCAGAATACCTGGTGGCATGATCCACTACCACCAGTCAGTATAAATCTGTCTCTTGATGCTGTTTGAAGGTCAAGGGGAGCAACAATGTCAATCGCTACCATTTCAAAGGGAACCCCAACAACTGGTAGTGGAATTAAGGGGGGCTTTGGTTTGCTACCTTGCCACTGGCTTGACAGAAAATTCAGGCGTTACAAAACTCCTTTACTTTCTCAGACATACCTGGCAGGTAGAAGTGCAAGCTCCAGACCCAAGACATATCTATAACTCCCACACCTGTAACTGTATTGATGATCTCTTCAGCTGCAACTTTGACAGAAAGTGCACTCGGGTCCTGCTATCCAGGTCCCCAGTGGGAGATCTCTTTCCCTAAACTGTACGATTGTACCCCCAATTGGCAATACCTTTAGCAACCCCTGTAAGTCCCTAGTAAGTGGTACCCCTGGTACCTAGGGCAAGAAGGCTAAAGAGGATCCTTAAGAGCTGCAGCATGTATTATGACACTCTAAGGGACCCCTCCGTACCATGTGCAAACTGCAATTGCAGGCTGCATGCCATGGTGCAGACAAAAGTGAAGACCCGATATGACACACCTCCAGTGTGCCTTGCCAACAGACACTGCATGCAGTGTAGGTAAGTCACCCCAACAGCAGGCCTTACAACCCTAAGGTAAGGTTCACTATTCTCCATTCTTGAACATATCTACCTGAGCAGATATGCCCGTGTGGTATGTAAGTCGATTATTGGATATTGCAAGTGAACAGGGAAGCCATTTTCAAGTACATGTGCTGGACACTGGTGTTTACGAGTTCCCCAGCTACATGATGGCTTCACTGAAACTAGAGGTGTTTGCTACCAAACATCTCGTTTTAATATGCCCACACTGATTACAATATTGGATTTATTAATACATACACTGAGGGCACCTTAGATGTGAAAACCTACTAGCGTGCTGACAGACTGGTATAGACCAGCCTGCCACCACAGACAGGTTTCTGACACCTGTAGGTTTCTGACCCTCAGCAGGTGATTGCCCACGCTCTCTGAGAGCAGAAACAGTGACTGCTCCGGCCAGAGGTGTTGTCACCTCCTCCAAGCTGGATGGCTAAGTGATCAGCATATCAAGGCAGGGGGGCTTCAAAAGCCTCTGCTGCTTTTTATATGCGATCAAAAGGCTTCCCCAGACAATGGAAATACCACCTCCTGCCCTGAGCCGATTTGGCACTAGGACAGGTGGGAAAATTAGCTAGTCAGGAGGCGTGCACCCCTCTAATGCTAGTTCCTCCCCTAAGGTGGGCTACCTGATGTAAACACAACTTTTTAAATTCCACCATCTTAATTTTGGCGGAATTAGGAACTCTAGGCCAGGGTTACGCCCACTTCCCACAGGAAGTGGCCATGTAGAGGGTGTAGACACCCTTTAAGGTAAGTAGCCCATTGGCACCTACTTGTCACTCCCAGTAACAACCCTTAATTTAGTATTTAGGTGGCACCCTTGACACCAGGAACTTAGATTTGACGGATCAAGAAGAGAAGGACACAATGAGACACAAGAACTGAAGACTGCTGTGAACTTTTGGCACAAAATCCTGCCTGCCACGCTGTCTCGACAATCAAGACCCAGCGACTCATCCTAAAGCTGACCAGCTTCCAAGATCCCCAGGAAACTGCCAGCCCTTCGCAAATCGCCAAGCAATCTCCCTTGGAGTAGAGGAGCTACTCCTGGGCAGCCCCCCAAGCACCGAAACGCAAAGTCCGGTTTACAGTGTTGCTGCTCCCCAGCAAGCCCGATGCAGCAGCCACCCAGTAAAAGGACCCTGTGCTCCTGAAGGTCAGATCTGTTCCCCCGCCATCTGAAAGGACACTAGGACCAACACCCGGGGTACCGTACCCCTTGCAACAAGCAGAGACCGTTAGAGTCCAGTCAGGACTCCAAGACAAAGCAACCGTCGAGGGACGTCAGCACCGCAGAGACCCCCTTCCAAAGTGGCCCAGCTGTCCTGACCTTTGCACCTTCAACTGTTGAGACCGACAACGCACAGAGCCCGGCTGCCATTTCTTCTCTGTACCCGAGCGCCCCAGCCTGGCTACCGACTAACCCACTCTACTCCCTTGTCCACAAGACCCTTGTGGCCCGAGCCCTCCTGTGGGAGCGCCCAGACTTGTCCCCAAATCACCCTCTGCAGCCTGTATCTGTTAGAGACATCCAGCCGCAGATTCCTTAACTTAGAATATCCCCAGGCGTCAGACTGGATCCGGAAAATCTTTTTCCCCAGCAGTACCTCTGCACGCCGGGTGGCGGCATCGCCCGGCTCCGTCCTGACGTCGTCTACAGAAGTGACGTCAATGGAGCCATATAAGTCCCCCCCCGGCGTGCTCACGTCAGTTTTCTTCTTTTCCGCGTCCCAACGCGGATCTGGGAGAAGCGGTTCCTCTGGCCTGTTTGTTTTCAGGCCTTCACGACACCTTTTCGCATCTGGAACAGTGTGCGATGCCTGCGGGCTTCAAGTCGTGTGCATCCTGTTTGCGGCAGATTTCAGCGACTGATCCACACGAGATCTGCATGTGGTGCTTGGGCGAGCACCACGACTCCGCCGAGTGCAACGCCTGCCGGCAGCTGAAGCCGAAGTCCCTGCGGGAGCGACGGATGAAATTGATGTCCGCCCGGTTGTCCCGGTCAGAATCCTCGCGGCGCCGGCCTCCATCTCCAGCGGAAGGATCCAAACGGCGCAGTTCTTCTTACCACGCTGAGGTTCCTGTTCGGGACAGGTCCCGGAGTCGTTCCCGCGGACGTCGCTCGCCTGCCTCAGGTAAGCACCGGAAGAAGTCACGGAGGTCGTCGACCTCGCACAAGCGTGACGTCGGGGCCCGCTGCTCCCGGTTTTCACCGGACACGGGCCCTCAGGAGTCGGCCCCCGCCTACCCACCGTTTCCTGGTGCTGTGGCGACTCGGACCCAGATGGAGGCCTATTCCAGGGCTCTGCAGGCCCTCTTTGGGTCACCCCCACTCCCTGGCACGCCTCCGGGCCCCACAGTGGGGGTAGGGACTCAGGTCGGGTGTTCGCCGGCGGGTTTGCCCTCGGCGCCGACCGAGTGCCTTGACGCCGGTTCCGGGGTCGCTGCGACGTCGGGACACCGCCCAGAGGGGCATCCCACTATGACGTCTAGCCCTCCTGGTGCGTCTTCGCACAGCCCTGTAGGGCTCCCTGCGTCGTCGCTGGATGCGGCTGCAGCGTGGGACTCGACTCCGAGTCGACGGGAGGTCGAGTCGACACAGGTCCGATGCCGGGCGGACGAGTCTTCTTCGGTTCCATCCCCGGCTATGACATCTGGCCCTCCTGATGCGTCTCCCCACAGCCCTACGGGGCTCCCTACGTTGTCGCTGGATGCGGGGCGGAGCTCGACTTCGAGTCCACGTCGTTCCTTCCCGCAGGCTCCTGCCATGGTGGAGGTCGAGTCGACGCCTGTCCGATCCTCTTTAGGGGTCGGCGACGTCGATCCGACGCCGTCTCTACGTCGGTCGACACCGGATCCGTCTCCGGCTGTTCCTCTGCTGGTGGAGGATGTGACCCTAGTAGGTTCTCCACCCCCAGGGTTTTTTCAATGCTCCACGGAGCAGGGGCCCGTGGGGCCCTGGCCCGGCCCATCACTATGCGGGGCCTCTGTCTTTGGGTGGACGGCTTCGCCTGCAGCCATCCCCAATGGATGACTTACTGTCTCCACCTCGAATTGCCACGGAGGCTAGCGCAGAGTTTGCGAGGGCGGTTCGCAGGGCTGCGGATATCTTACAGATGCAGCTGCCCTCTGTCTCCCTGCCTTCGGATCCTTTGTTGATTCTTCTTCACCAGGGCATGGTGGGTGTGGAGCCCTTATTGCCTTTTGACGGGTTGCTGTATGATGTCCTTCTGGGGACTTGGGCCAGACCCTCATCGGGGGACCCTGTGGGTCGTGCTATTGCACATCGCCATCGCCCGGCTCCAGATGACCCTGCCTGTTTGTCCCTCCATCCTAGGGCTCAAGGACTTGTGGTCCAGGCAGCGCTCCCTTCCTCTCCTCCTCCGTTGCTTCCTCCCACTCGGGAGTCTAGGTGGTTGGAGTCGTGTGGCCGCAATGTCTTTGCGTCCGCCAGCCCAGGCCTTCGGTCCCTAAACACGACCTGCGTGTTTGCTCGGGCTGCTTTTGCCCTTTGGGACTCCGTCGAACAACTTCTTCCCTCTTTGCCGGAGGGCCCTCGTGCTGACCTGGCCCGGCTTATTCGGGATGGCCGCGACATGGCGCAGTTTTCCGTCCGATCGGCCATGGACACCACTTACTCCGTGGGTCGCGCTATGGCCAGGTCAGTTGCTCTGCTGCGCCATGCGTGGCTACGCGATGGCAGTTTTCCCGAGAATGTTCGGGAGAGACTCGGGGATCTGCCCATTGATGGGGTCCATCTGTTTGATGAGCATGCCGACTCGGCGGTCCGGCGCCTCCTATCTGGATTTCAATGACTGCCAGGTTTTTAGTCCTCTTGGTGAACTTGTGTCTTCTTATGCAGTATTTTCACTGCGTTTATGATTTCTGACTCTGGGTTCAAGACGTATTTCCCAGGCGGGTTGTATGGCTGTTCGGCTGTGTTTTTTCTTTATAAAAAAAATAATTGGTACAGCTGGGCTAGCTGTTTTTATGATTCTTTTTGACCTCTGCCTATGAGCTTGCCTCAAGGGGTGTCCCTTGCTTTTTATAGGGATCTGACGTACCCTATGTGGGGTATTCGTTCACTATTGTGTAGCTGCCCTTCCTTGCCAGGAAGTTTCGGAGGCTCCCGTGGAGTTCTCTTCGTTATTTTCTGTCCCTCTGGGGATTATTCCTGTGGGTTATGCTGTAGGCATCTCCCCTTGTTCCATGCTTCCTGCTGGGGTGGGACGCCTGCTCTGTTGTGACCCACGGACTGGTGTGGCCCTCTCCTGGAGCGTCTGTATTGCTGCTTACGGTTGTTCCGTTGCACTCTCCTGCGTCTGTGGACGCAGTCTGCTCCGGTGTCTTGTTGGGGGTTCTGCTGTCTCCGGCTCGCCCCCGGGGGTTTCACGTCCTCCTGCCTTGCATTTGGCTGATCTTTCCGCCTTCATTCTCCCTCTGGCACTGTTGGATGTCTTGGGCGCGGGTGCGCGTCCATGTGGGCGCTTTGTCCGTTCCACTCCAGATCGGTTCTTTCTGTGCTCGGGGCGGCCACCACCTGTGGGTCCACGCTGGGTGTGTGCGCTTTCACGGGGGACCTGTGGTGTTCCTTGAGCCACTGTCTTGGCTGTGTTCCCGCGGCTCAGGTGTTTCTCCTCCTGGTCTCTGCTGCGATTTTCAGCGGACGTATTCGGTCTCCGGATGCTCTCTGGCATCATGCTGTCTATATACATACTTTTTCAGAAATTTCTTGTCTGTGTGTTACTGACTTCTTCTTCCTTAGTGTGGTGGTCAGTATTCCCGCCTGTATCGCGGGGGCTCGGTCTTTCCTTCCCGATCGGGGTCGCCCTCCTTTGTGGATGGACTTGTATGTCCTGCTTCTTTTCACATCGGTGCCGTTGGTACCTCTTAGGCGACTTCCTATTCTCTTCGAGTTTCCCCTTGGTTATCACTTTCATGACTTTTTCCTATGTCTCTATGTGCTCTTTATATGTCATGAGGTGTACGCACGCGAGAGGGCAAGCATACGTAGTTTTCCCTGCTGTGGTTTCTGGGAATTGTCCCAGATCCCTCTCTATTTCTCTCTCTCCCTCATGGGAGATGGCCTTGTGTGTATGTCTGGCTTGCCGGTGATCCTTGGTCATTGAACCGGTGGGTATGGTTGACCGGTTGACTACCTGTTAATGCGCCCGTCTTTCTCTGTCGGCGCGCATATGCTGTGGCTGTTACGTGTCATTGGGCTTGTACACTTGTGTGGTGGGTTCTCACGGTACACAAGGTCTGTTTACGGGTATTCTTGCAATCAACTTCTATGTATCTCCTGGTAGTCATAGTTGTATGTCTCGGCATGGTGACGTCTGCCTCTGACATGTCATTTTTTGGTACCCGCTGTTGTGCCGCTCAATGTGTATGTTCTGACTCTGTCATACTGTTTAGTCCCTTTTCTGGGATTTTGTCTCTTGGCAGATCCTGGGATCCTATATTGAGTTTCACTTCTTTTTGCTGAAGTTTATGGCATTCTGCCATTGTGCTCTGACCTTTATGGTTCTGTGATTTCCTTTCGTCTCTCTGACGGATTGTGATACCTTGCTTCCCTTGCTCATGCTTCCACCCTGAGCTTCATGGGTCTGGTGTCAGCTACGCTGGCATTGCTTTCCCCACCTTGTTCTAGTCAACAATATTGACGGATTACTTTCCTTGGGAACTTGGTGGCTTTCAGTCGCAGACCCTCCTCCGATGGGGTATAGGTTTGGTATCTATTCTAAGTTAAGGAATCTGCGGCTAGATGTCTCTATCAGATGAACGAGTTACTTACCTTCGGTAACAATGTATCTGGTAGAGACACAGTCTAGCCGCAGATTCCTTAACGCCCACCCATCCTCCCCGTTCTGCGAGGGCCTTGCAGGTGGGGTTCGACCCACTTGCCTCCTTACAGGTGGCCTTGGTCTTCTTGAGGGGTACTCTAGTTCACCTGCCTCTGGGGCAGGGTGTGTCATTCTGTTCTGGCACATTGGCTCTCCACCCATTCTCGTTTTGGGTGGCTAGATTACGTGCTTTTCAATGCTCTTCTGCCCTGGTTTTCCGGCGTGGAGATTCTCATGTTCTTCCACCCTCCCTCTGCCCTAGTCTGTTTCTCCCCATTACCTTGGGGTCTCCTTGTCTATGCTGCAGTCGATTGGGTTGAGGTTCTATTTGACTATGCTACAGTTCATATGTCATTTTGGGGGGTGTGGTGAACATTCTCTGTTGTTGCTCACTTTTGGTCACTCGCCATGAGTCATGTTGTTCCAGTCTTGTTGTCCTTTACAGTTACGACCTGTGGTTACAGACTGTCTTTCATACAGTTCCATCCGGTGGTTGCGAACTGTCCTTCGTTTGTCATGCCATTCATTTCCAATGCCGTTGCCTCTTAGGGGGGGCGCGGCTCTTCGCTTGGGCGAGACTGTTTCTAGGGGCGGGTGCTTTGTTCGCTCCCTTCAGTCCCTTCAAGTGTTGAGTACTCTTTCGACATGGTCCCTTCAAGTGTTGAGTACTCTTTTCACTTGGTGAGGTTTCTCGTCATTCTATGATTTCTTGTCATTATTGTTTCACAGATTTTTGATCTTTTTTGGCACTCTGTTCCTATACTCTCACAGTTTTTGTAGTGGCTCCGCGTTGTGGCGCGGAAAAGTTTCACAAAAGAAAACTCACGTCAGCACGCCAGGGGGAACTTATATGGCTCCATTGACGTCACTTCCGTGGACGACGTCAGGACGGAGCCGGGCGACGCCGCCCCCCGGCGTGCAGAGATACTGCTGGGCAAAAAGATTTTCCGTATCCAGTCTGACGCCTGGGGATATTCTAAGTTAAGGAATCTGCGGCTAGACTGTGTCTCTACCAGATACATTGTTACTGAAGGTAAATAACTGGTTCTTCTAGGTGCCCCCCCTTCTTTCTACCGTCATAGCACGCATAGCTACCAACCCGACCAGCACCTCTGCAACCGGACGCCTCAGGGCAGATAATGAGTGACTACCGGTGATACTTTGGACCTTGGCCTCCTTCCACCCCACATCCTGAAGTAACCACCATCACTCCTCATTGAAGTCTTCGTCTTCGGGTAAGTCGAAGCACCAGAAGAAGGCGAAGAAGCACTGTCGCTCTTTGCCTTCTCCCCTTACCGTCGGCCGACGGGGGACGCGGAAGGTAGTCGTCCTTTGGCTCTGCCCGCGGAGCCTGCTGGGACGGCTCCGAGCTTCCCTCCCTTCCCGGGAGCCGGAGCGTCCCCTGCCCAGCATCGTGCATTGTACAAAGCTGTCCACTCCATCTTTGGGCAGCCCGACTCCGCTGGCGCTCCTTTTGGCCCCGCAGACTCGGCTGAGGGCTCTAGGCCTTCGATTCCGGCGACTCCGGCCTCGGCGCCGCAGGGCCCCCAGGGATCCAGGCCTGGATCCGGATCGATGCCGGTCGACCTCACGACGCCTCCTCCGGCACCGATACCTCTGACGACGCCTCCGCCACTTCTGACGTCAGTTGTGTCCCCGGCCGGCATCGACCCCGGCCTCCCCCTTGACTTGGACACGGAGCTGGACCGGCGTCGACCGATGCTGTTACCGGCACTGACCGGTACTTTTGTACCACTGTTCTACCCTGGCTTTCCCTATCACCCTGAGTGGCAACCAGAGGAGGGTGAGGAGGACTGGGAGGGGTCTGTTGACCCTTTGGCAGACCAGCTTGAAGAGCTGGACTGGAGAGAGGAGTTGGGTGAGGCCAGTGGTCTGGATACCTCCCCAGATCTTGGCATGCTTTCTCCCCCTACCATGGCTACGGAGGAGGGAGCATCCTACGCTGTGGTGTTGCGTAGGGCGGCTGAGGCCTTGGGCCATGAGCTTCCTACGGTGGCAGTCAGGACTAATCTCCTGACTGAGGTTCTTCAGCCGGCAGCAGCCTCTTCGGAGCCCCTGCTGCCGTTCAATGAGGCCCTCACAGACATCCTTCTGGGCACTTGGTCCAGGCCCAGCACAGGGGCTCCTGTGGATAGGATGATTGCCTGACCGCCACTGCCCGGCCCCGGGCGACCGAATTTTCCTCTCCCAACACCCTTCCTCTGAGAGCATGGTGGTCCAAGCCTCATTTTCCAAAGGTGTGTTCCCTTCTGCTCCCCCAGATAGGGAATCCAAGAAGCTGGACCATCTTGGGAAGAAGATGTTTTCTTCCGCCAGCTTAGGACTGCGGTCGGTGAACACCGCATGTCTCTTGGGCCGTTACTCCCACTCTGTGTGGGACACGGTTGCGCAAGTGCTGCCACAGTGCCCAGAGGAGGTCCGGGTCCCACTCTCCCATGTGGTCGCGGAGGAGAGAGGATCAGCAAAGTTCGCCGTCCGATGTGTGCTGGACACCGCCGACTCGCTGGGTAGAACGATTTCTACATCAGTATCCCTAAGGCGCTACACCTGGCTGAGATCCACTGGCTTTTCTGAGGATGTCCAATCGGCTCTTTTGGACATGCCCTTCGATGGCCGTCGCCTGTTTGGCGACAAGGCGGACAGTGCGCTCGAGCGCTTCAAGGATTCTAGAGCTACGGCCAGATCCTTGGGCCTCGCTGCCACCTCTCGTCCTGTGCAGTCTGCCTTTCGCCCCTTTCGTGACTACGGAAGGGGTGCCCCACCACGTTCCACCCAGGGCCACAGGCTGACGCAAGCTACCCAGCCTTTGCGCGGCTGGGGACGTGGGACCCAACGTTGTGGGTCTAGGGGCCAGCGAGCGGGCCAGTCCACCAGTGCCCCCTCTGCAGCAGCCTCTAAGCCTTCCTAGTCCAACCTTTCAGGGCCACCAGTTGCCAGTGGGCGGCAAGATCAGCCATCACCGCCCTCACTGGCACAACATAACGTCGGACAGGTGGATTTTGCATATATTCTGAAGGGGCTACTCCCTCCCCTTCGAGACTACCCCTCTCTCCATGCCACCAACACTCCCATTGCATGTCGGATCACCAGGATGTTACGGCTCTCTTGGCCAAGGGTGTCATCGAGCGAGTCCCTGTCCCAGAAGTAGGTCGTGGTTGTTATTCCCACTGCTTCCTGGTGCCCAAGAAGGACAAAGACCTGCGTCCTATCTTGGATCTCAGGGACGTCAACCGCTTCCTCCGGAAGGATAAATTCAATATGTTGACATGGGCTCAGGTCCTGTCTGCCCTCAACCATGGAGACTGGATGGTAGCGTTGGACTTGCAGAATGCTTACTTCCACATTCCCGTCCTGCCAGCCCATAGGCGTTACCTACGGTTCACTGTGGGCCACGAGCATTTTCAGTTTACCGTGCTCCCCTTTGGTCTTACTAGCGCCCCACAGGTGTTCACGAAAGTGATGGTGGTGGTCGCAGCTCATCTGCGCAGATCAGGGGTTTCAGTCTTCCCCTATCTCTACGACTGGCTGTTAAAGGCGGGCTCGCCCCAGGCTGTCGTCTTCCACCTCCAGACTACGGCGGACCTCCTGCATTCGCTGGGGTTCACTATCAACATGCCAAAGTCGCACCTGATTCCCTCTCAGAAGCTCCTTTTCATCGGAGCAGTTCTGGATACAGCACAGTTTCGGGCTTATGCTCCCGAGCAGTGAGTCCGGGATATTCGTGCTATGATACCGATGTTTCAGCCTTTATCCCGGGTTTCGGTGAGATTGACCTTGAGGCTGCTGCGCCTCATGGCCTCCTGCATCCTGCTGGTGGATCATGCCAGGTGGCATGTATGGGCTCTGCAGTGGGACCTGAAGTTCCAGTGGGCACAGCATCAGTAGAATCGTTCCGATGTCGTCCGGATTTCGGAGGGCACTGCAAACCAATTGCAGTGGTGGCTAACGAACCAGGATTGGCTCAACGGCAGATCTCTCTCCCTTCCCCAACCAGACTTCACAGTGGTGACAGATGCGTCACTAGAGGTTTCTGGTGGAGCCCGGGCTCCACATCAACCTGCTGGAGCTCCGGGCGATCCGTCTTGCACTGAAAGCATTCCTTCCTTCTGTCAAAGGAAGAATAGTGTAGGTGTTAACGGACAACACCACCGCCATGTGGTACTGCAACAAACAGGGCGGGGTGGGGTCGTGGACCCTATGTCAAGAGACTCTCTGCCTCTGGACGTGGCTGGAACATCAGGGCATATCTCTGGTGGTTCAGCACCTGGCAGGTTCCTGAATGCCAGGGTGGACGAACTCAGCTGCCGGTGCATGATAGATCACGAATGGCGTCTTCACTCTGAGGTGGTGCAAGGTCTTTTTCAGCGGTGGGTAGAGCCTTGGTTAGATCTGTTCGCCACCGAAGAGAACGCGCAATGTCAGCAGTTCTGCGCGTTGGAATTTCCAAGGCTGCACTCGCTCGGCGACGCTTTTTGTCGCGAGTGGAATTGCTGTCTTCTATACGCCTATACCACTTTTGACCAGAGTGCTGAAGAAGATGAATTGCGACCGGGCCCAAGTCATTCTTGTGGCTCCGTATTGGGCATGAAGAGTCTGGTATCCCGAGCTCTTGAACATGGCCATCGATCCTCCGATCCGACTGCCTGTTTGGGAGGATCTTCTGTCGCAGCAACAGGGGACGGTCCTCCACCCAAACCTGTCCAGCCTCCTCCTCCTTGCGTGCAGATTGAATGGCGACAGTTGACCACTTTTGACCTTCCTCCCGAAGTTTGTAATGTCATCTTGGCAGCCAGGCGTCCCTCCACTAAAACGGTATACGCTTGTAGATGGAACAAATTTGTGGCATGGTGCAGAGCAAAGGCTGTGGATCCCCTTTCTGCCCCTCTTTCAGAGGTTCTCCTCTTCATTCTTTCTTTGGCCCAGCAGGGCTCTGCTCTGGGCACCTTTAAAGGCTATCTTTCGGCCATTTCGACCTTTCTTCGCCTTCCTGATCAGCCTTCTCTTTTCAAGTCCCCTGTTGTAAATAGATTTCTTAAGGGCATTACTCACCTCTTTCCTCCTATTCATTTCGTAATGCCCCAGTGGGACTTGAATCTGGTCTTAACTTACCTTATGTGCTACTTTCGAGCCACTACATAATTGTCCTCTCAGACTCTTGACCTTAAAGACTGCTTTTCTGGTTGCCATCACCTCTGCTTGCAGGGTGAGTGAGCTTCAGGCTCTTCCTTCTAAACCTCCCTTCCTTGCTGTTCATCGGACAAGGTTGTCCTTCGAACTAGACCTTCTTTCCTTCCCAAAGTGGTTACCTCTTTCCACATAGGACAGACCTTCACTTTGCCCACCTTCTTCCCGCCCCCTTCCAAGGAGGAGGAGAGACTCCACCGTCTGGATCCAAAACGTGCATTATCCTTTTATTTGGATCGTATGAGACAATTCCGGGTGGACGATTAACTCTTTGTTGTCTATGTGGCCGCCAAGAAAGGCCGGGCTGTGCAAAAACGGACCATCTCTTGATGGGTCATCCTTTGCATTAAGATCTGCTACTCCTTGGCGAAAAAGGAACCTCCGGTAGGGCTGCGCGCCCATTCCACCAGGGCGATGGCAGCCACTACTGCTTTGGGACGTGGAGTCCCCCTCTGTGACATCTGCCAGGCAGCCACATGGGCATCACTGCACACGTTCACTAAGCATTACTGCCTGGATAGTCGGGTCTGGAGAGACGGCTTCTTTGGCCGTTCAGTTCTCCAGGACTTTTTGGTGTGAACTTAGATTGCAGACCCACCTCCGGGGTTGGTATTGCTGGGGTATCTATTCTAAGGTAAGGAACCTATAACTAATAGTCTCTTTTAGATGAACAAGTTACTTACCTTCGGTAACGATTTATCTGTAAGAGACATATATTAGTTATAGATTCCTTACCGCCCCACCCATCCTCCCCGTTCTGCGAACTGTCTTCTAGAGTAAGGGACTCCCTTTCAGGGCCTTCGTTTTTTTGCACCAGTGGTCAGTGTCTTGCATGGCTCTGCGCTTATGGTGTGGAATGTTGTGTAAAGAACTGACGTCGGCGTGCAGGGGCGGTTTCTAAGTAGATACCGCGACGTCATTCCGACGATCACGACGCCAACGACGAACACGGAGTCGACCGACGCCACCTACCGACGCGCAGGGGTACTGCTGAAGAAAAATTCTCCGGATCCAGTCTGACGACTGGGGGTAATTCTAAGGTAAGGAATCTATAACTAATATATGTCTCTTACAGATATATCGTTACCGAAGGTAAGTAAATTGTTCGTTAAGTAACTTGTTCACTATGTCTGCTTCTGTATGTTTTGGGGTCTGTTATTGATGAACTTTGAGTTTCTGCAATTCACTGTTATTTTCCTGGTTGTTTGCTTTTCAGGGTGAGATTAAAATCCCAGTGTGCATAGAGGATGAGTGTAACATGGAGCTCCCGCCTGCCACTATTCTCTTCCGGAACGCCCGCCAGTATGTGTATGGAGTCCTCTTCAGCTTGGCAGAAACCCAGAGAAGATTAGAGCGCTTGGCCATGCGCAGGCGGATCCCATTGGAAGGTAAGCATGCTCTTTTGATCCGATGATGAGGTATTCTCTTTCAGAGCATGTTCTTTTATATTAATAATAAATGCAATATCTCTGCCTTTTCTGAGTTGCTATAACACTTTTATAAAGAGAAATGTTTACCCAACCAACAAATTTCTGCACGTACTATTTGACAACAGACTTGAATAGATAAATTAAAGTTAAGGCTCAATTATGGTTTGTCCAATTAATTCCCATATATATGGTGCTGAAGTTTACAGGGGAAAAAATGTACTATCAATAATGTATTCGGTGATGTTTATCACACTCGAATGTTGAGCCCTAAAGTGTAGAATGTATTGGGTGCAATAAATATTGTACCGTTTTGCGGGCCAAGCGTAATTGGTGCACAGATCTGTCTCTGACATATCAGTGGTGTCCATCGCTGGAAAGGTTTAAACTGCTGGAATGTCTGATGTATCATTGCACTGCGAGAATGTTGTTATTTCTAAGTTATGACCTAAGTCGTTGGGAAGAGTCTGATGAGGGGTTTGTCACTGCTCCCACTGCTGAGTGTGCTGTGGAAATGTTGGTAACTGTGGTAATATGATTATCACTTCATTGGGAGAACTACCCCTCTATGGAAGTATTTTGGAGATGCAGCTGGAACTGTAGGTAATGGCCTTGATTGCTATTGGCTCATGAGGATATCAGTGTGCGCTTCTTGGTCCTTCTTAATCAAGTGTACAACTGCAACTCTGGGTTAGATTCAGATACAATTTAAGGAGGCCAGATCAGAACCATAGCCAGAAATATGTTTTGATGGCCATGACCTCCAACAATGAAGGGTTTGGTGGAGGAGGCGTAGGTTCGGTGTGGTAAGTTTTGAAAAAATATTGGACTAACACTGATATTTTGGAGCATGCTATGAGTTTCATTTTGAGGAGAAAGTCGGTTGCAAATGGTTTATTTTAAAGCATGATATCAGCACAGGGAGAGGAAGGGGGTATCAGATTCCCCCAAGGATAGGTGAGCTCTTTAGTGTCCCATGTTTGACATTTGCCCAGGAAAACTGGTCAAAACGAGATTATGTTTATAGACCACTTTATAATGGATTTGGACGTTCTTCTGCAGTGGATGTTTGTCATAAGTTGTAGCATATGGAAAATCACATACACATTGGTAACATTACTTAAAAGGGCAAACTATTTAAATACAGTTTTTCAAGTGATCTAGAGATATCCCCACTCACCTAAGGATTGTTTGAAAAAAATAAGGCCAGTGACACATTTACCCAGCAAGTAAGTTTGATGACATTTTGTTATGGTATTAGGCTTATAGAGAGCATAGCTGCCCCAGCAACAGGGCTTCCCAGTGCTGGAACCCAGAGGACAAAACAAGCTGCAACTGCTGACACCCTGAGGGAGGGGGGAGGGGTACGTGGCGAAAAGCCATGTTCTTGATGAAGAAAGGAAGTGAGTTCCAGAGAGATGGGTCCACGGCACGTAACGAGCGGCCATCCGCTCTTGTTCTCTGGGAACAGTGGCTAAGTTAAGGTCAGCTGAGCGCAAGGGTCGCTGGGGCCAGTATGATAATTTAATATTAAGGAGGATGGGGGACCCGTGTGAATGCAGGGTCTTATGGGCGATGCAGAGGGTCTTGAAGTGAATGCGCTTGTCCACAGGCTGCCAATGCAGCTTGCAAAGAAGACCGGAGGCGGGGCAGAAGCTAGGGAGGGAAAATAGCAGCTTGGCTGCAGCATTTTGGGTCAGCTGAAGTTTTCTAGTTTTTTAACGACCTATGTCAGAGGTTGGATGTATATATTGAACAAGGTGGGGCTCATTGAGGAGCCCTGTAGCACACCGTGGTGTAAAGCATGAGGTTGGGAGCTGTGTGGAGGTGAGATGGCCTGGAAAGAGAGCTCAGATAAGAAAGAGGTGACCTAGGACAGTGTGGTCCCACCTATGCCAAAGCCCTATAAGCGCTCAAGTAAACGTTTGAGACACCATATCGAATGCGGCGCTCGGGTCAAGCACATTCAGGACTGAGGATCTGCCTTCATCCAGAGCACTGCAAAGTTGTTCGGTGACCGCAAGGAGTGCGGATTCTGTGCTGTGCGCAGGCCTGAAACAGTTTTGTGATGTGTCCAAGCTATGACTATCTTCCAGGAACATAGTCAAGATGCCATTGACGTGTCTCTTCGTTACCTTGGCAAGAAAAGGAAGGACAAAGCGAGGTGGAAATTTTCAGGCTTAATGGCATCCCTAGATGGTTTCTTCAGAAGGGGGGTGACTTTAGCATGCTTCCGTGGGCCAAGCACAGAAGTGGATAATAGAGAGAGATTGACCATTTCTATACCGGGAGGGAGGAGAAAGTCCTTTAGCTTAATAAAAAGATCAGGTTTGAGCGGATCTTCGGGCGTGCCGAATTTAACTTGGCTGCAGAGGGTTTGGAAAGCAGGAAGACACGGGGGAGGTGCAGCAAGTTGGGCTGTCCTAGGGCCATAGGGTGGCTGTCTGCTGGTGGTACCGTACCATCTGACCTCACATCGGGGGGCCCGTTTGGAATGCGAGTAATCAATCAATCAATCAATCACGGCATTTATAGAGCGCGCTACTCACCCGGGAGGGTCTCAAGGCGCTGGGGGAGGGGGTAAGTTACTGCTCGAACAGCCAGGTCTTGAGCTGCTTCCTGAAGGAGAGATGGTCCTGGGTTCGCCGAAGGTGAGTGGGGAGGGAGTTCCAGGTCTTGGCTGCCAGGTAGGAGAAGGATCTTCCTCCGGCGGTGGTTCTGCGGATGCGTGGTACGGTGGCGAGGGCGTGGCTGGTTGATCGTAGCTGGCGTGTGGGCGTGTAGAAGGTCATGCGGTCGTTGAGGTACTTTGGGCCCAGGTCGTGGAGGGCCTTGTGTGCGTGGGTGAGGAGTCTGAACGTTATTCTCTTGCTGACGGGGAGCCAGTGCAGGTCTTTCAGGTGTCCGGTGATGTGGCTGTGTCGGGGGATGTCCAGGATGAGTCGTGCGGAGGCGTTCTGGATGCGCTGGAGTCTTTTTGAAGTTTGGCTGTGGTTCCGGCGTAGAGGGTGTTCCCATAGTCCAGTCGGCTGGTGACGAGTGCCTGGGTGACGGTCTTCCTGGTTTCAGTGGGGATCCATCTGAAGATCTTGCGGAGCATGCGCAGGGTGTTGAAGCATGAAGATGAGACGGCGTTGACTTGTCTGGTCATCGACAGGGAGGAGTCCAGGATGAAGCCCAGGTTGCGTGCGTGGTCCGTTGGCTTGGGCGCGGTGCCCAGGGCCGGGGGCCACCAGGAGTCGTCCCAGGCGGAGGGTGATGAGCCCAGGATGAGGACTTCCGTCTTGTCTGAGTTCAGTTTAAGGCGGCTGTTCCTCATCCAGTCGGCGACGTCTCTCATCCCGTCGTGTAGGTTGGCTCTGGCGGTGGTGGGGTCGTTGGTGAGGGAGAGGATCAGCTGGGTGTCGTCGGCGTAGGAGATGATGTTGAGGTTGTGTCGGCGTGCGATGGCTGCGAGGGGGCTCATGTAGACGTTGAAGAGGGTTGGGCTGAGTGAGGATCCCTGTGGAACGCCGCAGATGACTTCGGTGGCTTCGGATCTGAACGGGGGGAGGCGGACTCTCTGGGTTCTTCCGACGAGGAACGAGATGATCCATTCCAGTGCTTTCTCTCGGATTCCGATGTTGCTGAGGCGCTTCACTAGGGTGCGGTGGCAGACGGTGTCGAACGCCGCGGAGAGGTCCAAGAGGATGAGGGCAGCTGTTTCCCCGTTGTCGGTTAGGGTTCTGATGTCGTCGGTGGCTGCGATAAGGGCGGTCTCGGTGCTGTGGTTGGCCCGAAACCCGGACTGCAAGGGGTCGAGGGATCCATTCGTCTCGAGGAAGGCGGCAAGCTGTCTGTTGACGGTCTTCTCGATGACTTTGGCCGGAAACGGAAGGAGCGAGATGGGACGGTAGTTCTTAAGGTCGGTGGGGTCCGCCGTTGGTTTCTTCAGGAGGGCGGTAAGCTCGGCGTGCTTCCAGCTCTCCGGGAAGGTGGCGGTGTGGAAGGAGGAGTTGATGTTGTCCCGGAGATGGGGTGCGATGGTGGCGTCGGCTTTGTTGAAGACGTGGTGTGGGCAGGGGTCGGTTGGTGATCCGGAGTGGATGGAGTTCATCGTGCGGGTGGTGTCTTCGGTGCTGATCGGGGTCCAGTTGCAGAGGGTGGTGATGGCGGGCGTTGGTTCGGCGGTAGGGTGCGTTGTTTGTGCGTCGAAGCTGTTATGTATGTCGGTGATCTTGCGGTGGAAGAACGCGGAGAGTGAGTTGCAGAGGTCTTGCGAGGGGGTGATGTCGTTGTTTCCGGCGCTGGGGTTGGAGAACTCTTTGACGATGCTGAAAAGTTCCTTGCTGTCATGGGCGTTGTTGTCCAGTCGTTCTTTGAGTGCCGACTTCTTGGTGGCACGGATCAGCTGGTGGTGTTTGCGGGTGGCGTGCTTGAGTCCGGTCCTGTTGTCTGTGGTCTGGTCGAGTCGCCAGGTTTTCTCGAGAGTGCGGCAGTTCTTCTTGGATTCCTTGAGTTCGTTGGTGAACCAAGGGGTTTTCTTGCTTCCGGGTCTGCTGGGAGGGTTTTTTAGTGGTGCGAGGTCGTTGGCGCAGGCGGTCAGCCACTTGGCGAGGTTGCTGGCTGCTTCGTTTGGGTCCGTTGTGTTGGTGGGTGTGTTCTGGCTGAGGGAGGCGGTGAGCTGCTCGGCGGTGATCTTGCTCCAGCTCCGGCGGGGAGCCTGTTGCGGGTGGTGGTGGGTCGTAGTCTTTCTGAAGCTGAAGTGGACGCAGCTGTGGTCGGTCCAGTGGAGTCCGGTGGCGTGGCTGAAGGAGATGTGCTTGCTGGACGAGAAGACGGGGTCAAGCGTGTGGCCGGCGTAGTGGGTGGGCGTGTTCACCAGTTGCTTGAGTCCGAGGTTGGCGAGGTTGTCCAGCAGGGCGGTGGTGTTTCTGTCGTTGTTGTTCTCCAGGTACATGTCCTCTAACTTGCTAGTAAATAATCTGCTACTTTATTGCAGTTTGCACTGGAGGCTTCAATAGCTCCTGCTGATAACACAGGTTTTGTAAGGCTGCTCACTCATTTGAAGATTTCTTTGGCAGGGTTGATGCTATTTCTGATTTTATAAGCAAAATGTTCTCCCGTAGATTTCATGATCAGTTTATGATGAGTTTTGATGGCTGATCCATATTGTGTTTTTAGTGAAGGGACGTATGCTTTCCTCCAGGCCCGTTCCAAAGCCTTACTGTGCTTTTTGGCTGCGATACGGTTCTTGTTAAACCAGGCTGACAAGCTTCTCTTCCAGGGGGTCTGGTGGCGCAGGGGACTAATGCATCCACTGTAGGGGCCTGTGTTCGACCTCATGGTCACAGGTTCTAATCCCGGCAGGTCCACTCAGCCTTTCATCCATCTGAGGTCGATAAAATGAGTACCATTGAGTTGGCTAACAATATACATCCGTTAATCATCGCCTTGAGACCCTTGGGTGATACGTGCGCTTTACAAATACACGTTATGTTTGTTTTTTATGTTATGTTAGGGGATCCTCATCAGTAGTCATAAGCATTCAATAGCCCTTCCCAAGTGCAGGGACACCGAATCACGTTTTTTAAAATAAATATATGTGTATATATATATATATATTCACTGAAAAAACCATAGGTTTCAGGCACGTTATAGTTAGAAATTAGCATTTAAAAAACCTTAGAAATTCACTGAAAAAACCATAGGTTTCAGGGACGTTATAGTTAGAAATTAGCATTAAAAAAACCTTAGAAATTCACTGAAAAAACCATAGGTTTCAGGGGCGTTATAGTTAGTTGGACATTTCACTTGTACAAAACCCGTGAAATTCCCCCGTTATAGTTAGTTCAGCTAACTATAACTCGCGCCCCCGCAATGCACTGCTGATGACGTCACATATTACATCACTCATGACATGGTCAGTGACATCACTGATGACATCACTGATGACATCTCAAATGACATCACTGATGACATCATCCAGTGACTGTGTGTTTCTGTAAAGTTTAAATATGTTTAATATATATAGGGAAAGGCGTATTGAAGAATGAGTGGGTGTATAAGTGTCTGAATGGATGATTTAGTGGGTGCGTGACTGACTCTATAAGTGAGTGATTAAACGTATCTTACTGAATGCATGGGTTAGTGACTAAACTGTGTGAATGTCTGTATCCGTGTGTCTGTTGGTGTGTAAGCGGCTGCATGGGTTTGTGAATAGCTACATGAGTGTCTATATGGGTTATTGATTTGTTGTCTGAGTATCTGTATGGGTGCCTGAGTGTTTGTGTGGGTGGGGTGTGTGTGACTCTGAGCATAGATGTGTGAGTGGGTGATTCACTGGGTGCATGGTTTCAAGAGTGCATCTGTGATGGACTGTATGGGTGGGTGAGTGTGTGTATGGGTGTGTTAGTGAGTGTATGGGTGTGTTAGTGAGTGAATGTATATCTCAGTGGTACATGTGTGAGTAACTACATATGTGAAAAGTAGTATATATGTCTGTTGGAGGACATAATTGGCTACAAATGAGTGTGTTATTGTGAGAGTGGCTGTATGGATGAGTGTGTGCTTGTATCATTGATTGTATTAGAGCGTAAGAATGTGCTAGTATTTGTATGAGTAATTGAGCTGGTGTGTGTATAACTGTACATCTGAGTAAATGGGAGTGTGATTAATTATTTGCATGACTGACTAGGTGTGTGAGTACCTCTATGGATGAGTGGCGGTGTGTGAGTGTAAGTCCGTTTTTATATAGCGCAGCTACTCACCCTCACGGGTCTCAAGCCGCTGGGGGCCGGAGTGGAAATTAAGTGAGCTATTGCCCAGAGTCACATGGTGCTGAGCTGAGCTGCCGCCGGAGCCGGGGATCGAACCGTGAACCCTGTGCTCCGAAGTCAGCTGCCCTGGCCGCTGCACCACACCTCTCCACTGCCTATATAGGTGTATGAGTGCATATGATAGTCCTGTACTGAGTGACCGTAAGTATGAGTGAGTGTACGGGTGAGTGAGTGGATGTGTCTGTAGACCTAAGAATCAGTGAGTGGGTATGTAGTTATTGGTGTTGGAGTGTCTATGGTTTTGAGAATGGTAGTGTGTAATTTAGAGTGGGTGTATCAAAAGTTATATTAGGGTGTGAGAAGATGCATGAAATTTTCACATGGATGATGTCATCATTGATGTCATCAGTGATGTCACTGACCATGTCATGAGTGATGTAATATGTGACGTCATCAGCAGTGCATTGCGGGGCGCAAGTTATAGTTAGCTGAACTAACTATAACGGGGAATTTCACGGGTTTTGTACGAGTGAAATGTCCAACTAACTATAACGCCCCTGAAACCTATGGTTTTTTCAGTGAATTTCTAAGGTTTTTTTAATGCTAATTTCTAACTATAATGTCCCTGAAACCTATGGTTTTTTCAGTGAATTTCTAAGGTTTTTTAAATGCTAATTTCTAACTATAACGTGCCTGAAACCTATGGTTTTTTCAGTGAATTTCTAAGGTTTTTTAAATGCTAATTTCTAACTATAACGTGCCTGAAACCTATGGTTTTTTAAGTGAATTTCAAAGGTTTTTTAAATGATAGTCTCTAACTATGCCTAGAGAGGTAGGACATGTGAAGAAAGAAGAAAAAACGCACAGAAAGAAGCAAAAGAAATGCAGAAAGAAGCAACAGAAGTCCACAAAGCCGAAGAAAAGTGCAGGAAGAAGCAAGACATGTGCAGAAAGAACCAACAGAGGAGCAGAAAGACGCCTTGTTCCAAAATCATCCTGTGCCCACAACTTTTTCAGACGGGTACTGGTGGTACCTGACTCTGACTAACCAGGCCTAGAGCCAGTGCTATGCTAAAGGACACTTAGAATACAGTGAAAACACCTACATACACTAGGGAACACTATGCGTTGGGGTACCCCTGTGATTAGCATGACCTCCTCTGTAAGGCCCTAGTACATAATAGGGCAGGGGGATTAAAACTACCTCTTAAAACGCGCTACGGGGCGCGTTTGCACAGTGGTGAAGGGAGGGGGGGGGGCCTGATGTGACATGTGTGCAAACATGCCCTGTGGTGCGTTTTAATTTGGGGAATTAATTCCTCTTCAATCCTGAGGGTCCCTTGGGTCCAACTAGCCCACCACGTACCTCCAGTAAGCGCCACAGGGCTGCGTTGCAGAGAGGTGGCCCAGGCCACGCCCCTTTTTACACCACTCTGCAACGCAGCTCTGTGGCGCTTACTGGAGGTATGTGGTGGGGTATTGGACCCCAGGGACCCACAGGATTGAAGAGGAATTAATTCCCCAATTTAAAACGCGCCACAGGGCGTGTTTGCACACATGTCACCTCAGGCCCCGCCCCCTCCCTTTCACCACTGTGCAAACGCGCCCTGTGGCGCGTTTTAAGTTGGGTGATAAAGTCCCCTTGAATCCTGAGGGTCCCTGGGGTCCAACTAGCCCACCAGGTACCTCCAGTAAGCGCAACAGAGCTGCGTTGCAGAGAGGTGTAGAAAGGGGCGTGGCCTCTGAACACCTCTCTGCAACGCAGCTCCCTGGCGCATACTGGAGGTACCTGGTGGGCTAGTTGGCCCCCAGGGACCCCCATATTCAAGGGGAATTAGTTCCCCAACTTTAGACGCGCCAGGGGGTGCGTTTGCTGAGTGTTGCAGGGAGGGGGCGGGGCCTAGCCGCGATGCCGGCTTTTTTTAATTTTATTTATTTTTTTAGAAGGGGGGCTGTGTGGCCCCCCTTCTTTTCCTATTTTTGGGCCCTGGGGACCCCATCCCCCAGGGCCTGACCCCTATTTTGTTAAATTATAAAAAATACGGAAGAGGGGCCGCGTGGCCCCCCTTCTGAGGCCATTTTCGGCCCCGGGGACCCCATCCCCCGGGGCATGGCCATTGTTTTTTTGTTTTTTTTTAATAATTGGAGGGGGGCCACGTCCTCAGGCCATTTATGGCCCCGGGGACCCCATCCCCCGGGGCCAGCCTTTGCGTGTTTTTTTTTTAATAAAATTTTTTATTATGGGGAGGGGGGCCGCGTGGCCCCCCTCCCGGGCCACTCATGGCCCCGGGGACCCCATCCCCCGGGGCCTGGCCTCTCGTTGGGGACCGTGGGGGGGTCCCCAATACCCCCACGGTCCCGCCGGCTCCCCGTGTCCTGCGGGAGCCGGCATTGCTTTTCCACAAGGGGAGCTGCTGACATGAAGCTCCCCTTATGGAAAAGCAATTCTGCTTTGCTTCATTGAAGCGAGAGCAGGTTTCTCTGCTCTCGCTTCAATGAAGCACAGCAGAGTTTGCAATGACAGGGCGGGAGCCGCGAGGCTCCCGCCCTGTCATTGCAAACAGCAGTGTCCCGGGGGTGGGCACCCCAGGACACTGCAGGAGCCGGCCCTGGGGGGTGGCGGTCCCCAGGGCCATGAAGGGCTCCAGGAGGGGGCCGCGCGGCCCCCTCCCAACAATTGCACAGCCCCGGGAGGTGGTGATCCCCGGGCGTGTGAGGGGCTCGAGCCCCCCCCCCACACAGGTCTTTTATTTTTTTTAAAAGCCCCGGGGGTGGCGGTCCCCGGGGCAGCGGGGGGGACGTGTGCCCCCGCTAAATAATTAAAGAAAGCCCCGGGGGTGGCGGTCCCCGGGCCCCCCCCATACATTAAAATAATAAGCCCCGGGGGGGCTGTGTGCCCCCCCGCAAATATTTATAGAAAGCCCCGGGGGGTGGCGGTCCCCGGGGCTGCGGGGGGTCGTGAGCCCCCCGCAAATATTTATGGAAAGCCCCGGGGGGTGGCGGTCTCCGGGGCTGCGGGGGCCTCCTGGGCCCCCGCTATTACATTTCGCATGCCCCGGGACTTGGCCCACCCGGGGCTAAATATTAACGAAGCGCGGGAGCCCGTGCTTCGTTTTTTTCTTCGCAGCGGGATTCGCGGATTCTACGCTAATTTCGCCGTTTAAAAAAAAGCTTTTTGGGACCCCCTGAGCAGGCCTAGGGGTCAGGGTGTTTCTACCCTGCCCCCTTTTCTTGTTTTGCGCCTTAGTTTTTCTGTTTTCTTGTGCCTCGGTTCTACCGAGGCACAAGATGGCTGCCAACACTTCCTGGTTTGGAGTGTTGACAGCCAATTAGCATGAAGCTCGTGGTCAGGAGGGTCCGCGGATCCTGCGTGCCTCTAAATATCGAAACTTTTATTTTTGATTTTCTCAGCAACTACTGAACGGATTTACACCATTTTTAAAAAGGTCGCTTTCTGAGCCAAGCAGTACCTTTTTGCCAAATTTGGGGTAAATCCGTTCAGTAGTTTCGGCTGTAGCCTTGCATAAAGTTTCCTATGGGAAATTGATTTTTTTACTCTTATTTTTTTAATTTCTCTGGAATTACTGAACGGATTTACACCATTTTTAAAAAAGGGCGCTTTCTGAACCAAGCACTACCTTTTTGCCAAATTTGGTGTAATTCCGTTCAGCAGTTCGGGCTGTAGCCGTGTCTTAAGTTTCATATGGGAATTAACATGGAGAAAACACGTTTTGGGACCCCCCTTTTTTCTCGGCCCCCGCTTGCCGAATCACCCCGAAACTTTCAAGATAGGAGCTGACCGGAGCGTGCCATAAGTTTTGAAAATTTCGCGAAGATTCGTCAACCGGCGCCAAAGTTATTGGGAAAAGAATGTTACGAATTTCCTATGGATAATAGGTCCTAACTATAACTATCTACTGGCGACCGCCAGTAGATTATATATATATATATATATATATATATATATACACACATACATGGTGTGAATATACATAATTCTTTTAATCACACACACATATATCTATATCTATATATAGCTATATATATGTGTGTGTGTGTGTGTGTATAGATAGATATATATGCAGCCTATAGAGGGGGGCTAAAAATGCCCAAATTACATTAAGCTTTCATTCAAAAACATCTCACAAATATCAAACATTTCTGTAAAACAGAAAAAGAGACTATAAAATGTAATCACAGCCTTTCTTTGAAGGAAACTGCAAGGGAATGAGAGGCATTGTTAACCAATATGCTGCATTTAAAGCATAACAAAGAAAAATGTCACCGTACCTTTAACCCGTTATTTTTAAGACCGAATTGGTCTTGTATATGGGATATACAAGACCAATTTGGTCTTGAAAATATCCGCCTTTTTCTTTTTAATATGGGATATACAAGACCAATTCTGTCTTAAAAATATCCGCCTTTTTTCTTTTTAATCTTGTCCCAGGATCCCAGTATTAAAATATTTTTCTCCAGGCTTGGAGGGGGATCCTTGAGACAATTTTAATCTTTACACTTACTTCACTTTTGCCACCAATACACCCGCTCCGCTGTAATCAGGCATTGAAGCACGCCTAGGATGCACTCGGCACCCAAGGTGGGAACCCGATGATGAAGCATGCCACCAACTCGGTTGGTGGGTGAGGGTTCTTCTATAAACCCAATGGGTTTTCCTTATACAATGGCCTGTTGACACATGGAAATTGGATTTCTTCCCAGGGCCCGTCCTTATTGTTGCTTTATATTGAATCCAGGGGGAAAGGATGTCCTCTATTTTTCCTCGCTCTTTCTTTGTTTATACCACTCGCATTACAACTAAGCCAGCAGTACCATCTTCCAAGAGGAAAATAGACATTGAATAATAGATTCCCCTTAAAAAGAAAAAGGACATGGCAGCTAGTCCTATTAATATTCCTCAGACAGCACCGTCTTCTTCACCAGTACCTTTTATACCAACTTCAGACCCTTTACACATCACACCACCAGGCTCTCCAAATACAAATCCTGATATAGTAGATGATGATGACACCTATAATCAGCCACCAACTGATCCGTGGGATGACTACAATATAGACCCACCTGTAGACACAGACCCGGATCTATATCCAGCTAAACCTTCCCCTCCTGATGATAATACTGCATATCAGGCGTTGATTGCTAGGGCAGCCACTTACCGTGGAGTCACTTTACATAAAGAAGCCCTAGAAGAGGATTTCCTATATGAAATCTTAAGAGAAACACACAGAACACCTCAATCCTTGCCTATGTTAAGAGTTATGATGAGGCATGCTGGTGATATTTTCAAAGGTTCAGTGAGGGCACGTATCCGAACACCCAGGGTGGATAAAAAATATACACCCCCTCCACTTGCCCCTGTTTTTATCAAGGGTCAGTTACCTTTAGATTCTTTAGTAGTTTCTAACGCCCATTAAAGGGCAAATTCACAAACCCTCAGGGGAGGCACCACCTCCCGATAAAGAATCAAAATTAACAGATGCCTCAGAGAAAAGAGTAGCTGCTCAAGCAGCCAATCATTGGCACATAGCCAATAGAAAAGGCCTATTGGCTAGGTATGTTAGGGCACACTGGGGCGAGATGGAATAACTTTTACAATATCTCCTAGCAGAACTCAAGAAAAAGTGGCAGGAAATAGTGCAAGAAGGCAAGCTCGTCTCCAATTCTTCTATCAGATGTGCCTTAGATGCTGCAGATACTGCAGCTAGAGGAGTCAATTCTAGCATTCTACTCAGGAGACATGCATGGCTCAGAATTTCTGGTTTCAAACCAGAGGTTCAATAAACTATTCTTCAAGCACTATTTGATAAGGAACACCTCTTTGGGCCTCAGACCAATCGCTAGAGAAAATGAAAAAGGACTCAGAAGTGGCTAACTCATTGGGAGTACTTCAGTCTCCTTCTACCAGAGGTTTCTTTTGTCGCTCCTTCTACAGAGGGGGCCCCCAAGACTAATGCCACAGATGCCAGCGCATCCTCGTATAAAACACAAACTCAATCTTCCCCCGCTAGAGGATTTTATAACGGTGGATATACAGGTAACAACTTTAAAGGAAGCGGTAAAGGTACACCAACACGCACCTCCCGCTCCACTAACAAACAGTGACTTGATACCACTTCCCCCCGATCATTCATCACCTGTCGGGGGAAGATTACAACAGTTTCTACCCATTTGGCAATCAATAACAACAGACAAATTGGTGTTGGACATTATCCAACAAGGTTATTGCCTGGAGCTCAAAAGCAACCCTCCCATCATTCGACCTCGTATTCACAAACTGTCTTTAGAACACCAGCATCTGCTCAAACAAGAAGTACAAGCTCTTCTAACAAAAGGAGCTATAGAACCAGTTCCAATACAACACCAAGGGTCAGGGGTTTATTTCACTTTACTTCCTAATCCCCCAAAAAGGACGGATCATCAACACCAATTTTGGATTTCAGGCCTTTAAACCTATTCATATTATTAGAACACTTCCATATGGTCACACTGCATCAAGTACTTCCACTTTTGCAGCAAGGCGACATCATGTCAACACTTGACTTAAAGGATGCATACTTTCATATACCCATTCACCCAGCACATCGCAAATATCTCAGATTTGTTATAGGAAAAAATTTATTATCAGTTCAAAGTACTTCCATTCGGAGTAACAACTGCACCCAGAGTGTTCACCAAATGTCTTGCAGTAGTAGCAACACATCTACGAAGACAATAAATCCATGTCTTCCCATACCTAGACGATTGGCTCATAAAAGCCAACACAAATCCCAAGTGTGTGCAACACACATAAATCACGATAAACCTTCTGCATCAGTTAGGATTTAGAGTCAATGCACAAAAATCCCATCTTCAACCCACTCAAATTCAACCATATCTAGGGGTCATTCTAAACACTCAAATGGCTCTAGCATATCCCAATGCAGCCAGGATTCACAATTTTCAAACACCGTTACTCCAATTCCAAAACAACCAAGATCTACCAGTCAGAACTTTTATGCAGCTACTGGGGATGATGGCGTCATGCATTGTGATAATGCCTCATGCAAGACTAAACATGTGTCCTCTACTAGAGTGCTTAACACGCCAGTGGCATCAATCACAGGGTCAGCTAACAGATCTAGTGTTGGTAAACAGCTGCACTCATCGCTCTCTGCAATGGTGGAACACACAACATTTATCAAAAGGGTGGCATTTTAACGACCCTATTCCACAAGTCGTGCTCACAACAGACTCATCTCTCAGAGGGTGGGGAGTACATTTACAACATTTAACAGTTCAGGGTCTTTGGAAAACCACCCAACAGAAACATCCCATCAACTACCTGGAACTCCAAGCAGTTCAGCTAGCGTAAATAGCATGTTCGAGGCATATGAGCTGTAGATCATATGCTTTAGCATAGATCGCCATCTAGTGGTGGGTCCGGATGTTTGCACTTTGTTTTTCTTCGAAGAAGTCTTTGCAGTCACGAGGTAGGTGACTCCTCCTTTAGGTGATAGTGCGCATGGGCATCAACTCCATCCCCAGATTTTTTTTTTCCACCATCGGGTTCGGATGTGTATTGCTGCGCTCCGGTTAGGTATCGTTTTCAAACCCCCTCGACCCGCAATCCTCTACCCTCGACGGTATTGTCTATTTATCGCGGTTCCCCATTCGACGCGCATCATTTCAACTGAGAAAACCTTCGATCGGGAACCTCGAGGCGGGCCGTCGGGCCTACCCGTGCCGACCACGCTAGCAGTCGATGGAACGGATTCCATTTAAACTATGTCCCGGGTGTCGTGCTAAATTTCCACGCACCGACTTGCACGAGGTCTGCAACCTCTGCTTATCCCCGGAACACGACGAAAAGGGCTGTGACGCGTGTCGATCATTCCGATCGAAGAAAGCTCTTCGTGATCGTCGGGCTCGATGCCACGAGATGCGGCGAAGATTCCGATTTTCATTGTCCAGCTAAAGAAGCCGAGGACGAAGAACTGGTCTCCGTGTCCGAAGCCGACTCCGACATGGAAGAAGAACAGACCATCACTCCGGGTCAGCATACCGTGAGTACAGATCCCCCTGTGCCCAGTCAACAAAAATCTAAGGCTCCGGTACCACCTTCGCCCTCGGGCTCAGGTCGACATCGAGAAAAAGTTTCAGATGGCCCGCCCTCCAGCCCGGCTACGAAACATAAAGACAAGCCTTCCGGCTCTGGCTCGAGCCGCCCCCATTCCGGTACCGAACCAACATCTTCGGCATTGAAACATAAGTCGAAGCATCTGCCGGTCTCCACACCACCGCCACCGAAGGTACCTTCGACACCGAAAAGCTTGGAGCCAAAACCTGCCACACCAAAAGGTTCGGAGCCGAAACATGCCAAGACCAAGCACTCCGACCCAAAACATTTGACGCCTAAAGAATCGGAGCCTAAATCTACGACGCCCAAATCGGCACATAAAGAAAAGGACACTCCATCCAAAGACCCTCGGACCGATGAACCGCCTTTGGATCCAAAACAAAAGAAACCGGTAATTAACCCTGAAACGGGACACATTTATGCCACTCTTCCTAAAAAAACGGAAGCTGGATCTCACAGAGGACTACCCTATCACTCTCAAGAAAAAGGACATGGGTACTAACCCTTCTCCCCTTTACATTCCACCTCCCTCTCCTCCTCCCAATCCTAATTTGTTTATTAAACCATCAAATTCACCACCACCTCCACTTTCACCTGACCCACAGGATGACGATTATGGGGATGGGGATGGGGATCAAGAGCAGGATGTTACACAGGATCAAGACATACCACAGGACAGTGACCCTTGGGAAAATTACCATAGGGAACCAGATCAATACAACGACCCCGACCTGTAGCCCTCCAGACCCTCCCCACCTGATGACAACATTGGCTACGTGCAGCTTATTAACAGGGCTGCTCAATATCACGGGGTGGAACTACATAAAGAACCTCTAGAAGAGGATTTCCTCTTTCAGACACTAACTCCCTCACAAAGGTCTACTCACACTTTACCAATGCTCAAGGGCATGTTAAAGCACACGGATGAGGTATTTAAAGACCCCGTCAGGGCAAGAATACTCGCACCTAGAGTAGACCAGAAATACAAGCCCGCTCCTACCGATCCTGCTTACATAAAAGGTCAGTTGCCTTTAGACTCTCTTATAGTGTCCAACGCACGCAAGAGAGCTCACTCCCAAACCACAGGTGAGGCCCCCCTTCCTGACAAAGAGTCCGAACTCATTGATGCCTCAGGCAAAAGAGTGGCTTCACAAGCTGCGAATCATTGGCGTATTGCCAACGCTCAGGCTCTGCTAGCACGCTACGATAGGGCTCATTATGATGAGTTAGAAAAACTCATCCAACATCTACCAGATGAGTACAAATCAAAAGCTAATGACCTCATTCAGGAAGGTAAGCTCATCACTAATACTTACATTAAATGTGCACTAGACGCAGCAGACACAGCATCTCGTGCCATCAATACTAGTGTGCTATTACGTAGACACGCTTGGCTTAGAATCTCTGGATTCAAGCAGGAGGTACAGTCCTCCATACTTAATCAGCCTTTTGATAAGGAGCATCTTTTCGGACCAGCTGTAGATACCGCGCTGGAAAAGATGAAAAAAGACACGGAAACCGCAAAGTCTATGTGGGCTTTACAATTGCCTACTAGCAGGGGTTCCTTTTGCCGCTCCTTTTATAGGGGTGGCTCAAGAACGGTTTCTACAGAAAATCCCTCCTCTTACAAGGGTAACAACCAATCCCCCTCTTCCAGAGGTTATTTTCGAGGAGGCTACTGAGGAAATAATAATAAGGGAAGAGGCAGAGGTAACTCCACCCGCACTTCCCCTGCCAACAAACAGTGACTTCCCTCCACTACCCCCCGATCATTCCACTCCTGTCGGGGGACGTCTCTCACAATTCCTACCTGTCTGGAATTCGATCACCTCAGACAAGTGGGTACTACAAACTATCCAGTATGGTTACTGCCTGGAACTTACCAGCACACCCCCAACTATTCTTCCACGAGCACGTGCAATGTCACCAGAACATCACACCCTTTTAAAACAAGAAGTTCTGTCCCTCTTAGAAAAACATGCAATAAACCAGTCCCATTACATCATCAAGGGACCGGAGTATACTCCCTGTATTTCTTAATTCCAAAAAAGGACGGCTCTCTCAGGCGTATACGAGACCTCAGACAGCTAAATCTCTACATTCAGTCAGACCACTTCCACATGGTCACCCTCCCAAGAGGTGCTCCCATTGCTTCAGCAAGGCGACTTTCTATCCACTCTGGATTTAAAGGACGCCTACTTCCATATTCCCATCCACCCGGCTCACAGGAAATATCTCAGGTTCGTGGTGGACGGACAACATTACCAATTCAAAGTTCTCCCATTCGGGGTAACTACAGCACCCAGAGTCTTCACCAAGTGTCTAGCAGTAGTCGCAGCTCATTTAAGAAGACAACACATTCACGTCTTCCCTTACCTGGACGACTGGCTAATAAAAGCCAGTTCGCGACACAGCTGCCTACACCACACTCTCAAAACAGTTCAACTGCTTCACGACTTGGGGTTCACTGTAAACTTCACCAAGTCTCACCTCCAGCCATCCAAAACGCAAGTTTATCTAGGAGCTACAATAGACACTTGCAAAGCTCGAGCATACCCCAACCCAGTCAGGATACGCAACATGCAAAATCTAATATCACAATTTCAGCCTCAACCCTCACTACCAGCCCGAGTGTTTATGCAATTGATCGGAATGATGGCTTCTTGCATCCTAATCGTTCCTTATGCAAGACTCCAAATGCGTCCCCTACAAGAATGTTTAGCATGTCAGTGGAACCAGGCTCAAGGTCAGTTGACAGATCTAGTGTTGGTGGACGGCCGCACCCATCGCTCTCTGCAGTGGTGAAATACACACAACCTTTCCAAGGGGCGGCCATTCGTTGACCCGGTTCCACAGATAGTGCTGACAGCAGACTCATCGCTCACTGGTTGGGGAGCTCATCTTCAAAAACATACCATTCAAGGAATGTGGACTGTACAACAAAAACAACTCCACATAAACCATCTGGAACTACTAGCAATTTTTCTAGCATTGAAAGCCTTTCAACTGCATCTAGTAGGCAAAGCTGTCTTAGTTCGTACAGACAACATGACAGCAATGTACTACATACGAAAACAAGGAGGGACACACTCTACAGCTTTCACAACTAGCTCAAAGCATCTGGAGATGGGCCATACCTCAAAAAATATATCTCCTTGCAGTACACCTCCCAGGAGTAAACAACCAGATTGCAGATCTGCTTAGTCGTCAAAGACAACAGATCCACAAATGGGAACTACATCCTCAAGTTCTCCTCCCATTCTTCCAGATTTGGGGCTACCCAGAAATAGATCTGTTCGCCACACACCTCAACGCAAAATGCCCAAGCTTCGCGTCCAGGTATCCACACCCATTGTCCAAAGGCAATGCGCTATGGATGAATTGGTCTGGCAGATTTGCTTACGCTTTTCCACCTCTCCCGCTGATTCCATTAGCGGTTCGGAAGCTCAAACAACATTCCCTGACACTGATACTAGTTGCTCCCACATGGTCTCTACAACCCTGGTTCACAACCCTGTTGGAACGATCAGTAGTCCCTCACCAAAAACTACACCTCTCCCCCAAGCTTCTCACTCAGAACCATGGAGAGATAAGACATGCAGATCCCAGTCATCTCAACCTTGCGATCTGGCACCTGAAATCCTGGAGTTTGGCTACCTTAATCTTCCGCCAGATTGTATGAACGTCATTAAAGAGGCTAGACGCCCTACCACAAGAGCATGCTATGCAGCAAAGTGGAAACGATTTGTAATTTACTGTACAAACAATCAAATCAATCCACTAGATGCTTCAATCCAAAACATCATTTGTTATCTATTACACCTACAACGTTCCAACTTAGCATATACATTGATACGCTTACACCTTGCTGCTATAGCCGCTTACCTACAAAACAGACAGCACTTGTCTTTGTTTCAAGTGCCCGCTATCAAAGCTTTTATGGAAGGTCTCAAAAGAGTCATTCCTCCTAGACTTCCACCCTCTCCAGTGTGGAATCTTAATATAGTCCTTAAAAGACTCATGGGACCACCATTTGAACTGTTGCACAACTGTGAACTACAGTTTCTCACCTGGAAGGTAGCCTTCCTTATAGCCATCACATCTCTTAGACGAGTGGGTGAGCTCCAGGCACTAACTATACAAGAACCATTTTTACAAATACACCAAAACAAAGTGGTTCTTAGGACTAATCCCAAAGTTTTACCAAAAGTCGTTTCTGCCTTTCATATCAACCAGTCTGTTCAGTTACCTGTGTTTTTCCCTCAACCAGATTCGGTGGCAGAGCGTGCTCTTCACACATTATATGTAAAAAGAGCCATACTATATTACATTGAAAGAACTAAACTTTTTAGGAAAACTAAACAACTTTTTGTTGCTTTTGCACCACCGCATAAATGCAATCCCATATAAAAAGCAGGCATTGCACGGTGGATAGTTAAGTGCGTTCAAATATGCTACATTAAAGCTAAGCGCACATTAACAATTCCCCCTAGGGCGCACTCTACACGCAAACTGGGGGCTTCTATGGCATTCTTAGGGAATATACGCTTAGAAGACATCTGCAAGGCTGCAACATGCTCTACACCACACACATTCACAAAGCACTATTGTGTAGATGTGTTAGCAAGACAGCAAGCTAGTTTGGGCCAGGCAGTTTTACGAACACTATTTCAAACCACTTCAACAGCTACAGGTTAGCCACCGCTTGGGAGATAACTGCTGTATAGTCTATGCTAAAGCATATGATCTACAGCTCATATGCCTCAAACGGAAAATGCTACTTACCCAGTATGAACTGTTCTTGGCATATAGAGCTGTAGAGTCGTATGCGCCCACCCGCCTCCCCGGGTACCTTTATCTGTTGCAGTATCATCTTACTTAGATACTATACATGGACATCATGTTACTACTCTTACTAACTCCATCATCACCCTTTACGGAAAAACAATCTGGGTATGGAGTCGATGCCCATGCGCACTATCACCTAAAGGAGGAGTCACCTACCTCGTGACTGCAAAGACTTCTTCGAAGAAAAACAAAGTGCAAACATCCAGACCCACCACTAGATGGTGATCTATGCTAAAGCATATGACTCTACAGCTCTATATGCCAAGAACAGATGCATTCTGGGTAAGTAGCATTTTCCTTCTACCTCATCTGATAGGGAAAGTTGTCCTAGTCTGGTCAGACAATATGACAACAATGTACTATATACAAAAACATGGTGCCACACACTCTTTACAGCTGTCACGCCTCTCTCAGATCATTTTGCATTGGGCAATTCATCACAAGGTCTAACTCCTAGTAGAACACCTTCCAGGGACGGACAATATCTTTGCCGATCTCCTCAGCAGAATGAGGCAACAAGTACACGAATGGGAACTTCACCCGCAAGTTCTCCTTCCGTACTTCCAAAAATGGGGATTCCCACAAATGGACCTCTTTGCCACAGCAGAGAACTCAAAATGCCCAGACTTCACCTCCAGGTTCCCACACCCTCTAGCCAAAGGCAATGCCCTATGGATGAATTGGTCAGGGATATTTGCCTACGATTTTCCGCCTCTCCCTCTCCTTCCATTTCTGGTTCGGAGGCTCAGGAAAACATCTCTCACACTGACATGTTTCTGGACCCCTGGGTCAAGAACCTGCTGCTCTTGGGGGTCTGAAACAATGGACCGCTTGGGACGAGGCGCCAAACCTCGTACCCCAGGATGGGCAGGGTCCACGAAGGGGAGGCTTCAAAGGCTTGCCGCCTCTGTGAGCTACCCCAGCCCTTTGCTACTTCCAGCAGCTGGCTCCCACCGGTTCTGACCCAACTTTGGGCTGGAGAATCGGCGGGAAAACCAAGTGAGGAAGGGAGGTTTGCCTACCTTTGCCAACCCCACCCCTCAGGTGGGGGAGGCGAGGTGAAGCACAACTGTCAGTCCCCGGCATCTTGCAGATGGGGGACCCAGCCAACCAGAGAGAGGCATATGCCCCCCTCCCACTGAATGGTGGCATAATAGGAGGTGTACTCACCCCAAGGAAGGGCCCCATTGGTCTCAACCTTTAACTACCTGTAACGCCCCTAAATCTAGTATTTAGGTGCACCCCTAAACCTTGCCTCCTCAGACAAGAACCGACCAGAAGAAAAGAAGGACCGAAGAAGCCATGCTGAACTAAAAAGAGGAGGACGCCCAGTGACTTGGCCCCAGCCCTACCGGCCTGTCCCCACCTCGAACCTGCTCCAGCAAAATCCCGGTTTGTCCTGCAGCCAGCAACCTCAAGAACCCTAAGGACTTGCCGTGCCTTCCAACCCAAGACTCTGTCTTCCGTGAGCACCGGATTTGCTCACCAACAGACTCTGGCTCCAGTCAAAACCATGAGTCTGCATCACTCTGCACCCGACGCCTACGGCCTGAGTTCGAGTGGCCCAACACCCCGAGGAGGTCTCCCTGGCAATCCTGACCTGAGATCTGGTGATCTCTGACCTGCCTCGACTCTCCAAACGACGCCTGCAGCCCCTTTCTGGAGGACCCCGACGACTGCGACCGGAGCTGGTAAGAAAACCCGACGCCTAAAGAAACCCCTGCACCTGACGTCCCACGGCCTTGGGTGGCCCAACCGACGGTGTCCCAGCATCCCCAGACATCCCAACCTACCTCTCCAACCAGTGGTCACCTCCAGAAGATCTTCGTCCCCGACCCTGCAGTCTTTGTTGCAACCGGAGAATCGCCATTGAAATCAACAGGGCACCCGACGCCAAAAAAGCACCCTGCACCCAGCTGCCCCTGCGCCGCTACTTTTTTAACTGATACTATAGTATGCTTTTATGGACATTTTGTATGTGCCGAATAAAGCTTGATTTGATTTGATTTGAATTACTTACCTTTTGTCTAGGAAATGTCCCAGTGTGATATCTTGGCATATCACACTGGTTAGCAAAAGTAACTTAAAAAGTGTACTTTGGGTGCTAACTCGGATCCCCCTTTGCCCTGAGCCTAACACCAGAAGCTTTGGTCACACAACCTTGTGGCCTGTTCGTGAGCAGCCCAACCGGAGGCCCCCTATCCCCTATTGGATAGCATTGGGCTTCAGCACTCTGCACCCGGCCGCCCTAGTGCCGCTGAGGGTGTTTTGAGAGTGCATCCTCGACCCTGGAGGAACCCTGGTTCTAACCCCAGAAACCCAACTCCCACAAACTAGTACTTACTTGTAAACCGATAACTTAATTTCTTCCCATAGGATTGCATTGACTGCTTTTTTTTTTTAATTCTTCGAAGTGTGGAGTTGGTTTGTATGGAACCTTGAAAAACTGCAAATGTACCAAAATTGAATTACTTACGCCAGTTTACTACAATAGTTGAGAATAATAGTATCATCCAATTAAATATTATTAAACCGGAAAGTATAAGTCAAGAGGAGATTAGATCAGCTCTTTTGAATAGGGCTAGTGGGAAAGCGGCAGGCCCGGACGGGGTCCCAATTGATGTTTTTAAATATAATATGGATTTTTGGGTGCCCATCTTACATACATTTTTTAATGCAACAATTAATGGGGTGATACCTGCAACCTGGGCTGAGAGCGTGATAGTTCCTATATTTAAAAAGGGCGATAGAAGTAGCGCGAGCTGCTATCGCCCAATATCTCTTCTCGATTCAACATCCAAGGTAATGGGCAGAATAATGCTGGCCAGACTGGAATACTGGGTAAAGGAAAAAAATATATTATCTGTAGTACAGTATGGTTTTAGAAGGGGCATCGGAACGATTGAGCAGTGCCTGAATCTTGAGTTGCTGATAGGAAAATATACCCTTGCAAGGGATGGCTCTCTCCACCTTTGCTTTGTTGATTTGTCAAGCGCCTTTGACTTGGTAAATCATTCAAAGTTATGGCAGACGCTCGAAGGGATGGGCGCCCCACTGGACATAATTAGTTTTTTATCACAAATTTATGTACATTTGTCCTCGAGGATACGCTTCGGGGAAAATGGAGAATGCACTAAGCACTTTAGCATCACACGTGGGATAAGACAGGGTTGTACTCTTGCGCCCCTTTTATTTTCGCTTTACATTAATGGGGTTGACTCGTTATTACAGAAATTGAGTGTTGATGCCCCAAAGGTTGGTAAGCGGGTCACCCCATTATTATTGTATGCCGATGATGCTGCCCTAATTTCTAGGACAGCAAACAGCCTACAATTATTGATGGATAATTTTACTAATTTTATGACAGGAAAGCATTTAAAAATCTATTTGAGTAAAACTCTAGTCATGTCATGTGGGAAAAGGAATATTAAGAATAAATCACATTATATTGATGGTATACTGATAGAGAGGACTTTTTCTTTTTCGTATCTGGGGATTCTTTTTAATAGCAAGGGTACGTGGAGCGCACTCATAAATCTATGTAAACTGAAATTTGTGAAATCGGTTGAGGCCATTTTTAGATTTTCCCAAAAAATAGGTAAAAAACCAGTTCGGGAAATTCTAAAGTTATATGGGGCAAAGTGTATTACTGGGAGCTGTTACGGGGGAGCCCTGTGGGGCTTGGCAGATACTTCCCAGTTACAAATTCTGGAAAATAATTTTTTAAGAAGATTATTAGCCGTACCAGCTTCCACTGCCACTATTATAATACATAGGGAGACTGATACTCCTTACATTCATGATTTGATTAGCATAGCTACCCTAACTTTGTGGCACCGCATTTGGACTAGGGATGAGACACATTTTACGAGGGATATCATATTGGATTGTCTGACCCAAGACCATTGCAAGAAAATAACATGGTTAAGCTATATCTGTGGTCTTTTAAATGAATGTAATTTGGCTGTGAATTTGAAAAACCCTGAGGACATACAAAACCTGAGTAAAATGGAATTAAAAATGAGGCTCCTTAATGTTAGGACCTCATTAAGGGATGTTGCCGCGTGTACTAAATCATGTATATCTTTTTATCTTGAAGGGCCAATATTAACGGGTATTCAGCCATATCTTATTTTTATAACTGATGTACAACATAGATTTTATTTAACCAGATTACGGATGAATACGCTCCACTATCTTTTTGCATTTCCCAAGAGGGCCAAGTGGTGTGCTAATTTACCAAAATGCCCGTGTGATGGAAGGTCTACACAGAGTACTCTCCATTTTTTACTTTTTTGTAATTTTTATAATGATATTAGAAAAGCTTTTTACGACCTATTTTTAAAGCAAATAGTGTGTACTCCTTTAAAGTTGCTTTTAATTATATTCGAAAATTGTAGAATGTATTAATTTGTAATGCGGTAACTTGCTTTATATTATTGGCTATTAAACAAAGGAAGGATCTTGCTTATTTGGAAAAATTGAATTATGAAATAGATTAGATTTTACTTGCTAGTTGATTTGTTGAATTATAAAATGGATTAGATTTGACCTGCTAGTAGATTTGTCCTAAAATTAAAAAAGTAATTTTTTTGAAACTATTGTACATAAATGTATTTTTTTATCTTATATTGAAACTATTGTACATAAATATACTTTTTTAACTGATACTATAGTATGCTTTTATGGACATTTTGTATGTGCCGAATAAAGCTTGATTTGATTTGATTTGAATTACTTACCTTTTGTCTAGGAAATGTCCCAGTGTGATATCTTGGCATATCACACTGGTTAGCAAAAGTAACTTAAAAAGTAATCCAAGAAGTAACGTGTACTGTAATCTACAAAGTAACTGAAAAGTAATTCTGATTATTGGCTTACCTGTAAATCAAGAGCATTCCAGAGCCTGGGTCCAAGACAAGAAAAAGAACTATCCCTCATACGGGCACGTCGAAACCTAGGAACTGAAAACAGTGAGAGGCTGGAGGATCTCAGCTGTCGAGCCGGAACATAAGGTGTTACCAGACTTTGTATGCAAGAAGGGGCAAGGCCACATTTGGCATGAAACATGTAACAGAGGGCCTTGAACTCAATGCGCTTATTGACTTTGAGCCAGTGGAGTTGGTGGAGCAAAGGAGACGCAGAGGCATATCTAGGCAGATGGAAAAGAAGACGAGCAGCTGCATTTTGGATGACCTGCAACAAATGGATTGAAGCTTTATCAGCACCCAAGTACAGCACATTGCTGTAGTCCACCCTAGATATAACCAAAGCCTGAAGAAACGTTCGCTGAACTGCCGGTGGAATTAGCCAGAGGATTTTTTTAATCCATCTAAGAACAGCAAAGCAGGATGCCGCTATCCTGGAGACCTGAGGTTTGAGGGAGAGATTTCGATCAATAATAAAACCCAGGTTTTTTACTTTAGGGACAGAGGCAGGCACAGGGCTCAGAATATTAGGCCAGTGTTTGATTCCCCAAAGCTCAGGGTTATTACCCAGAATAAGCACCTCAGTTTTGGTGCTGTTTAACTTCAGAGCGTTACTGGTCAGCCACGAGGAAACATTCCTTAGGCCAAGCTGCAGCAAGGAAGGATCTTGGTTTTGGGCGGCGTAAAGGGAGAAGATAATCTGGGTATCGTTGGCATAGGAAAAAATAGTCAGGCCTGACTTCTCAGCAATGTCGGCCAGAGGGCGAACATATATATTAAAAAGTAAAGGGCTCAAAATAGGACCCTGAGGAAGTCCGGAGGTTAGAGCTAAAGTGTTAGATCTTACTTCGTTTGAGAAGACCTGAAAGGTACGATCTTTTAAAAAAGAGATCAACCACCTCAGAGCCAGAACCACAATGCGCCAGAGGCTTCGAGACGGTCTATCAGAATGGAATGTGATACCGTATCAAAAGTTGCACTCGGATCCAGCAGGATGAGGGCAGAAGTACCTCCGGAGTCAAGTTGTAGCCTGAGGTGCTCAGTAACCCTGAGAAGAGCGGACTCGGTACTATGGGCCGGTCTAAAGCCAGACTGAGAGGGATGCAGCAGATTGCGAGTAGTGACAAAAGAGGAAAATTGAGTATTAATGTGTCGTTCCAAAATGTTTGAAAATACAGGTAAAAGAGAGAGAGGAAGACAATTAGACCAACAAAGAGGGTCAAGACCTTCCTTTTTTAGTAGAGGAAGGACGAGTGCATGTTTCCACCCCTGAGATACCAAACCTCTACTTAAAGAAGTATCAAGAATCACGGAAAGAGCCGCCTCGTCCAAGAGACTGAGTTTAGAAGGGGGGAGAGGATCAAGAGGTGAGCTAGACTTAATAGAACTCAGTGACAGCTTCAAGGAAGATGACTCCAAAAGAGGCCATGAACTAATCTGTGAAGAATACTCGAGACGCAGGAGCCTGGGAGGAAAATTCAGGGGACCCTGCCAAGGGGCTGACAGGGAACATTAGATTCGTTTGTTGGGGGGCATCCACAGCACGTTTATCATGAATGGACTTGGCTTTATTGTAGAAGAACAGTGCTAGCTCATCACATTGAGTTTGGGAGAGCGAGGGAGGGGACAGAAAAACACTGACGGCTGACAGTTTTGTGACCACCTTAAACAGAGTGTTCGAGGCATATGAGCTGCAGAATTCACACTTTGTGCATAGATCGCCATCTGGTGTTGGGCTCGGATGTTTGCACCTTGTTGTTGTCTTGGAAGAAGTCTTTGTAGTCACGAGATAGGTGACTCCTCCCTTGGACGATAGTGCGCATGGGCATCGACTCCATCCTCAGATTGTTTTTTTCCGCCATCGGGTTCGGATGCAACTACTGCGCTCCGGTTCCGTACTCTACTGTTCAAACCTTTTCGACGCGCAAAACATCAAAAACTCGACGGTATTGTCTTCGTTCGCGTGCTCTTTGACGCGCTCCTCAAATCCTCGATTCCGGTCGTCGATGCGGGCCGCTGGGCCTATCAATGCCATTTGGGCCTACGGCTAATGGAAAGGACTCCATTTAAAAAAATGCCCCCAGTGTGGAGCTAAATTCCCACACAGCGACCAACACAAGGTCTGTAACCTCTGTCTCTCGCCCGAGCACGAGGAGTATAATTGCCAGGCCTGCGCCTCCTTTCAATCTAAAAAGACCATCCGTGATCGCCGGGCCCGACGACACGTTATGGCGCAACGAGCAGCTCCGGTCCCGGAGGACATCTTCAACAAAGGCCCCGATGTCCCGGAGGATGATTCGGAGGACCTGGAAATCGTTTCCGAAGCAGACGACTCCGACTCAGACGACCACATCACTCCAGGTCAACGAGTGAGTACAACTGCCCCTACCCCAACCCCACCTCAAAAAAAGAAGGCTCCGGTCAAAACTTCGCCTACTGGCCCCAGTCGCGACTGAAACAAAGCTTCAGAAGCCCCGCCCCCGGGCCCGGCTCCGAAGACAAAGGACAAGCCTTCCGGCGGCTCGGCACCAAGCAATCCGCATATCACCGCCCCGCAGACACCATCGGCACCGAAGCTGGGAGCTCGTCCTGCTCTAGCAGTCCCCAAAAAGCCATTGGCACCGAGCACCTCGGCGCCGAAGGAAAAGGCCTTGGATCCAAAACCAAAATCTTCGGAACCGAAAAAGATTTCCGACTCCACATCGAAGCCGAAGGATCCAAAAACCCCTTCCAAGGCTCCAGAGCAGAAATCTAAACCCCGCTCGGACCCGAAAAAATCGGCACCGAAAGCGATTATCGACCAGGAAGAACTTTTTCGACCGGATTTCATCGATTCGCAACAAAAAACTCTCCAAGTGGACCCTAAACCAGGACATGTGATCAATGTTCCACACAAAAAGAGAAAATTCGACACCCCACACATCCCTGAGGTGCCTGTAAAGAAAAGAGACTGTGCCACTTCACCTTTACGACCCTCTTCTCTTGTTCTTCCTACTGAACCTTTCTTTTCTCCAAATTCTCCCATACTTCCAACATACTCACCACCACCACAGGATGATGATGATGTAGGGGGGGGGAGGGGATAATGACCCTTTCCTTGACCCTGATGACGACACACACGTACCACAGGACAATTGGGATGATTATGATGACCCAGTAGATCCTCCAGACCTTCCTGATCCCCATGCATACCCCACAAAGCCATCTCCCCCAGATGACAATATTGGTTTTGGTCAGCTTATAGACAGAGCTGCCAAGTACCATGGTGTTCAAATGCATTTGGACCCCATAGAGGAGGACTTCCTAATAGACACCTTTGCACAGTCACAAAGGACTGTACAAACTTTACCAATGTTAAAAGGCATCATTAAACACGCCCCAGACATATTCAAAGACCCCATAAGGGCTAGAATTCTCAATCCCAGAATTGACAAAAAATATAAACCCGCTCCCAATGATCCCACCCACATCAAGGGTCAACTTCCTTTAGATTCTCTAGTGGTGACCAACGCTAGAAAACGTGCCAACTCTCAGACTTCCGGTGATGCTCCACCTCCTGAAAAAGAGTCTAAATGATTAGATGCTTCGGGCAAACGAGTTGCTGCCCAAGCAGCTAATAACTGGAGGATAGCCAATGCGCAGGCATTACTTGCCAGGTATGATAGGGCTCATTATGACCAGCTGGAAACCCTATTGCAGCATTTGCCTGATCAATATAAGACCTAGGCCAATGATTTGATTCAGGAGGGCAAATTAATAACTAATGCATCAATCAAGTGTGCCCTCGATGCAGCAGACACCGCATCTAGGTCCATTAACACTAGTGTGTTACTAAGAAGGCATGCCTGGTTGCGCATTTCTGGCTTCAAACAGGAGGTACAAACAACTATCCTCAATCAGCCGTTCAATCAAGAACAACTTTTTGGCCCAGCTGTAGATACAGCTCTAGAAAAAATGAAAAAGGACACGGAGACTGCTAAATCCATGGGTGCATTACAGTCCCCATCCACACGAGGTTCCTTTCGACGCTCCTTCTATAGAGGCGCATCCAAAAACATCGGTGCACACACTGCTTCTTCCTCCTACAAAAACCCCTCACAAACTTCCCCCAACAAGGGATATTTTAGAGGTGGGTACAGGGGAAATAACAAAGGAAGAGGCCGAGGTAACAACAACACTCGCGCCTCCCCCATTAATAAGCAGTGACTTCCCTCCACACCATTCCACTCCGGTCGGAGGGAGACTCTCACAGTTCCTACCTGTCTGGAATTCCATCACTACAGACAAGTGGGTAAGACAAATTATCCAGTATGGTTACTGCCTGGAACTTACAGCAACTCCACCCAACATACCACCCAAGCAGCGTCCAATGTCCACGGAACATCTGACACTCCTCAAACAGGAAGTTCTTTCGCTGCTTCAAAAACATGCAATAGAACTAGTCCCCATACAACATCAAGGAACAGGAGTTTACTCTCTCTACTTCCTAATCCCCAAAAAAGACGGTACCCTAAGGCCAATACTGGACCTCAGACCTCTCAATCTCTACATACAGTCAGATCATTTTCACATGATCACTCTTCAACAGGTTCTTCCTCTGCTTCAACAAGGCGACTTCCTTGCCACATTAGATCTCAAGGATGCCTACTTCCATATTCCTATACACCCTGCTCACAGGAAATACCTACGGTTCACAGTGAACGGCGAACACTATCAGTTCAAAGTCCTTCCATTTGGAGTGACCACAGCACCCAAGGTTTTCACAAAGTGCCTTGCAGTAGTAGCAGCGCACTTGCGAAGACAACAAATCCATGTATTTCCATACCTCGACGACTGGCTGATAAAAGCCAAGTCACACAACCAATGTGTTCACCACACTTACCAAACCATTCAGCTGCTACACAACTTGGGGTTCACAGTAAACTACACCAAGTCGCACCTTCAACCCTCCTACATACATCAGTATCTAGGAGCCACAATAGACACTTCCAAAGCTCTAGCATACCCCAATCCAGCAAGGATAGCCAGTATGCAAACCCTCATCTCCAAGTTTCAGCCCCAACACTCTCTCCCAGCACGAGTATTTATGCAGCTGATAGGAATGATGGCCTCTTGCATTTTCATTGTACCTCATGCAAGACTTCAGATGCGCCCCTTACAAGAATGCTTAGCACGTCAGTGGAACCAGGCTCAAGGTCAACTTAGAGATCTGGTGTTGGTGGACAGCCGCACACATCGCTCTCTGCAGTGGTGGAACATACAAAACCTTTCCACAGGGCGGCCGTTCCTAGAGCCAGTTCCAAAAATAGTGCTAACAGCAGATGCATCACTCACTGGCTGGGGAGCCCATCTCCTAAACCACACAATTCAGGGCAGGTGGTCCACCCAACAAAAACTATTCCACAACAATTACCTAGAATTACTGGCAATATTTCTAGCGTTAAAGTCGTTTCAAACACATCTCAACAAAGCTGTCCTAGTCCCCACAGACAACATAACAGCAATGTATTACATACAGAAACAAGGAGGAACACATTCTTTGCAGCTGTCTCATCTAGTGCAAAGTATATGGAGATGGGCCATTCCACAAAAAATATATCTTCTAGCAGAACATCTTCCAGGGGTGAACAATCAGATAGCGGATCTGTTAAGTCGTCAAACTCAACAGATACACGAATGGGAACTTCATCCGCAAGTTCTTCAACCCTTCTTCCACATGTGGGGCCAACCAGACATAGATCTGTTCGCCACACATGCAAACGCAAAATGCCCAACCTTCGCCGCCAGGTTCCCACACCCGTTGTCCAAGGGCAATGCGATATGGATGAACTGGTCAGGCAGATTTGCGTACGCTTTTCCGCCACTCCTGCTCATTCCACTAGTAGTACGCAAGCTCAAACAACAGTCTCTCAACATGATCCTTGTTGCTTCAACATGGGCACGGCAACCATGGTTCACAACACTACTCGAACTCTCAGTAGTTCCACACCAAAAATTACGTCTCTCCCCAAAGCTGCTAACGCAGAACCATGGAGAGATAAGGCACCCAGATCCAGCACAACTGAATCTAGCGATCTGGCTCCTGAAATCCTAGAGTTCGGTTACTTTAACCTCCCACCAGACTGTATGAACATTATTAAGGAAGCCGACGCCCCACTACTAGAGCTTGCTATGCAGCTAAATGGAAAAGATTCGTCATTTACTGCAACAATAACAAAATTGTCCCACTAGATGCTTCAATTCAGAAAATTATCTGCTATTTGCTACATCTACAAAGATGCAATCTGGCATACTCATCAATAAGTTTACATCTGGCTGCCCTGGCCGCCTACCTACAAAACAGACAGCATTTGTCATTGTTTAGGGTACCCGCTATCAAAGCGTTTATGGAAGGCCTTAAAAGGATAATTCCACCCAGACTGCCACCCTCTCCAGTGTGGAACCTAAACATTGTTCTTACTAGACTCATGGGTCCCCCATTTGAGCCTTTACACAAATGTGAATTACAATTCCTTACATGGAAAGTAGCCTTCCTTGTCGCAATCACCTCTCTCAGAAGAGTAAGTGAGATACAGGCCTTAACCATACAAGAACCATTCTTACAAATACATCATAACAAGGTGGTTCTTAGGACAAATCCAAAATTCCTTCCCAAAGTAATCTCTGCTTTCCACCTTAATCAATCAGTAGAGTTACCAGTATTTTTCAAAAAACCCTGATTCGGTAGCGGAAAGAGCTCTTCACACGCTCGACGTCAAAAGAGCTTTACTTTACTATATAGACAGGACTAAAGCCTTTAGGAAAACAAAGCAACTATTTGTAGCTTTCTCTCCACCTCATAAAGGCAATCCTATTTCCAAAGCTGGAATTGCCAGGTTTAGTAAAATGTATTCAAATATGCTATCAGAAAGCAAAACGTACGTTAACAATTCCCCCTAGAGCGCATTCAACACGCAAACTAGGGTCTTCCATGGCATTCTTAGGGAACATTCCCCTAGAAGACATTTGTAAGGCAGCAACATGGTCTACCACACACACCTTCACCAAACACTATTGTGTAGATGTGCAGGCAAAGCAACAAGCTTCTGTAGGCCAAGCTGTTCTTAAGACACTTTTTCAAACCACTGCAACCGATACAGGCGACCACCGCTAGGGGAGACACTGCTGTACAGTCTATGCACAAAGTGTGAATTCTGCAGCTCATATGCCTCGAACGGAAAATGCTACTTACCAGTATGCATCTGTTCTTGGCATGTAGAGCTGCAGAGATTCACACGCCCACCCACCTCCCCGGAACCTGTATCTGTTCCAGTGTTATCTTACTTAGATACATTCTCATGGACATCTTTCTGTTTCTTACAAACTCAATCATTTCCCTTCCTGGCGAAAAACAATCTGAGGATGGAGTCGATGCCCATGCGCACTATCGTCCAAGGGAGGAGTCACCTATCTCGTGACTACAAAGACTTCTTCCAAGACAACAAGGTGCAAACATCCGAGCCCAACACCAGATGGCGATCTATGCACAAAGTGTGAATCTCTGCAGCTCTACATGCCAAGAACAGATGCATACTGGTAAGTAGCATTTTCCTTTCTGTCATTGTTGGGAGCTAGAAATCTTCTCAATAACGAAGGCTGCACAAGCCGATCTGCAAAGAGCATGGTATCTCTTTAATGCTCCCAAATACTCCAGCTTCGCATCAGACAAGTAATGTTTCCTCCATTGTCTTTCTAAGGCTTTACAGCGTTTTTTCACTAGTTTAAGAATCAGTAAACCAAGGGGCAGGGAGATGGGTTTTAAACTGTGGCTTCATAGAGAGAGGTAGTGCAGAATCAGTGGCAGCTGAGAGCCATTGGTGCACGGAAAGTTGGGCTAAGTCAGGGGAGGAGTCAAGGGAAGGGATACTGTCCCGAAGCACTTTGTTGAGTGTCGTCATATTAAGTTTGGACCAGTTCCCAGTTTTAGGCAATGAGGTCAGCCTAGTAGAAGTAGTAAAAGGAACTGCAAAGTGATCAGTCCAGCAAAGCTGGTGCTACGAATAAAGTAGCAAGATTAGAAAAAATAGGATCCACCTCATCTACGCCTACACAGGGATCTACATAGGCCCGTTCATGACGTGCCTGACTTTAAAATGGCGGCCTCCGCTGCCTTCGTTTCACCGGCAGCCACTATGGCAGACCCCAGCTCCTTCTCCGATACCGAGCTGGACTACACCAAGCGTCGCCATCTCCGCCTACACGTGGATTTCAGCAGCAGCGTCGTCCAGGGGGGATGTTTCCCTGAGCGTGGAGTCCCAGCAGGGTGGCCTCTCCTCCCCTGGAGATACTGTTATTCCTATACTGGTCTGCCAAAACTAACCTCCTTCCCTGTCCCTTGTTTCTACTCCCCTCCCCCTTTCCCTCTATCCTCTATTGGGGACTTGTTATTCTATGTTTGACTATGCAACTGTAGCTAATATACCTACTCAAAATTGTTTATTCTTGTTTTTCCCGACCGCTGAGACCTGAGCAACATTGCTGATGCCCGGTGGAGCTGCTAGACAGCTGTAGAGGAGATTGGCCCCGGTTCACCCCCTTGACCATCACCTACCCAGCCGGACATTGGGCACAGTTCACCTTGTCTCCCCGTTGCGTCTCCTTCCTCCCCCATCAACCGTTTCCACCGACCGTTGAGACCTAGCATTTTGGCCGATGCCCGGTGGAGCTACCTTGATAGCTATAGAGGAGATGGGCTGTGGACTTCCCCCCCGGCCGTCACCTACCCAGCCGGACTTTGGGCAGACTTCTCTTCGTCTCTCTGCCTTATCTCCCTCCTTCCCTTTTACCTTACCCTTCTACGCTCCTTTTCCTTGTCTTCTATGCTCTTTAAATGCTCTCCAACAACAGATGTAATTTGTAACTGATGTAACTTCGTAACAATGTGGAACCTCATGTAAAGCGCTCTGATACCTCCGGGTCTAGCCAGCGCTATATAAAACTCAAAAAACTCACACAAAAAAACATGAAAGATTGAGAATATTCATGTCCTCTATGAATGTAGATGCTGATTTATCTTCCAGGTTTTCCAGGTGGAGGTTGAGAGGTTCCTTTCGGCGTTCTTTTTATAGGGGAGGGTCCAAGTCTACAGGCACCGACCAGAACACTTCCTCATACAAAAGCAAATCCTAATCCTCCTTTACAAAAGGATTTTTCAGAGGGGGTTATAGGGGAAATAGTCCCAGGGGCAGAGGTAAAAACACCACACCTCACACTTACCCTTCCTCAAGCAAACAGTGACTTCCCGCCGGCTATTCCACACCTGTCGGCGGAAGACTTCAAAACTTTCTCCCCATTTGGAACTCAGTAACAACCGACAAATGGGTGCTTGGAATTATCCAACAAGGCTATTGCCTGGAGCTTACCAACAATCCTCCAAACATTCCTCCTCGATCACACAAAATGTCTTCAGACCACCAGCACTTGCTTCAACAAGAAGTGCACTCTTTATTACTCAAAGGGGCTAGCTATAGAACCAGTCCCACTTCAATACCAAGGGTCAGGGGTTTATTCCCTATACTTTCTGATTCCCAAAAAGGACGGCTCTTTGAGACCTATTGTAGATCTCAGAGAGTTAAACAAATACATATTGTCAGAGATTTTCACATGGTGACTCTCCAACAAGTACTTCCCCTGTTGCAGCAGGGCGACTTTATGTCTAAGCTAGATCTAAAGGACGCCTACTTTCATATTCCAATTCATCCCGCTCATCGCAAATACCTCAGATTTGTGATAGCAGGCAAACGTTACCAGTTCAAGGTACTTCCATTTGGCGTCACCACGGCCCCCAGAATGTTCACCAAATGTCTCGCTGTGGTAGCCGCTCATCTCAGAAGACAATGTATACATGTCTTCCCTTACCTGGATGACTGGCTTATCAAAGCAAGCACTTACCAGACCTGTATACTACACACTCAGGCAACAGTACATCTGCTTCATCAGTTGGGCTTCACAATAAGTGCACAGAAATCTCACCTGTGTCCAGCACAGGTGCAGTCGCATCTAGGAGCTTCCCTCAATACTCTCAAAGCTCTAGCCACTCCCAGTGTAGCCAGGATTCACAGTATTCAGTCCACAATATTACAGTTTCACCCCAATCAATCATTACCTGCCAGAGTCTTCATGCAACTGTTGGGAATGATGACATCCTGCATTGCAATTGTACCTCATGCAAGGCTTCACATGCATCCTCTGCAGGAATGTCTAGTACGACAGTGGAACCAATCACAGGGTCTATTAACTGATCTAGTGTTGGTAGACAGCTGCACCCATTGCTCTCTGCAGTGGTGGAACCCTCAAAACTTAGGAAAGGGGCGGCGTTCATAGATCCGATTCCACAGATTGTATTGACTGCAGGCGCATCTCTAACTGGTTGGGGTGCTCATCTTCAACATCACACGGTACAAGTGCTGTGGTCACACAGTCACAAACGTCTACACATCAACTACCTAGAACTGCTAGCAGTGTTGCTAGCTCTCAAAGCTTTTCTCACCCAACTTCTAGGCAAGACTGTCTTAGTCCTCACAGACAACATGACAGCCATGTATTACCTACAAAAACAGGGAGGAACACACTCTCTCCAGCTGTCGCGACTTGCGCAAAGCATTTGGAATTGGGCGATTCACCACAAAATATATCTCCTAGCAGAACACCTTCCAGGAGTAGACAATCAAATTGCAGACCTGCTCAGCAGACACAGGCTGCAAATCCACGAGTGGGAACTTCATCCCCAAGTTCTTCTTCTCTACTTTAAAAAATGGGGATTTCCACAGATAGATCTGTTTGCTACAGCGCACAACGCAAAATGCCCAAACTTCGCACCAAACTTCCAAAGGCAATGGTCTATGGCTGAATTGGTCAGGGATATTTGCTTACACTTTTCTGCCTCTCCCACTAATTCCGTTACTGGTTCGGAAGCTCAGACAAATGTCCCTCACACTGATCTTAGTAGCCCCCACTTGGGCTTGCCAACCTTGGTACACTACCCTGTTAGAACTCTCGGTGGTTCCACATCAAAAGTTACATCTCACACCCTCTCTCCTCACTCAGAGCCCTTGAGAAATCAGACATCCATATCCCAAAGAACTCAACCTAGCGATTTGGCTCCTGAAGTCATAGTTTAATTATTTACAATTACCACCAGACTGTATGAATATTCTCAAAGAGGCTAGAAAGCCTACTACTAGAGCATGTTATGCTGCGAAATGGAAACGGTTTGTTGTCTATTGTAACAACAACCATATTAATCCACTTGATGCTTCAGTACAGAACATCATTTGTTATCTGTTGCATTTACAGCAATGTGGATTAGCATACACATCCATTTGCTTACATTTAGCAGCAGTAGCTGCATATTTGCAAAACAGACAACACTTATTCCTATTCAGAGTACCAGTGATTAAAGCCTTCATGGAAGGATTAAAAAGGGTAATACCGCCAAGAATTCCCCTGCTCCAGAGTGGAACTTAAACATAGTTCGTACAAGGCTAATGGATCAACCATTTGAACCAATGCACAAATGTCAATTGCAATTCCTGTCATGGGGAGTCGCTTTCCTTATAGCGATAACTTCATTAAGGAGAGTTGGTGAGCTTCAGGCATTGACTATACAAGAGCCTTTCTCTCAGCTACACAAGGATAGAGTGGTTCTTCGTACAAATCCTAAATTTCTCCCTAAAGTATTTTCTGCTTTTCATATCAATCAATCAGTTGAGTTACCTGTTTTCTTTCCTCAGCCTGATTCTGTAGCAGGACGAGCTCTACATACACTTGATGTTAGGCTGGCTATACTTTACTACATAGAAAGAACCAAAGAGTTCAGGAAAACAAAACAACTATTTGTTGCTTTTTCTCCACCTCACAAGGGCAATCCTATTTCTAAGTCAGGTATTGCAAGATGGATTGTAAAATGTATCCAGACATTTTATACTAAAGCAAAGAGAACTTTGTTAGTACCCCCTAGGGTGCATTCCACTCGCAAAATAGGGGCTACTATGGCCTTCTTGGGAAATATCCCCATAGCTGACATTTGTAAAGCAGCAACATGGTCTACACCGCACACATTCACCAAACACTATTGTGTAGATGTGTCCTCAAGACAACAGGCAAATGTAGGCCAAGCAGTAATTAAAACACTATTTCAAACAACTACAGCCACTAAAGGTTAGCCACCGCTTTGGGAGATTACTGCTATATAGGCTATGCAAAGCTCACATGCCTCGAACGGAAAATGTTACTTACCCAGTAAGCATTTGTTCTTGACATGTAGAGCTGTAGATTCACATGCGCCCACCCACCTCCCCGGTCTCCTGTAGTGGTTATAGTTCTTAATTTACATTCATACGCATGGACATCTCTATTGTACACTTCCTAATTCCATTTCTCACTCTCTGCGGGAAAACAATCTAACAATGGAGTTGATGCCCATGCGCACTATCACCGAAAGGAGGAGTCCACTACCTAGTGACTGGAAAGACTTCTTTGAACAAAAACAACTTGCAAACATCCGGACCCAACACTAGATGGCATGAGTATGCAAAGCATGTGAATCTACAGCTCTACATGCCAAGAACAGATGCTTACTGGGTAAGTAACATTTTCCTTCTGGCTGTTCATCCGGACAAAATGGTTCTTCGCACTAGGCCCTCTTTTCTGCCCAAAGTGGTTACCTCTTTCCACATAGGTCAGACCATCACATTGCCAACCTTCTTCCCGCCTCCGCACCCTTCCAAAGAGGAGGAGAGACTCCACCGTCTGGACCCAAAACGTGCGCTGTCCTTCTACCTTGACCGCACTAAAGATTTCCGGGTGGATGATCAACTCTTCGTGGGTTATGTGGGTGCCAAGAAGGGTCGGGCAGTGCACAATCGTACCATCTCTCGAAGGTTGTCCTATGCATCAAGATCTGTTATTCTTTGGCTAAAAAAGAGCCTCCAGTAGGAGTGCACGCCCACTCTACCTGGGCCACTGCAGCCACTACTGCTTTGGGACGTGGAGTTCCGTTGAATGACATCTGCCAGGCAGCCAAGCGGGCATCCCTGCACACATTTACCAAACATTACTGTCAGGACAGCCAAGTCCGGAGAGACAGCTTTTTCGGCCGTTCTTTTCTCCAGGACTTCCTGGTGTGAACTTGGTTCGCAGACACACCTCCGTAGTTGGTATTGCTGAGCTATCTATTCTAAGGTCAGGAATCTATAACTAATGGTCTCTTTCAGATGACAAGTTACTTACCTTCGGTATCGATGTATCTGTAAGAGACATACATTAGTTATAGATTCCTTACCGCCCCACCCATCCTCCCTGTTCTGCGAACTGACTTCTAGGGATAGGGACTCCCTTCCAGGGCCCTAGTTTTGTGCACCAGTGGTCAGTGTCTTGTATGGCTCTGCACTTCTGGCGTGGAAAGTCGTGTCAGAACTGACATCAGCGCGCAGGGCCGGCGTCTAAGTAGACACCGCAACGTCATCCCGGTGACCACGACGCCAACGACGGACATGGAGTCGACCGACGCCACCTACCGACGCGCAGGGGTACTGCTAAGAAAAAATTTCTCCGAATCCAGTCTGACGCCTGGGGGTAATTCTAAGGTAAGGAATCTATAACTAATATATCTCTCTTACAGATACATCGTTACTGAAGGTAAGTAACTTTTTCTTCAGGGTTTATGGAACAACAAGCACAAAAGTCTTCACATCAATTACTTGAAGCTTCTAGCTGTTTATCTAGCACTAAAAGCTTTTTAGCCTCATCTTGTAGGGAAAGTTGTCTTAGTCCGGACGGACAATATGACAGCTATGTACAAAAACAGGGGGGGGGCACACACTACAGTTGTCACGCCTCTCTCAGACCATTTGGCGTTGGGCAATACGTCACAAAATTCATCTTCTGGCAGAACACCTTCCAGGGATGCACAGCCAATTTGCCGACCTCAGCAGGATGCGGCAACAAGTACACGAATGGGAACTTCATCCCCAGGTTCTCCTTCCATACTTCCAAAAATGGGGGTTTCTACAAATAGATCTCTTTGCCACAGCAGAGAAGGCTAAATTACTTCCTTGTAATCCTAGATCTGAAAGAGACACGTTAGTGACAGATTCCTTACCTTAGAATATCCCCAGGCGTCAGGCTGGATCCGGAAAGTTTTTGCGTAGCGGTACCCTTGCGCGTCGGTAGGCGGCGTCGTGCGGCTCCGCGTCCGTCGTCGTCGTCGTGATCGCCGGGATGACGTCGCGGGCAGTACTTAGACGCCGCCCCTGCGCGCTGACGTCAGTTCTTCTTTTTTCCGCGCCAGTAAGCGCAGATCCGGGAAGAGCAGTGCCCTAGTCAATTTTTGACTAACTTTTTGGTGATTTTTTCACTGTTTTTCTTCGAGTCATCTAGGCTCCGAGGTGTCGGTAGGGATGCCCGGCTTCAAGCCATGCGACGCCTGTGGTCGAATGATGTCGATCACAGACCCGCACTTAGAGTGTCTCTACTGTCTCGGCCGCGACACGAAGTCGTGTTCCGACTGCCGGGCCTTACACCCGAAGGCTTTGCGAGAGTAATCTCGAAAGCTACTCGAGGTCCGGCAGTCGGCTCCGCGCCGCACCAAGCCCCGGTCACGCGAGAGGTCGAGGGGCCGGTCGCGGAGTCCTCGCCGGTCGTCGGAGTCCAAGTCTTCGCACTCCTCGGGTAAGTCGAAGCACAAAAAGTCTAAGAAGCACCATCGCTCTAAGACTTCGCCTCGCCGGTCTTGCGACTCGGCTGAGGCCCCTGTCGGCACCGCCCCCGCGGCTCCGGAGGTGCCTGTGGAGCCGCCCCCGCATTACCCGTCCTTCCCGGGTTCGGGGGCGACTCCGGCCGAGATACAGAAATTCCTGTCGGCCATGGCCCGCCTCTTCGGGCCTCAAGGCCCCTCCGGTGCGCCTTCGGGGCCCGTGGGCCCTGATGGGGTTGCCCCGGCGCCGCCGACGACTCCGGTCCCGGCGCCACCTGTCTCACCAGCCTCATTCCCGGCCCCGGCTTCGGCCCCGGCCTCGATCCCGGCTCCGGTGATACCGCGACCCCCATCGGCGCCGGTTGACCTAACAACGCCTCCGCCGACGTCCCCGGTGCCGTTCCTGACGCCGTCCGGGGTTCCGGGCGGCGTCGTTCCCCGGTTCTCTCCGGATCCGGACGCGGCGTCGGACCGACGTTGCTCGACGCCGGCTCCGGCGCCAATGAGACCTTGGGTCACTGACGTCCCCCCTCCTCCTTATTTTCTGTCGGAGGACGACCAGGGGAGCTGGGAGGGGTCGGAAGACCCTCTCACACAGCAGTGTGAGTATGATCAGGACTGGGCAGAGGAACTTGGGGATGCCAGTGGTCTGGACACTTCTCCTGACACTGGCATGCTGTCTCCTCCTTCCGTGGCTACGGAGGAGGGAGCAAATTGCGCAACGGTGTTGCGTAGAGCAGCTGGAGCCTTACACCTCCAATTGTCTACAGTGGCTGTCAGGACTAACCTCCTGACGGAAGTGCTTCAGCCGGCAGCTACCTCCTCGGAGCCATTGCTGCCGTTTAATGATGCACTGTCTGACGTTCTTTTGGGCACCTGGTCCAAGCCCGCCACAGGGGCTCCTGTGGATAGGAACGCGGCCCGACGCCATCGCCCTGCTCCGTGCAACCCCTTGTTTCTCTCTCAACATCCTACCCCCGAGAGCTTGGTTGTCCAAGCCTCTGCTTCCCAAACCGCCTTCCCTACCGCCCCTCCGGATAGGGAATCCAAACGCCTGGACCAATTTGGGAAGAAGGCCTTTTCTTCCTCCAGTGCTGGCTTGCGGTCCGTCAACACCGCTTGCCTTTTGGGCCGATACTCCCACTCTCTGTGGGATTCGGTGGCACTCGTTTTGCCTCAGTGTCCTGAGGAGGTGCAGACACTGCTTTCCCGCACCATTGCGGAAGGAAGGGATGCGGCAAAGTACACCATCCGTTGTGGCCTTGATACCGCCGACTCGCTGGGCAGATCGCTTGCGACGACGGTGGCGCTGCGTCGCCACGCCTGGCTGAGAACAACTGGTTTCTCGGGTGATGTCCAGAATACAGTCATGGACATGCCCTTTGATGGAGTCGGTCTTTTTGGTTCCAAAGCAGACCATGCGCTGGAGCGCTTTAAGGACTCACGGGCTACTGCCAAGTCCCTGGGCCTTTCTGCTGTGCGCCCTCCGCTAACCTCTGCTTTTCGCCCCTTTCGTGGCCACGGAAGGGGCGCCCAGTCACGTCCGCTGCCCAGCCACCGGCCCGCGCAGCAAGCGTCTTCGCGTGGCCGAGGACGTGGCTCCCGCCGTGGCGGGTCAGGCCACCAACTCCGCCCCGTCCGCGGCCTCCAAGCCCTCCTAGTCCTTCCTTTCAGGTGCACAGCACGCCAGTAGGGGGCAGGGTCCGCCATCACCTTCACCACTGGCGTGCCATCACCTCGGACAGGTGGGTCTTGGACATTGTCCGAAGGGGCTACTCCCTCCCCTTCGAGACCACCCCCCCAGCCATGCCACCTCAATTCCACCGCATGTCAGGGGATCACTTGGTGCTTCTGCAGAAGGAAGTCACGGCCCTCTTGGCCAAGAGGGCCATCGAGCATGTTCAGACCCCAGAAGTAGGACGTGGTTGCTACTCACACTACTTTCTGGTGCCCAAAAAGGACAAGGAGGACATGCGTCCTATCTTGGACCTCCGGAACGTCAATCGCTTCCTCCGGAAGGAGAAGTTCAAGATGCTCACCTTAGCTCAGGTCTTGACTGCCCTCGACCCTGGAGACTGGATGGTAGCGTTGGACTTGCAGGACGCTTATTTCCACATCCCCGTCCTGCCGGCCCACCGGCGTTACCTGCGGTTCATGGTGGGCCTCGAGCATTTTCAATTCACCGTGCTCCCCTTTGGCCTCACAAGTGCCCCTCGGGTGTTCACGAAAGTGTTGGCGATGGTCGCAGCTCATCTGCGCCGGGCAGGGGTTCCAGTCTTCCCCTACCTCGACGACTGGCTGCTGAAGGCGGGCTCGTCCTAGGCAGTCGTCTCCCACCTCCAGACTACGGCCGAACTCCTGCACTCGCTGGGGTTCTCCATCAATGTGCCGAAGTCGCACCTGATTCCTTCTCCACAGCTCCTTTTCATCGGAGCAGTTCTGGACACGACGCAGTTTCGGGCCTATCGTCCCGAACGGCGAGTCCGGGATATTCAGGCTATGATTCCGATCTTTCAGCCTTTATCCTGGGTTTCGGTACGGATGACCCTGAGGCTGCTGGGCCTCATGGCCTCCTGCTGATCGATCATGCCAGATGGCATATGCGGGCTCTGCAGTGGCACCTGAAGTTCCAGTGGGCGCAGCACCAGGGCAACCTCTCCGATCACGTCCAGATCTCGGAGGGGACTGCAAAACAGTTGCAGTGGTGGCTCTCGAACCGGCAATGGGTCATGGGCAGATCCCTCTCCCTTCCCCAGCCAGAGCACACAGTCGTGACGGACGCGTCCCTTCTGGGATGGGGCGGTCACATGGGAGAGGCGGAGATCAGAGGCCTCTGGTCTCCGGCGGAGTCCCGGCTCCATATCAACCTTCTGGAGCTCCGGGCGATCCGACTTGCACTCAAGGCATTCCTTCCCTCTGTCAAAGGGAAGGTAGGGCAGCTGTTCACAGACAACACCACCGCCATGTGGTACTGCAACAAACAAGGCGGGGTGGGGTCGTGGACCCTATGTCAGGAGGCTCTGCGCCTCTGGACATGGCTGGAACATCAGGGCATATTCCTGATGGTTCAACACCTGGCAGGTTTCCTGAACGCCAGGGCGGACGAACTGAGCCACAGGTGCATGATGGATCACGAATGGCGTCTTCACTCTCAAGTGGCGCAAGGACTCTTTCTACAGTGGGGAGAGCCTTGGTTAGATCTATTCGCCACCGAAGAGAACGCGCAATGTCATCAGTTCTGCGCGTTGGAATTTCCAAGGCGGCACTCGCTCGGTGACGCTTTTCGTCGCGAGTGGAGTTGCGGTCTGTTGTACGCTTTTCCGCCTATACCACTTCTACCCAGAGTGTTGAAGAAGATTCGGCGCGACCGGGCCCAAGTCATCCTTGTGGCTCCGGACTGGGCTCGAAGAGTTTGGTATCCCGAGCTACTCAGTATGAGCGTTGATCCCCCGATCCGTCTGCCTCTTCGGGAGGATCTTCTGTTGCAGCAGCAGGGGACGGTCCTCCACCCGAACCTGTCTAGTCTCCACCTGCTTGCGTGGAGATTGAGCGGCGGCAGTTGATTCCTTTCGACTTGCCTCCCGAAGTTTGTGATGTGATTCTGGCAGCCAGGCGTCCCTCCACTAAGGTGGTATACGCCTGCAGGTGGAACAAGTTTGTGGCATGGTGCACAGCAAAGGCTGTGAATCCCCTCTCTGCCCCTCTTTCTGAGGTTCTTCTGTTCCTTCTTTCTCTGGCCCAACAGGGTTCTGCCCTGGGTACCATCAAGGGCTATCTTTGTGCAATCTCGGCCTTCCTCAGGCTCCCTGATCAGCCCTCTCTTTTTAAGTCCCCTGTTGTTAACAGGTTTCTAAAAGGCATTACACACCTCTTCCCTCCTGTTCCGTTTGTCATGCCTCAGTGGGACTTAAACTTGGTTCTTACTTTTTAATGTGCGCTCCCTTTGAGCCTCTACATAACTGTCCTCTTCGTCTTCTTACTTTGAAGACAGCCTTTCTGGTGGCCATCACCTCCGCTCGGCGGGTGAGTGAGCTCCAGGCTCTATCATGCAAACCTCCCTTTCTGTCTGTCCATCCAGACAAGGTTGTTCTCAGGACGCGTCCGTCCTTCTTGCCAAAGGTGGTTACTGCCTTCCACATTGGGCAGACCATCACTTTGCCCACCTTCTTTCCGCCTCCGCATCCTTCCAGAGAGGAAGAGAGGCTCCACCGTCTGGACCCAAAACGTGCGCTTGCCTTTTATATCAACCGCACACAACACTCCCGGGTGGATGACCAGCTCTTTGTTGGCTACGTGGGCGGTGCACAAGAGAACCATCTCCCGCTGGGTCACCTTGTGTATCAAAGCCTGCTATTCTTTGGCTAAGAAGGAGCCTCCTGTTGGGCTGCGTGCCCATTCCACCAGGGCAACGGCTGCTACCACGGCTTTAGGCCGCGGTGTTCCGCTGCAGGATATATGTCAGGCAGCTACGTGGGCCTCGCTACACACGTTTACCAAGCATTACTGCCTTGACAGCCAGGTCCGGAGGGACGGCTTTTTTGGCCGTTCTGTCCTCCGGGACTTCCTTGTCTGATCTTTGTTCGCAGATCCACCACCGGGGTTGGTATTGCTGGGGTATCTATTCTAAGGTAAGGAATCTGTCACTAACGTGTTCTTCTTTCAGATGCACAAGTTACTAACTTGTGTAACGATATATCTGTAAGAGACAGTAGTTAGTGACAGATTCCTTACCGCCCCACCCATCCTCCCCGTTCTGCAAACTGATTTCTAGGGTTAAGGACACCCCTTTCAGGGCCCTAGTATTTTCAGACACCTATGTCAGCTTCTTGCATGGCTCTGCGTTCCTGGCGCAGAAAGTCGTGTACAGAACTGACGTCAGCGCGCAGGGGCGGCGTCTAAGTACTGCCCGCGACGTCATCCCGGCGATCACGACGCCGACGACAGACACGGAGCCGCACGACGCCGCCTACCGACGCGCAAGGGTACTGCTACGCAAAAACTTTCCGGATCCAGCCTGACGCCTGGGGATATTCTAAGGTAAGGAATCTGTCACTAACTACTGTCTCTTACAGATATATCGTTACACAAGTTAGTAACTTGTGCTTCTCTTCCAGGGGTATCCTCATCAAAGTCATAAGCAACTCACCTGCCTCCCCAGGCAAATGAGACATCTTTAAGTCATATCTTTGTGCCCTGACCCTCGGGTCTCCGCAAAGAACATATCCTTCTCTTCCAGGGGATCCTCATCAATAGTCATAAGCACTGAACCGAATAGCAAGCCCATCCTCCACCTGCAGACAAATGAGAAGCAACCAAAAATTATCATAGCTGATTTCAGCATTGAAACAAATTTCTCAAGGAAGCCTGGCCTACTTGGGTGTCTGCTCTAGTATCCGAGTCGAGACTATAGTGTCTCGTGAACGTATGTATCGATTTCCAAGTGACTGCCTTGCAGATCTCAGCAATCGGTACATTGTGCAGCAAAGCCACCGTAGCTGCCTTCCCTCTAGTGGAATGAGCCTTGGGAGTTGAAAAGAGAGGCTTATTTGACATCTGATAAGACAGCTTGATGCATGCATGACACAATCCATTTGGAGATGGAACACTTAGAGGCTGGGAAACCTGTCCTGATGGAACCATAGTTTACAAACAGTTGATCAGATTTCCTATTAGTGTTAGACTTGTCTAAGTAGAATTTTAAGGCCCTTTTCAGGTCTGAGAATGAAGAGACCTCTCAGCTGGTGTAGAGGGAATAGGAAAAAAGGTAGGCAGTGAGATGGATTGGTTAACATGAAAGTCCAACAGCACCTTCGGAAGGAAGGAGGGGTGGGTTCTCAGAACTACTCTGTTGTGGTGAAAAACCTTGTACGGTTCATTAGAACAGAGCGCTTGGCAGTACCAGCAGGGAAGGCTAGCCATTTCGAGGACGTCCAAGTGGAAGAGGAAAACCACAAAGTGGAGGAGCACCCCCTGCAACCAAGTGAATTAACTTCAAGCACAACACACACCCCAAGAAGACCAGGGAGTGTGTCACCAAGGAAAACAAAAGAACAGAATTCAAAATTACAGCAACAGATACTTCTAAATCCAACAGCAGTAGGAGGCAGAATAAAATATTTCCTTCACAAATGGACACAAATCACTTCAGACAAATAGATTCTGAACACGATACAATACGGATACTGCATAGATTTAATCAGAACTCCTCCAAACAAAGGTCTAAGGAGGATGGTACATTCCAAAGAAGAAACAACATGTCTACTCAAGGAAGTAGAGGAAATGTTGGCAAAAGAAACAATAGAGTTAGTACCAAACAGAGAAATAAACAAAGGAAATTACTCAATATATTTCCTAAATCCAAAGATAGACGGGACACTATGTCCTATCTTGGATCTAAGGTTTTTGAACAAATGACATCCTTGCAAGTGGTAATACCACAGCTGCAAGGAGGAGACTTAAAGGACGCCTGTTTGCACATCCCATGAGCACAAGATACAAAAAATTCCTAAGGTTTGTGGTCAACAAAAAACACTACCAATTGAAAGTGCTAGCATTCGAAATGCAATCAGCACCAAGGGTATTCACAAAGTGCCTAGCAGCGATAGCTGCATACCTCAGAAGGCAGGGCATACATGTGTACCCTTACCTAGACGACTGGTTGGTATGTGAAAACTCACACAAAAGATGCAAGCAACATATGCAATAAGTAATAGAGCGACTATACCAGCTGGGATTCTCAATTCACTGGGAGAAGTCATTTCCGGAACCAGAACAGGAGAAATTGTTCTTGGCGGCCAGAATAAATTCAATTCAAGGGAAAGTATTTCCAAGCAAAAAGAGAACAGTAGCACTGTTGAAGGAAACACTTTTATACCAGAAGGGGTAAGCTCTGACAGCGAGGACAATGGGGCAGTTTCTAGGAGTGATGGCTTCCTGCATAAATTTGATAGCAGACATAAGACTACACATGAGACCATTTGAAGAATGGCTACAAGTACAATGGTCACAGGCAACAGTGAATTAGGAAGATCTAGTGGTTGTCACGCAGAGGATACAGTAGGAGATAGCATGGTGGGAGAAAACAAACATAACACAAGGATGAACATTCACACAACCAACTCCAACTGTAACCATAACATGGGATGGGGAGCACACGTGAACAACCTTAAAATAAGGAGAGTTTGGAAGGAGCAGGATGCAATACAGCACAACAACATCCTGTAACTAAAGACCATATTCTGAGGCTTAAAAGTCTTTCTGAAAGAGCTATGGGGAAAGACTTACTAATTCAAATAGACAACACAACCACCATATTCTATATAAACAAACAGGGTGGGACACAATCACTACACTCTCAACATAAGCTCAAGAATTGTGGAATTGGGCAATTCAAGGAAAATGGAGATCTTAGCGATATACCTACCAGGAAATGACAATGTGGAAGCAGACAGACTGAGCAGACAAGCTTCATGGTCTCCCGATTGGTAACTGGATCAGTCAGTACTCATGAAGATTTTTCAACAATGGTGTAGGAAGCTGGCTCTGAATATACTATACCAAAATGAGATATAGTGTGCACAGAGTCCAGTGGAACCCCAAAGGTAGGCAGAGGTAAAAGTAGATTGCACCTTACTCTCTATTTGTGGTAGTGTGGGCGAGCAGTAAGGCTTTATCAGAGGGTAGTGTTAAGCACTTGTTGTACACACTCAGGCAGCAAATGATGTCACACACTCAGACTGAACTCAGGCCAATTTGTTTGTATCAAAAGTATTATTAAGTTATTTTATTTCTAGAACCAAGCCAAGCCTGGTACAGGTAAGTGAAATAATACTTTGCAAAATCTTATGCAATGTTTTACAGTTGAATGCAGGTTCAAATGCAGTTGGTTAATTACAGGTAAGTCAATATTTCGAAATTAGTTTTCAGTTACTTTACAGATTACTTTGTACGTTACTGTTTAGATTACTTTTTAAGTTACTGTTTCTACTCAGCGTGATATGCCTAGATATCACACTGGGACATTTCCTAGAGAAAAGGTAAGTAAATCATTTTTTGTACATTTGCAGTTTTTCAGTGTTTCATACAAACCAACTCCACACTTTGAAGAATTTTCAAGGAAAACAGTCAATGCAATCCTATGGGAGGAAATGAAGTTATCGGTTTGCAGGTAAGTACAAGTTCTCTTCCAGGGGATCCTCATCAATAGTCATAAGCACATGAATATTCCCGCTCATGCGCGGGGACCCCGGAAACAATATATACACATATATGTGAAAAACATATATGAAGCTCTATATAAATATATATATATATATATAACAACAAATGCAGCCTTCCATACAGAAAAAGAGCTGGGTAATGCTATAAGAATTCCCTTTGCACACATATACACATTCAACACGAAGCAGTGAAGAAAACAAAGAGCATTTGAACTGCTTTAATGTGCAGCAGAAAACATAATCCTGCAAAGAGGAATGACAGCATTGCCAGCTCACAGGCTGCATTGCAGAAACACTTGGTGAAAAAAGCTGAAAAGCTAACCTCATAGAAACACATAGGCAAAAAACTGGCACCGTGCCTTTAAGGCAGCCATGACCCCTAGCTTCCCATCATGCTTCAGGGGTGACAGTTAGGTCAGTTGTTCTTTCCGGCTCCTTTAGTCAGGACCCTGGTTACTTCAGCTCTTGGTTTTTCTGATTTCTGTCAGAAAAGATCTACTAATTTTTTGTCAAAACCTACTTACTTCGACGTTTTTGGCTTTTAGAGTAGATTCCTACTGTTTTTGAGAGAGTTAAACATATTTTTTCTCTCAGAAATGCCATCTCTCTTTGACTCTTGCCCTTCCTGTGGCAAAATGAAGGCTAGATCAGACTCCCATTCTGTCTGTATCCTGTGCCTTCCTGAGGATCATGATCCTAAGACTTGCCAGCATTGTCAGTCCCTGTCCAGGCGTACTCTGAAAGAAAGCGAAAGGATTCACCTTTATGGGATGGCAGAGAAGGGAAAAGCTCCTTCTAGAGTCAGGTCTCCGGTGAAGAAGAGGAAGGAGAGAGCAAGATCTTCATCCAGATGTAAAGTTCCACTTTGCTCTCCTTGAGCGTCGGGATCGGCGCTGAAAATACCTTCCCCGGCAGCTAAAACGTCGACGAGAAGACCATAGACGGCGGGCTTGCCGTCGAGAGAACACCGGTCGTCGATGAAGACTGCAGGTACGTCACGTCCTCCGCCGTCGTCAGCCCGGCGTCGAGGAGTCGTTCTCCGTTGGTGCGGGCTCGCACAACGTCGAGAGTTGGATCTCCGTCATCGCCGTCAATACGGCGTTTGACGTCAAGACATGCTTCGCCGTCGCCAGCAGAGCGGTGATCGGCCTCGAAGCGGGCGTCTCCGTTGCCGTCAACCAGGCGGTGGTCAACGTCGAGACATGCGTCGTCGTCGCCAGTCGAACGACAATCGGCGTCGAAACGGGCATCTCCGTTGCCGTCAACCAGGCGACGGTCAACGTCGAGACAGGCCTCGTTGTCGCCAGGTGCGAGACATTCGACGTCCAAGCGGACTCCTCCGTTGTCGTCGACCAGACGACGTTCAACGTCAAGGGCCAAATCTCCATTGTCGGCGAAAAAGGATTCGTCGTCGGGACCCAAAGTAAAGTATTCAAGACGACGTTCGGCGTCGAGGCGGCGGTCTCCGTCAACGTCGAGGAAGAGCACGACGTCGAGAAGGGGTTCTCCATCTGTTCACACTTTGGGTTCTCCTAGACGCTCTGCGTCGAGGACGAGGTCAATGGCTTCAACGTCAGGACATTCGACGTCGAAGCACAAAGAGAGGTCGACGTCGAGGAGACGATCCCTCTCGAATGACTCACCGGTGCTGGTCACATATAGTCGTTCGACGTCGAGGCACTCACCATCGACGTCGCATCGCTCCTCCAGACGCCGTTCAGCCTCCAGAGACCGCATGGAGTCATCGGCTTCAGTTGCAAGCTCTCCTCAAGTGATTTCAACGAGAAGCTCTTCTTCTCCGTCTCCAGAGGCACGACAATCTCCTAGACCAACGTCTCCATGAAGGCAGAGGTCGCCTTCAGTCCATCTGTCACCAAGATGGCTCCTTCCCATCAGCCATTGGCAGAAAGATACTTCTGGCCAAGCTCGGCGACCTATGGACTATTCCAGTCCACGGCACAGTTCCCCGTTGGAACGGTTAGTGCAAGAGGTGGACAGATTACCTGTTACTCGGACCAGGGATCGCCAGGACAAATCTCCGGAGCATAGACCAACTCCTGCTCATCGGAAGAGAACGAGAACACCGTCTTGGTCTTCCTCTTCAACTCACTCTTCAAACAGGGACTATTCGTCTACCCTTACGGATAGCCCGCCCTCTAGAGTGTCACCTATCAATGACATCAATACATTTCATGATGTCCTCACTAGAGGAGCACAGAAGCTGAACATAGATATGTCAGCGCCACAAGCTTCCACCTCTATCATCTTCGAGACTCTCCATCAACGGTCTATGTCTAGACCTTTGCTCCCACTGGTTCCTGGTCTTCTTCAGCCAGTGATGGACGTTTTTCTCACCCCATCCTCGATTAAAGCAGCCCCAGCGAGGATTCAGATAAAAATACAAGCCGGCGGTATCGGATCCTTTATTTTTAAAATCGGATCCTCTGCCGGACTCTGTAATCATCGCGGCAGCAAAGAAAACTCATGCCGTCGCTTCTTCGTCCTCTGTCCCTCCAGACAAGGAGAGTCGAGCTCAGGATTCTTGGGGGAGAAAGGTATGCGGATCCGCAGCATCCTCCTTGAAAGTATCAAGCTCTGCAGCCCTGTTGGGCCATTACGACAGGTCTTTATGGGACTCTTTGGAGCGTTTTAAGGAAAAGCTGCCGAAGGAGGACAGACAAGATTTTGCGGAAATTCTTCAAGAAGGGGCGCTGGTTTCTAATCGGGTGATTAGTACTGCAGCGGATGGGGCTTCTCTGGCTGCCCATTCATATGCACACAGCATTTGTGCACGAAGGTCTTAATGGCTGCGCTTAACAGCTTTAAAGCCGGAGTCTCAGCATCAGGTTTTAAATCTCCCATTCTCCGGAACCTCTCTTTGGTTCCCACACCGATGAAGAAATGGCCAGGATGAAGGCTGAGCTGGATAGGCTGAAGGCGGTAGGCCTGGAAAAGAAAAAAGAATTTAGACGAAGATACAGGCCTTACAATCGCAAGAACTGCCATCAGAGGGTTCAAACCCCTCAATGGCAGCAGAGGCAGAACCAGCAATCCAGGTCTCAGTTCCAAGGCCGTAGATCCTCCAGAGGCAGAGGAGAACAACATCAACAATCCTCTGGCGCAGCCAAGACTTCAGGGAAACGGTGATCCTCTGCTTCCTCTAGCGCCGTTGCCCACTCCAGTGGGAGGAAGTATTTCGAATCACGTGGCAGAGTGGCACAAAATAACAAAAGATCGGTGGGTGCTAAATATACTGAACAATGGATATACACTTCGTTTCAGCGCACCCCCAAAGAACATTCCTCCAGTAAAGTCACACCCCCACCAACTGAAATTGCTACGTCAGGAGGTGTCTGTCCTCCTCAAGAAGTTGGCCATAGAAGAAGTTCCTCCTGCTCAAAGAGGAAAAGAAGTCTATTCCAGGTACTTTCTGGTGCCAAAAAAAGACCAAGCGCACAAATTCAGACCTATCCTGGATCTGCGATCTCTGAACAAGGTCATTCAGAAGGAGAAGTTTCGCATGTTGGCGCTACATCAAATCTATCCGCACCTGCAAAAGGGGGATTGGATGTGTTCGATAGACCTCCAAGATGCGTACTTCCACATACCGATTGCTCCACGTCACCGCAAGTTCCTGAGATTCATGGTGGGCCCCAAGCATTACCAGTTCCGAGTCTTACCGTTCGGCCTGAAATCCGAGCCGAGGGTCTTCACAAAGTGCATGGCAGTGGTGGCCGCAGTTTTACATCGTCAAGGCCTTTTTGTGTATCCGTACCTGGACGATTGTCTGTTGAAAGGTTCATCCCCACAGATGGTGAAGGATCATTTTCGAGTTTGCCTAAACCTACTTCACCGTTTAGGCCTTCACGTGAACATGGAAAAATCTGTCTAACAGCCCACTCAACCTCTCCATTATCTGGGCTCCACCATAGACTCCGGTATAGGAAAAGTGTTTCCTTCGGAGGAGCGACTGTTATCAATTAAACAGAAGTGCAACTCCCTACTTCATGCGCGCCAAACATCAGTACGACAAGTGGCATCTCTTCTAGGGTCGATGGCCTCTTGCATATTTCTCATCCCCAACCCAATGAGACCACTGCAGCAGGATCTGGAAGACAAATGGGACCAATCCTCAGGACATTGGGAGGATCGGATTCTCCTTTCCCACGCTGCGAAGTCATCCATGGTTTGGTGGACTCAACCGAAAAATCTGCTAGTGGGAGTGCCTTTCCACCAACCCCTCCCAAAACAATCCCTGATCACGGATGCATCTCTTCAGGGATGGGGGCACACTTGGGTTGTCTTCAAACTCAGGGCAGATGGTCGAGCAGGGAGCAGACCTACCACATAAACATGTTAGAGCTGCGGGCAGTTCATCTAGCCCTCAAGGCATTCCTTCCATCGATTCAGTCAGAGTCGATACTAATTCAAACGGACAACACAACCACCATGTATTACTTGAACAAACAAGGTGGAACACATTCTCGCCGGCTATCACTGGAATCCCAAGCGATCTGGCACTGGCTTCTGGCCAGGAATCTCTCGATCACAGCGGTGCATCTGCCAGGAGAACAGAACGTGCAGGCAGACGCTCTCAGTCGGCACTTCGAAGAACAAGAAGACTGGGTGCTCAACGACGACGTAGTGGCAGACCTCTTCCGTCAATGGGGTCGACCATCCATCGACCTTTTTGCAGACGAGCTAAACAAAAAATGCCACGCCTTCGCGTCCAGTTTTTACCGGCCAGGAACGAGAGGGAATGCTCTTTTGATAGACTGGTCCGGAACATTTGCATACGCTTTTCCTCCCCTTCCTCTCATCCCGAAGGTGGTGACCAAGCTCATCCGATCCAAGATGAAGATGATCCTCATAGCACCGGACTGGCCTCGCCAATGGTGGTATCCGGACCTATTACAACTCTCAATATGTCCACACAGGAGGCTTCCGTGCAGACCGGACCTTCTGACCAAAATGGGCGGGAAGATTCTGCACCCCAGCCTTCCATCGCTGAGCTTGGCAGCCTGGCTCCTGAGGTCCTACGATACGGACACTTGAATCTCCCTCAGGACTGCATGAACATTTTGAGGGAGTCAAGGAGACCATCCACAAGGAGTTCTTATTCTTTTAAATGGAAGAGGTTTTTCTTGTGGTGTATGCGTAATGGTTTTAGTCCAACTAGTGGGCAGGAGGAGATAATCTTGCCTTATCTTCTTTATTTAGCCAAGTCTGGTTTGAAGTACACTTCTATAAAAGTTCACTTGGCGGCCATTACGGCCTACAGAAAATCACCTAACCAACCCTCCTTTTTTCAGCTCCAGGTGGTCAAGGATTTCCTTCAGGGGTTGAAGAAAGTTTTTCCTCCTGTCCGACATCCTTCTCCTCCTTGGGAGTTGAATATTGTTTTTTCCAAATTAATGGGCCCTCCTTTCGAGCCCATTCATAAGGCCACTTTACAGCACCTAACGTGGAAAGTTGCTTTTTAGTAGCTATCACGTCAGCACGCAGAGTAAGTGAAAACCAAGCACTCTGCGCAAAGGAACCATACACGGTTTTCCATCACAATCGGGTGGTTCTGAGGACTCACCCTTCTTTCTTACCAAAAGTGGTGTCTGACTTCCATGTTAACCAGACAATTTCTCTTCCCTCTTTCTTTCCCAATCCTGCTACACCAGCAGAAAGGTCTCTTCACTCACTTGACCTCAAGAGGGTTCTCAAATTCTATTTGGAGGGAACGAAATCCATTAGAAAGTCTGACCAATTGTTTTTAAACTGTGGTGTCGTCAGGACAGGGTTTCCAGCCTCCAAACGATCCATCTCGAGGTGGATAGTGTCCTGCATTAAGCTGGCTTATCAATTGGCGAACAAGCCTCTATTGGTTTCCCCTAAGGCTCACTACACTAGGGAAAAAGCAGCTACAGTAGCTTTCTTGCATAATGTACCGATGGCCGAGATTTGCAAGGCGGCAACTTGGAAATCGGTACACACGTTTACTAGGCACTACTGTCTTGATTCTGACTCCAGAGCAGATACCCAAGTAGGCCAAGCCTCCTTGAGGAATTTGTTCCAATTCTGATTTCATTGGAGTCATGATTTTTCTTCAATATCTGTTTGAGTTTATGCTTATCGTTTGCCCGCAGGTTGAGGGGATGGGCTTTCTAGTCTATTCATGTGCTTATGACTATTGATGAGGATCCCCTGGAAGAGAAGGATAAGTTACTTACCTGTAATCCTAGTTCTCTTCCAGGGGTATCCTCATCAAAGTCATAAGCAACCCACCAGCCTCCCCGGGCAAATGATCAAGGTAAATGTCATTTCTTTGCGCCCTGGCCTTCGGGTCTCCGCAAAGAACAACTGATCTAACTGTCACCCCTGAGGCATGATGGGAAGCTAGGGGTCATGGCTGCCTTAAAGGCACGGTGCCAGTTTTTTGCCTATGTGTTTCTATGAGGTTAGCTTTTCAGCTTTTTACACTGTGTTTCTGCAATGCAGCCTGTGAGCTGGCAATGCTGTCATTCCTCTTTGCAGGATTATGTTTTCTGCTGCACATTAAAGCAGTTCAAATGCTCTTTGTTTTCTTCACTGCTTCGTGTTGAATGTGTATATGTGTGCAAAGATGGAAGGCTGCATTTGTTGTTATATATATATATATATATATATATATATATTTATTTTTTTACAGGCTTGCCCACCACTTCATCCACACGAAGAAAGGCAAGAGTAGACCCAGGAATTCGTTGCAATAATTTATATATATATATATATATATCCTGCGGTATGTGGGCAGTACCAAGCTGCAGGTCCACAAGAGGATACTCCAGCACATCAGGGCAATCAACTGTGACCCCGCGTATCCTGTTGCGAGGCATTTCAAGGAGACACATTGTAAAAATCCAGAGTATCTAAAATACTATGTGGTAGATACGATTCCTCCATTAAGAAGGGGAGGCAACCGTGAGGCCCGCCTACGGCAATTAGAGACTAGGTATATCCTGGAATTAGACACAAAGACACCATCTAGTCTAAATTCCAGTGAGGATTTTTATACCTGCCTTTAATTGACTTTTTATCTGCCGCCTGCTCTATTTACATATATGTAAGATCAATTGATCATTATTATTTTACATTTGCTTTTATGCCTCCTTACTTTTTAGTCTTCTATCACTAGCACTTTATGAACCATGGGTGGTTCATCTGGGTGGCACTTTTTAGTAACCCATTATAACAGAATAGAAGAATTGAATTTCTGCCCACTTTGGGCTTTATTGATTTGCATCAGCACTTTATACATACATATGAGAAACTATTATGCAATGGCATATTTTCAGGACATCTGGCTTAATCTTCATTATCAGGTTGAGTGTAACAATGTGTTCGAGGCATATGAGCTGCAGAATTCACACTTTGTGCATAGATCGCCATCTGGTGTTGGGCTCGGATGCTTGCACCTTGTTGTTGTCTTGGAAGAAGTCTTTGTAGTCACGAGATGGGTGACTCCTCCCTTGGACGATAGTGCGCATGGGCATCGACTCCATCCTCAGATTGTTTTTTTCCGCCATCGCGTTCGGATGTAAGTTCTGCGCTCCGGTTCCGTATGGTATTATCCAAACCTTTCGACGCGCAAACCATCAAAAACTCGACGGTATTGTTTTTCGTTCGCGTGCTCTTCGACGCGCTCCTCAAATACTCTATTCCAGTCGTCAACGCGGGCCGCTGGGCCTATCGACGCTATTCGGGCCCACGGCTAATGGAAAGGACTCCATTTAAAAAATGCCCCCAGTGTGGAGCTAAATTCCCACACAGCGACCAAAACAAGGTCTGTAACCTCTGTCTCTCGCCCGAGCACGAGGAGAATAATTGCCAAGCCTGCGCCTCCTTTCGATCTAAAAAAAACTATCCGCGATCGCCGGGCCCGACGACACGTTATGGCGCAACGAGCAGCCCCGGTGCCGGAGGACATCTTCAACGAAGGCCCGATGTCCCGGAGGACGATTCGGAGGATCTGGAAATCGTTTCCGAGGCAGACGACTCCGACGACCACATCACTCCAGGTCAACGAGTGAGTACAACTGCCCCTACCCCAACCCCACCTGAAAAAAAGAAGGCTCCGGTCAAGACTTCGCCTGCTGGCCCCAGTCGCGACGAAACAAAGCTTCAGAAGCCCCGCCCCCGGCTCCAAAGAGAAAGGACAAGCTTTCCGGCGGCTCGAGGCCTACCAAGCCGCATATCAGTGCCCCACAGACACCATCAGCACCGAAGCCGGGAGCGCATACTACTCCCGCAGTCCCCAAAAAGCCATCGGCACCCAGCACCTCGGCGCCGAAGGAAAAGGCCTCGGATCCGAAAAAACCTTCGGAACCGAAAAAGATTTCCGACTCCACATCCAAGACGAAGGATCCAAAAACCCCTTCCAAGGCTCCAGAGCAGAAATCTAAACCCCGCTCGGACCCGAAAAAAACAACGCCCAAAGCGATTATCGAACAGGAGGAACTTTTTCGACCGGATCCCATCGATCCGCATCAAAAAACTCTCCAAGTGTACCCTAAAACAGGACATGTGATCAATGTTCCACACAACAAGAGAAAATTCGACACCCCACACATCCCTGAGGTGCCTGTAAAGAAAAGAGACTGTACCACTTCACCTTTACGACCCTCTTCTCCTGTTCTTCCTACTGAACCTTTCTTTTCTCCAAATTCTCCCATACTTCCAACATACTCACCACCACCACAGGATGATGATGATTTAGGGGTGGGGAGGGAATAATGACCCTTTCATTGACCCTGATGACGACACACACGTACCACAGGACAATTGGGATGATTATGATGACCCAGTAGATCCTCCAGACCTTCCTGATCCCCATGCATACCCCACAAAGCCATCTCCCCCAGATGACAATATTGGTTTTGGTCAGCGTATAGACAGGGCTGCCAAGTACCATGGTGTTCAAATGCATTTGGACCCCATAGAGGAGGACTTCCTAATAGACACCTTTGCACAGTCACAAAGGACTGTACAAACCTTACCAATGTTAAAAGGCGTCATTAAACACGCCCCAGACATATTCAAAGACCCTGTAAGGGCTAGAATTCTCAATCCCAGAATTGACAAAAAATATAAACCCGCTCCCAATGATCCCACCTACATCAAGGGTCAACTTCCTTTAGATTCTCTAGTGGTGACCAACCGCTAGAAAACGTGCCAACTCTCAGACCTCCGGTGATGCTCCACCTCCGGACAAAGAGTCTAAATTATTAGATGCTTCGGGCAAACGAGTTGCTGCCCAAGCAGCTAATAACTGGAGGATAGCCAATGCGCAGGCATTACTTGCCAGGTATGACAGGGCTCATTATGACCAGCTGGAAACCCTATTGCAGCATTTGCCTGATCAATATAAGACGAAGGCCAATGATTTGATTCAGGAGGGCAAACTAATAACTAATGCGTCAATCAAGTGTGCCCTCGATGCAGCAGACACCGCATCTAGGTCCATTAATACTAGTGTGTTACTAAGAAGACATGCCTGGTTGCGCATTTCTGGTTTCAAACAGGAGGTACAAACCAACTATCCTTAATCAGCCGTTCAATCAAGAACAACTTTTTGGCCCAGCTGTAGATACAGCTTTAGAAAAAATGAAAAAGGACACGGAGACTGCTAAATCCATGGGTGCATTACAGTCCCCATCCACACGAGGTTCCTTTCGACGCTCCTTCTATAGAGGCGCATCCAAAAACATCGGTGCAGACACTGCTTCTTCCTCCTACAAAAACCCCACACAAACTTCCCTCAACAGGGGATATTTTAGAGGTGGGTACAGGGGAAACAACAACAAAGGAAGAGGCCGAGGTAACAACAACACTCGCGCCTCTCCCACTAATAAGCAGTGACTTCCCTCCACTCCCTCCAGACCATTCCACTCCGGTCAGAGGGAGACTCTCACAGTTCCTACCTGTCTGGAATTCCATCACTACAGACAAGTGGGTAAGACAAATTAACCAGTATAGTTACTGCCTGGAACTTACAGCAACTCCACCCAACATACCACCCAAGCAGCGTCCAATGTCCATGGAACATCTGACACTCCTCAAACAGGAAGTTCTTTCGCTGCTTCAAAAACATGCAATAGAACCAGTCCCCATACAACATCAAGGAACAGGAGTTTACTCTCTCTACTTCCTAATCCCCAAAAAGACGGTACCCTAAGGCCAATACTGGACCTCAGACCTCTCAATCTCTACATACAGTCAGATCATTTTCACATGATCACTCTTCAACAGGTTCTTCCACTGCTTCAACAAGGCGACTTCCTTGCCACATTAGTTCTCAAGGACGCCTACTTCCATATTCCCATACACCCTGCTCAGAGGAAATACCTAAGGTTCACAGTGGACGGCCAGCACTATCAGTTCAAAGTCCTTCCATTTGGAGTGACCACAGCACCCAGGGTGTTCACAGAGTGCCTTGCAGTAGTAGCAGCGCACTTGCGAAGACAACAAATCCATGTATTTCCATACCTCGACGACTGGCTGATAAAAGCCAAGTCACACAACCAATGTGTTCACCACACTTATCAAACCATTCAGCTGCTACACAACTTGGGGTTCACAGTAAACTACACCAAGTCGCACCTTCAACCCTCCTACATACATCAGAATCTAGGAGCCACAATAGACACTTCCAAAGCTCTAGCATACCCCAATCCAGTAAGGATAGCCAGTATGCAAACCCTCATCTCCAAGTTTCAGCCCCAACACTCTCTCCCAGCACAAGTGTTTATGCAGCTCATAGGAATGATGGCCTCTTGCATTTTCATTGTACCTCACGCAAGACTTCAGATGCGCCCCTTACAGGAATGCTTAGCACGTCAGTGGAACCAGGCTCAAGGTCAACTTACAGATCTGGTGTTGGTGGACAGCTGCACACATCGCTCTCTGCAGTGGTGGAACATACAAAACCTTTCCAGAGGGCGGCCGTTCCTAGAGCCAGTTCCACAGATAGTGCTAACAGCAGATGCATCACTCACTGGCTGGGGAGCCCATCTCCTAAACCACACAATTCAGGGCAGGTGGTCCACCCAACAAAAACTGTTCCACATCAATTACCTAGAATTACTGGCAATATTTCTAGCGTTAAAGTAATTTCAAACACATCTCTTCAACAAAGCTGTCCTACTCCGCACAGACAACTTAACAGCAATGTATTACATACAGAAACAAGGAGGAACCCATTCTTTGCAGCTGTCTCATCTAGCGCAAAGTATATGGAGATGGGCCATTCCACAAAAAATATATCTTCTGGCAGAACATCCTCCAGGGGTGGACAATCAGATAGCGGATCTGTTAAGTCGTCAAACTCAACAGATACACAAATGGGAACTTCATCCACAAGTTCTTCAACCCTTCTTCCAGATGTGGGGCCAACCAGACATAGATCTGTTCGCCACACATGCAAACGAAAAATGCCCAACCTTCGCCGCCAGGTTCCCACACCCGTTGTCCAAGAGCAATGCAATATGGATGAACTGGTCGGGCAGATTTGCGTACGCTTTTCCGCCACTCCCGCTGATTCCACTAGTAGTACGCAAGCTCAAACAGCAGTCTCTCAACATGATCCTAGTTGCTCCAACATGGGCACGGCAACCATGGTTCACAACACTACTCGAACTCTCAGTAGTTCCACACCAAAAATTACGTCTCTCCCCAAAATGCTAACACAGAACCATGGAGAGATAAGGCACCCAGATCCAGCACAACTGAATCTAGCGATCTGGCTCCTGAAATCCTAGAGTTCGGTTACCTTAACCTCCCACCAGACTGTATGAACATTATTAAGGAAGCCAGACGCCCCACTACTAGAGCTTGCTATGCAGCTAAATGGAAAAGATTCGTCATTTACTGCAACAATAACAAAATTGACCCATTAGATGCTTCAATTCAAAATATTATCTGCTATTTGATACATCTACAAAGATGCAATCTAGCATACTCATCAATAAGATTACATCTGGCCGCCTACCTACAAAACAGACAACATTTGTCATTGTTTAGGGTACCCGCTATCAAAGCCTTTATGGAAAGCCTTAAAAGAATAATTCCACCCAGACTGCCACTCTCTCCAGTGTGGAACCTAAACATTGTTCTTACTAGACTCATGGGTCCCCCATTTGAGCCTTTACACAAATGTGAATTACAATTCCTTACATGGAAAGTAGCCTTCCTTGTCGCAATCACCTGTCTCAGAAGAGTAAGTGAGATACAAGCTTTAACCATACAACAACCATTCTTACAAATACATCATAACAAGGTGGTTCTTAGGACAAATCCAAAATTCCTTCCCAAAGTAATCTCTGCTTTCCACCTTAATCAATCAGTAGAGTTACCAGTATTTTTCCAAAACCCTGATTCGGTAGCGGAAAGAGCTCTTCAAACGCTCGACATCAAAAGAGCATTACTTTACTATATAGACAGGACTAAAGCCTTTAGGAAAACAAAGCAACTATTTGTAGCTTTCTCTCCACCTCATAAAGGCAATCCTATTTCCAAAGCTGGAATTGCCAGGTGGATAGTAAAATGTATTCAAATATGCTATCAGAAAGCAAAACGTACCTTAACAATTCCCCCTAGAGCGCATTCAACACGCAAACTAGGGGCTTCCATGGCATTCTTAGGGAACATTCACCTAGAAGACATTTGTAAAGCAGCAACATGGTCTACCACACACACCTTCACCAAACACTATTGTGTAGATGTGCAGGCAAAGCAACAAGCTTCTGTAGGCCAAGCTGTTCTTAAGACACTTTTTCAAACCACTGCAACCGATACAGGCGACCACCGCTAGGGGAGACACTGCTGTACAGTCTATGCACAAAGTGTGAATTCTGCAGCTCATATGCCTCGAACGGAAAATGCTACTTACCAGTATGCATCTGTTCTTGGCATGTAGAGCTGCAGAGATTCACACGCCCACCCACCTCCCCGGAACCTGTATCCGTTCCAGTGTTATCTTACTTAGATACATTCTCATGGACATCTTTCTGTTTCTTACAAACTACATCATTTCCCTTCATGGCGAAAAACAATCTGAGGATGGAGTCGATGCCCATGTGCACTATCGTCCAAGGGAGGAGTCACCTATCTCGTGACTACAAAGACTTCTTCCAAGACAACAACAGGGTGCAAGCATCCGAGCCCAACACCAGATGGCGATCTATGCACAAAGTGTGAATCTCTGCAGCTCTACATGCCAAGAACAGATGCATACTGGTAAGTAGCATTTTCCTTACAGCTGACAAGATGTATTAACATGTGTCTTTTAGTAAATGTTTTTTAACTGATTTTATGCTTATCTTAAAAATTTCACATTATATTGTGGTTTTTTAAGGTATGATTTTTGGCGTTTCCCTTTTTAACATACTTATATGTTTTTAAGGATTCAAATATTTATGCCATTATCTATATATTTATTGTATCTGAAAGAGACACGTTAGTGACAGATTCCTTACCTTAGAATATCCCCAGGCGTCAGGCTGGATCCGGAAAGTTTTGCGTAGCAGTAGCCCTGCGCGTCGGTAGGCGGCGTCGTGCGGCTTCTCGTCCGTCGTCGGCATCGCCGGGATGACGTTGCGGCCAATACTTAGACGCCGCCCATGCGCGCTGGCGTCAGTTCTTTCTTTTTCCGCGCCAGTAAGCGCAGATCCGGATTGAGCAGTGCCCCAGTCATTTTTTGACTGAGTATTTTTGAGACTTTTTTGTCCAAGTTTTCGAGTCGTTTCGACTCCAAGGTGTCAGTAGGGATGCCCGGCTTCAAGCCATGCGAGGTCTGTAATCGCATGATGTCGATTACGGATCCGCACCGCGAGTGTCTCTTCTGCCTGGGGCACGGCCACGACCCCACGTCGTGCCCCGAGTGTCGGTCCCTCGCCCCGAAGGCTTTGCGAGAGCGGTCTCGAAAGCTTCTCGAGACTCGGCTCCGCGCCGATCGAGGTCCCGGTCCCGGGAGAGGTCGAGGGGCCGGTCGAGGAGCCGTCGTCATTCCTCGGGGTCGAAGTCTTCGTCTTCAGGTAAGGCGAATCACAAGAGGTCTAAGAAGCGTCGCTCTAAGACCTCCCCTCGCCGGTCTCACAACTCGGCTGAGGTTCCTGTTGGTACCGCCCCCGCGGCTCCGGGAGTACCCGTTGAGCCGGCGTCGGCCTACCCGCCTTTTCCGGGTCCGACGTCGACTCCGGCCGACATCCAGAACTTCTTGTCGGCCATGGCTCGCATCTTCGGGCCTAAGGGTTACCCCGGTGCGCCTTCGGGCCCCGCGGGCCCCAGTGGAGGTCCCCCTTCGGCACCACCGGCGGCTCCGGCCCCGGTGTCTCCGGCGACTCCGGCCCCGGCGCCACAGGACCCCCTCGGATCCAGGCCTGGATCCCGGTCGACGCCGGTTGACCTGACAACACCTCCGCCGGCGCCGACCTCCCCGGTACCACTGCCGGCGCCGTCCGAGGTCCTGGACGACGCCGTCCCCAGGTTCTCCCCGGCACCGGACACGGAGCCGGATCGACATCGGCTGACGCCGATTCCGACGGGACCTTTCTTCCCTCATGTCCATCCTTCTTACTTTTCACCTGTTTTGGAGGACGGGGAGGAGTGGGAGGGGTCGGAAGACCCTCTCACAGCCCAATGTGAGCCTTATCAGGACTGGGCAGAGGAACTGGGTGATGCCAGTGGCCTGGACACCTCTCCAGACCTTGGCATGCTGTCTCCTCCTTCCGTGGCTACGGAGGAGAGAGAAAGTTATGCAACGGTGTTGCGTAGGGCGGCCGCGGCCTTGCGCCTCGAGCTCCCTACAGTGGCTGTCAGGACTAGCCTCCTGACGGAAGTGCTTCAGCCGGCGGCTACCTCCACGGAGCCACTGCTGCCGTTCAACGACGCACTTTCGGACGTTCTTTTGGGCACCTGGTCCAGGCGCACCACAGGGGCTCCTGTGGACAGAAACGTGGCCCGATGCCATCGCCCGGCCCCGGGCGACCCCTTGTTCCTCTCCCAACACCCCACCCCCGAGAGCTTGGTTGTCCAAGCCTCTACTTCTCAAAGCGCCTTCCCTATGGCTCCGCCGGACAGGGAATCCAAAAAACTGGACCAATTTGGGAAGAAGGTTTTTTCTTCCTCCTGTGCTGGCTTGCGGTCCGTGAACACCGCTTGCCTTTTGGGCCGTTATTCCCACTCTCTGTGGGATTCGGTGGCGCAAGTGCTGCCTAAGTGTCCTGAGGAGGTCCAGACACTACTCACCCGTGTTATTGCAGACGGGAGAGACGCGGCGAAGTTCACAATACGATGTGGCCTAGACACCGCCGACTCGCTGGGCAGATCGCTTGCCACGACGGTGGCGCTCGCCGTCACGCCTGGCTGAGGACCACTGGTTTCTCGGGCGATGTCCAAAACACCCTTATGGACATGCCCTTCGATGGCATCCGCCTTTTTGGCAATAAGGCAGACATCGCGCTGGAGCGCTTTAAGAACTCGCGGGCTACGGCCAAGTCCTTGGCCCTCTCCGCCTCGCGCCCTCTGCAGCAGTCTGTTTTTCGCCCCTTTCGTGGCCACGGAAGGGGCGCCCAGTCACGTCCATTGCCCAGCCACCGTCCCGCGCAGCAAGCGTCTTCGCGTGGCCGAGGACGTGCCGCCCGCCGAGGCGGGTCGGGTAACCAGTGTGCGGGTCAGGCCACCACCTCCGCCCCGTCCGCGGCCTCCAAGCCCTCCTAGTCCATCCTTTCAGGTCCACAGCACGCCAGTGGGGGGCAGGGTCCGCCATCACCTTCACCACTGGCGTGCCATCACATCGGACAAGTGGGTCTTGGACATTGTCCGAAGGGGCTACTCCCTCCCCTTCGAGACTACCCCCCCAGCCATGCCACCTCAATGCCACCGCATGTCGGGGTATCATTTGGTGCTTCTTCAGAAGGAAGTTGCGGCCCTCTTGGCCAAGGGGGCCATCGAGCGCGTTCTGACCCCAGAAGTAGGGCGTGGTTGTTACTCCCACTACTTTCTGGTGCCCAAAAAGGACAAGGAGGACATGCGTCCTATCTTGGACCTCCGGAACGTCAATCGCTTCCTCCGGAAGGAGAAGTTCAAGATGCTCACCCTAGCTCAGGTCTTGACTGCTCTCGACCCTGGAGACTGGATGGTAGCGTTGGACTTGCAGGACGCATATTTTCACATCCCCGTCCTGCCGGCCCACCGGCGTTACCTGCGGTTCACGGTAGGCCTCGAGCATTTTCAGTTCACCGTGCTCCCTTTGGCCTTACCAGCGCCCCTCGGGTGTTCACGAAGGTGATGGCGGTGGTCGCAGCTCATCTGCGCCGGGCAGGGGTTCCAGTCTTCCCCCTACCTCGACGACTGGTTGTTGAAGGCGGGCTCGTCCCAGGCAGTCGTCTCCCACCTCCAGACTACGGCCGTACTCCTGCACTCGCTGGGGTTCTCCATCAACGTGCCGAAGTCGCACCTGATTCCTTCTCCACAGCTCCTTTTCATCAGAGCAGTTCTGGACACAATGCAGTTTCGGGCCTATCCTCCCGAACGGCGAGTCCAGGATATTCAGGCTATGATTCCGATCTTTCAGCCTCTATCCTGTGTTTCGGTACGGATGACCTTGAGGCTGTTGGGCCTCATGGCCTCCTGCATCCTGCTGGTCGATCATGCCAGATGGCATATGCGGGCTCTGCAGTGGGACCTGAAGTTCCAGTGAGCGCAGCATCAGGGGAACCTGTCCGATTACGTCCAGATCTCGGAGGGAACTGCAAGGCAGTTGCAGTGGTGGCTCTCGAACCGGCGATGGGTCATGGGCAGATCCCTCTCCCTTCTGCAGCCAGAGCACACAGTTGTGATGGACGCGTCCCTTCTGGGATGGGGCGGTCACATGGGAGATGCGGAGATCAGAGGCCTCTGGTCTCCGGCGGAGTCCCAGCTCCATATCAACCATCTGGAGCGCCGGGCGATCCGACTTGCACTCAAGGCATTCCTTCCCTCTGTCAAAGGGAAGGTAGTGCAGGTGTTCACAGACAACACCACCGCCATGTGGTACTGCAACAAACAAGGCAGGGTGGGGTCGTGGACCCTATGTCAGGAGGCTCTGCGTCTCTGGACATGGCTGGAACATCAGGGCATGCGCCTGATGGTTCAACACCTGGCAGGTTCCCTGAACGCCAGGGCGGACGAACTCAGCCGCAGGTGCATGATGGATCACGAATGGCGTCTTCACTCGGAGTTGGCTCGAAGAGTTTGGTATCCCGAGCTACTCAGTATGAGCATCGATCCCCCGATCCGTCTGCCTCTTCGGGAGGATCTTCTGTTGCAGCAGCAGGGGACGGTCCTCCACCCGAACCTGTCCAGTCTCCACCTCCTTGCGTGGAGATTGAGCGGCGGCAGTTGATTCCTTTCGACTTGCCTCCCGAAGTTTGTGATGTGATGCTGGCAGCCAGGCGTCCCTCCACTAAGGTGGTATACGCCTGCAGGTGGAACAAGTTTGTGGCATGGTGCACAGCAAAGGCTGTGAATCCCCTTTCTGCCCCTCTTTCTGAGGTTCTTCTGTTCCTTCTTTCTCTGGCCCAACAGGGTTCTGCCCTGGGTACCATCAAGGGCTATCTTTGTGCAATCTCGGCCTTCCTCAGGCTTCCTGATCAGCCCTCCCTTTTCAAGTCCCCTGTTGTTAACAGGTTTCTTAAAGGCATTACATACCTCTTTCCTCCTGTTCCGTTTGTGATGCCTCAGTGGGACTTGAACTTGGTTCTTACCTTTTAATGTGCGCTCCCTTTGAGCCTCTACATAACTGTCCTCTTCGTCTTCTCACTCTGAAGACAGCCTTTCTGGTGGCCATCACCTCCGCTCGGCGGGTGAGTGAGCTCCAGGCTCTTTCGTGCAAGCCCCCTTTCTGTCTGTCCATCCAGACAAGGTTGTTATTAGGACGCGTCCGTCCTTCTTGCCAAAGGTGGTTACTGCTTTTCACATTGGGCAGACCATCACTTTGCCCACCTTCTTTCCGCCTCCGCATCCTTCTAGAGAGGAAGAGAGGCTCCACCGTCTGGACCCAAAACGTGCGATTTCATTTTATCTAAACCGCACACAGCAGTTCCGGGTGGACGACCAGCTCTTTGTTGGCTACGTGGGCGCCAAAAAAGGTCGGGCGGTACACAAGCGGACCATCTCCCGCTGGGTCATCTTGTGTATCAAGGCCTGCTATTCTTTGGCTAAGAAGGAACCCCCTGTTGGGCTACGTGCCCATTCCACCAGGGCGACAGCCGCCACCACAGCTTTGGGACGTGGTGTCCCATTGCAGGACATTTGTCAGGCAGCTACGTGGGCCTCGCTGCACACGTTTACCAAGTATAACTGCCTTGACAGCCAAGTCCGGAGAGACGGCTTCTTTGGCCGTTCTGTTCTCCGAGACTTCCTTGTCTGATCTTTGTTCGCAGACCCACCACCGGGGTTGGTATTGCTGGGGTATCTATTGTAAGGTAAGGAATCTGTCACTAACGTGTCTCTTTCAGATGCACAAGTTACTAACTTGTGTAACGATATATCTGTAAGAGACAGTAGTTAGTGACAGATTCCTACCGCCCCACCCATCCTCCCCGTTCTGCGAACTGATTTCTAGGGTTAAGGACATTCCTTTCAGGGCCCTAGTTTTCAAACACCAGTGTCAGTTTCTTGCATGGCTCTGCGTTTCTGTCGCGGAAAGTCGTGTACAGAACTGACGCCAGCGCGCATGGGCGGCGTCTAAGTATTGGCCGCAACGTCATCCCGGCGATGCCGACGACGGACGCGGAGCCGCACGACGCCGCCTACCGACGCGCATGGGTACTGCTACGCAAAACTTTCCGGATCCAGCCTGACGCCTGGGGATATTCTAAGGTAAGGAATCTGTCACTAACTACTGTCTCTTACAGATATATTGTTACACAAGTTAGTAACTTGTGCATTTATCGGTTTGCTGTTGCCTTTGTTATAGATCTTGAAAGCATTCTTCTATGTCTATTCACCACGTCATGAGTTAATGCACTAGCACTTTAAAAATGAGAAGGCACTCCGCATGCGTGTTATGTGAACAAGACCTCTTGTAGGTCGAAACGCGTCGTGGCATAGGTGCAGGGCATTTAATAAAACCTGTGCACTGAGTTCTGGGTCCGTTTTCGTCTTTTCCTAAATTTGGATGCTGTACGGCGAAAATCTTTGGATATATATATTTATATAGAGCTTCATATATGTTTTTCACATATATGTGTTTATATTGTTTCCGGGGTCCCCGCGCATGAGCGGGAATATTCATGTGCTTATGACTATTGATTAGGATACCCCTGGAAGAGAACAAGGATTACAGGTAAGTAACTTATCCTTTGTGGGAGTTGGTATTCCGTGGTTAGAATCAGGGTTCCCCCAGGGTCGAGGATGCACTCTCAGAGCACCCGCAGCGGCACTAGGTGGCCGGGTGCAGAGTGCTGAGGCCCATTGTTATCCAATGGGGGATAGGAGGCCTCCGGTTGGTGGCTGCTCACGAGCATGCAACAAGGTTGTGGAAGCAAAGCTCCTGGTGTTAGGCTCAAGGCAAAGGGGGGTCCGAGTTAGCACCCAAAGTATACCCGCAGCAGCGCAGGGGCAGCTGGGTGCAGGGTGCTGTTTCGTCGTCGGCTGCCCTGTTGATTTAAATGCGGATTCTCTGGTTGCAACAAAGACTGCAAGCTCGGGGACGAAGATCTTCTGGAGGTGACCACCGGTTGGAGAGGTAAGTTGGGATGCCTGGGGATGCTGTGACACCGTTGGTTGGGGCACCCAAGGCCGTGGGACGTCGGGTGCAGGGGTGTCTTTAGGCGTCTTGTTTTCTTACCAGCTCTGGCCGCAGTCAGGGGGATACTCCAGAAAGGGGCTGCAGGCGTTGATTGGAGATTCGAGGCAGGTCCGAGATCACCAGATCTCTGGTCAGGATTGCCGAGGAGACCTCCTCGTGGTGTTGGGCCACTCAAACTTGGGCCGTGGGCATCGGATGCAGAGTGGTGCAGACTGTGGGTGAGCAAATCCGGTGCTCACGGGAGACAAAGTCTTGGGTTTGGAAGGCAGGTCCTTCGGGTTCTTGAGGCTGCTGGCTGCAGGACATACCGGGATTTCGCTGGAGCAGGTACGAGGTGCGGACAGGCTGGTAAGGCTGGGACCAAGTCAGCGGGCATCCTCCACTTCTTAGTTTCAGCACAGCTCCTTCGGTCCTTCTTCTTCTGGTTGGTTTTTGTCTGAGGAGGTAAGGTTCAGGGTTGCCCCTAAACACTAGATTTAGCTGCGTTATAGGTAGGTAAAGGTTGGGACCAATGGGTCCCTTCCTTTGGGTGGGTACACTCCCTATTATACCACCTTCCAGTGGGAGGGGGGCATATGCCTCTCTCTGGTTGGCTGGGTCCCCCCATCAGCAAAATGGCGGGGACTTAGAGTTGTGCTTCACCTCGCCTCCCCCACCTGAGGGGTGGGGTTGGCAAAGGTGGGCACACCTTCCTTCCTCACTTGGTTCTCACGCCGATTCTCCCGCCCAAAGTGGGGGTCAGAACCGGTGGGAGCCAGTTGCTGGAAGCAGCAAAGGGCTGGGGTAGCTCACAAAGGCCCTCTGAGTGCATTTTTCATTAAATCCCACACTGGTATCAGTGTGGGTTTAATGTGCTGAGAAGTTTGATACCAAACCTCCCAGTTTTCAGTAAAGCCATTATGGTGCTGTGGAGTTCATAATGACAAACTCCCAGCACCATATACTCTTAATGGCAGCACTGCACTTACAGTGCCCAGGAATGGACTTGGGTACTGTAGGGGTACAGGGCTCATGCACCTGTACCCTCACCACTTGTATAGTGCACCCAGCTAGAGGGGTGGCTGACCTATGCCAGGGCAGTGGGTTGTTGGCATGGCACACAGGGATGTGTGCCATGTCGACTCTTCACTTTGTTCTGCACCAAAAGACGCAGCCTGCAATGGCAGTGTGTGTGTGTCTAAAGGTACAGGGCCTCTAGGGGTGGCGCAATAAGTGCTGCAGCCCTTTGAGGCCTTGCCTGGCCACAGTGCCCTTGATACCTGTGGTACCATTTGCAAGGGACTGACAAGTGACCAGAGAGTAGGGATAGAACATAGGCCCTGGGTATCTGTTTGGCAGGAACCCAGGGCACACTCAAAGTATATCAGCAGTTTGGAAAAAAAGTGGGGGCAACTATGCAAAAAGAGGGCACTTACTTACAAATGGGAGCTCCTGAGATCGATCTTTTTGCAACACCTCAGAGCGCGAAATCCCAGTACTTCACTTCCAGGCAACACTGCCACCAGTCTATAGGGAATGCACAGTGGATAGACTGGTCCGGTTTATTTGCATACGCTTTCCCCCCCGATACCACTACTTCACAAGGTGATCACCAAATGCAGAACCAGCCACATGACGTTAATACTAATTGCTCCACAATGGGCGAGACAAACCTGGTTCTCAGAAATAATGGAGCTATCTCAGGAAAGAATTCACAAATTGCCAAACAGACAAGATCTGTTATCAATGCAAAGAGGAAGGGTGCTTCACCCAGAACCAGAGTCCTTAAGCCTGCCAGCATGGCTCCTTAAATCTTATGGGACCCCTAAAGTTACCGGAAAATACAATAGGGGTCTTAAGAGAGGCAAAAAGACGTACCACTAGGAAGTGTTATAGGGCGAAATGGAAACTATATTATTCATTGTGGGGCCTTAAGGAAGGGTTACTGAAAAAGAACACAAAGGATAGGACGGTACTAAAGTACATAACACATTTACTGGATTGCAAGCTCACCTATGCATCCTTGAAGGTGCACTTAACAGAAGTAGTGGCGTATACCAGGGGTCACATAGAAAGAAGTTTCTTCACTTCACCAATCTTCAAGCAGTTCCTAGAGGGAGCAAAAAGAATTGCTCCCCCAAAAACGGTACCTGCACCCACATAGAATCTAAATATTGTGCTCTCTCAATTTATGAAGGCACAGTTTGAACCGTTACCCAAGGCTACATTACAAATGCTCACACTAAAGACTGCATTTTAGTAGCTATAACATCACTACACAGAGGTAGTGAGTTACAAGCACTAATTTTACAGGGACCTTACTTTCAAATACATAAAGACAGAATTGTCATGAGGACGAATCCGCAATTCATGACAAAGGTATTCTCACAGTTCCATATAAACCACAGATACCAAGTTTCTTTCAATTATTTCTTGAAATAGTTTTCTATGGAGACCAGTGACCAAGAACACAGTTGCAAAATGGATAGCCCAAGCCATACAATTGTGCCACAGAAATGCAGGAGAAACATTACAAAGCACTCCAGGGACACATTCAGCAAGGAGGAAAGGAGCAGCCATTGCTTTTCTAGCAAACACAGCACTTCAAGACATTTGTATGGCAGCAACATGGTCATCAGTACACACGTTCACAAAACACTACTGTGTTGATATTCCGATGAACAAGGAAACCCAAGTACGACGAAATGTCTTACAACATCTGTTTTTACATCAACGCTCCTCTTCAACCCATCCGCCTCAGTAGTAACAAACTGCTACAGAATCGGTGGACAGCATGTGAATCCAAAAAAGATTCACGTTGCAAAACGTATACTTTCTTAACTGTCGATGTAGTTTTGCAGCTTGAAGAAGTTTCTGGATTCACATGCGAACCCACCCTCCTCTGCTGAAGATGAAAGGAGAAAGCCTCCTTATCTTAACATTTACCGAGACAAACTGGTGCTTCGTACGAGAGCTTCCTTTCTTTTGAAAGGGGTCACTCCATTTCACGTAGGCCAATCACTCTGCCTGCTTTTTACACTCTGCCTCATCCTTCCAAGGAAGAGGAGCGACTTCACCCTCTGTACTCAAATTGAGCGTTGTCATTCTACCTTGACCACACGCTAGAGTTCCGGGTGGACGACCAACTCTTCATGGGGTAAGTCGGAGCGAAGAAGGAAAAGGCCATGCAGAAGCTGACCATCTCCCGATGGATCGTGCTCCGCATTAAAATCGGCTACGCATTGGGTGTGTCCTGCCAGTCCGGTACTACCATCCAGTCGCCTGGGTTCAGGGCAGACAGGACTTGAGCCAGAGTAAGCATTTTGAACTCCTCCTTCTTGAGAAAGAAGTTGAGAGAGCGCAGGTCTAAGACAAGACGAAGTTTTGCAGCGTGAATCTTTCTGGATTCACTATGCTGTGCATTATTCCGCCATCTTGTGGTTGGGTCCGGAATCGTAGTATTTTCTCTTTCTTCTTCTTTTTTTTTTTTTCGTGGCCCAGGTGGGCGGCGACGTCCCACCACTTGGTATCCTTCGTGACGTCGACGCGCTTCCTGCGGAAGCTCCCACCTTTGGTCGCCATCTTCAGATTCTTTTTTCCGCTGTTGGGTCTGGATCGTTGCCGAAGAGTTCCAGAAGTTTTGGAAGAGGAATCAAGGAAAATCGAAGAAAGACGACGACAAAATCAGTTTTCAACTACACCGGACTACAGGTCAGGTAACCGGGACGACGAGGGAGAAGGTTTACGACCGAGATCTCGACGTTCTACGAAGAATGCGCTCGCAGGGCGCTCCCTGAGCGCGGGTATGGACAAAACACCGTTCAAGTTTTGCACCAACTGCCACCACAAGTACGCCCAGAAGGACCAGCATCCAGTCTGCAACCTCTGCTTGCCGCTCGACCACAGCAGCGAAGACTGCAACGCGTGCTCGGCGTTTACACCCAAGACACTCAGAGTGAGGGAGAGGCAGAGAAGGGCGAACCACAACATGCAGGGGCAGGGACCACCTCCATCGCTCCGAGACCTGGGCCTCTCCAGTGGAGAGGAGGACAACATCGCCGGAGGACTGCGCGGTCGTCTAGGTCCATAAGAAAACGTCAAAGGCGGTAAAGGAGTCGTCGACCCCTAAACACTCGAGCGACACTCGAAAGGGTGAAGCTAAAGCCCCGAGTGACACTCGTAGAAGTGAAGCTAAGTCCTCGAAGGGAGCATTGCCGCCAAAACATTCGACCAAGGCAACAGCAACCAAGGACAGTCAGCCGAGCGGATCCTTCGAAAAGGACTCCCAATCGGCAAGAGCCCTCTCAAAACCCAGGGTGTCGAAGGTTGCCCCGAAAAGGACACCTCTGCGCCGAGAAAGGAAGGGCAGACATCGTCGTCGACATCGACGGCCCCGAAGAGAGTCGCTCCAGCCCTCAACGCCGAACAGGCACACGAGATGGAGAGGAAGAAGAGGAGGCTCAAGGCCGAAATGGCGAGCATCCTGCAGCGGAAGAAGGGCTTCGACCACAAGATGAGCCAATACACCATCCCGTCAAGACCCGCGCTCGAGGTCATAGACGCCGAACCGCTGAAAACACCCGAACCAGTCGAGGAACAGGGGGACGAAGACTATTATTTCGAGGGAGAAGGCGACGAAGATCTGCAATCCTACCGGGACTCGACGTCCTCGGAGGCACAAGACCTGGAATGGCAAGACCTCGACGCAGAATCGCCGGAAGAAGGGGTAGACACTTACCCTTCGAGGCCCTCGCCGCCAGACGACATTGGGGTCTACAACATGGTCGTCCAAAAGGCTGCACAAACCTATGGAGTAAAAATGGAAGAGGAGAAGCCCATGGCATGTTTCCTCCTGGAGACTCTACTGCCTCAACAAACCAGGAGCCAATTCCTACCCATGCTCCCTAGTGTGCTGGATCAAGGAAGAGAGGCCTTTAGGGAACCAGCAGTATGCACGGCTGTGACTCCAAGAACGGAGAAGAAGTATAAACATTCTTCACAGGACCCTGCATACATACAAGGATCAGTGCCAGCCGACTCCATAATTACAGCAACAGCTAGGAAGAGGGCCAATGTGCCCATTAATGCCGGACCACCTCCAGACAAGGCGAGTAGGAGGATGGATCTTACAGGGAGAAAGGTGGAGAGAAATGCGGCAATCCATTGGCGCATCGCAAACTCCAAAGCCCTCCTCAACAGGCACGCATACCAACACTGGGATGAAGTGGGGCAGCTCTTAAAGCATCTACCAGATCAGTACCAACAAAGGGCAGCTCACCTGGTAGAAGAAGGCAAAAGCATGGCGAACACATGCTTGAAATCAGCCTTGGATACTGCAGAGACGTCCAGCAGACTGATGATGATAGGGGTGACCGAGAGGAGACACGCATGGCTCAGAATTTCTGGATTCAAGCCAGAGGTGCAAAGTAACATCCTGAATACACCCTTTAACGACGAGCAACTGTTTGGCACACCAGTTGACGACAAGTTAACACAGCTCAAGAAGGACAACGAGACAGCAAGGTCCATGGGAGCGCTGCAGTTCAGAGGGATGAGAAGAGGGACACTCACGAGAAGGCCGGGTGGTAGAGGAGGCAATGTGCCTGCCACATCGCACTAAACGTTCCAGCAAGGCTATCAAAGGAACAACCAAGGCCAGCAGCAGCAAGGACAGCAGCAGCAAAACTGGCAGTACCAGCCCCGGGGCCAGTCCTTTCGAGGGCGCGGAAACGGACGAGGACAGACTCGAAGAGGAGGCCAACAGCCCACCTCCAAGTGACTTCACCATGAAGCCAACAACCACCCTAGCAACACCTCGGGGTGGGGGCACGGACAAAGAGAAAAACAAAAACCTGACGTTCCACAAGAAACAGTCCCTCGAACATACAACACCGGTAGGAGGCAGGATAAAGAACTTCCTCAAGCAGTGGAGGAAGGTCACTACAGACAAATGGATACTAAACATCATACAATACGGATATTGCATAGAGCTGGAAAAACAACCTCCAGAAAGAAAACCAAGAAACAAGCAAGGGAACTTTCGCTCTTGCAACTGGAGGCGAAGGAACTGCTCAGCAAGGAGGCGATAGAGGCAGTACCGCACAACCAAAGGAACAAAAGGGGTTTACTCAACTTATTTCCTCGTGCCAAAGGTGGACGAAGCACTAAGACCTATCCTAGATCTGAGATTCTTAAACAAATTCATAAGAACTCAAAGATTCAAGATGACTTCCCTACAGGAGGTAATACCACAAATACAACAAGGGGATTACATGGCAACTATAGATCTGAAGGACGCGTACTTACACATCCCCATCAACCACAGGCACAAACGTCTACTAAGGTTTGTGATCAACCAGACTCACTACCAGTTCACAGTACTGGCATTTGGACTCAAATCCGCACCAAGGGTGTTTACAAAGTGCCTAGCAGCAGTAGCAGCGCACCTCACGAAGGCAAGGAATACACGTATATCCCTACCTCGACGACTGGCTCGTAAAGGCAAGCTCGTACAGCCACTGCAGAGAACACATCCAGCAGGTCGTACAAACACTGAGCCAACTGGGTTTCTCAATTCATTGGGAAAAATCGTCAACCGAACCAGAGCAGATCAAGATATTCTTAGGGGCCGAGATCAACACCATACAGGCCAAAGTGTTCCCTAGCAGGAAAAGAACATTGGTGATACTGAAGGAAACACGTCCTTACCGCAAGGGGCAAGTTCTGACAGTGAGGACGGTGAGCAAGTTAATGGGACTGATGGCGTCATGCATTCACCTAGTCCCAAATATCCGACTGCACATGAGACCATTCCAGGAATGGATTCAGCAGCAATGGTCACAGGCAACAGGGAGTTGGGAAGATCTTGTGGTTGTCACACACGCAGTGCATCAGGAAATAGCGTGGTGGAACAAGGAAAACATATCACAGGGGAAGCCATTCACACAACCAACTCCAACAGTGACCATCACAACGGACGCCTCCCAGATGGGGTGGGGCGCACACATGAACAAGCTCAAGGTGAGGGGTCTATGGTCGCAGCAAGATGCGGTCAGACACATCAACTACCTGGAGCTAAAGACTGTATTCCCAGCCTTAAAAGCCTTTCAGAAAGAGCTGTACGGAAACAGGGTGTTGGTCCAAACAGACAACACAACCACCATGTTCTCCATCAACAAACAAGGAGGAACACAATCAGTGGCACTATCAGGGCTAGCACAGGAAATATGGAGATGGGCCATTCCACTAAAAATAGACCTACTGGCAATACATCTCCCGGGGAAGGACAATGTGGAAGCAGACCGACTCAGCAGGCAGACGTCGGCATCCCAAAAGTGGGAGCTCAATCAACAGGAAATAGAGAAGCTATTCCAAAAATGGGGTACACCGCAAATAGACCTATTTGCAACACACCAGAATGCAAAATGCTCACACTTCGCATCCAGACAACCAGACCATCGGTCACAAGGGAATGCGCTATGGATAAGTTGGTCAAAGTCATTTGTATACGCTTTTCCCCCGTTGCCACTGATACACAGGGTACTCAGCAAATGCAGAATCAGCAACATGACACTAATACTGATAGCACCTCAGTGGGCCAGACAATCCTGGTTCTCACACATAGTGGAAATGGCACAAGAACCAGCACACAGGTTCCCAAGAAGAAAGGACCTGTTAACAATGCAGAACGGAAAGGTGCTACACTCCGGAACCGGAGAGCCTCAGCCTAGCAGCATGGCTCCTGAAGACTTAGAATTTGCACACCTCAAACTACCACCAAGTACCATGGCAGTACTCGGGGAGGCAAGGAGACCTTCCACAAGAAAGTGCTACGTAGCAAAGTGGAAAAGGTTCTCCCAATGGTGCATCAAGGAGAATCTACAATGGAAGATCACAAGGGAATCAACGGTACTAAAATACTTAACACACCTGCTACAAAGCGGATAAAGCTACACATCCCTGAGGGTGCACTTGGCTGCGGTAGTGGCCTACACAAAAGGAGAGACGGGGAAAAGTTTCTTCACCTCTCAAGTTGCGAAAAGATTTCTGGAAGGGGCGAAAAGAATCGCACCCCCAAAGAGGATGCCAGCACCAGCATGGAACCTCAACGTAGTGCTAACTCAATTGATGAAGGCACCCTTTGAACCTATTCACAAGACTACACTGCACATGCTCACGCTAAAGACAGCCTTCCTAGTGGCTATCACGTCATTACGAAGAGTAAGTGAGTTGCAAGCGCTGACACTCCAAGAGCCCTACTTGCAAATACACAAGGACAGGATTGTAATGAGGACGGACCCACACTTCATGCCAAAGGTGGTGTCTCGGTTCCACATTAACCAAACAATCCAAATACCAAGTTTTTCCCAAAAACCTTCCACACGAACAGAAAGGGCGCTGCACACACCAGATGCCAGAAGGGCTGTAATGCACTATATAGAGAGGACAAAGGAGTGCAGGAAAACAAAACTGTTCTTTGTCTCCTTTGCCAGCAGTTTTCTGGGACGACCAGTCACCAAGAATACGATTGCACGATGGATTTCGCAGACAATTCAACACAAGCAGGCAGGACAACAGATACAAGGAGCAGCTCAAGCTCACTCAACAAGGAAGAAGGGAGCAACAATTGCATTTCTAGCGAACACACCTATCCAAGACATTTGCCAAGCTGCAACATGGTCTTCAGTGCATACGTTCACTAAGCACTACTGTGTGGATATTCAAATGAACAAGGAAGCGCAAGTGGGACAGAGGTCTTACAACACATTTTCAGTAACCAATGCTCATCTTCCACCCAGCCACCGCAATAAGGACAAAACCGCTAATTAGTCTATGCACAGCATAGTGAATCCAGAAAGATTCACGCTGCAAAATGTATAGTTTCTTACCTGTCGGCGTAGTTTTGCAGCTTGAAGACGTTCTGGATTTACTAGCGATCCCACCCTCCTCCACCAGAAAGATGAGACATTAGGACAAAGGAGGCTAAATTGCATACATAGCTAAATGGATCAAGCAAAGCGGATAACATAAAAAAAAGAAAGAAAAAAAAAGAATCGGAAGATGGCGACCAAAGGTGGGAGCTTCCGCAGGAAGCGCGACGACGTCACGAAGGACACCAAATGGTGGGACGTCGCCGCCCACCTGGGCCACGAAAAAAAAAGAAGAAAGAGAGAAAATACTACGATTCCGGACCCAACCACAAGATGGCGGAATAATGCACAGCATAGTGAATCCAGAAAGTCTTCAAGCTGCAAAACTACACCGACAGGTAAGAAACTATACGTTCTCTGTCCTCCTTGGGTACCAGAAAGTAGCCGGAATAACAAACATGCCCCATTTCTAGCGTTGGCACCCTTTCTGCCCCTTGAGGATTTGCGTGCTCATTCCACCAGAGCTAAATCTGCAACCACTGTGTTAGCTCTGGTCCTGTACATCTGCAAGGCAGCAACATGGGCTTCCCTGCACTCATTTAACAAGCACTACTGCCCGGACAGTCAGGTTCGTAGGAATGGGCACTTTACCCATTTGGTCCAACTGGACTTCCTCGTGTGAAATTGGTCCACAGACCCACCTTAAAGTTATTGCTTGGGTATCTATTCTAAGTTAGGGAATCTGTGGCTAGAAGTCTCGAACCACTGAACAAGTTAGTTACCTTCTGTAATGCCTTACCTGGTAGAGACACTATCCAGCCGCGGATTCCTTACCAATCCACCCATCCTCCCTGCTCTGTGAACGGATATCTAGGGACTGGGCTTTCCCCTTTCAGGGCCCTGGTATTCCACACCAGTGGTCAGTGTACTTTGTGGCTCTGTGCCTTTGGCATGAAAAATGACACAAAAAGTAACTGACGTCAGCGCACCTTGGTGGTGCCTATATAGGCACCGCAAACGTAATTTGCGGCGTGGACGATGCCACGCGAACCCGAATGTCTCCACCTTCCGGCACGCAGGGATGTTGCTCACAAAACACTTCTGGACCCAGGTTGACTGCTGGGGATAATTCTAAGGCAAGGAATCTGCGGCTAGATAGAATCTCTACCAGATATGGGTTACCGAAGGTAAGTAACTTGTTCTTTGATACCTTGGAGTATTCTCTTTTGTGGTCCTAAATGGAAGTTAACACTTAGCGTGGTGGCTAGTGAAAGTCCATGTTAGCCTGCGGGACCACTTGCATTGATACACTGAAAATGGCAGTTTGTATTTTCACTGTTGGGGCATGTTAAACACTAAAGGAACACGTCCTTCCTTTTAGGTCGAGCCTAGCGCAGCGCGCATGCGCTGCTCTATGGGAGGCTTCTTGTGAGCACTCTAAACTTCCCCAAAACTTCTCCGTGTGGGTCTGACTCCTCCCACACATTGGATTGGCTTTTGCGTGTGTCTTTCAATAATGAAAGCACGCAAATGGCCAAAGGCGAGTGCATGTCCCACCTCTTCTCCAAAGGTTCACTCCCACGGCGTTTTGCTCTTGGGAGCGAGCAGCGGCGCGCAGGGTGGCAGCTGCATTCCTGTGCCCGCCCCCACCACTCCTCTTGTCGTGGGATAATCAAACAAGAGGAGTGGTGTGGGCGGGCACAGGAATGCAGCTGCCGCCCTGCACGCCGCTGCTTGCTCCTGTAGTGTAGCTCCTATTTCCCTTATAGGCTCTGCGCATTGGAATAATATATCCTATAGGTTTGACATAGGACTAAGGTCAGTATGTCCCTATCGAGTATATTAAACTTAATTACTTGTGCCAGCTAGCTCAGAGGCCACTAGAAACTTCTTGACGACAAGAAGGGATTCGTTTCCGGCTGCCGCAAAACATGACCACTGTGTTTCCCTCACAGAATCAGGATGTGTCCCAGAGTCGTAGAAACAATAGATAACCATTTCACTCAGCTCAGTCGTGCATGTTTCAGTTATTCTCAGAGTTACACAGAAATAACCAGACGGGCGATTCAATAAAGGATTTATTGAACAGTCTTGTTTCTGTTGTAAGTTATATGTGCTGTTACGATCACAAGACAGTATGCGAGATAAATAATGTACAAGGTGAGCAGTAGAAATAAATAATACTGCGTCAGCATTATCTTTTTAGCATATATGTATTTACATAAAATGACACAACCTAAAAATGCGAGTACTCATACGATGCGTTTCTAGCCTAGTTCTACCCAGTGTGCCTAACCTGTCCTAGGTGTAGGGAGAAGTAGAAGTAGGTGCTGTATTCCTGACTAGAGTATACTAAGAGTAAGTTACGCCTAGCATGCCAAGAGTCTATTATGCCAAGAGTCCCTCTAGGTTCTAGTCTGCTCCATACCTGAAGAATGAGAGAGGTAGGAATCTCTATCCGGACTCGAACTCCAACACCCCGCAAGGGAAGTTAGATCACTGGAAGCTGGACTCTCTGCGTGCAGGAAGGGCAGTGTCTTCTCAGTGCGTCTGGCCGGGAATCGGGCTCCTCTGAAGTCGAGGTCTCCTCTGATTTACAGGGGTTTGGGAAGGTATATTTATACCTGGAAATGTTAGCATTGACGTGAGTTGGGTAGCGAAAGACGTCATGAATGAATCCCTTAGGGAATAAGAGGTTCATGCATAATGTATGAGACCTTGAAGAAATCAATAGTCCTGGGCAAGGGAAACTCCCGCCGCCAGAGGGTCTGTTTTTTCATGGACTCGTTGAGACGTTAGGGTGGACGGATGTCGGAAGCCATGCCTGTTTTTGGTATGCATAGTTTATGCCTAAATAAGGTCTGGGATTCTATGCCTATATAAGGGCAAGTTGGATTGTGCCTATATATGGTCATGATTCTAGAAAGCCCGTTTAAGGACACCCTATGAAGTACACAACACCCACTCCTCTTTGTGTATACAACAATACTAAAATGCTAAACATTTAAAATGCTAAACATTAAAATGGAGTACCGCATATTAAAACATATCCTAAAAAGCCTTAAAAGATACATTAAAATGCAAAGGATGCTGTACATTTTTAAGCAGTGCTTTTCATTTCCTGCATAAAGAGTAAAATAAATGCAATCGGAACGAAATGTAAAAGCAACATTTACATATGACGAGAATGAATGCAAGGTTGTTTTAAAACAAAATCATTCCCTGTCATGAAATTCAAATGAACTGAGTTAGACACACAAGATGACTAAGTGTTCCTGGAAGTACTGCCAAGTCTGTATTATAAGGCTAGTTTTACTTTAAGCAGATTGGATTGCCGATCGTTCGAGAGAAAAAAAAAAAATGGGACAAAAGTTCAAATTTGGTAATGTTCCAAGTCTTTGAAAAATGAAGGCCAAATTGTTGCTGTCGTACTGGAACAGAATATGCCAAACAGAGTCAGTTCACGGGTCTGGTGTAAACATTAGATCATCTATTTCAATAGACAAAACATCATCCACTGTCGCTGGTGTAAGTTCGAACACCCCACGTAAGAGATTGACCGCACAAAGATGGGAAGCATCGCCCTCAGCATAGGCCGCTGCAGCAATGTTCGCTTCCGTTGTTACCTGTGTGCTTGGAGTTGTTTCTCGTACCTCAGCAGCAGCAGGAGGCGACTGTGAGATCTCAATGAATGCTGACATCAGTATTGGGAGCCTCTGGGGACAACACGAAGCATGGACCGTTATCGGGACCAGCAAAGTATCGACGTCATTTGGCGCAGCTGATGGATATGTTAGACAGGCGTCCAACACGCATTCTTCACCGCATAGCAGGCATCATAGAACAGGTAAGATGCAATCATGCCAGATTGGTCGGAATGACAGGAACCACGTGGTATTAAGGTCCCGTGAGACGAGTCATGCCCAATAGCTGTACTATTCGCTCACGGCACTTTCTTTCAAGGAGAACTTTCCCCATTTCGCTCGGAGTTATTTCTGCGAAGCGGCTGGCCATAGCGCAATAGCAGACAGATGAATAGAATTCCCGCAACAAGTGCTAGAATTAATGGTATGCCACCAAACACCGAATGTGCAAAGTTCGGAATGATTCCAAGTATTGCCTGGAACGGTGCTAAGAGACCGGTGCAAATGCTCTTAAATACATGTACAATTCCTGTTGTATCTGACATGTTAAAGATACGTGATATCATTTCTACGAAATGTATAGGGCAGTTTGTACGTATTAAAGTCTGTATCTCAGCCGAAGTCCTTGCAATTTGTAGATCATAGGTTTCTTTGGCCGAGGTCAAAGGCACTGTTTGCTGTAAAAGCATGGCTTTCATTCTGCTTAAAGTATCAAATCTTATAAAAGAGACGTTAAGTGAAGGCCACAAAGGCGACTCCCTGACGGTGTCTATTGGGGAAACAATACTTGCATACAGCAAGTGACCCTGGAGTTGACCGTTACTAGATATGGGATGCCGGGTAACATTCCACAGCAGCTCTGATCATTCAACATGAGGTAACTCCCATTCGAAAGTTGTCCAAACGTTGGATTAATCACAGCAGCTGGAGAACCGTGCTGATGGCAAGACAGGTTTGCCACAGAACCATTACAAGCTCCGTGTAAAATAATGTCCTAACATATGAGTGAACCGGTCAGTGCATGTTCACAGTTAGTACCGCTAAGAAACACTTCACGATCCCCACTCCAACATTTATGTGTATACGGTAAATTCCAAGATGTCTTAATGTATTCCTTACCCAACCTTTCATATTTGCCTGCTTGCATCTGTCTGACACAATACTGGAACTGAAAAGTTGTCACAGGTAATGTTATTTTGCCATTAATAAGCCATTCTGAAGCTGGTTTTTCTGCCACTGTGAATGGTAATTTGTCAATTTTTTCAATGCTCAGCACTGTATACTTTGCTCCTCTTTGTGCCAATTCGACTGTTTATCAGTTAGATTGTATTCTGCAAACAGAGACGACGTGTTGATGAAACGCCAAGGCACATAGCCCGCTCGCAAAGATTGCAGCGTCCATGTCAATAACACTATAGAACGTAATTGAGACTGACCTTGTTGTAACATAGCCAAATCTTGTTCTAGAATGTCGATAGCAGAGGATACAATGCCATCCAATGAATAAATTCTGGAGGACAAAGTTGTTAACCATTGTCGACTACAGAGAGTGTTTTCTCTAAATTAATACGATCAAGTTCACGTATTCGTTTTGCAGCCTCTATCTGTGACACTTTCCATGCTTCGTTATAAGCAGCGTAGATGCCGGCATATATGAAACGTTTTTGACGCGGTTTTCTTGGTCCAAGCAAGAATTCCCTAAGATCTGCGTCGTGTGCAAGTAAGGTTAAGTGTTGCTTCACATCCTGTAGTGTAGATTTATGCAGCCAATCGAGGCATAATTTTCCTACACTATATGTTGTTACTACCCCCGGATGTTGTCTTTGGACATATCTTGGGTCTGGCCTATGAAGTGCAAAGCCCTGAGTTTTGTTCAAGAACCTTTCCTGACAGTTGTTTGTGTCTGCGGGCCAGATCAACCATTTCTTCCAATTTGGATGAGTTCTGTTGAGTTGTAGTATATTGTCGACTGTCACCACTGCCTCTGTATTATTATCACTGGCAGGTGTTGGCACAGAAGGTGATTTCATCTCTTTTATCTTGGCTAACCCAAGACAAGATGTCTGTTGGACGGTGTCATTCAAAAACATTATTTGTTCAGGGATTATACAGGCTCTAAATAAAGCTTCTATACCCTGCACTTGCCAATCTTTACTACCCCAGACAGTTTTTGTCTCAATTGTGTCTTTCCATAAGACGAAACCCTGAGTAGACAGTTGGGCAATAAATGCTTCAGAGTAAATCTGTTTCGTATTTGTTAACATAATTTTCAGTCCTGTTTTGTTTACATTTTTATAGTAAAACGTTTCTGGATCAGATGTATTATAACCTGAAAAATATGGAAATTTACTAGCAAAAGTTTTTGAACTACAATGTGGTGGTGTAGGACAATGTTCCCATTGATTAAACATAAACACATTTCTTGGATATGCAGTTTTGTGCAAATAATGATGACCATAGTGGTTGTAACAATACATTTCTTCGTAATCATTTGTGCCCTCTAAATATTCATTTTTAGAAAATGCAGCAGATTTTTCTAGATCAAACATCATATCTTGAACAGTCTCTAAGTCCCAATCATCTGAATAGGTACTGGACGTTATCAAATCGCTTAGTGAAATTTTAAACAAATGTGGAATGTTCAATTGTTCACTTGGACCGAAGATTTCATAATCTGTTTTGTCCCACACTATACCATCCTGTATAGGAACAGCTGTGATGTTCACTGATGACAAGTCTCTTGCTTCACGATGGGAAGATTTATGTGGTTTCAAAAGCACGTTTATGTCCTTTCCTTCAATGTTCACATGGATGTATCTGCCACTTATAAGCATGCTTACTGTTGTTACCAAAGCTAGCCAGAGCAGGAAAACAAAAAGTCCAGATGTAATCCAGAGTTCAATCCATGGAGAAACCAGATAAGTCTTTTTCAGAAAGTGAATAAATTCTTGTACTTGCTGCTTGAGTTTTGATGATGCTGGCGTCGTTTCAGGTTCGCTTGGATCCACTGAGAACGTATCAAAGTCAATGACATAGCCAGAAGCAGTTCTGTCAATTGTTGGAATTGCATCAGGATTCGTTGAAATCACAGGAACCAGTTCTTCACGTGTCACGTTGGTGTAGACAGGTGTATTTGGAAGAACTGTTATTTGGTTGTCAAGAGGGATGAGTTCCATAGCTTGGTTGCATAGTCCTTCATGTGTTACAGCTGAATTTTCGATCGTGATCAGTCTTTCAGTCTGAACCTCTTGAATAGTAGCGAGAGGAGTGCGTCTGCTACTAGGTCGGAGTCCACGAGGCCTACTGCTTAGTATTGGCCACATGTTGTGGTTTGATCAGGTCGATGGACACAAATCTTTTCTCCTTTCTTCCAGCAAGGGGCGGCAGAAGTACTGTCCTTGTTCCTTGAACAGCTAGAACAGGTACCGGTTGTCTGTAAGAAGGTCCAAATTCCTTCTTGTCCGCGATTTTTTCTCTGACCAGATCCCCAACTTTTGGAATCCAGACAGGCCTTGCTGGGACCGCCGATTTTTCCCCAGTGGTGGTTGGCTGTAAGGATACGTTGCTTTGTTTCGTTCTTAACTTGTTAAGTTCCTGTTAAACAGCCAAACGATCTTTGATATCAAATTCTTTCCTGTCCACCACTGTGCCTACGTGTTCTAAGTCTGGAACCCACATCCTTGTCCCAAATAGGACCTCATATGGAGTGACTCCCCTAGAGAACTTCTTGGCAAGTTATTGATAGCGTGCTGAACGCTAATGAGGTGTTTGACCCACCCATCACCCGAGCCTAATACCCTAGCTGTTATAGACTGCTTTATGTCCCGGTTTTTCCTTTCCACAACAGAATTTCCCTCAGGATGGAATGGAGAGGAGTACCGCAATGCAACGCCCAGACTGGCCATGGCCTCCTTGTAAGCCCTAGAGCTAAACGCAGGACCCTGGTCAGAATGAAACGTGCCTATTGCGTATGTGCCGATAAAGACTCGCAAATCTTTTATAACAGTTCGAGCGTCAGCTGAGCGCTGAGGCCATAACCATAGGAACCTAGATTCAGTATTTGCGGGAATGCCTTTGTCCAGTAGGACGCTGGCCAGTAGATAGCCTAATGCTGTCTAACAGTGGTGTCTGCACTGGGCTGCCGCATTCGCTGCATGGTGTCAGGTGGCTCTCTTGCTGTAATTTACAGTCTAAGCAGTTGTTGATGAATATGTGAATTTGTGTATTCATTCCAGGCCACCAGTACATCTCTTTTAATGTCAAAATTGTTTTTGAGATCCCTTGATGTGACAGACCCTCCCCCAAATGTGTTTCATAAATCAAGGCTGCTCTTCGTTCCATGTTTGGAATTACCCTATCCCCCACTCCAGGGATTCGAGCAAAAGGAACGTTATTCGCATCAATTACATAAGAGTACTTGAGTGGAAACTTTTTTGGTAACGCTGTACTGCTGCCTTTGCTTGAAGCATTGACAGCTAACATTATCTCACCGTCTATTTTCGTTTTTGAACGAGTGATCGCAGCTACGGAAGCCGTTTGCACAGCCCCCTTCGCGGCTTCGTCAGCCAATGAATTCCTGCAACGTGAACGCCATCACGTTGATGACTCAGTGTGTGGATCACGTGAGCCTTTGGTAGTTCGTTTTTCAACAGAACTACTTGTTCCCAAAGCAATTTGTGTTTAATTGTGCCACCTTTTGCATCCTTAAAACCATTTTCAAGCCAGGTTCGTATATAGTTATTATACGACTGAACACAGTAAAAGGAATCGCACACGATTAGTGTGAGGAATTCTCGATCCGTACTTTCAAGTGCCAGTTTGAATGCCTGTAGTTCAGCTCGCTGAGCTGTACAATCACCTAGTGACTGAGTTTTTGTAACCATAGGTCTGAAGATGCCATTTTGCATGCGACCTTTAACGATAGCACACGCTGCACTGTAAGCTTGCTTACTCCCTGTTGCGGGCTGTGCGGATCCGTCAGTGTAAATTACGAATTCATACTGATCGAGAGGCAGAATCTCAGTGGGCAGAGGACATTCTTGTTCATATTGGAGAAATGCCTGTGTTTTTAAATCTGGATCAAATACATATTCAACATCAGTTGCAGCAAGAGAATTAACCCACTGTATCCATCTCGGATGTAAAGCTTTAGCATTCGGAATGCTCGCTTTTGTGACCGCTTCTAAAGCCGGTACTGGGGTAACGACAATTATGCGTTTCCCTTGGGCTAAGGCTCTTTCTTTTGCTACAGCTGTTTGAACTGCTGTCAGAATTTTTCAGTTGAACTGAAACGCATTTCCGCTTGTGTGTACAAATGTGATTTGTATGCAATTGGTACTTTCTCACCCTCGTTAAAGGTTAAGTAAGTGAATCCACATTGACCCGAAATTATTCGAATCACCAAATTTCTTTGACTTACGCGTGTTTGTAAGTGATTTGTTGCTAACATGTTAGCTTGGAGTGAACGTAAAATTTCTGTGTGTTCCTGTGTCCAGTTTTTATTTGAAAAATCAGGTTTGATTAATGCGTAGAGAGGTTTAACCCTTTCTGCATAGTTTAGAATGTATGTTCTACCAAAATTTAGGAATCCCAGTATTGATTGTAAATTTTTTAGCGTTTTTGGAGGTTGGAGCAGCGCACACTTCTCTAGAAAGTTAGCTGCCAAGCTCTTGCCTTCACTTGAAAGCTCATATCCCAAAAATAGGACATTGAGATGGGCAATTCGGGACTTTTTAAAGTTGAACTTGTAGCCCTCAGAGGCGAATCCCAATATAATGGTGCTCACCCTGTTCAAGTGTTTTTCCAAATCATCGTCTGTCAGATAAATTTCATCGACATAGGACAATGCCTCGTTGTCATAAATTTGTAGTAACTCCGTTACTCTCGCTGAGAATAACCCCGGGCTGTTTTTGAACCCTTGTGGGAGTCGACAAAAGTGACGCTGGGTCCCCATTATGGAGAATGCCGTTAAGTACCTACTTTCAGGTGCTATATTTTGACAAAAAAATCCATTTGAGATATCTAATGTTGTTTTGTATTTTTGCGCACAATGTTATTCATTAATGCTGTGCTGTGTGCATTTTGCACTGCAAAAGTTTTAGAACAAGTGTTTAAATGTCTGTAGTCCAAAACTAGACGATATGTATTGTCTGGTTTGGAGACAGGAAACAAAGGATTGTTCATAGATGAGGTGCTAGTTTCAATCACCCCTTGGTATTCAAGTTGATTTAAAATCTCCCTGACCTGTTTTTTAGCTTCTTGCTTAATTGGATACTGCCTCTGAGCAGTAGGTTCATGTTTCAGATGTATTTTATGGTGAGGGAGTCCTCATCCCATCCTACATGATTTTTATATAATGCTGGAGCCTGGGCCACTGCCCATTTTCTGGCATATGTATATTTTAAATGAATTGGAATGTGATTGGAGAAGGCAGGCATAATCATGTCCTCGCCGTGTGGGCACTCCCTGACAAATTGTGGTGGCCAGTCTTTTTCTGCTAGAAGTATGTCATAACCCTTTGATAGTCTTTCCCAAAAAAGTGCTTTAACCTGTCTAGGTTTGTCTCCCTCCATCCGGAGTGTTATGTCATATAACCTTTGTGGAGTACTAACCCTGGTGTCTACAGTCTCTACTGTAATGTACTCATTCAAGTCCACTATCTCCAGAAGTTCCATCAGGTTCTGGCGAGCTATTGTGACTTCTGCTGCACTGTCCAGCATTGTCTGAGCCCATTCTCCGTTCTTGAGTTGCGATCTCATTATTCTCGGCATGTCTTATCTTCAGACCTGCTACTTTCTTTTTGGAGAATTGAGGTTTAGCTTTAAGTTTTGTTGCGTGCTTGTCGTCTTTCGATTTCACGCGTTCTTCTCTATGTTCTGTTCGTCCTCTTCTTTCCGAAGTCTGTGATGAGACCTGAAAGGGACGAGAGGAACGTGTATCAGTGTCTTGATACCTATCAGGTTTTCTCAAATTATCCCTATTCCTGAGGTTGTACCTCCTTTCAGAGGGCTCCTTTTGAGGAGACCTACCTCGGGATTGAGAACCTTTCTCGTTTGAATTTTGTTTGTTAGATTCCCACTTCTTTTTAGAAGATGTAGGAGTTTGTTTAATTGAGTCCTTTTCAAGACTTTCCGATAGTTTTGGTTTAGCTGGTCTCCCACCCAAACTATCTCTGCCTAATTCTGCATAAGATTGCTCTATAATTCTGGGTAGCTCTGTCTGATGTTCTGTAACATCAAATTCCCTTATTTTTTGCCGGATCGCCACTGCTGCTGCCTCCCTTTTAATATTAGATAATATTATCGTTGAGACCTGTTCAAAATTTTTCAGTAATTTCATACCCAAATTTAAAGCAGGCTCTGCTCCATATTCGTTTTGAATTTGTTTTAGGACATCTGGTATTACCGCAATTGACGGAATGCCGTGTGTTTTAGTGTAGATGGCAGCAAAGACTGAGCCCCAAGTGGTGCAGTCTTCCAGTTGTGGTGTGATCCCCATTGGTAAACTGATGGTTAGGATTCTGTGTTTCTCATGTGGGCTAGTATTTGGAAATACTGCTTCAATTTGAATAATTTTTTGAGCTATCCAAAATGGGATTTGCTCCCGCTTAGTGGGCATTTTTCCCATGACTGCGTATAGAGTCTGTGGTGTAATTTTTAGTGTACTCCCCTGTGGAGGAGTATGATGTGTAATTGTTAATGGTGGTTGGACTGTGAAAGTCCGCATGACATATTGAACCAATTGTCTGTAGATTTTTATTAACTCTGTGAGTTGATTAAGTATTTCCTCGTCTGACATTATTTCGATGTCTGGATGAGGTGTATAGCCGGCTAGAATCGGCCATGGTGCTCCTGGTCTACCTAGTGGACCGAGCCTGGTTATATTTTTATTGTGTTTTAGGGCGCCTTTAAACCAGAGCTGATGCTCCTGGTATGTTAATGGAATCTCAATATCCTCGAAAGGAATGTATTCCTCTGGTGCTTCATCTTCTTTGTAGTAGTGAAACAAGTGTGTTACTGGATTGGATTCAGGAAGAATTACCCATGAATAGAATACCTCTGTCTGAAAGGATTCATGTGCCTCAATCACGAAAACTGCTCTACCTCCTCTCGGAGATAGGCCATGTTTTATAAGTTTTAGAGTAATGGCTCTTCTTAAGTTAGGAGGAATGTCTATGACACCCTCTTCGGCTTCATTTAAACCTGTGTTGTTAAATAACGCTGGTTGGGCTGGATCAGCCGCAGCTCCACCGTTTCTGGCGGGATTGTCCCCGTTTAAGGACATTTTGTTTTATGAAAAATGTAGCACAAGTTTCAAGGAAACAAAGATAAGGTGCACAATATTGTGGAACACTGTATCCTTCAACGTTGAGCAAACCAAACAGCTAATATATAGGGTACTGCCCTATGTAGCCGTGGCGGATACCATCCCTGCCCACTCCAGACGTCTTTTGGAGTATATGGGTAGGGGTCTCTGAGAGAGAAAAGAATATATGCACAGCTGAGTTACTCAGTATCTAACGTTGAATTACTGCCTTACCAAACGTTGGGCGCCATGTAGTGTAGCTCCTATTTCCCTTATAGGCTCTGCGCATTGGAATAATATATCCTATAGGTTTGACATAGGACTAAGGTCAGTATGTCCCTATCTGAAAGAGACACGTTAGTGACAGATTCCTTACCTTAGAATATCCCCAGGCGTCAGGCTGGATCCGGAAAGTTTTTTGCGTAGCAGTACCCTTGCGCGTCAGTAGGCGGCGTCGTGCGGCTCCGCGTCCGTCGTCGGCGTCGTGATCGCCGGGATGACGTCGCGGGCAGTACTTAGGCGCCGCCCCTGCGCGCTGACGTCAGTTCTTATTTTTCCGCGCCAGCAAGCGCAGATCCGGGAAGAGCAGTGCCCTGGTCATTTTTTGACCATACTTTTTGGTGAATATTTTCACTGTTTTTCTCTCGAGGTGTCGTAGGGATGCCCGGTTTCAAACGTTGCGGCGCCTGTGCTCGGATGATGTCCGTCACCGACCCGCATTGGGAGTGTCTCTTCTGCCTCGGCCGAGGCCACGACACGGAGTCTTGTACCGACTGCCAGGCCCTCAACCCGAAAGCTTTGCGAGAGCGGTCTCGAAAGCTCCTCGAGGCCCGGCATTCGGCTCCGCGGAAGCCCCAGTCGCGTGAGAGGTCCAGGGGTCGATCGCGGAGTCCACACCGGTCGTCGGCATCGAAGTCTTCTTCGTCCGGTAAGTCGAAACACAAAAAGTCCAAAAAGCATCATCGCTCTAGGATTTCGCCTCGCCGGTCTCGCGACTCGGCTGAGGCCCCTCCCGGCACTGTCCCCGCGGCCCCGGACATGCCTGTGGAGTCGCCCCCGCCATACCCGCCCTTCCCGGGTTCGGGGGCGGATCCGGCCAAAGTGCAGGAATTCCTGTCGGCCATGGCCCGCCTCTTCAGGCCTTCAGGCCCCTCCGGTGCGTCTTCGGGCCCCGCGGGCCCTGATGGGGTTGCTCCGGCGTCGCCGACGGCTCCGGCCCCGGCGTCGCCCGTGCCTCCAGCCTCGATCCCGGCTCCGGCTTCGGCCCCGGCCTCGATCCCGGCTCCACAACCCCCATCGACGCCGGTCGACCTAACGACACCTCCGCCGGCGCCGATGTCTCCGGTGCCGTTCTCGACGCCGCCTGGGGCTCCGAGCGGCGTAGTTCCCCAGTTCCTTCCGGCTCCGGACATGGACCCGGACCGACGTCGCTCGACGCCGGTTCCGGCGCCGATGGGACCTTGGATCCCAAATGTCCCTCCTCCCCTTATTTTGAACCTGAGGAGGACCAGGAGGACTGGGAGGGGTCTGATGACCCTCTGACACAACAGTGTCAGTACGATGAGGACTGGACAGAGGGTCTAGGGGATGCTAGTGGTCTAGATACTTCCCCTGACACTGGCATGCTGTCTCCTCCCGTGGCTACGGAGGAGGGAGCCAATTTTGCAACGGTGTTGCGTAGGGCGGCTGGGGCCTTACGTCTCCAACTCCCTACTGTGGCGGTCAAGACTAATATCTTGACAGAGGTGCTTCAGCCGGCAGCCTCCTCTTCGGAGACTGTGCTGCCGTTTAACGACGCCCTCACTGACGTTCTTTTGGGCGCCTGGTCCAAGCCCAACACAGGGGCTCCTGTGGATAGGAACGTGTCCCGACGCCATCGCCCAGCTCCGGGCGACCCCTGTTTCTCTCTGTCCACCCCACCCCTGAGAGCTTGGTTGTCCAAGCCTCCGCTTCCCAAACCGCCTTCCCTACCGCCCCTCCGGATAGGGAATCCAAACGCCTGGATCAATTTGGGAAGAAGGGTTTTTCTTCCTCCAGTGCTGGCTTGCGGTCCGTCAACACCGCTTGCCTTTTGGGCCGATATACCCACTCCTTGTGGGATTCGGTGGCGGATGTTTTGACCCAGTGTTCTGAGGAGGTCCAGACACTGCTTTCCCCGCGCCATTGCGGAAGGAAGGGATGCGGCCAAATATACAATTCGATGTGGCCTTGATACCGCCGACTCGCTGGGCAGGTCTATTGCAACGACGGTGGCGCTACGACGCCACGCCTGGCTGAGAACCACTGGTTTTTCAGGGGATGTCCAGAATACTCTCATGGACATGCCCTTTGATGGAGTCGGTCTTTTTGGGTCCAAAGCAGACCATGCGTTGGAGCGCTTTAAGGACTCACGGGCTACTGCAAAGTCCCTGGGCCTTTCTGCTACACGCCCTCCGCTGACTTCTGCTTTTCGCCCCTATCGTGGCCACGGTAGGGGCGCCCCTTCACGTCAGCAGCCCAGCCACCGGCCCGCGCAGCAGGCGTCTTCGCGTGGCCGAGGACGTGGATTCCGCCGTGGCGGATCGGGCAACCAGCGTGCGGGTCAGGCCACCACCTCCAACCCGTCCGCGGCCTCCAAACCCTCCTAGTCCCTCCTTTCAGGTGCACAGCACGCCAGTAGGGGGCAGGGTCCGCCATCACCTTCCCCACTGGCGTACCATCACCTCGGACAGGTGGGTCTTGGACATTGTCCGAAGGGGCTACTCCCTCCCCTTCGAGTCCACCCCCCAGCCATGCCACCTCAATTCCACCGCATGTTAGGGGATCACTTGGTGCTTCTGCAGAAGGAAGTCACGGCCCTCTTGGCCAAGAGGGCCATCGAGCATGTTCCGACCCCAGAAGTAGGGCGTGGTTGCTACTCCCACTACTTCCTGGTGCCCAAAAAGGACAAGGAGGACATGCGTCCTATCTTGGACCTCCGGAACGTCAATCGCTTCCTCCGGAAGTAGAAGTTCAAGATGCTCACCCTAGCTCAGGTCTTGACTGCCCTCGACCCTGGAGACTGGTTGGTAGCGTTGGACTTGCAGGACGCATATTTCCACATCCCTGTCCTGCCGGCCCACCGGCGTTACCTTCGGTTCACGGTAGGCCCCGAGCATTTTCAGTTCACCGTGCTCCCCTTTGGCCTTACCAGTGCCCCTCGGGTGTTCACGAAAGTGTTGGCGGTGGTCGCAGCTCATCTGCGCCGGGCAGGGGTTTCAGTCTTCCCCTACCTCGACGACTGGCTGCTGAAGGCGGGCTCGTCCCAGGCAGTCGTCTCCCACCTCCAGACTACGGCCGAACTCCTGCACTCGCTGGGGTTCTCCATCAATGTGCCGAAGTCGCATCTGATTCCTTCTCCACAGCTCCTTTTCATCGGAGCAGTTCTGGACACGACGCAGTTTCGGGCCTATCCTCCCGAACGGCGAGTCCGGGATATTCAGGCTATGATTCCGATCTTTCAGCCTTTATCCTGGGTTTCGGTACGGATGACCCTGAGGCTGCTGGGCCTCATGGCCTCCTGCATCCTGCTGGTCAATCATGCCAGATGGCATATGCGGGCTCTGCAGTGGGACCTGAAGTTCCAGTGGGCGCAGCACCAGGGCAACCTGTCCGATCACGTCCAGATCTCGGAGGGGACTGCAAGACAGTTGCAGTGGTGGCTCTCGAACCGGCAATGGGTCATGGGCAGATCCCTCTCCCTTCCCCAGCCAGAGCACACAGTTGTGACGGACGCGTCCCTTCTGGGATGGGGCGGTCACATGGGAGAGGCGGAGATCAGAGGCCTCTGGTCTCCGGGCGGAGTCCCGGCTCCATATCAACCTTCTGGAGCTCCGGGCGATCCGTCTTGCACTCAAGGCATTCCTTCCCTCTGTCAAAGGGAAGGTAGTGCAGGTGTTCACAGACAACACCACCGCCATGTGGTACTGCAACAAACAAGGCGGGGTGGGGTCGTGGACCCTTTGTCAGGAGGCTCTGCGCCTCTGGACATGGCTGGAACATCAGGGCATGTTCCTGATGGTTCAACACCTGGCAGGTTCGCTGAACGCCAGGGCGGACGAACTCAGCCGCAGGTGCATGATGGATCACGAATGGCGTCTTCACTCGGAAGTGGCGCAAGGACTCTTTCTACAGTGGGGAGAGCCTTGGTTAGATCTATTCGCCACCGAAGAGAACGCGCAATGTCATCAGTTCTGCGCGTTGGAATTTCCAAGGCGGCACTCGCTCGGCGACGCTTCGTCACGAGTGGAGTTGCGGTCTGTTGTACGCCTTTCCGCCTATACCACTTCTACCCAGAGTGTTGAAGAAGATTCGGCACGACCGGGCCCAAGTCATTCTTGTGGCTCCGGACTGGGCTCGAAGAGTTTGGTATCCCGAGCTACTCAATATGAGCGTAGATCCCCCGATCCGTCTGCCTCTTCGGGAGGATCTTCTGTCGCAGCAGCAGGGGACGGTCCTCCACCCGAACCTGTCCAGTCTACACCTGCTTGCGTGGAGATTGAGCGGCGGCAGTTGATTCCTTTCGACTTGCCTCCCGAAGTTTGTGATGTGATTCTGGCAGCCAGGCGTCCCTCCACTAAGGTGGTATACGCCTGCAGGTGGAACAAATTTGTGGCATGGTGCACAGCAAAGGCTGTGAATCCCCTTTCTGCCCCTCTTTCTGAGGTCCTTCTGTTCCTTCTCTCTCTGTCCCAACAGGGTTCTGCCCTGTGTACCATCAAGGGTTATCTTTGTGCTATCTCGGCCTTCCTCAGGCTCCCTGATCAGCCCTCCCTTTTCAAGTCCCCTGTTGTTAACAGGTTCTTAAAAGGCATTACACACCTCTTCCCTCCTGTTCCGTTTGTGATGCCTCAGTGGGACTTGAACTTGGTTCTTACCTTTTTAATGTGCGCTCCCTTTGAGCCTCTCCATAACTGTCCTCTTCGTCTTCTGACTCTAAAGACAGCCTTTCTGGTGGCCATCACCTCCGCTCGGCGGGTGAGTGAGCTCCAGGCTCTATCTTGCAAACCTCCCTTTCTGTCTGTTCATCCAGACAAGGTTGTTCTTCGGACGCGTCCGTCCTTCTTGCCAAAGGTGGTTACTGCTTTCCACATTGGGCAGCCCATCACTTTGCCCACCTTCTTTCCGCCTCCGCATCCTTCCAGAGAGGAAGAGAGGCTCCACCGTCTGGACCCAAAACGTGCGCTCTCCTTCTATATTGACCGCACAAAACACTTCCGGGTGGATGACCAGCTCTTTGTTGGCTACGTGGGCGCCAAAAAAAAGGTCGGGCGGTGCACAAGAGGACCATCTCCCACTGGGTTACCTTGTGCATCAAGACCTGCTATTCTTTGGCTAAGAAGGAGCCTCCTGTTGGGCTGCGTGCCCATTCCACCAGGGCAACGGCTGCTACCACGGCCTTAGGCCGCGGTGTTCCGCTGCCGGTTATCTGTCAGGCAGCTACGTGGGCCTCGCTGCACACGTTTACAAAGCATTACTGCCTTGACAGTCAGGTCCGGAGGGACGGCTTCTTTGGCCGTTCTGTCCTCCAGGACTTCCTTGTCTGATCTTTGTTCGCAGACCCACCACCGGGGTTGGTATTGCTGGGGTATCTATTCTAAGGTAAGGAATCTGTCACTAACGTGTCTCTTTCAGATGCACAAGTTACTAACTTGTGTAACGATATATCTGTAAGAGACAGTAGTTAGTGACAGATTCCTTACCGCCCCACCCATCCTCCCCGTTCTGCGAACTGATTTCTAGGGCTAAGGACATCCCTTTCAGGGCCCTAGTATTTTTCAGACACCTGTGTCAGCTTCTTGCATGGCTCTGCGTTCCTGGCGCGGAAAGTCGTGTACAGAACTGACGTCAGCGCGCAGGGGCGGCGCCTAAGTACTGCCCGCGACGTCATCCCGGCGATCACGACGCCGACAACGGACGCGGAGCCGCACGACGCCGCCTACCGACGCGCAAGGGTACTGCTACGCAAAAAACTTTCCGGATCCAGCCTGACGCCTGGGGATATTCTAAGGTAAGGAATCTGTCACTAACTACTGTCTCTTACAGATATATCGTTACACAAGTTAGTAACTTGTGCATCGAGTATATTAAACTTAATTACTTGTGCCAGCTAGCTCAGAGGCCACTAGAAACTTCTTGACGACAAGAAGGGATTAGTTTCTGGCTGCCGCAAAACATGACCACTGTGTTTCCCTCACAGAATCGGGATGTGTCCCAGAGTCGTAGAAACAATAGATAACCATTTCACTCAGCTCAGTCGTGCATGTTTCAGTTATTCTCAGAGTTACACAGAAATAACCAGACGGGCGTTTCAATAAAGGATTTATTGAACAGTCTTGTTTCTGTTGTAAGTTATATGTGCTGTTACGATCACAAGACAGTATGCGAGATAAATAATGTACAAGGTGAGCAGTAGAAATAAATAATACTGCGTCAGCATTATCTTTTTAGCATATATGTATTTACATAAAATGACACAACCTAAAAATGCGAGTACTCATACGATGCGTTTCTCAGCCTAGTTCTACCCAGTGTGCCTAACCTGTCCTAGGTGTAGGGAGAAGTAGAAGTGGGTGCTGTATTCCTGACTAGAGTATACTAAGAGTAAGTTACGCCTAGCATGCCAAGAGTCTATTATGCCAAGAGTCCCTCTAGGTTCTAGTCTACTCCATACCTGAAGAATGAGAGAGGTAGGAATCTCTATCCGGACTCGTACTCCAACACCCCGCAAGGGAAGTTAGATCACTGGAAGCTGGACTCTCTGCGTGCAGGAAGGGCAGTGTCTTCTCAGTGCGTCTGGCCGGGAATCGGGCTCCTCTGAAGTCGAGGTCTCCTCTGATTTACAGGGGTTTGGGAAGGTATATTTATACCTGGAAATGTTAGCATTGACGTGAGTTGGGTAGCGAAAGACGTCATGAATGAATCCCTTAGGGAATAAGAGGTTCATGCATAATGTATGAGACCTTGAAGAAATCAATAGTCCTGGGCAAGGGAAACTCCCGCCGCCAGAGGGTCTGTTTTTTCATGGACTCGTTGAGACGCTAGGGTGGACGGATGTCGGAAGCCATGCCTGTATTTGGTATGCATAGTTTATGCCTAAATAAGGTCTGGGATTCTATGCCTATATAAGGGCAAGTTGGATTGTGCCTATATATGGTCATGATTCTAGAAAGCCCGTTTAAGGACACCCTATGAAGTACACAACACTCCCGAGAGCAAAACGCCGGGGAAGTCAACATTACAGAACCAATTTTGATTTCGTATCCCACATTTCTCTTCCAGAGGATACTCCTCAATAGTCATAAGCACTGAATAATCCCCGCCCACGTGCGGGATCCCGGAGCATATATAAAAATACATATATATATGTGTATGTTCAGTAAAACAAGTACAGAGTACTTCCAAAACATACATATATACATGTATACATACATAAATATGCAGCCTAATGTACTTCCAATAGGCTAATATGCCAAAATTACATCGATTTTTAAGAAAAAGAAAATAATCTCTAATATGACACTGCAACAGAGTACATATACTGTAATAGTGTTCCAACACAGCCCTTTATTTTCAGAAAAAAGGCAAGTAATAGCAGGCAATTAGCTCATAGGCTGCGTAACAGAAAAAAAACGTCACAGTAATAAAAACACTGGCACCCTGCCTTTAAGGATTCCAAGAACCTGGATACCGTGCCTTTAAGACCTCCAGGAGCCCCCTGCTCCCATCATGCACCACAGGTGACAGTTAGGTCAGTTCTTTTTTCCGGCTCCTTCTGTGAGGATCCTGGAGCTTGAGCTCGTCTTTTTTTCTAGTCAGAAATTGATTTTTTCTTCTTACATTCAACATTTTTGACTGCTGGTAGCTGTTTACAGTGTTTTTCTGACTAATTAACAACTTTTTTCTGTCAGAAATGCCAGCTTTATTCAATAAATGTCCTTCCTGTGAGAAGATGGCAAAATCGGACCCACACTCTGTGTGTATCGTGTGTTTACCAGCTTCACACAACCCTGAGAAATGTTATTATTGCCAGCATTTCTCCAAGAGGACTCTCCGTGACAGAGAGAAGATTAAACTTCATGCCTTGCTGGAGAGAGGAAAGAGTCATCCCAAAAGTGGCCTTGGGAGTACTCCTGCTCCCAAAGAGTCCTCCTCTCATGAAGAATGCAGAAAACGGCGCCGATCTGCCTCTCCAGCGTCAAAAAAGAAGCAGATCCCTGAATGTTCGGCGTCGAGATCAACGTCAAGAAAGCAGGCAAGGCATTCGTCACCGTCGAGGGACAGATCGCCGTCGAGACGGCAAGAGCCTCCGTCGCCGATAAGTAAGTCGACGTCGAGGCATGCTACTTCGGGCTCGAAGTATGCTGGTCACGAACGACCTCCGTCGACGGCGAAGCACACGTCGAGGCACTTGTCATCGTCTAGATCTCCGCCTCCCTCGCAAAGGTCGGCGTCGAGAGGTTCGGCGGCGAAGAAATCGACGTCGAAGAAAGACCATAGACGGTCTATGTCGAAGACTCATTCCCGGTCCCGAGGGCGGTCGATGTCGAAAAGACCGACGTCGAGGACTCCTTCGCGGGGGCGAGAGTCCTCAAGCATCTCACCGCAGGGGCGGTCGACGTCAAAGGCGGCACAAACTGTGTCGTCGGCGAGACATCGCTCGACGTCGAGAGTCAAAGAGCCCGCGGTGGCTTCAGAAGAAGTGCCAGAAAGACCACGATCGACGTCGAGGATGCATTCGGCGTCGAGGGAAGCCTCATCATCCCCTGGCATTCATATCATCCAGGTTACACCGGAGGGATCTCCGGTTCAAGGTAAAAAGACCCCTCCTGTCAATCTTTCTCCAAGATGGTTGGAAAGCGTTCGACACTGGAAGGGTCTCGGTGCTGTAACCGGTCGCAGAAGTCCGGGCTCGGATTACTCCAGAACCTACTCTCCCTCCAGAGTCTCTGGTGGATCTCCGCCTACTGCATCCACAAGAAGTAGGACCCCGAGAAGGGCTAGGTCTCCATCAGTCCGTCGCTTATGTTCTCGGGAGTGATCACGTTCTTGTCACTCTCCTACCCCGAAAAGGAAGAGACGAAGGTCACCATCTTGGTCCACTTCTACAAGGTCTTCTATAAGAGACTATTCTCCGACTCTGTCTGCAACGCCACCATCCAGAGTTTCCCCGATCGATGACATAGGGACTTTTAATGAGGTCCTATGCAGAGGTGCCACCAAGCTGAACATTGGTATGTCCGCTCCGACAGTCTCTACATCTGTCATTTTTTAAACATTGCATCATAGATCTGCTAGACCTTTGTTACCCTTAGTCCCAGGTCTTTTGGAACCAGCAATGCAGACTTTTCTCACTCCTGCAACAGTGCGTTCAGTGCCCTCTCGTATTTCCAAGAAATACAAAGCACCAGATCAAGATCCACTTTTCCTACGATCGGACCCTCCTCCGGACTCTGTCATTGTGGCAGCGGCCAGGAAGGCACATTCCGCTATGTCCTCTTCTTCAGTCCCCCAGAGAAGGACAGTAAAAACATGGATTCTCTGGGCAAGAGGATGTGTAACACTTCTGCGGCAGTGATGAAGTTGGCCAGCACTTCCGCTCTCTTGGGAAGGTATGACAGATCGCTCTGGGATTCTCTGTCACGATTCACTGAGAAACTACCAAAGGAAGATCAACAAGACTTCCAGGAAATCCTGCAGGAAGGTGGCTTGGTAGCGAATCAGGTGATTAGCGCAGCGGCAGATTAATCCGATCTAGCTGCACATGGCTATTCCCACGGCATCTGTTCGAGGCGCTCAGCCTGGTTGCGTCTCACTGGCCTTAAACCGGACGCACAACGGAGGATTGTGAATCTCCCGTTTAATGGTTCCTCGCTGTTCGGATCTCATGCGGACGATGAAATGTCCAAAATGAAGACGGAGCTGGACACGGTTAAGGCCGTTGGGTTGGAGAAGCGGAAGGAATTCCGAAGAAGGTCCCGTCCCTACGACCGGCGTTCCTTTCAGCAGAGGGTTCAAACCCCTCAGTGGTCTACTCAGCAGCAACATCAGCCCAGGTCACACTACCATCAGAGGAGACCGGGTAGAGGAAGGGGACCTACAAGACAGCCGGCGTCCACATCAAAGCCATCAGCAAAACAATGAGCGATGGTTTCCTCCATGCCAGTTAGCCACTCCGGTGCGAGGAAGTATCTCGTTTCACCTGGCAGAGTGGAAGACAATCGCAAACGACAAGTGGGTTCTGAATATTGTGCAGAATGGCTATTTGCTCAGATTCAAATCCCCACCTCCACAAGTTCCTCCACGAAGCAAATGCTTTCAAAACCACCTCTTGTTGCAGGAGGAGGTGAACAGTCTTCTGCTAAAAAATGCCATAGAAACCGTTCCTGTTCAACAACAAGGGCAAGGTATATATTCCCGTTATTTTCTGGTTCAGAAAAGAGGCCCCACCAGAGAATACAGACCAATACTCGACTTGAGATTATTGAACAGATTCATTCGCAAAGAGATATTTCGAATGCTAGCTCTGCACCAAATCTTCCCTCACCTGCATCAAGGAGATTGGATGTGTGCTATAAACTTGCAGGATGCCTACTTCCATGTTCCGGTGTCCAAGAAACATCGAAAGTTTCTGCGATTTCAAGTGGCTCAACAGCATTTCCAATTCAGGGTTCTCCCGTTTGGGCTCAAATCAGCCCCCCAGACTTTTTCAAAATGCATGGCAGTGGTGGCAGCTTTTCTTCGCAAACAAAGGATTTTCATTTACCCTTATCTGGACGACTGGCTCCTGAAGAGCTCGTCACCCTCTCTGCTTCAGAGTCATCTATCATACTGTTTCCATCTACTGGACAAATTGGGCCTACAGGTCAACTTCAAAAAGTCGATCTTCAATCCGACCCAGAAAATCCACTACCTGGGTGCGTCATTGAATACCGTAAAGGCAAGCGTGTCCTTCGGAGGAGAGGTTATCCTCAATCAAAGAGAAATGTCGCAATCTCCTCCTCTCTCAATACCCCACAGCCGGACAAGTTTCATCACTTCTGGGGGCAATGGCGTCATGCATCTTCATTGTACCGAAAGCCAGATTGAACATGCGTCCTCTGCAGCAATCTCTGGAGGACCAGTGGATGCAGACATCGGGTCTCTGGGAGGACCGTGTGTCTCTCCCCCAATCGGCCAAGGATTCCATCAGATGGTGAATGAAGCGTTCCAACCTCCTGAAAGGAGTTCCATTTCACCAGGACCCTCCTGCTCAGACAATCGTCACGGATGCTTCCCTTCAGGGCTGGGGAGCTCATAAGGGCCCTCTTCAAGTGCAAGGCCTTTGGTCAGAGGCAGAGCGAGGATATCACATCAACCTGTTGGAGTTGAGAGCTGTTCATCTAGCTCTCAAGTCACTGTTTCCTTCCTCCAGTCCAGCTCCCTGTTGGTTCAAACAGACAACACCACCACAATGTATTATTTGAACAAACAGGGGGCACCAGGTCGAGACCTCTCTCTGGAAGCGCAGACCATCTGGAAATGGCTTCTAGCAAGAAATCTAAGCATAGTGGCCATTCACCTTCCAGGAACTCAAAACGTTCAGGCAGATGCCCTAAGTCGGGATTTCGTCGAAGCTCACGACTGGGTGCTCATCGACGAGGTCACGCAGGACATCTTCCAGCAATGGGGAGTGCCAGACATCGATCTGTTTGCAGACGCGGTAAACGCCAAATGCCCCGTCTGCGCATCCAGGTTTCACCAACCAGGTTCACGGGGCAATGCCCTTTTGATAAAATGGTCTCAGACATTACTGTAAGCCTTTCCACCAATTCCGTTGATTCCTGCAGTGTTCAACAGATTCTACAGGACCAACACCAGAATGATCCTGATAGCTCCGGAGTGGCCTCGTCAGTGGTGGTACCCGGACCTTCTTCAGTTGTCAGAGGTTCCACACAGGAGGTTACCATGCCGCCCAGACTTGATGTCCAAGAACAAGGGGAAGGTGTTTCATCCCAATCTCTCATCTCTGAGATTAACGGCATGGCTCCTGAAGTCCTTCAATACGGACATTTAGACTTACATTCGGAATGTATGAACATTCTCAAGGAAGCCAAGAGACCTTCCACCAGGAAATCCTACGCTTTCAAGTGGAAGTGTTTTTACTTATGGTGCATGAACAATGGTCATGATCCAGTCCGGGGGCAAAAGCAGGTGATCTTGCCGTATTTGCTACATTTGGCTGAATCTGGTCTGCAGTTCTCCTCCATAAAGGTTCATTTAGCAGCTATTACTGCTTACAGAAAGTCTCCGACACAGGTTTCCTTTTTCCAAATCCCTGTAGTTAAAGATTTTCTTGAGGGGATAAAAAAGGTTTACCCACCAATTAGGTCTCCAGCTCCACCTTGGGAGCTTAACATAGTTCTGGCTAAATTGATGGGTGCTCCTTTTCAGCCTATTCACAAGGCTTCTCTACAGCACTTGTCATGGAAAGCTGCTTTCCTAGTCGCCATCACCTCTGCACGCAGGGTCAGCGAGATCCAGGCCTTGTGTTGTAAAGAACCTTATACTGTTTTTCATGCAAATAGAGTGGTGTTAAGAACCCATCCGAGTTTTCTGCCTAAGGTGGTTTCGGATTTCCATATTAATCAGATCATCACTCTACCCACATTTTTTCCCAATCCCTCAACTCCTCCCGAGAGGTCTCTTCATTCTCTGGACCTTAAGAGGGTTCTAAAGTTCTACCTGGACAAAACAAAGGGCTTGAGAAAATCAGACCGGCTGTTTGCAAACTATGGTTCCATAAATACTGGTTACTCCAGTATTGGAGCTTTCATAGATTCCCATGCTTAGAATCATTCCCCGTCGTCGAGATGGGAGCCTCGGTAAATATATATATATATATATATATATATACAACAGTAGTAAATAACATTACAAAAGAGAAACGGGCCTAGGCCTAATCCCATTTTGTAGTCAGACCATGTCTTTTTGTAAAAGAGACCAAAAAGAATCATTAGCCAATCAGAGCAGCCTCACCCTCTAGAACCTTGGTGAAAGAACCTCAGCTCCTCAGATTTTCTACCGCACGTTGTGCAGAAGGGAGTCTCCTAGAGCTCTGCTCTATTTCAACTATTTTTCAGCTGTTTCTTCAGTTTTTTCTTGGCAAGGATGTCTGGAAAAGAAAGCTTTGTTTAAGCCTTGTGCCACTTGTGGGAAAAAGAGGCTTTATGTGGAGGATAGGCATAAGGACTGTATATACTGCCTATACCCGGACCACAAAGCTGCGGAGTGCATGATTTGCCGCACCTTCTCAACCAAGACTCTCCGGGATCGTGAGGGTCGTTTACTTACCTGGCTTCACAAGTTAAAGTCAAGGAAAGACATTGTGTCCAGTGACAGTGAGGAGTCGTCTTCCGCCGTCTCATCCAGAAGGTCAGTCAAGAGGGGTAGGGGTTCCCCTTCATCATCTCTGGGTCACCCCTCTAAGGCCTCAAAAAAGACCCCAAAGGAGTCTGAGGACCAAGGTTCTATCAAATCTCCTCACTGCGGTGTAAAGGAGAGGGAAGCACCATTATCTTCTTCTTCCACGACCCCAGGCAGAGAAAAATCTGTGAAGAAGCCTTCTTCTCAATCTTCAGAGAAGAGTTCACACTCGTCGTCGACGCGCAAACCCTCGTCGACGAAGACGGCGAAATCGCAGGCTAAACATGCTCCTGTGTCGACGACATCTCTTTTTCCAGTGTCGACGGGCTCGTCGACGAGCACGGTGTCGACGATGGTGTCGACGAAGATTGCGGCCACAGTTCCGTCTACCACTGTGGCGTCGACGACGAGAGTGTCGACGATGACGGCCACGACAATCACGACGACGTCAGCAGGGGTGCTGTTAACCTCGTCGACGACCGTTTCGACGACGCCCATAGTTTCGTCGACGATCAGCTCGACGTCGAAGCTTCCGTCGATGGTTCCATCTACTCTCTCGTCGACGGTGCTTCCGACGACGATGTCGTCGTCGACGACGGTTTTCACCTCCACATCGACGAGACCGTCGACGACATCGTCGACGGGGAAAATTTCGATTTCTATTAAAAGAAAAGGGGTTATGCCGGAGAGGCTTTCACCCAAGACAGTGGATCCCTTACCACCTGCATTGTTGTTGGAGGAGGAAGAGGACTCAGATGGTGATGACAGCCAGTTTGGCTATGCTAACAGTCCTTCCCAGCTTCTGGTGAAATGTCAGGAAACGGATTCTGAGGGTGATTATTATCAAGAGCAGACTGCTCCACAGCAGCAATATCCAACTCAGTTCAGCAACAGATGGTGTCTGTTCCCACCTCGCTGTTAGCGGACTTACAGGGGATGCTTCTAGACTATCGTCAGAGGTTGTCTTCGCATCCTCCACAACCTGTTATCATACCACAGCCTGTGCATACTCCTCAACCCATGGTAATGGTTTCACCACCTCCATCGACTCGTCCACAAATCCCAACAGAGGCAGTTCTTCAACCCCAGGAGGTTTCTTCAGTGGAGGAGGAAGGTGAACTGGTACAGCAGGATGATGGAGAGGAGTGGGATGACTATGTGATTCCTGATCCCGCTTCGCCAACTCCTGCTCCGGTGGATTCTCCTCCTGCTGACATTGCGGGTTTTCACAAGTTGATGGAAAGGGCTTCTCTACGTTTTGAACTTCCTATGCCCTCTGTTCAAACTGAGTGCTTTCTATATGATTTTAAGGAGCCGAGTAAGAGGATGATACGTTCCATTCCCATAGTATCTCACGTATGGGAAGAAGGGTTAAGGACCATGAAAAATCCAGCTACAGTGGTCCCAGTCTTGCCACGCTTAGACAAAAAATATAAGGCCTCTGATGACAGTCCAGCCTCATTAACTAGTCAACCAAAGCCGGATTCAGTCATTTCCCAGGCAGCGCAGAGAAAATCAAAGAATCCTTCAGCGCCCCTGACCACACCACCAGACAAAGAAGGCAGGCGCCTGGACAATGCAGGGAAACGATTTTCCTCTATGGCAAGTCTGCTGATTAGAGCCGCAAATGCACTAGCAATACTTGGACGATACGACCGCCAATTGTGGTGCGACCTTTCACCTTATCTGAATCAGTTGCCTGAGACGGCTAAGTCGGAAGCAAAGAAGATCCTACTTGAAGGAGAACTAACATCTGCAGAGATCATCGATTGTGCGATGGACATCGCTACAACATCTTTCCGCTGCCTGGCAGGGGCAGCTGTGCTTCGTCGACAGGGTTGGCTCAAGGCAACGTGGTTCCGGCCAGAGGTGCAGAATAAGATCCTGGACCTCCCATTTGATGGGGAAGCTTTATTCGGAAAGCACATTGATGACGCTCTCCAAGATATTAAAAAGACACTGAGACTGCTAGGTCATTGGGGACCCTTCAGTATCGGAAAGTCCCATTTCGTGGAGCTAGAGGCAGGGGTGCTCCTTCATACAGAGGATCCTATCAACAACAGAGATATTCCTCTTATGCCCCCACATCTCAGTCTTATCGGCCTTCTTACAACCAGAAACAAGGCCAGACATCATCTTTCTCCAGATCCAACTTTAGGGGAAAGCAAAATCGTCAGGGACGAGACGCCTCTAAGAGGCAATAGCGGCGACTTGGCTCTTTGCGCTGTGCCCTCCTCCTCCTCCAAGACATCTGTAGGAGGCAGGGTATCTCGTTACCTACACAACTGGCAACGGATTACTTCAGACCGTTGGGTCCTAAGCATCATTCAGAGTGGCCACACCCTGGAGTTCGTCCATCTACCACCATCCAGAGCTCCTTCCGCCATTTCCATGAAACATCTGCGTCTTCTTCGGCTCGAAGCTCATCAACTGCTGATCAAGGGGCAGTAGAGCCGGTTCCTTTATCCCAGAGGAACAAGGGTTTCTATTCCAGGTTCTTCCTGGTAAAGAAGACTTTGGACAAATGGCGACCTATCCTCGACCTCAGGGAGCTCAACACTTATCTCACAAAACAATCCTTTCGGATGGTATCTCTCCAGGACATTCTACGTCTTCTCAACACGGGAGATTTTATGGCCACTCTCGATCTCGAGGATGCATATTTCCACATACCCATCCATCCGGCCCACAGGAAGTTTCTTCGGTTTACAGTCGCCAAGAGCCATTTCCAATTCAAAGTACTTCCATTTGGCCTTCGATCAGCTCCGAGAGTCTTCTCCAAGGTGCTGGCACCGGTAGCAGCATTTCTCAGGAAACATCATTTCCAGGTCTTTCCCTACCTGGAAGACTGGTTGCTAAAAGCCCCTTCCAGGGAAGCAGCAGCGGAGGCAGTTGTCTCTTGCACCAGCCTCTTCTCCAATCTGGGCTTGACTCTCAACGCCACCAAGTCTTATCTTCGCCCTTCCAGGAAGGTTCAGTTTCTAGGAGCGATTTTAAACACATCTCTCAGCAAGGTTTTTCCCTCTCTAGAACGACAAAGGAATCTAATCTCAATGGCCCACCTAGTGCGAAGAAAAAAGTATCTTTCTGTTCGCCTCTACAAATCCCTGCTGGGGATGATGTCCTCCTGCATTCCCTTGATACCTCACTGCAGGTTGCGAATGCGTCCCCTGCAAGAGCTCCTGGATTTACAGTGGAAACAAGTGAGCGGATCCTTCAACGACAAGCTTCGGATCACTCAGGACATGCGCCAGGCCATTCTATGGTGGACAAAACAAGAGCATTTGTCCCGAGGTCTATCCTTCGTAGCCGCTCCATCACCTCAGGTGGTAACGACGGATGCGTCACTAGAGGGCTGGGCGCAGTTTTACAGGATCTGCAAGTCAGTGGTCACTGGCTTCCAGAACAGCGCCTCCTTCACATCAACCTCTTGGAGTTGACAGCGATACGTCTAGCAATTCAAGCTTTCCTTCCAAGGTTGCAGGGTCTGTCGGTTCTTGTCCGGACGGACAATACCACAGCTATGCACTACATCAACAAGGAGGGCGGCACCAGGTCTCTACCTCTGTCACAAGAAGCCCAAGGAATTTGGGAGTGGGCTATCTCTCAGGGGATTTCTCTGAAAGCAGAACATTTGCCAGGAGTGCTAAACGACAAGGCGGACAGACTCAGCAGACTGAAGTCTGTCACACACGAGTGGGAACTGGACCAAACAACATTAGAAATGGTGTTTCGCCGGTGGGGCACACCGTCCATACACCTGTTTGCCACACCAGAGAACAGGAAATGCCAGTGCTACGCCAG